>CM048045.1:6242500-7442500 GCA_026259375.1 Verasper variegatus | reverse complement strand
AAGTAGTTCGTAGCTGTGCTTTTGTGTGACGATCAGATTCAAGTCCAACATCCTAAATAACTATCTGATCATTTGTATAGATGATACGCCACATTACGCATATTTAAGCCTAAATTTGTAAAGTCATAAAAAATAAAGACTGTGCAAAAGAGAGATAAACGTGTGTTGTGTTGCTGAAGGAACTAATTATTAACATTTGCTTGAGATTCAGAACACAACACATTGTGCCCTCATTTGCACTTGTATTAATAAAACAAAAGCTGCTGCCAGGTCTCTAATGAAATAAACCGTTTCTCCTTGTTACAAATGTCTTTTGATTTGTTCTTACAGATCTTTGTTGGCGTTAGACAGTTCAGCAACTTGAAGGTGGCAAGCGAGCAGAATTCAGAAACACAGCCTTACACAGACGTAGTCACAACAATCACCTCTGATCATCTAAATCATAAAATTTCCTGAAGATTTAAGTGCTTATATTAGTTATCATCAAGGGAAATCATGAATCATATCCAAAGAATCAGTTAAGACAGTTTTTCATGAATCTCAGATGTCTTTTCTCATACTCGATGATCATTATCAAGCTGAACAGAGACAGAGTATATTGTTTTGTTAAAATCTTGCAGAACAGATTTTGTCTTTAGGACATTCTTTAAGACTGCCATGTCAAAACGGGATCATAGCCGGTGAACATTTGCAGAAAATATTTAAGGGTGAGAGAAGGAGATGATGAAGGCCTGAAAAATGTCAGTACCACGAACATGAGACCTTTGTCGCTGCCCAGACTCAAACTGAGAATGTGGCGGTTAGGTGATGTGAGCATTAGGACACTAGTCCAACAAGACGTCATGCACAACGCTTGGTTTTCTCAACCATGTTGCATCATTTGTGTTTTAAACACTAATTTACTTGTATGATTTGTCATCTGGACAGTTTTCATTTCCATGATTATTTAGGCATATTCATTTTACTAACTTATTTTATTAATTAGACTGCCCCCAAACCAGACCTATGTCCAATATAGCTCATTTGTACCAACATATATACAAACATTATATAAATATATATAATCTCCAATGTATTTCAGTGTCACACGAGTATGATTATACTGTGTGCCTTTGTGATAAATCCTTAATAAATGTCATTATTGACAGTTGAGGTTTGTTGTCCAATAAAATCTGGAACTATAGAATTTTCATCCTCTAGTTTGAAGTGGTCAAAGATTAAAATAGTCTTACATTAATCACCAGTATAATGAGCTTTTGTAACTGATGTTATATTAAAACATATCAAATCCTGTGTTGGAACAACCATGAACAATTTGCTGATTATAATTTGATCTGAATTCAAACAGTGGTAATTGCTGTCCTGTCCCGCTCATTACAGGGAGTTTGGTAGTATGACTGCTGTAATGACACAGCAGTTGTATTCCCAAATTAAAGTGTGATTGCTTTATTCAGAGAGAGGGAGCACAGGTCTGAACACAATGTCCTTATTTGCACAGTTTTTAATGTGCATCTTCATAAAAGATGCTTTGGAGAGCTTGTTTTTTTTCTTTCTTCAGGAGAACAAGTGGTGTCAAATCTTGTAGCATCGCAAACAAAAGACTTGTCACAAGTCACCTCCGAGAACCTTCAACAAAGCCCCTCAGATGAAACGCCTCCAAAAGTGGCTTTTGTTCGAGTTGCCAGATGTTACAAGACCAAAACAACTTGACAATCTATAAAGTAAAAAACTCCCATTTAATTCCCTTTATTACAAGTAGTCTTCGTACACGACTGTTATATCCCGCAATTAAACCTTGAAATGAGCTGCAGATTTCTAAATGCATGGCGTATGTTTAAAATGTCTCCTGATATGTATTTTCAATCAAGTGTGGCGTTTTACAATAGGAAATACTAAGCATTTGTTTGATGCTTGAACTGAGAAGAAGTTGAATAAAAACACGTCTCAAGTGTTCAAAGAGAATCATTTTAAACAGAAACTGCTCGAAGCTCATGTCAACACTTCAAATCAGCTTTTTATTGTAAAAACAAGTGCTTGGTTTGGTGGCAAAAGGATCTGATACTTTTTAATCTTAACACAAACATTTATTCTAAGAAAACATGTGAGGCCTGATGCTCAATTATTTAAATCCCCTTGTAGATCAGTTTGTAAGCAGGTAAAGATCTCTTTTTGAAAGATGTTTTAAAACTACCCTCCTCAAAAAGCTTTAGTGCCCCTTCTTCCCATGTGTCTAATAAGGCGATCCCACCAGAGACACCTGAAATTTTGGTTTATCTACTGTCTTATGCTGGCACCTTTCTTAAGCGGCTTAGATGAAAGTGTAATGTGCTGTTGTCCTCTCTTTTTGTTTGTTAGGACTGCTGAAAGTCGGGAGCGGGCGTATGATCACAGTGCCTACGGCCATCACGAGCGCCCTGGAAGCACTTTCGACCGCCAGCGGCACTACGACACAGACTATTACCGTGATGCAAGAGACAGGACTCTAAGCACAGCAGGGACTGGGTCTGGTACCACCAGTGGAAGCGCTACAACCGTGTCGTCAGGAGTCAGTGGAACTATCGTCAGTGCTGTTGCTGGCAACACAGGAACAAGTGGTTCTACAGGGGCCACGGCAGGAGGAAGTGGAGGATCTACATCAAGCGTGGTCGGCTTCTACCGATCCCACAGCAGGAGCCCTTGTCGCTTTGAGACGCCCGAGTCTCGCTATGAGCCTCGTACCAGGGAACCTTTTACTTTGGCCAGTGTGGTTCACAGGGACCTTTACCGGGAGGACAGGGGTCGGCGTGGGGAGCGCTCGTACCGCCCCAGTCGCAGCCGGTCTCCGCACTCAACGCATTCACGAAACCCTTCTCCTCAGAGACTGGCGAGTCAGGCCACCCGTCCTCCACGCTCCCACAGTGGGTCGGGCTCTCACAGTCGCTCCTCCAGTTCGGACTCAGTCAGCAGCACCAGCAGCAGCACGAGTGGCAGGTGAGTGAAACAAATCTCAGTGTTGATATTTACTCCCGTGTGTTGGGATGATGTTTACTTGTGTGCAGACTAATCTTGAACAGCAGCTGGAAACAGTAAGTATTTTAAGAGAGAAGTCTGAACATGCTTAAAATGAGGGCATGTTCACTGGAGTGAAGCTGATTGGACCAGTTCAGGAGGTTATTAATGTCGTCCATCCATCATTTTCTCCTGCTTACCTGAGTCCAGGGCGTAGTGGTAGCAGGATAGGAACCTGTTTTTTAATAATGCATCATAATAGTAGTAGTAATACATGGTTGGCTACTTTTAAACAGTACAGTTATACCAATCAATTCTTGTTATATCAATTCTTGAGCTGAATAAATCCAGTGTAAAAAGTTTAAATAACATCTCAGAGGTCATTTTTGTTTAAGTTTTCTTCAGAGTTGTGTTCATGTGGACCTCTCCAGATGTCACAATAGATTTTTTTTTTTAAATTGCAATGGAACAACTCATACACCATCTAAGTGTTGGTAAACATGCCATCCTGTGGATCCAGTTTGATTTAATACGTAATAATGCACTGTTCCCAACATGCACGTACGATTATACTGGCTCTATTGAATACTGCAACCACCTTTGCCAACAAGCTACGACTAGGCTGTGCATCTAATTTCTGGGTAGTGAGGGCTCTCATTAAGAACAGTTTGTTGCACAACAATTTTCTTTGCAGAAGCTGTGGTTTTTTAAATATAAACCGTTGCAACATGTCATAACTCCTAATACTAGAAATACTGTGTCATTATATCATTTCCTTAGGAGGCTATAATTTTAAATGTAAGAATGATGAATGGTATTGACTTTTAATACTGTGCAGGAGATTTAAAGTAAAACAGCCAGCACTGCATATTGCAAAAGTTCACATTCATTGAGACTACTGCAACGGCAGACTTGCTTTTTCTGAATCCAACATTTGAACATACCTCCATGCTCCACCCTGCAGGCAACACCAATTGCATGCAAGTGTCTGCACGTTAGAAAAAATATTGAGAAGACACACCATGACAGGGAAAATTATTGCTGTCTTCTATCTTTCTTTCACGCCCTGATATGGGCGAGGGCACCGCCAAGATTGATTATAAGGGTTCCAATCAAGCAGCACATGTGTAAATGTTTAAATTTTAAAGTGATAAGTGCGTGAATATCTACTCTGCCCATTTCTGTGTGATCATTAGTGAACTGTATTCACTCGCCTGAGTGTTTGATTGCTGATGGGAATCAAAGCCTGCAAAATGACCTTTGTTGCATGTAACGGTTGTGATTATACTTTTGGTGTTTGATCTGAATCATTTTAATTTATCCCGCTGTTTGTACTTGGGATTTAGCTAATGTCCATTTTACTGCTCTCAAGTAACCCTGGAAGTATTTAAAGCGATAGTTCTCCGAAAAATGAAAATTCACTCATTATCCTGCTCACCACTGTGCCGATGGAGTGGTGGGTGAGGTGTTTGAGTCTCAGGGGTAAACAGCGTTGCAGCACAACGCGTAACACTTTATTAATGAGTGTTGCAACATTTGTTGTAATGATGTTTGTGTTGAAGTTGGTCGTTTATTAAATTGTATTAGTTGGTTTGAGATTTGTATTATTAGCAATTGTACAAACAGGGAATAAATATCAGAAGTTTAGGATCAAATGCAAATTAGGTCACATTGTTTGTTTTTTGTTATACTGCCTCACCTTTGGAAAGAGTCCAGACCTCTGATCGACATAGAATGACCATAGACTGTATATAAAGAGGTAGCGACACATGTGGTTTGTCGAGGGAGTGCTGCGGGGGGGATTTCAGGAGACGGCTGGTATTTTTTTCTCACTGCCTACCTCTCTGAATGGGCAATGGCTCCCCCCCTCCGTGAGATCCAGTTAGAACTGGAAATTTCTGGCCAGTGCTGGCTGCCTGCCCACTCCCACAGGCCAGGCTCCGTCAGCAGCACTTCCGGGAGTGTCTGAGCACAGGAGGAGAAAGTGAGAGGGAAACAAACAGCAGAGGGCCTAGAAAGCTGAGACAGGCCTGGGAATGGTTTGACAAAAAAGGTGCACGAGGCAGCCATGAGTTTTCCACTGACAAATCCATCTTTTTACGCTCATAGTTGGATGCATCATGTAAATAAGGAGTGGGGAGGAGAAAGGGGGTGTTTTTTTTCCATTTCAGCTGAAACGTATTGCAGTTTTGATAGAAGAGAAATACATGTTTTGCGTGAGCTTCAATGCAAATGTATGACTATGTACAGTACACTGCATACAGACCCTGTCACCTTTTTCACATTTTGTTATTTATCCTGTAATGACAAACCCAAACAAAATTGCCAATGTATTAGAAAGGAAAAACTGTATTCAGACACTTTAACCTGTACTTAGTTGATGAACCTTTGGTAGCAATTACAGCCTCAAGTCTTCTGGAATATGATGTGAACAGCTTTGCACACCTGGATGTGTGGATTTTCTGCCATCCTTGTCTGCATATCCTTTCGAGCATTGTCGGGTTGGATGAGCCTTTTTTTCCGGTCTCTCCAGGGATGTTAGATTGGGCTCAAGTGGCTGAGCCACACAAGGACATTTCCAGAGTTGTCCCTAATCCAGTCCTGCGTGGTCTTGGCTCAACTCCTTCACAGAATGATGCTACCACCAGCAGGCTTCAGCATTGGGATGGTATTGGGCAGATGATGATCATTACTTCTCACTGTCTGAGAGCACTGTGATGCTTTCATGTGTCTTTCACTGGAGAGAGGATTCTGTTTGGCCTCTCTGACATAAGATTAGTGCCGCAGTGATGGTTGTCCTTCTGGAAGTTTCTCCAAACGGGATCTCTGGAGCTCTGCCAGAAGGCACATTGGGTTTCTGGTCACCTTTCTCACCAAGCAATGACTTCTGCTCAGTTTGGGCAGTCAGCGAGCTCTCTCAGGAGAAGAGCGGTTGCTCCACACTACTTCTATTTAAGAATTACGGAAGCTGCTGTGCTCCTGTGAAAACCTTCAATGCAGAATTTCTTTGTCGCCTTCCTCTGATCTGTGCCACGACACAATCCTGTCTCTGAGCTCTGCAGGCAGCTCCTTCAACCTCAAAGCGTTTGCTCTAAGATGTATTGTCAGCTGTGAGACCTTTATAAGTGTGTGCCTTTCTAAATGATGTCTGTCAAATTAATTTACCACAGGTGGACTCCAATCAAGATGTATAAACATTTTAAAGATGATAAAGAGAAATGAGGAGGCACCCAAGCTCAATTTAAATGTGATGTTTCCATTTTTCCTTCTGGAATTTGTAAAAAGAAAAGTTTTAATTATGATTTAGCATTTATTATGGGATATTGAGAGTAGATTGATGAGGGGAACAAATATTTAAACTATTTTAGCATAAGGCTGTAACATGCAAAATGTGAAAAAGAGAAAGGATTTGAAAGAAGAATACTATGTATATTCAATCTAACATGTGCAAACTATAGCATGTTCAGTAAAATAAGTGAACTAATCCTAACTAACTAATCACTGCCATTGAATTTTTGTAATTTCTCAGAGGCAGAATGTGTAGCGCTTAAAGTGTACTACTGCAAAATGCCAATTTTTTTAATTCATGGTATTGAGGTGAACATATTAATGACTTGTTATTGTCATTATAGCCAGTTAGAGTAACACAGATAAACCACCCTTTATCTTTAAGTCAGTGTTTTCCCTATCTTTCTCTTTACCACAGTGATTCCAGCAGTAGTTCAAGTGATGACTCTCCGGCACGTTCAGTGCAGTCTGCAGCTGTTCCTGCGCCCTCAGCACTTCCTCTATCCTCCCTTGACAAGGATGAACCACGTAAAAGCTTTGGCATCAAGGTCCAAAATCTTCCTGTACGCTCTACAGGTTAGTTATGAGGTGCCCCTATGGTGTGCAGTTTCTATATAGCCCTCAAATATTGACACATTTTATAAAAAATTTTATATATTGTGTATTATATACAAATATTTATATGTAACTTTTTAGTACGCTTACTTAATAAAACATTTGATGTATTTACTATAGATACAAGCCTGAAGGATGGTTTGTTCCATGAATTTAAGAAACATGGAAAGGTCACATCTGTACAAATCCATGGAGCTTCAGAGGATCGTTATGGGCTTGTATTTTTCCGCCAACAAGAGGACCAAGAGAAAGCACTTGGAGCATCAAAGGGAAAGCTTTTTTTTGGCATGCAAATTGAAGTCACAGCATGGAATGGACCCGGTAAGTTCTGATCTTAAAATGTCCTGCCACCATAAAAAAATGACGATTGACAAATGCACAAGGATACAATGGGATGACTTTCTTTTCAGAGACGGAAAGTGAAAACGAGTTTCGGCCCTTGGACGAGAGGATAGACGAGTTTCATCCAAAGGCCACGCGGACATTATTCATCGGAAACCTGGAGAAGACCACCACTTACCATGACCTGCTTAACATCTTTCAACGCTTTGGAGAAATAGTGGTAAGTTAATGTGAAGTGGTTGAGAAATCCTTTCTTATGCAGTGGTTACCATGCTGCACATTTTGAGATGATCTTGTTCACAATATTTATAAAAAATATTTATGTTTTCATTGTCTTTTCAAAGGATATTGATATTAAGAAGGTGAATGGAGCCCCACAGTATGCCTTTTTACAGTACTGTGACATTGCAAGTGTCTGCAAGGCCATAAAGAAGATGGATGGGGAGTACCTTGGTAACAACAGGCTAAAGGTGAAAATACTCTCTCAAATTTTTTAAACCACTACAGCATACAACAAGTACAATTAATTTGAGCTGTTGAAATCTTTGAGTTGTTTGAGTGCAATTTTTTAATCTAACATTTTCAGCTGGGCTTTGGAAAGAGTATGCCTACAACTTGTGTTTGGTTGGATGGATTAGCGTCAAATACAACTGAGCAGTTTCTCACTCGACATTTCTGCCGCTATGGACATGTTGTCAAGGTTTGTCTCTTTATTTCCTCCCCTCATAGTTTCCCATTGTTGAATTATTGGCACCTTGTGACTCCTCATGTTTTCCTCTGTCTTCCACAGGTTGTATTTGACCGAATGAAAGGAATGGCACTTATCCTGTACAACAACATTGAGTATGCACAAGCTGCTGTCAAAGACACAAAGGGTTGGAAGATAGGGGGCAGTAAAATCAAGGCAAGTGAAACATATCTTTTGTCTGACATGTTGAAAGACTGAAAAAAGCATAACTTACCATTCTTTTTTTGTTTTTTTAGGTTGACTTTGCCAATCAGGAAAGTCAAATGGCTTTCTACCGTTCAATGCAGTCGTCTGGCCAGGATATTCGAGACTTTTATGACCTTCTCTCTGAAAGAAGGTTTGTGTAGGAATAATTATAATTTAGCTTAAATCCTGCAGTAATATAAGCTCAAAAGTGATTGATTCCAAAGTATGATGAAATTACAGCTTGCTCTTTTGTGTTTGTTTTAACAGGGATGACCGACGAACTCAATATGAATTTCCAACAGAAAGACCATATTATGAAAATGTACGGACACCAGGAACATATACTGAAGATCCACGTCGTAAATACCCTGCTAGAAGTCGGGAGTTCTACACTGAATGGGACCCATACCAGGGAGATTACTATGATCCACAATACTTTGAAGACCCACGCGAGTATCGGGAATACAGAACCGACCCTTATGAGCAGGACATCCGCAAATACAGCTATTTGCAACGGGAACGTGAAAGAGAGAGGGAGCGCTTTGAAACAGATCGGGGACGTGATCATGGAAGGAGGACCATAGAGCGTAGCCAAAGCCCATCACACCTTGCCACTCGTCGTCCTGCTAGCCCCACTGCATCTCCTTCGCTCTCTGAGAGGATACCAAGTGATTCAGACCGTCGTATTTGTTGTCGATCTTCTGACAGAAGTGGAAGCTGCAGTTCAATCTCTCCACCAAGATTTGAAAAACTTGAAAAAGCACGCTCTGAAAGGTATAACAAATCTGACAAACCTGAAAAGGACCGTCTTTTTGAAGTTGAAAGAGGGAATTTGGTTGATAAGGAGAAGCGGGCTGGATGTAAGGATCGTAGTGACAAGGACAAAAGTGAGAAACAGAGGCTTAAGAAGCTCAAAGTTGCATCACCTATTATCCAAGCATGTGACACAGAACCTGAGCTGGAAAGAGATATTAGCCCTGAGTCTGTCATTCGAAGTAAAAACAGTAAAATTCCAAAGGAAAGCTTGAGCAAAGGAAGGTTAGACCTTCTGCCTTGTGTTGTGCAGCTAACACGTGTCAAAGAAAAAGAAGGAAAATTGATTGGTCATGCCATCCAAGAAAAACAGATACAGAGAGGTGGGAGTGATAGTCCTAGATTGGCATCACCTTCAGCTGACCAGAGGAGTCCTCCATTCCGCTCAGAACCATTGAAAAGCGATATCTCTAAGCATGGAAAGGTGCCCAGAGACAAGAATATGCACAGTTTAGTGGAGGTTGTTGATAAGGATGCTAAAGTCAAATCCAAGAAACTCGGAAAATCTGAAATGGGATCTGATAGTGGTATTTCTGTGGATATTGACCGTTTAGCTGCAAGGAAAAGGCGCTTTGAAGAGTCTGGGAAAACTGATCGACAAAAGAGAACTAGTGAGGATGAACTTGGCAAACCTGGACTTCAAAAACTATGGAACAATGCAAAGGAGACAGATTTGGATAAGAACCTTTTGATTAAAGGGATGCACAAAAAGGAACACCACAAGGATAAATGTATGCGGATGGTCCCAGTTAATAGTCCTAAGGATGGACAAGACTGTGAAAGTACCTCTGTAAGCCTGTCTTTGGAACAGCAGTCACGGTTTAGGGAGATGTCTGGGGATTCAACAGATAAATTAGATTCTGCCTTCCTTAAAATGGATGTAGAGGGCTCAAAAAGTGAAAACACCTCCAATCTCACAAAAATATCAGATGATGGTAGTCTGGATGAATTGAAAGAAGAGAAACAGGGTTTGTTTGAACATGAACAAGGAAGAGGAAAGTGCACAGACTCTGATGACGGAGATGAACACTTTTTGCACAATGACCAGACTAACATTTGCATAAAACAAATTGAACAGAGTCGATGGATTCGACCCAAGCTTGGTGATCCTGATAAATTAGTCAAGTTTGAAAACCCACCAAGCAATGAGACTCCCGACTTTGAAAAGGATTGTGTCATGCAGGATTTCGGGAAACCAAATCAGGTTTTGGCCAATGATGACTTCTCCTCGTCTAAACGAAAGAAACTGGAGAACTTCAACTTTGAAATAGTGATTCCAAAAAGTGAGCGTAGTTTTACAAGTTCACAAAAGTTGAATGAGGTCATTTATCCAAGTATGACATCCTCAACAGAGACTGGGAACTTTTCTGCAAAGGACGAAGATGAGACCATCCCTATTATCAAAGAAAGAAAATCTTCTCCAAAAGTAGATGATACATTTTCACACACAGAGTCAATAAAACACAGTTTGAGCTTGCCAGCCAGACCTTTTCGTTCTTCTGACCCTGAGCTCCCAAAACTTAAGACTACCTTGCTTGGATGTGATGAGGAGTTAATGCAATGTTGGGAAAGACGAATCAAGTCTGATTCACTTAGAATGGAAATGACTTTCCCAAGTGATATTGCAAAACAGGAAAGTATCTGCAAACGCCTTGGGCAGGATTTAGAACCCGGTGAAGTGCAGTCTGATTCAGATGATGATGTAGAAAACAAACACACATCTCCCAAGTCCAATAGCTCCTTGTCTTATATCCTCAGGGAACGTGACGAGAGAATGTCAGACATGAAACTGTCTGGCTCCTTGGAAAAGAATAAATTTTATTCTTTTGCATTAGACAAAACTATAACTCCTGATACAAAAGCACTCCTTGAAAGAGCCAAGACGCTGTATTCCTCCAGGGAAGATAACTGGTCCTTTCTTCCCTCGCGCTTTCCGACCTCCCACAGCTGTTCAGAAAAGGGCAAGGTAGAGTTAGCACCTCGACCTATTCCTTCTTGGTATATGAAAAAGAAGAAGATTCGTACTGACTCTGTGGAAAAGCTGCATGATAAAAAAGAGGAACTTAAGCCACAGGATCAAGAGCGTCAAGAACTGTTTGCCTCTCGCTTCCTGCACAGCTCAATCTTTGAACAAGATTCCCGCCGTTTGCAGCATCTTGAACGTAAAGACCAAGATGTAGAAAGTGGAACTGAGCGGCCTTTTGGTAAGCCAAATGCAACTGAGCCACAGCCTGAAACTGGGGGAGGTGACATCCCACAAGAGCCGATTGTGCTTTTCCATAGTAGGTTTTTGGAGCTTCAGCAACAAAAGGACAAGGACCAAACCCTAACTGACACAGAGCTTGATTCAGAAGTAGAGCTTAAAACGGACCAAGTGGAGAATTGTGAAAATGTGCTGTCTGATAAGGAATCTGAGCCTGTACTAAAGGTTGATGTCAAATCTGCCAGCCCCCGATTAACCTTGTCTGTTTCACCATTTGTTCCTTCCCCAAAAGAAATGTCTCCAGAAAAGAGAGAGTTGTTTACTGCATCCTCAGACCAAACAATGCCAATTGTCAAAGAAGAAAAAGTGGAGCCAATTCTTGAGGTGTCTCCTCCTCATTCTTTTCCTTTTGAAGACTTTAAGCTAGTTGCTCCTAAGCTAACCATAACCCCTCCACATGCCCTTTTAGAACAAGAAAAGGAACAGGAAATAAAAGTAGAGTTAAATGAACCTAAAGTAAAACATTTGGATAGTTTGGCAGTGGAACATAATGCTCTTGTGGAAGATAGGCCGCCAACTCCTGGTGGTTCCCTAAGTGGGTTTGAAAGAGAGGCTGCAGAATTAGAGTATTCTGACTCATACCCAAAGATTGAAGAAAAACCTGAAATTGAAACAGAACCTAAAGGAGAAAATCAGAAAGCAAAGGGCTTTGAGGAATCTCAGAAGACTGAGACGGATAGTGAAGTATGTATGCCAGAACTAGAGGCTGAAATAAAACCATTACCAAATCGCAGGCAGCCCAAGAGTAAAAGGGCAAAACCAATATCAGTACTGCGTAGCTCACAGCCTTCCCAAAATGTTGCCACTGAGAAACCTGCAACACGAAAGAGTGAAAGGATTGACAGAGAGAAACTCAAAAGAGCCTCATCTCCTCGAGCAGAAGCGCCAAAAGCATCTTTGGAGTCTAAAACCACGTCCAAATCACCAATCTATGCATCAGACTCCGAGCAGAACATAGAGTCAAGTTTGATTCATGGGAGGACACGCCGTAGGAATGTAAGGTCAGTCTATGCCACTCTACATGAAGATGACCAAGCTGGTAAAGAGGTAGTTGAGTCAGCACGCTCCATGCGTAAACGGGGCACTGACAAAGAACTAATACAGCAAGATGTTCAAATTCCAGCTACCAATACCAGGCGAGGCCGTCCACCTAAGAGAGGCATCAAACGAAGTGAGGATGCATCACCAGTAAAAGGTGATCAGCAAAAATTGATGGAAGAAGATGCAGAAATTAAAGAGGCATCAAGTACAATAGAGGTTGTAAAAGCCTCTGAAGGATGGCGTTCACCCCGCACCCAGAAGGTGCAACAATCACATCTAACCTCATCTGCTTCAGTTAACAAGAAAGGAACCAGAGTAGACAAACAGCCTGGCAGCGCTACAGTGCTAGCTGAACAAGATTATCTAGCAAGTTATGATGAGTCAGAGGTTAAGCCTAAAGATGAACCAGACCTCTTTATAGAGTTACCTGAAACAACAGAAAATGTAAGTCCACCAATTCACAGAAAGGAAAATGATCTAAAAGATTCTGGTGGAAAGAAATCTACTGATGATGAGATGGTAGACACCAGCTCCTCAGAGAGAAGACAACCTGTAAAGAGTGCCAAAATGAAAACACCAAGGTTGAAAAGAAATACCAAGCAGCTCACTGAAGATAAATCACACAGCTTAAAAAATCTTGAGATCCGTGTAAGTGTTGATGATGTAAAAGGTTTACTTCGTTCAGAGGACGATGTTCCAGGGACATTTGAGACTCCTGTTATTACAAAAACTAAAATGGTGGTAGAAGAGAATGAGGAAACAAAGGCAACAGGCTTTCCAGAAGAATCAAATGAGGTTGATGTACAGGAAAATGAAGATTCACTATCCGAACCGGAACTTCCTCCTGATCCAGCTGCTCTCTTAGCACGGCAGATGGAGCTAGAGCAGGCAGTGGAAAATATTGCCAAACTTACAGTTGAGCAACCTCCTCGGCCATACAAGGAACCACCTACAGGACAACCTGCCATATTGCCTCCTATCGTAGTGGAGCCGGAAGGTGAGGTTGAGGAAGAAAAACGAGCAATTCCTGCAAGTGAAACCGAACTTGCTGCAGCTATTGATTCCATTACAGCAGAAGAATGTGCAGATGCGGATGCGTTTACAGCTCCTCCTACTTACACTGCTATTATTCCCACCCCTGAATCTTTAATATCCCCCTCCTCTAATGAGATTATGGAACCTGAAACACACATGGTGATAAACAGTATTCTTGCAGCAGACTCAGATGATGGTCCTCTAACACCCAGCCCAAAGCGGCCAGTGACAGAGGTTAAGGCAGCTGAACACCTCCCTCTACTTGAAACACCCAAGAAAACAGGAAAAGTTAGAGCAAAAACCCCAAAGAAGACAAGAAATCGTAAAGGTGCAGCTAACAAGAAAGGGGATATTGCTGAAGAAGTTTCACAACCAGAGCCCTCTCCAGTCAAGTTACCAGAGTCTATCCCAGAAGACCCAGAAACTATTAATTCAAAAGCAGTTACTGTTACAGCAGGGGCAACAGTAGCAACGTCTGTGGTCACTGCTGTTGCAACTTGTAGGCGTGACGTTACAAGTTCTATAACTGTTGACACGCCCAAAGAGGCAGAGCAGCCTGAGGTTGAACAGCCTGTACCCAAAGAATCTGCCTTCCATTCAGGCACAAGCAACATCTCAAGTTGCAAAAAGCACCCTCAAGCATCAGAGCCATCTACACCTACTCTTGCCTCTGCTCGCCCACAGGTTGTATCCCAGTTCAGTGTACCCCTAATGCGGCCAGCCAAAATGCCATTTTTGCCTGACTGGCCTCAGAGAAAGGAAGAAAGTAGAATCCATGTTGCACCCTCATGTAAAGTTACAGTGGTAACTCCCTCTGTACCATTAATGACTACGCTAAGTGGAACCCCTTCAACAAATCCCCCAATGCCCCCTGACACCAAGGCTTCAGATATTGACCCTAGTTCTAGTACCTTAAGAAAAATTCTAATGGAACCCAAATATGTATCTGCATCAAACAGCAACTCTATACCTACCACGATGGTGACATCTACACTGTCAGATCCTTTGCGTATGTCAGAGAATGAAAATCGCCCGGATGTAGTGGGTTCAAGACAGTTACATCCAGAAGAAAGGCCGCCTTTCCCCATCCAGCCCACACACCACAAACCATCTCCTCTGACAGAGTCCCAGCAGAACTGTGGAGAGAAGACCCAGCATACAGTAATTTCTCCTGCTACATCAGTAATAAGTCGGATTCCAATGCCTTATGATACAGAGGAAACTCCACGAATTTCACTAAGTAACAGAAGCACTGGCTTATCTATTCCCAAGCAAAAATTTAGGTCAAACTCCAATGAGAATAATCGCTACCAAGGCATGGATATAGTAGAAGATGGGAGTAGAGGGCGCTCGGTTGTTGAGACTACTCCCTACAGTACAGGCTCCAGTCCTGGCCTAAGGGTCAATACATCAGAGGGTGTTGTTGTTCTGAGTTATTCAGGTCAGAAAACTGAGGGGCCTCACAGGATGAGAGCCAAAATTAGTCAAATCCCTCAAGCGAGTGCTGGTGACATAGAGTTTCAGCAATCTGTGTCCAAATCTCAGATAAAGCAAGAGCCACTCATCACATCATCCCAGTCACCTAACCCGAAAGCAGCTCCACCTCTTTCAGCTTATGGGCACACAGGGGTCCTCTTGACTGGCCAATCCTATAATTCTCAACCTGTAATTTCCAGTACCAAACAGGAGAGTCATGGCTGTGACAAATCTGATGCTCCATATCACACAGCACCCCATGGTGGTGTGGTGAAGATGTACCAACAGCCAGTGAGTTCTCCTCAAGTATTAATGTACAGCCAAGCTGTGATACAGCAGCAGCATGGCAAGAGAGCAGGGACAGAACCTCTCCCAAAAAAGATGGACATTGGCAAAGCTGTTCAGCATTCTAACCTCAGTCCAGTAATGAGTCCACACCACCCATCGCTATCTGGAACCCGGATGAGCCCCAGCCCTGGCATCCCAAATGATCGGTCTGCGCTACACCTCAAGCAAGAACCCCAGTCTCCACGAACAGCTGTTCACTCATCTTCACCATTTGCCAAAGCCTGTGCTCCGAGTGGTTCTCCCATTGGAACCTCAGTTGTTCTGGGTCATGGGATGCCACAAATGTCTACATATCATTCAAGTATACACCACACACATTCAGAACATTCCTCTGTCATAATTCAACCTCACAGTGTCACACAGTCTATGACTCATGAAGCCAGGATGAACACCCCACCAATGTCTGGGATAAACTATGGAAGGCGTGGTGACGCCCTGTCTTCACCCCATCAAGGGCCTCCTCAGCGCTCTAACACACCACAGCCTAATGTGATCCGTGACATGGTACTACAGTCTCATTCAAGTCCCAAGGGGTCAGTGTCAGGTGGCGGCAGCAGCGGTGTAACTGAAGAAGACTCCAGACACTTTAACCAAGCCCTAAGTAGACCATCAGTGCCCCAGCTCCAGTCAGATGTAATGATGATTCACAGTGATCGCAGAGGGCTGCACTCGAGTATACGTATGGACCAGTACAGAGACATGCACCAGCGCATCTTCATGCACCAGCAGCGGGGAGAGCAGGCTGCTGTAGATGCAAGACAGTCACGAACCTCAGAGACTGGTGCATCTTTAAGCAACATCTCTGTGCCTTCAAAGAGTCCTTTAGTGGGGAAGTCCATTGAACTTTCAGCAAAAGAATGTCTCAAACCAATCGAAGGAAAGCTGATACATCCACCCTCTAATGAAAGTAGAATCCGGGGAGTTCATACATCCAGTCCTGTCATGGTGTCTCCTCACCCTCATGGGGTTCAGCTGATGCCTCCTGGAGGTGCAGGCTCCTTTTCAGTCTATCGGGACATGCGAGGCTTCCCATCTCAGTTCCCACGGCATCCGTCATCGGGACACAACCTGGCTAATCAAGGGATTACGTCTTCACAGGTCACTTGATATGCTTTTATTATCTTTACTTTTGTGCAAATATTTCAACATTTGTCTTATGTATTATGTATAATTGCATTCTCAAGTGATAGATAATACACCGTGTGCATATTTCTATTGATTTGATATGTATTTTATTACAGGTCTCTCCGGAGCCTGACCTGGGTCACAGGGGAAAAATATCTCAGGCACATGGGGGAGGAAGTGATCCCAAGCCTGAGAGTCCTCATCTTCGCCATGCTACCTCTACGGACCTCTCCCATATTTCCAGAATACCAGGGGATACGGTCTCACCCTCATACCAGTCTCCCATGACTTCCCCCATGAGTCTTACTCACAAGCCAGATCTGTCTCTTCAAAAAGGCCCCCCAGCCTTCTTACCAACCCCTCAGCCAGCAGCACCCCCATCAAGTGTACTGCAGTCACGGCCCGATGCTAAGCTGGAACATTCAGGACACCAATCCATCGACATGGTGCAGCTTATGACGGTAGGAAGACAGAGGAATCAGTGTTGTCATAATACATGGAATGCATTTCCATTCCAAAACAATACCACAGAGAAAATAAGGTTTTTATATTTTTTTTTCTTCAGAAATATCCTATTGTATGGCAAGGCCTGTTGGCACTGAAGAACGACCAGGCTGCTGTCCAGTTGCACTTTGTCTCTGGCAACACCATCCTGGCCCAGCGCTCTTTGCCGCCCCCAGAGGGAGGTTCTCTTCTCAGAATTGTCCAGAGAATGAGGCTCGAGGCTTCCCAGTTGGACAGTGTGGCACGCCGAATGACTGTGAGTATTTTGGTTTTGAGCAGTACATTGCAAAATTCGAAGTGGGAATTTCAGTCCAGGTTTATTTGGCGACACCTGCAATTGCTGATGGTAAAAGCAAAAGTTGTTTAATACAACCAGTTACATCAAAACCAACTATTGTAAAGGGAGTCAGGAAATAATTAGCAGTACTTTATTTCATTCTTTTTTGTTGGTTTTTGGAGATGTCACCTGCAGTTTTTCATCTAACAGCTTACTGTGGCTTATCCTTCCTTTCCATTGCAAATATTTCAAACTCAACGGGCAACAAATGCCAAAATATATATTTTATTTTTTTATGTTTTACGATAAAGACTTTCATTCATGACAGGTGGAGAATGACTATTGTTTGTTACTGGCTCTACCCTGTGGTCGAGACCAAGAAGACGTCCTTGGTCAAACTCAAGCTTTGAAAAGTGGCTTCATCACCTACCTGCAAGCCAAACAGGCAGCTGGAATCATCAATGTGCCCAACCCTGGCTCTAATCAGGTCTGTCGTGGTTTCAGCTTTTCTCTTTCCCTTTTACGTTTTTGTTTTAAACTATTTCATAATGACATTCTGTATCATGAGAAGTTGTACCCCCTCTCATCATAATTTCTTTATCTTTGGATTCACAGCCAGCTTATGTGGTGCAGATTTTCCCGCCGTGTGAATTCTCTGAGAGCCACCTCTCTCACCTGGCACCAGATCTTCTCAACAGCATCTCCAGCATTTCCCCTCACCTTATGATTGTCATTGCCTCTGTTTGATTACCTCCATTTTTTCCTGAACAAAGCCAACACCAGCCCTTTTGGATTCATCCAGTTTTGTAAAACTGGAATTGCCTCATACTTTTATGAGTTTGAGTTATAAAAAAATCCAATTTAGCATGCACTCAACTTTTCTCCTTCACTTCACCGAGTCCTTAAATCGCCCAGTGACGTTGAATTCCAAAAACTATACCTTGAGGATATGAAGGGTCAAATGGGGATTTTCAACGATCATTTTTGAGTACTCATTTCATTTTTGACTTTTTGGAGGTGTTGTGCATAGCCTTTTCTAATTCATGGCATTCATAAAGCTATGGATTGAGACCTTCCTATGGGATATTTTTTACCTTCATAAAAGTGATTGTTTTTTTTAAGGACTATGTGAGAAGTCATTGCACTATGTTAGGGACAAAAATTGGGAACTGTACAGATTTGAGTATAATATGATACATGTTATGGAAGTACTCTTGTAATCAGCCATGCTAGCGCAAGATAAAAGAGAAATCGTTGCCTGGAAAATGATCAGGAATCTTTTGGGCCTGATCAGTCATACTGCGTTTGCTCCTTCACCATCAGCCAACTTCTACTTCATTTCCAGACTCGACTCTCCATCATGACGTGTTCCCTCCCCCAGGAACTCATGAGGGGATGTTTAGAGTTGTACAGTTTACACTCAATGCCTCAACAGGGGACTATAAAAAGAATATTTAATTTGTTTATTTTTGTTTGCATTTTCTTTACGCCTAAGGGTATTGTGGACAATTGTGAAACTGTAAATATTATAAATATTTAAAGACTGAAGCAATGTCGAGAGACCAAGTGAATTATTTTACAAAACAGATCATCAAATCTTAATGTTTTCTTTCTGTGTTTCTTTATTGATTTTTTTCTTTCTTTCTTTCTTTCTTTCTTTCTCTCGCTCTCTTGCAAGGGCATGGAGGGGACTGGTGGAAGGGATCTATATAGGATCCAGGAGTGATATTCGCAAAAAAAAAAAAAAAAAATTACTTATGTGCCAAAATATCTTTTGCAAACGCTCAAAACACAATGTATCTAAAACTAAATTTGTTCAGAACCTATTTTCATATGTGACTTTGTATTTTGCCACTCAGAGGGCAGACTTGATTCCTTTTTTTGGTATTGTTCATCAACCTGACTCTGTTACGGCAGCGCTTTTACATTTTTGAAATTGTATCCTCATTTTGAAGGAACCATTGTATTGTCGGGGATTGCTTTTTCTGTTTAAATTCCTGTTTTCCTTCTCTGTGAAGTGGTCCTCTACTGCCCCCTGCTGTCTGGAAATCTTTCTCTGCACCCTGAGGTCATTTACGCTGTGACTTCATGGCAGATGTTCTATAGAGCATGCTTTATTTTCAAATCAAAGTGAAATCATAAAGGCAAAGAATGTGACTTGAACTTGACATCATGCCGCTATTGGATGTGTTGATCATCTGCCTCCATCCCTTCCCTGAACTGTCTCCTTGAGCCGAGCTGTAAATACTAACGTCCTTAATATGTGCTCTTGTGTATTTTCCCCGTTATAATTGTCTTTCTTCAGGGTCCTTATTTTTGTTTTGTGCAACAAAACAAAGCAGTCTGAAAGAGACGGGAGATGAGGTGTGTGAAACCGATGCTGAAAGTAAAACCGTGCTTGTCAGTTTTTTGTGGTGTAAATATTTCTATGACTGCAAGCTGAATACTCTCATTGTTATGTTGAAGGCACTTATAATTTTTGATAAACAAATGAAAAGAAAAATACAAAAAAAACTTAAAACGGTGATTAATATGAAAACTGTCTTTTGATCAATCTTCATTTTGAGTGTATTTTGCTGTTCCTCCATGAGGACATTTTAAACTGTAAAATAAATTGTTGTTTAACTTACTTCTGAAGATCATTAAATGGTCACTCACTCTGGTTCTGTGTCTTTTCTTTAGAATCTAAAGTTGCAGCATGTTGATGCAGACTGGTGAGGTGGGAAGTGTCCAGGTTAATAGAAATAATATGACATTATTTTTCAGAACTGATTACCTAAGAAAATTTAAGTAGCAGTCAGTTTAAAAAAAAAAAATTCTAATCCTCTGCCTTGTATACATTTGTAACTTATTACTATATTACTTTTAATTGCTTTTCATAATATCACTTGTGATATTACCTCACTTATATATTACTATACTTTGCCTTCTAATTTTAAATTGCAACACTTATGCTAGTGAGAGTTCTTCCATCAGAGCTGTACATTTGATCAATGGTCACCACAGTCGGTGCTGCAGTCCATCCTGCCATCAGAAGATGTCAGCAAATGACTATAACTCCATGGCCAGGACTCAGAGGGGATCAGCCTACCAGAGAAGTCAGTTGTATTTTCAGATCACCGTGAAAATAGGTGGTTCTGTGAAATGTGTTGTCATGATATGACTGTGTATAACCTGGAGCAAAGTTGGTATCACATGGAACTGTGGGGGATCTTGTCTGTCTGGGTTAGGAATAATTATTTGCATAGGTCTACTGCATACTGATGGGAGCATACGTTGGTCGTTCCACCCTTTTATATTCTTATTCTTATTATTTATTACCATAAATAAGCATTACAGGTGTTTACATAGACTTTATATATATAGTCTATGCACCCACACACTGGCACTGTATCAAATATCATGAAATGACAAACCACGAATGCCAGAGACAAATTATAGATCCTAGCCGTTCAGATTTTAGATCGGCATTAAAATGGCTGTGGAGTAAGACACATGAGCAACGTGGTTGTCAAAGCTGCAGTTATAGACTCATCCCAGAGGCAAACAGCTCCACGGTTTTGGGAATTTTAAGACTGCGGCTTCAACATTAAGGTTTCCGGCTGCACCCGTCAAATTCAAGAGCACAGTGGGTGACAGATAATCCCGGCGGGAGGCCTGCAGGGATTCAGAGGCACTGTTTGACTTTTAGATCATAGAAAACTTCTCAGCCAAGAAGTTGTGATTTTTTTTTAACAAAACATTTGCCTGCAATGCATCAAGGGTTGTAATTTTTCATCATTAACCCACAAGTCTGAAGCAGCGGGTCAGGGATGACACTGAGAAACACCAGCTGCAGCAGCCGGAGCTGGTGACTGAGCCCCCTGAGGAGGGTAAGGAGGGTCACAACCATGATTTACTTACATTTTCAGTGTCCTGTCATTATGCCTACAGTAGAGAGAAAGCAGTGTGACCATGCAGGAGAGGAGAGGCGTTAATGATTACCCTGACGGGACCAGTCTTGGAATGTTAATTGACGTACTTTTTTTGCTGTGTGGGAAGAAGCAAATCAGATCGGGACACGATGGTGGAAAGGCAAGACAAGGAGGAAATTCAAGATACTTCCTTTGCGTTGTTGCCCCACTCTTCTCCTGATTCACAGTTCTACTAAGATTACAGGCTCTGCCCTTGGGCGAAGAAGCCGAGTCGAGGAGGAGTCGTGTGCCCTCATGCTTAAAGTAGACCTAATTCTTACTTCTGAGCTATTCCCCTCTTAGATTCTTCGCCACAAGATGACATTTTGGAAAATCCAGCTTTAGCTCGAAAATGAAAAGAATGTTGAACATTCACAGTTTGGTTTTTCAGAGTCTGATAAGTGCTTGTTTTGCTGTTTGTGTCTGTTTTGGCATCGGACTCCCGACATTTCATGCTGGTGTTTGTGTAAATTATGCTTACATGAGAGAACAGAAACCAACAGAAAAAGAAGCTTTATGAAATGTGCTACTTTGATTACTGATTGATTACTCATCCAACAGCCAAACTAATCACCAATCACTGTTGAAGGTGGTAGAAACAGCATTTGTAACGTAAATTTGTTAAGAATTAAACAATTTTTTAAATTATTTTGAAGTACTCAATGTGCATGAAGAAGGAATCATTTTCAATCTATTCAATGATGTGTGTACTTTACACTTTACTGAATCAGGATTTGTACAAATTGTGTAAACTGTGGCCCCTTTATGGCCCCTGACAAAAATCCAAGATCCACCACTGATAAGAGCTAAGGAATAAAAAAGTTCACAAGCAAACACAAACACACATATATGCATTGAAGCTAAGCCAAGCTAAACTAAGCTATGCTATGCTAACATAAGCTAAGATGAACTAAACTAAGATAAATTAAGCCAACCTAATATAAGCTAAGCAACACTAAGCAAAACTAAAGTAAGTGTAACTAAGCTAAGATAAACTAAACTTTATTAAACTGAACTAAGAGAAGTTGTGTGACCACAAGTTGTAGAGAAAGCTTGGAATGAGATTGATAATATGCTGGTTTAGTGTTTAAGTGTTTAACCAGAGCGTTACTGGAGGAACACGAGGCAAAGGTCGTGTAGATAAATACACAGGCTCTATCAGGTCATTTAGAAAATGTTTACAAGGCGCTCTCCCTGCAACATTTCCACGGTTTATGATTTCTGTAACTCTCAACTTCAACTTCCAATCCATCTTGTAACCCTATAAACAAGTTGTCGTGCAAACAGTGTGACACACAGCTGACTTATAATACCTGCCCAAGTAAAGTGAGAGCACTTCTCCGGGACGGATATGAAAGGTCAGAATCAGGCAAACACCTCTGAATGAAATGCAATAATGCGATCGCTCCACTATACAGTGGGAACCAGATCAAGTGACTGATGGGGGTCACAGTACAGACATAGGTGTGGACAGGCAGCACTGCAGCAATATGGGCTCACCCTGGTGACTCAAGTCCCATAAACACAACGCCCTTCTGTGACATCATGGCTCCGTGTCCTAGTTGCAATCTGATATCTGAGATGTAATGCACGAGATTTCAGATTCAATTTCCCATCTGCCTTGTTTTTTTTTCATAATACGCAAGTGCAGATTTTTAAATCCTTTTACGTTTAAACACATGCTTCAGATCATGTAAAAAAACATTTAAAAATAAAACAATCAAATACAATAGGCATGAACATGTTAAGTCAACATTGGCTACTCTTACATTAAAATAAGCAGTAGTTAAATATAGTGCTATGGTCCACATATTGCATCGTGTGTCTTGTTCCATTCCTTGCCTTCCCGGGTGCGGCAGGCTTTTGGGTCGTGATCTGGCTCCAGGGAGATGCAACGTTGATTTGTGGTTCTTTCACGTTTCAGGGAAAATAAAAGACAGGCTTGTGTGTTGTTGTCTTTTTTTCAACCTCCATCTATTCTGGGTTTTAACCACTCTCTTGCCTCCAGAATCGCCACCCAATTTGTCAGCCAGTTGTGAATAAGTGTGAAAGACTTGAGATTGTGCTTGCACAGCAAAACTGGATTTCAGTTCTCATGAGGTGCTTGCAGGTTTGAAAACAGTGTGCATGTGCCTGGACTCATTCTGAATAAAAGGTTTTCCATGCAGCGGTGGGGTGGGGGGAGTACAAAGACCTATTATGCCAGTCAGGGTGTGTTGATTGTTCAGCAGGCTCTGCCTGCTCAGCGCTGAAATCACTAGCAGAGAAAATTATAGGGTTGGTATTTTTTAATACTGGAAAACACTCAAGTGGAAATAGTGAAGAGATAAAAAAAACACAAAAGAAGTTGTTTAAAGAGGACAGCCAGGACTCCTCAGCAGTGTGTGTGTGTGCTTGTGTGTGCAGTCCAGGTATTAGTCATGTTGTGGGGACCTAGTATATCTGTTAACACAGTCACATTATGGGGACTTGTCTTCCTTATGGGGACAGAAAGCAGGTCTACATAATGTAAATTACATTTTAAGGTAAAAAAAAATGCAACACCCCAAACAAGCACTATGAGGGACAGGCACGGGGGGACTGTGGGTGTTAAGATAAACATTTAGTCAGTCCCTTATTATAACCATGTTTATATGCTTGAAATCCCTCTATAAACTTAGGTAAAGAATTCAAGTTTTAAAGGCCATAGCACCAGCCTGGTTTTAGATCAAGGTTTAGGCTTAGGCTTAGTTTTAGGTTGCGATTTTGCCTGAGGAGAGGTTTAAGGTTAGGTTTAGGTAATGTTAAGGTTTAAGTTAAGGTTAGACTAAGGTTAGGTTTGGCTCTAGAACAAGGTTAGGTTTAAGTTTAGCTTTTCTTTTTAAATATAGATTTAGGTTAAGGGTAAGATTAAGAATAGATTAGGGTTTAGATTTTAGATTAGGTTTGGCAAGTAGCTTTGGTCAAGGTTTAAATAAGTCTCTCTGTAAGTCAATGTTATATCCTCTGACGTTATGGTGCCATGACTGTGTGCGTTTGTGTGCGCATGCATGCAGCTAATTGTTCTCTCTGTTTCTGAGTCTCCTCTGCTGAAGCATCCAGGGCACTAACAAGCTATACACTGTTTACAAGAATATCACTGCTGCCCTCAAACCTCAGCCATGTTATGATTTATGGAAAACTGTGGCCTCACCAGAGATTTAGGCAATTACCAAAGTCTAGTTTCACATGGATTTATGTCTTGGTGAGAGACTCTGGAGCCTTTTAAGTTGTGTAAACCGGAAAGCTGTGCCTCTGACAATAGTAATATTTGGCCGTTCTGCATTCTTAGAGGAGGTTGGTTAACGTTTCTCTTCTTTCCCAGACTCAGTTTATTTCTCTCTTGTGAAGTTGCTCTTAAACATGTGTTTTTGAAAAGAAAACTGTTTCACATTTGTTGGAAGAGTCTTGTTCCACTTCACTCCACATTTTTCAGACAAATAAGCAGTCAATAAGTGACCAGGTAGAAAAGGAGCAATATACAGTTGGAATTCCTGTGCAATCAACGTAACATTTCAGAGTACACTGGTTTTAAAAAGCAAACCATTTATCTGATGCAAGGAATCTTGATGGTCCTAAAAGCTGCCATCAAGATGCAACTTGTTTTAAAGCATGTCAACGCTTAAAAATGCTGTCAGACGACGTCAGCGAGCTGCACACACACTCGTATTTTACCAGCCGAGCCCCTCTATGATGTTTTATGAGAGAGGAAGCAAAGGGAGAGGAGAGGTCAAAGATCTCATTTCTACACATGTGCATAAAGCGTCCTCTGCATGGAGGAGAGCTGATTGTACGTGACACCAGAATTACATTTGGGCCAATCAAGCAGCCAGCACCATGGCCAAAAGCTGAGGTCAGAGCGGAGCTGCCTTCAGGTGCTGCACCACTAATGGTTCACAGCTGCTGGCTCCCAACCATTTCTCACTGCTGAAACCTATTTTGAAAAGTCCCAATTTTCTCATCATTATCATTTTGCACATAAAGCTTTAAACGACTCACGTCTCACTCTGGAGCTGTCATGGACACCGCTTCACCTCATACGCCTTGTGCAGTTAAATAAAAGCTCCAAGAAAGTATCTCAGGCTATGATTGAAGGAGTATCCAGTTGCTGCTGGTTTCACCCCATCAATTCTAAATGTTTTGATCATTGCAAATACACCTCCATTAACTTCTATTGTATTTTGGTAGTGGCAGAAATCTCAGAAAGTGATATGCATGGCTACAGCTCATAAGGGTATTCAATGAAATATGTTTTATCATTACCATTAATTGAGATTTAATAATAAAATTAATAGTAATAATGATACATTTTATTATCACAGCACTAAAGGTCACCTTACAAAGCAGAGATAAAAACAAAACAAAAATGTATCAAAAAGATCATAAAATTAACAATAAATAAAACCTTATGTAGGTTGGCCAAATATTGTCATTATCAATTCTTTTAATGTATTTATTTTTCCACAGTTTTGTCTGTACAATGTGTGAAATAAATAAATGAATAAATGAATAAAAATAATTCTGTCGCCCAACCGTATGTAACCATGACTTTAACGCTACAGCTGGTAAGGATAGAGCTAATATTAACATTATATCATACTAAATAGTATTAGTATTAGTTGATTCTATTTTCTATTGTAGGTTTAGAATAAATGCAGGGTTCCTGGTCTGTCTCTTCTCTCTCCCCCTGTTCACCCTAACCGGTCGAGGCAGACGGCCGCCCACACAGACTCTGGTTCTGCTCGAAGTTTCTGTCTGTTATTTTCTCCCCAGAGTCACTAAGTGTTTGCTTATTGTGGGAACTGTTGGGTTCCTCTATAATATTGCATGGTCTCGATCTCATTACGTAAAATGCTGATTGTGCACGTTGTGATTTGGTGGTATACAAATTAAATTAAACTGAATTGACTAAAAGGTACAATACTTATCTCTGAACTACAGTAAAACATATAAGTATGGCTCTCAGTAGAGTGTATAGCTCAGCCAAGGCCCAACAGTCTCCTTACGAAACTACATTTAAATTCACAAGATCTGGATTTTTATTTGGATCTGCACCATATTATTTATATCATAAATATCAGTCCCCTAAAGACGTTCGATTATTTCCATCAAGATCCATGAATTTTTCTCTGACAAATGAACGAAAATGTGGGGAAATGTTCAAGAAAGTGAAAAAAATGCCTGCAGGGCGAAACTTTGTCCAGATCCTCACCAAACTGTAATGGCTTATTTTTTGGGTAGTACCCCATCCTTCCGCAATATTTAGTTTTGAGTAGTTTTTGTGTAATCCTCCTAATAACAAACAAACAAAGGCAGACAAAAAATATAATCTCCTTGGTGGATGTAAATAGCATTAACTACAAATGCTAGAGTACAGTACAGGTACCTCAAGCTTGTACTTAAGTACAGCATTTGAGTAACTGTAACTTACATCCTATACTGCCTTTAAGAAACTTCAGTACTACATACAAGTTATAATAACACTAACCATGCAGCTCCATGTTCAAAACTTTGCTCCTGAGAGACAGTATCTCAACAGCCATCAGTTGGATTAATATGACGTTTTATACAAACATCCACGGTCACCAATGACCTCAGGAGATCAAAGTTTTCATTTATACAGCAAAAAGTCTCAACATTTATTTGACAGATTCGACATCATATTTTGTGCAGGCCCCTGCAGTGTGTTCGAAGATTTCTGTTCAGTCTGTGGGAAGATATGGAGAGTCGACAGCCTGCATAGACTCAAGAAATTTGATTGTACAGGGAAATCAAGTTATGGAGGTAATTGGAAATGTGTCTGAACTCTGTTCACTTTGTGGTTTGGGCTGGTGAGACTGGACAGATCCACTTGGGAACATGTGTGGGCTGGCTGGACTTACTGAGAACGAAACTAAACTATGCATGTAAAAAATTCACCGTGATTATGAGGCTTTTATTCCCGTCTCACGCCCATGTGGAGGCAGAGCTGATCGGCCTCACAGGTGCAGAGAGAGACTTGCTGTGGTATTTGGTGTTTGTTGAAAAGGGATCAACAAGCGAGAACAGGCACTCAGCAAAGCGGCTCTGACAGACAGGCATGGAAATGAACTGCCATTCCACAAACAGCTGTCATACACATCGCTCTGCTGCACCACCTTCACCACACTCACCAGCACCAGCATCTCCCACTGAAATCGTGACTGGTGACTCGCTCATATGGCAAAGGAGCGAGTAGGTACATGATTGCACCTGCCTGTCAGTGCTCACACATACACACGCACACACACAGACACGTGCAAGCATGCACACACACTCTGCATTCACACACTTATGGATTAACAGCTGCAGGGAGGCTGTCTAAACACTGCAATGCAGCAGCCTCTTGTGACAGTGCCACAAGTGAAAGTGAACGTGTGTGTGTTTATAGCAATTTACCATCTGGAGGGTCATTTTAGGTGTGTTTATGGTGGCGAGAGGTTAAACGACCCTGAGGTTTTATATACCTTTCTGGTGAATGCAGCAGTTGCATGGCACCACCTCTAGTTGCTCTATGAACAAGGAAGCGATGCGATACCATCTCTTATGCTGGCATTTTACATCTGCCCACACACATACATGCCTCACCTTGCAATATCACCTGATCTGCCGCCGCAAAGTTTTCTCTCTCTCTTTTTTTTGTTTTGTACAGTTTTGTAAGTATGGTTGGTACACCTAGGTGTGTCAGCCTGCGAGGATTCGTGCGGGTGGGTACTTTCCAAATATTTTGTGCTGGTATTCTTCAAATTTTTTGAAACCATTTTCGTGACAGAAATGAGACTGAAAAACATCACAAGTATTTTGTGTTTACCGCAAGAATCTTATGCTCGCAATGTGGAAACCGAAACAGAGCTTACACAATGAGACAAAACCCAGGGATACTTTTACAACCACCACCACAACTGTTGCTGTGTTTCTACTACTGCTGCCGTGCTGCTACTACCACTGATCAAAGCTGGACAGTGATCAGCCTCTTAGAATTAATCCCCTGTAAACCTGACCAGTTCTTCAACAAACATATAATCCAACAAATGCATTTATTCCAATCACCAGTTATGAGAAGTACCTCAAGCATTTCGATGTCTTTACTTTAAAGGAAGTAAAGCCTCTCTCACCCCCAGATGGCTGAGGTACGGGGCTATTGTTGTACCCCCCACTTCCCCATGTCCCTGTCACCTGCTACATCCTTTTCCTTTTTTTTTAAGTCTCCTGTTTTTTATTGGCTGAATCACAAACGTGCCGGATGCATAAATTAGGCCCCATTCAGACCTGGTATTAACATCCGTCCTGAGAGATCCAATCCTGAATTAGTCTCCTCAGATCTAACTTTCTTACTCTATAAGCAAACACGCACTTCATTTGTGGTTGCGAAGACCCAGTGATGTTGTTTTTGCCCAGTCTGAGTTTACAGATATTTCACACGGTGTAAAGAATTTGTACACATAAGTCCCAGACCTGAGACCACTTGTGATTGGATCCCTCAGTGTTAATGCCAGGTCTGAATGGGATCTTAGTTGATTCCTTCATAAAGAAGGAAGGCAGGTGCTTTTCACAAACATTTAAATAACAAATTTTTCAATGTATACAACAGACTCAAATTTATTTTTTAAGTAAGTAAGTATTTTAAGTAAAAGTAAAAGTACCACATTAACTTTTCTTCTTGACCAAAAGTAAGAAAGTAGGCTACTTGCTTTGAAATATACTTTAAGTATTAAAAGCAAAATGATGCAAGGGTCAACTACATCGGGGCATATTGTGTATATAGTATTTAATACAAGAATAACACAGACTCTATAGTGTGTGAGAATTGATGTGTGTCCTGATATGAACAGATGTATGTTACTATCGATTGCATACATATTTAACTTTGAATATGCAGTTCACCCTGTCTTGACAATCGTGCATTTTTACTTATTAGCAACCCAGTGTTTTCAAGATCTGCTTGATTTGCATGTGAGGACACACACACACACACACACACACACACACACACACACACACACACACACACACACACACACACACACACACACACACACACACACACACACACACACTCACACAGCTGTCCCAACACTTTCATTGGGATATAACAGCCCTCCATTACTCAGAGTCAGAGTTGGACGTGCCAGACATGCCTACCTCAGCAAACCACAAACCGCTGAGGGGAGGTGGGCTCCAAGCAACAAGACAGGTGCTGTTGTAGAGGTGACATCAGGGCCTATTGTGGGCGGGTGCTGCTCCAAAAATTCTCACATATCCCAGGCCCTAGCAGCGATGACGGCTACAACCGTGAGATAATGAAGATATAATAATAAAGAGAGCGTGACGGACAATGCAAGTGCCAGCACGACATCAGACTTAAAGGTTTTAGCAGCAGTGGAGACAAACTGCAGCCATGACGGAGATTCATGAGCGAGACTGGATCACAAACAAAAGGAAATGATGAATGAATCATCGTCGACACATCAACCGAGGACTGAATCGAGTTGATTTTAAAATGACTCATGGCTGACCAACTGTTTAAATAATCAAAAACCATGCAGAATGAAACTTTTCACTGAGGAGGTAAAGTACCTGTGGGTATAGAGGGTTTACACGTGGATATTTTTTGTGAGCTCAGCAAATGTGTGAACATAAATAAGTGGTGGAATATGTCAGAATCTTGGCATAATCGTCAGTCCTGTTTGCTTTCAACCTGAGTCTGCAGCTTGGGCATCAGACCAACTGGAATCAGTGCAGCATGGAAGCTGGAGTCTGTGTTGTCAATCACCTGCTGCTAATTGCTACCGGCGTGTTGAGCGGAGGGAGGAGGGGAACGGAAACTGCAAGTGTTTATCTTACTGTTGCTCTTTAAACTTACCTACCGCCGATTTCACATCTGAGGTGCCGTTATTAGGCAGCTTCCTCACAGATGGGCCGCGGATTATACTCAGCTAGACCAGAAAAAGCAATATTTAGAGTTTTTCATTGAACTATTGGAAGTTCAGCTGAAAGTACACTCACACACTGGGGTTTGCGGGGCTTGCTGCGAGCTATGGAGCGAGATTGGTGCACAAGGTCGAAGGCTCTCAAATTACCAGTTGATTTACAATCCAACCTGTGGTCGTAAGCTTTGGGTCGTGACCGATAGAAAGAATGATACCGTGGTTACGAGTGGCCAACATTAGTTTTCTTTACAGGCTGTCAGTAGGGTGAGAACCTCAAACATATGGCTGGGGGGGGGGGTATCCCAGACCCCGTCACGTCTGGGAGGATACTAAAACCAGAACATGCTGGTGTGATAAACACCTGATGGGATCGCCGATTCAACATAAATTCAATGTTTTCCCCTGCATGTATTTCTTCAGGTAAAATAAACACTGCCACGCTCATACTTGTGTATTCTTGTTTTAGCTTTCCTTTCTTCATAGCTCTCTTTCATATTTTGGCTCGTGTTTATGTTTTGTGCTGATAAGAAAATGCTAGAATGTTAAAATTATGAACAAAAATAGTGACTATAGTACTTAACTAATAAAACTAATAAAACTAATCAAACATAGTGAAGGTTAAGTACAGCATGATGGCAGTGGTTAGCTCTGTCGCCTCACTGCAAGAAGGTTCTCAGCTTAGTTGGGGTCTTTCTGTGAGGAGTCTGCATGTTCTCCATGAGTCTGTGTGGGTTTCCTCTGGGTTCTCCTGCTACACTGTAGACTCATGCTGTGTTCACGCCAAACGCAAAGCGAGTTATTGTGTTGTGTTACACGCAACTAGGGCCCGGTTACTTATACGCAAATGTTTCCTGTTCACTAAAACATTCACTTACTGCGGCAAAGCAAATCTGCAGCGTGGCTTCACATGGACTTTGGAGAACTTTGACCCATTATATTCACTTCGCAATTAATGTTCAATTTTGTTTTGCTTTATTTCACATTTAATACTTTGACAAACAGGGCAGAACCGATGACCCAGACTCAAAAACATGGAGGCATGCATGGATAACCATAAAAAGCAAAATTTTCCCCTTATCCAAACCCTCCTGTTCCATTTCCTCCCTCTCCCCAGCTCATCTGATATCAGTGAGCCCAGTGGGGTCATCTGGAACTGAATCAACAGGTGGTTTTGAATGGAGTCTCTGAGGAGCCTTAAGGGGGGGGGTGTCAGTCAGAGCCCGGAGGACGACCTCACTCCTCAATCCACCACAACTTTATTCTGAGCTGTGACTCTTTTCGCTCTTCCCTCTGCGCTTCCTTACACATCTACAATGGCCTTTCCGCTGGCAGTCACACGATATGGATGGAGGAGAGGAAGAATGTGCCTTAAGGAGTAGGTCATTATACTTGGGTTAACAAATGGGAACATCTGTCACTCCGGTTTGACTCATGTCCCCAATATATAGAAACACGGGAAAGTTCTGTGAGTTGCTGTATATCACAAATACTTATTTAAACCTCAATCTGAGAGTTTCAGAGATAATAAATAATGGAGACGTTTGTGGGTAACTTAAAAAATGCAAACATCTTTGGATGGTCAGGTCAAAGTCTGTCTGCTTAAATTCAACACAACAGTGGAGTTTTCCATATTAGCAGCCAAAAGCTCCATTATCAACTTCTAAAACTCTGGGCTATCTTAGTTGTTATGAGTACTCTCTGCTAACATTGATTTGAGTGAGAATGTGGTAAATTGCCTAAAATCTCTGGATAAGTTACACTTGATGTGTTTCCTTCTGTCAGATAAACCATTAATCATTACATTCAATAAGTAGGTCGTCTGAACAGCAGTGGGTTAAAAAAAGAAAGAAGAAACTCAAGCTTGTTGTTTTCAGGTCAGTGACATTATAGTAACCCTTTGATAGACTGTATGTATGTATGTATGTATGTATGTATGTATGTATGTATGTATGTATGTATGTATGTATGTATGGTTGGATGTTTGTATGGTTGGATGTTTGTATGGTTGGATGGATTATACAGTTCTTTTCATTTGCACGTTGCAAGTTTTAAGTCTTAACCGTCTCAACCTGCAGCTGAAGCTTGGGCTTGTACCATCCTGAGGATTTAGTTTATTCTTTTACAGGTCAGCATTGCATTAACATTTGACTCACACAAACACACCACACTTACACTTGAAACTTGTAAAAATAGTCATGTTTAATGACGCCTGACTCGACAAATCACATTCAGAAGACCGCTGTAGATAAATACTGTCGAGGCCTATGGCCAACAAAAATAATCACAAGACCATATTTCCAGTAAAGGGGAACTCAAACCATTATGCACATTAAGTTTAGTATGCTTGCCATGAGCAGTAGGCTACTATGAAAACAGTCAAATGTGACTCTGGAGAGGTTAAAAGGGGAGTGATGTGAGCTTAGTGTTGTTTTGGAGGTCGACCTATAGACGCTATGGACTAAAAGTCAGGATATGGTGGGCTCTGTCAGCTACATTGTGATGAAACCTCTTGTGACCTCACAGCCTCTTGCATGTTTCCCAATCAATGGGAACTAGTGCATGTTCTAATCCTGCCTGTGTTAATACTCTGGAGCTATTTCAGAATGATTCCTTGTCATTAGCGAGTCCTCCTTAAACAGTTCTACAATATACTGTCACTTTTTTTATTGTTTGTGAGCTGTACGTTGTGTGCAGAGCTTTTTATAAACAGTCTATGGTGCAGAGTGAAGTTAGAAACTTTGTGTTCATCCAACCTGGTTTATCTGCTGTGAAGATTTTATTTTCATCAAATGGAATTGAATTCGGTTTATTATTTGTTTGATTTATTAAACTGCTGTTATTTTTTACAATGAATGTTAGCTATTTCTGAGGTCTGTTAAACAATCCACACAATTTTCAGAACCTAGTTCACAACATTCCAAAAATAAGTGTAATGCATTACAACAACAAAACGACCATTGTGCTTTTACTTTGTTGACAACTTGCTAAAGAGGAAGTGATTGTATGAATGATGATGACATGACAGAGAGCGGCGCACGTGAAATCTGTGAATGTCTGTGTCAGTCCAATATTGTGACATTAAAATAATCAGATTATCAAAATGATCTGGCAGGGCAGATATGTGTTCCACATACAGACAGCAGACATTTGTGGAATAAGTAGGTAGAATCAATGCTAAATCACTGGAGTCCTTCTTTAACCTGATTGTTAGAGTAATATGAGCAACTTATTGGGAATGTGTACCCTACAATTTGACGAGTGCTTGTAAGAAGAAAATATATAATAACATTAAAAAATCATCTTTTGAATTTGGAAACTGGGCACGACAACTGTGTTTTAATTTAATGTAAACCGCTCAGTAATCAAAGTGCCAGAAGATTTGACCATGAAAAGGACTCACAGGCTAAACTTTGAACATGTGGGAGATTGATTTCAGCATTAGCTGTCACTGAGTGTTTCCCTTCAACATCAGCCTCTCTCATTGTTTGAAATACAAATGACCACACTGAAGCCAACCACACATGGATGATTTACATTACAACTCAACACGTAGGTCACACATGCCCTCAGGCTTCGAGGCCTCTCACCTCAACACACACACACCAGTGCCACATTACCACCAACATTTGCTCATTACCACATACACGTCCGTATGCATAACATATACAACTCACACATGTCCCCCTGTATGTTGATTTGTGAAAATCCAGCCGCCATGTGTGCAGCTTCTAGAGTGACCGATGAAAACTTTCAAGCACTGTGTGGTTTCGGGCTATTGAAGGCTGCATAAATGTGAATTCATCGTGTTTGAGATCATTTCTTTCCAGTAATTTATTCACACAAACAGCCTGTTGTTCCTTGATCCTGCTTCTTAATTCAGCATCACCCTCATTAGGTGGCAGTAGATCTGACGAGGCACATGGAACTACTTTTTCAAGACTGGACATAGCTGGATCAACGGGATCAGGTGTTGTTTTGTTGGTAGATGTGTGTGTGTGTGTGAGGGGCGTGTTATGTGCAGGAGATGGAAGCTAATCAGACTAACAGATGAGCCTGTATCCTGTTCTCACACATGCTGGCCTGCATGGGCCACACTTGCTGCACTTTGTATTTGTGTGTGTGTGTGTGTGTCTGTTGAAACAATGGCACTGCTGTTTGCCCATCCGCCATTGCTGCTATAGTTGCCTTACACCTGTGCTTGGCAGCCCTCCCAGCACCCATCCCCAACAAACACACACACACACACACACACACACACACACACATACACACGCACACATAACCCCAATCTACCCACCACCACCCCCAACCCTCAACTCTCAACCGCACACACACACCCCAATCCACTTTAGTTCTCAGTTTACATCCTGCATTAGCTTTTAGTGCTGCACTACAAAGAACAATGCATATTCAACAGGCTCGCCAGCTCAGATAATGCACATGTGGCCCCTCAGGCACATCTTATCATTTCATATCAACATGGAAGAGGCACGATATCAAAGCTTTCTTCTTGCTCTATATCTTCTCCTAACTCCACTCATCCCAGTGCCTAGACCAATCCGACTCCTGCTCATAACTGAGAACAAGCAGTGGAATTAGAGTTATACTTTATTCATTTGCAAGTTGCTGAGGGTTGCACATGAGGCTCTGTGCAGATGTCCATGTATCCTCCAATTTGTTGTGTCAGTGCTGTTCTGCGCTACACGGTTCAATTGTAGCATAGTGTAGCATAGACATGCACTGAACCCCCCATATTCTCGTGGGGGGAGAATGCAAATCACATAGTCAGAGGCCTCGTACACACCTGGTATTAACATCCGTCCTGAGAGATCCCATCTTAAGTGGCCAGTGTTAAGTATGTGTGTTCACAACTGGCATTAAGATTCGTCCTGGATGTGTCTCCTGTGACCACTTGTGATCAGTTCTCACATTCCCGCTCTACATGCAAATGACCACGTACGTGATTTGTGTTAGTTAAGACCAAACAAGGTTTTGTTTTGGGTTAGTCTGAGTTTACAGATGTGTTCGATGTCACTGTGTGTGTGTGTGTGTGTGTCGGCACGAGACAAGTCAGGAGGCTCTGAATGAATCACATGCACCTGTGAAGAAAGATTTTACCAATTTAATGAAAGTATTGATCTTTATGTTGTGATCAGTGTTGATATCGAGGCGGTGGTAACAAACAAATCAATGAATAGAAAAAAGATCTGTTAGAATCCTACTGAAACTGCAGCGGCTCAGATGGCTTCAGCTGAGTAGGAGGTTCTTCATATGTAGCACAGGACAGATTAGTGTTCACACTGCTAAAAGAATGTGGACACATGTGGCCCAAACCACCACTGAATGTGGTCTGGCAGTGATGGGATCGCTATCCGATCTGAGTGTGTTCACATCTGTTCTTTGAGCTGGGGATGGGATCACAAAAACTACATGTTAATACTAAGTGTGTATGGGGCCAGAAGCTCCGAGTCCCCTAATAAAAACATTGGATAATGTCCATGTGAGAATACAGCAAGTGGACATTTCAAACTACTGTGTTGTTGTGAAGGCGTCTGAGCGAAGAATCTCCTGCTGCATTTTTCATATGTGAAAAGGGAAGTCCGGTGAAAGTCCAGACCCAATTGTGCGGACATTCTCAGGAGCTGAAAATGGCTTATAAGAACAACAATACATTTGTATATTAAATATAATATATATACTTGTATATTGAGGCCCGAGCTGTGGGAGGGTAAAGGGCACATTGCGCTAGTGTTATACTTTCCACGTCCACTCGGGTCGCAGTGGGGTAAATTTCATCATCCGAGTGTGCTTGCATGGCTCTTTATAGAGGTACATGTACCAATTTCGTGGGCACCAACTGCACATTACGCCACCAAGCAATCTCCAAGCGCACTAGAAAGTTGTATAATAAGGACCAATATGTGTCCGTGGTGTCCACAGCTGCCAATGTGCGCATTCACAGGGGAGTATATAATTGAAGCTTTGGGGTGGCTGTGGAGGCGAGAGTGGGCGGGAGAGTGGTTGGATTTTAGGGGTTCAAAAGCTCACACTGAGCCCTAGCGTTCTTCTGCGGTTTGCCTTTGTGAAACCGGAGCCCCCAGAAGGCATGGGGGGGAGGAGGAGGTATGGGAGGATGGGCTCATGAGGGGGGTGGTCTGGGACACGGCCTCGACCAGCAGAAGCCCACCTCTTTTCCCGCAGTGTCAGCGCCACAGGTGTGTCAACGACAACGCATGTGGGTGTTTGAGCGAGCGAGAACCAGGTCCAATCAATGACACACTGTATTGTAATCATCTATTGTGGAGACAAGGCTGGTTCTCAAAGGTAAACACCATTAGGAACCAGGTTCAACCCACAGCCTAGAGCACTGAATTCAATGGAATACAGGACGGAGGCGTGGAGTGGGAAGCAACATGTAAAGCACAGCGCCTCCCTATCGTTTCCATAGCAGTTGCTCAACATTTAACCATAGTAACACTGGGCAACAGACAATGAAAGTAAGTCAGATAAAGCTGGACAGAGAATTCCACTCAGCACCAGTTGCTAGGTGAAGGAGTTTTTTAATTCCCCATATTCACAGTGAACTCCCTTCTCCTGCTCCCACATGCCCTCCTGAGACTGAATAACTAGATTAAACATTTTTTGTCCATGACTCGACCATCGCCTATCTGCACGGTTGGCAGGGTGCAACATATTTGGGATATTTCCCATAAATTATGAAGGCCTATCAGTGGGCCAGCTGTACTCTTGAATTCTGGTATTCAGAGTAGCTATTATGTTGATATGAATACATCTCTCTCCGCTTGTCACAATGACTCCACCTCTGTATGTGGGGATGCTCAGAACAAAGAGGTGTCAAGTAAAGCGGCTCACGCTCCATTTTTTCCCACCTCGGGCCCATTCAGTGTAGCAAACAATTCAAAATCAATATCCCCATGCAAATGATTCTTCTGCCCTGCAGGCAGCTTCAGGGCCAGGTAGGAAGAACTGGAACCTTTAAATAAATTGTACACTGTCGCTATTGTTTGTTTGCTTGATGTTGTGTGAGCAGAGTGAAGTTAGAAAACTCAAGCACATTTTAGAATTAATGTTTTTCACAACATGAAACTGAATTCACTTTATTACTGTTCACGTGTGTGGTTTTTAAATAAGTTTGAATGATTTTCTTAATTTTATTTTTTTATACATTGCAAGTTGACTAGTTCAGAGGTCTGTTAAGCAATCGACACAATCTGCAGACCCAAGTTGATAATATTTAAAAATAAAAGTTCTGTAATTCAGCTTGATATAAAACAATTTCAGCAACAAAACATTTACTTTTACTTTGAAGAAAATTTGCTAAAGAAGAGATTTGGTGAATGTTGTTGCCATGATGGAGATCAGCACCCGCAGCAGCCATAAATGTATTTATCAGTCCAATATGGTAAAATAGAAACAATAAGATTATCAAAATGATCTGGCAGCGATTCTGACCTGCGATTCTAATCCAGTTGTCGACCACTGTTGTAGTTTATCAGAGGATGTAGAAGAAGACATGTTCAACTCAGTCCACAGACTGAAGGCACACTGCCCACCCCACTGACTGCTCTGCGCTGGTCACCTGTTTATTCAAATGTTATCTATATAGTCCCAGTCACACATGAGCGGTTGTTTCAGAGGCGAAACTTCACAATCATTTCATTTTCAAATCAGTGAGAAACCAGGAGGCGATTAGAACATTCACTTCCTGCTGAAGGCAAATCGCAGTGTGGCTTTGTGTGAACTTTGGTGAACCTTGACCTTCTATATTCACTTCTCTGTGTCACTGTGCCCTCCAATGCAGATGAGGCCTACATTATGAGTTTTGTCATTGGTAATTACTTTTGTCCATCACAGATCTATTTGTTTTATTAAATGACATTGTATTGTTTGTGTATGAAACTAAACAGTAAGTATTGGTGCAACCAATATTTGCAAATGTCCTTTGGGTATCTCAAAGATTTACTCATCTCTTTATTTATCAATTCAATCACTTACCATGTTATTCCACCTCCTTAATGCACAAGTGTAGGCTAGTGACCAGTAAATAGCTCAAACTAAAAATAATCAGTTTCGTGGGCCACAAAGTGCAGCAGTTTCTGTGGTTTGTTTCAGATAACTTGTATTAGTTATATCTATCAACACAATAATGGACAAACGAAACGAGGAAATGTGGACATGAGAATAAATCGCATGAATCAGTCTTTACCTGGAGTTTCGAGCTTTTCGATTTGTTGACATGCGCGCAACACATGTGCCTTAAAGCCCGAATTCCCGACGGTCCCTGAAGGCTGCAAAAGTTTCTCATGTGCCACCACCCCCACCCCTCCACCCCAGATCCTGACACACACACACACACACACACACACACACACACACACACACACGCACACACACGCACACACACACACACGCACGCACGCACGCACACACACACACACACGCACACTCAGAGACACGCACACACACATTCCAGCAGGCGGAGTCTGTGACGTGCAGCTCGTTTGTGAATGAGCAGCAGCGCAGCGCTCGGCTCAGAGCAGTCCCAGCCAAGCCCAGGAGCGGAGTGAGAGAGAGAGAGAGAGTGAGAGAGAGAGAGAGAGAGGAAAAGTTTCCCAAATGGATTTTTTTGGAGGAGTCAGACCTTTATTATTTTCTTATGTACTCATTAACGGTATACTGATCACATTGCAGTCTAAAGAGGGTGAGTACGTTTGATTCATTTTTAAAGAAAGTTCTTCAACTTCAGCCTGAAGGCTGTGAGCACGCGTGCCATGCGGAGTTAACTGCTTAAGGAACACTCTCCAACCAGGAAACATTGTCTCCTACTCTTGTGACAGTCACATTCCGTCTCAAAGTCTTATTCTACGACACCACTGTTCACGTTTACGAGTGTTTCTATAGGTGTCCTTCATTTACTTGTTGATAATCTATTGATTTGAGAGTGTCGTCTGCATGTCTCCTCTGAGCTTTTCCAACACCAGCAGGTGAATTATTCTGGAGAAAATTTGTTGAAAGTTGTGGATCAGATCCTCGTCCTCGTATGAGCTTTGGATATACAGTGTTCAATTTTATTTTTACATTATTTAACACCCATATACCTACTTAACCGAAACAAAATGTAACCTAATTAAAGTATAGCCGGGTATAAGTAATGCATATGTATAAGTAAGGAAATAATTATATTTATATATATATATATAAATATATAAGTTTAACTGTAAGTCATGAGGCTGCATTTGTTACAAATATAGCTAAAACTACATATACGTCTACAGCAAGAGTTCAGAGTTTCAAATCCCTTTTTTCAAACTAAAAAACTGTCCCTGTTGGACAGCCTTGTGAAGTAGTTATTACATATTTTCAGCTTTAGGGTGATTGTGCAACAAACTTGAATTCACTGTAAATAGTACATGTCTTTATCTGTACAATGAACTATAAATAAATAAACGTATTTGTTGTTGAAATAAACTGCCCTAGATTTGGATGATCTTTGTTCATGAGATTAAATGTTTATCCTCAAGTACTGACGGTGTCTTTGTGTCCCCACAGAGGTTCTATTGGATATGAGGGCAACAGAAGGTGAACTGGGCTGGCTCACATGGCCCTTAGGTCAGGGAGACAAACCCGGGGTGAGTATTGCTCAATCCCCTCCTCCTCCAGCTCCCACTTTTCACTTGGAATTTGCCTTAGGATGAATGTGCATGAAGAAAATGTGCAGGAAAAATCCGGCTAAGCAGAAAGCCTCCAGTAAAATATTGACTGATTGACTTGTCAGTGGACCTCGTGTGTGTGTGTGTGTGTGTGTGTGTGTACACGTCAGGTTTCTATCAAATCTGGCAATTAGAGCCTAATAGTTGCTTGGGTCTGGATGTGAGAGGGAATTGTTGGATCCTATTAGGAGTTGCCTGCAGAGCATGTCTGGACTGCACCAAACCTTAGGCAGACAGAATAGCTGCTAGCGCTGAACTGGAAATACTTGTGGCTTCTTGTGGTTTCAAGGCTTCAGCTCTAGAATTGTATGTTAGAGGGCAATTAACTTTTTAAGTTTGCAGCATGTGGTACCTCTTTTCAGAGGGGGAGGGGTTTTAGACGGCGTTAATCAGCCAGAGCTACCTTTTCCTTAAACCATGGTAAAACCTCTATGTTCAGAGAGGTGTCTTGATAATAATACAACCAAACACTGTGGCTATCTTTCAGTATACAGGGGGCTTGTGTGACTTCCTCTGTGTTGTGGTTTCAAAGAAACTGCCCGGTCCGGCTCATGCAAATTTGCTGTAAATAACCTCATTTCATATGCTGATGACTCAGAGGTGCTGTTTACAGTGGCTCACCGTACTTTTCTCAAAGAGGTTTCTCTGCCTAAATAATCACTTAAAACCCAAGTTCCACTTAAGCCTGGTGTGTTGTTGTAACTTTTAAAAGTTCACTGGGAACATTTTTTACAGTGATGTATACTCATATAACTACCATCACTTATGACAATTATTATTTTAAGTTTTAAAGGCCCCTCATAAAAAGTTCACCAGCTGTTTAATAGAGGTGTTGGTCCTGCTGTTGTACATCAAGTTTATATGCAGAGCCACACACTCAGCCAACAAAGCACATTTCTTTGATTAAAAGCAAAGGCTCTGCCACTGCCACAGTTGTTCCTCAAATGTTAAAAGGCATGGTGGAGTTTTTGTTTTAGAAATATCTGTCCTATTATTTAGTCTGCGAGCTTTAACACGTGGGGAAGATGCCAACATTAGCAATGGCATGTGAAGGAAATAATTTGGTATCTTTGCAATGTCAGACATGCTTTCTCACACTCAGTCCATGCTGTAAATGCTAATAAAATGGAGTTCTCCATGTTGCAGAAATGTGTTATTGCATTGAAGGGCTTCTAAAATATTCAGGGGGAGCAATTAAGCAATGTGTGGAGCCATGGGTGTCCCTTCATGCAGACTGTTTTTGTTTCCAGGTTTAGATTACAGTGGTGGAACTCGCATGTGAACTGCTTTGGTCCTTTTTTATTTTTGCCTCCCTTATAGCTCTGGTTCAGCTCAGCTTTCTTAGGGGCTTCCCAGGGGTCACTGTTCCTACCTCTAAACTTGTTGCTTTTTGTGGTTTGTTTCAGTGGGAGGTCGTCCAGAGGACTCTGAACGGCTCCCAGCTCTATACCTACTCCATCTGCAATGTTGGGGAACGTGAGCAGGACAATTGGCTGCGCACCACCTTCATCCAGAGGCGTCCATCGGCTTCACGGGTTTTTGTTGAAATCCAGTTTATTGTGCGTGACTGCAACTCTTTCGACGGTGCCTCACTGACCTGCAAAGAAACCTTCAACCTCTTCACATCTGAGTCGGATGCAGACGTGGGCACTACCTTCCGGAAGGGCCAGTTTAAGAAAGTGGCCACCATTGCTCCCGATGAGATCACTGGCAAAAACGAACTACGCATCAACACAGAGACGAAAGTGGTGGAAAACCTGTCTCGAAAAGGCTTCTACTTGGCATTTCAAGACATTGGAGCCTGCGTTGCTCTCCTCTCTGTCAGAGTCTACTACAAAACTTGTGCATCCACAGTGAAGAGCCTTGCGTCATTCCCTGAGACCGTGGCAGGCGGTGAAAACCAGGCTCTTAGGGAAGTGAGCGGGGTCTGTGTGGATAACGCAGTCAGTGAGGAGCTGCCTCGCATCTACTGCACCGTGGATGGGGAGTGGGTGGTGCCAGTTGGACAGTGTCAGTGCAGACCAGGCTATGAAGAGGTCAAAGATACGTGTCAAGGTAAGGGCTATTGAATATTTGGTCTTTTTGCCACCACACACATCATTTTATGTTGATATAAATCCAGGATTAAGTTGTTATGAGAATGTAATTCTTTTTAAATTGACAATTTGGCATTAGTCACCTATTCACCTCAATTCTTTGGTCGTAGGTTGTCAAACAAGCTTGAATGGGAGTTTGCGGATATTTATCATAGGTGTTATTATCATTGTTCAATGGAATTCCCCCCTTGGCTGACACGGCCCCTCTGTGATGGAAGGAATGTTTAGGCCTTCTAGTACATGTCACGGCATCGTCCCTGACCTTGAACCGATACCTATAAAATTAGGAAATGCGCTTTTGAGTTTCAGGTGTGGATTTAAGCTCAACGGAGAGGTTTTTTCAAGCACAATTTGCTTTTACTATTAAATGGTACTGCATTTACTAGGCTCAAATTTAGGTTGTACCCTCTCTTAAAAAACTAAATTTAGTTTGGTCTGATTAGATCAGAAACGCAATCTGTTAGCACAGGATATGGAGAAATCTTTATAATCTTTTATTTTGGCAACAATCATAACTTGAAACCATTTAAGAAGTTGTTCATTGAAACCATTTAGGAAGTCAAGCTGTAACACCTCACCTGTTACAACACCTAGTACATAACTCACAGCCTGTTGCAGCAGGTGATTTCCTGCTCTCTCATTCTCTTATCTCACATGGATATGGGTGTGCTGCAGCATGTAGCCATCACTCAGTACTTTTGACTTTGTAGTTTTGGCGTAGTTGTATTTTAAGCTGTGTAAAAAAAAGGCTTTCATTGTTGTGGGAAGGGCTGTCAGTGTGACTGAAAGTGATGAAAGAAGTCGGGAGGCTACTGTACTGTGATGGATTAGGATCTTAAACGCTGGTCGGGGGGTGCAGGCAGAAGGAAGCCTCAGAGGCCCTCTTCATGTGATCGAGCTTGCCAATGACGTGTGTCTTCTCTCCCTCTTCCCTGTCTCTTTTCACAAACTTACTGAGCCTCAGCTATGGGGTGTATTGTGTGACTCAAGCAGTGTATGTGAACATACAACAGGCTGGCATGCAAGGACCTGTTGAGATCTGTTCCATGACAGAACAGCCCAAAGCACTCTTCCTCCTCTCTTGCTGCTTTTATTTGGCACGCTCATTTGTACTCGCACAAATGCACACATGACCTGAAACACACTTATACAGGTATGAATACTCGTAATCACACCCTGGCACACTCACCTCGGACTACAGTTGTAAACCCACATGCAGCCTGCTCATACTGGTTTTGCTTTCCCTTCAACTGGCAACAGGCTGATTAAAGTGATGAAGTTTTCTGTCACTACTTACATTTCTAGCTGCGGTAAAGTGCCAGGTGAGATGATTAGGGAGGAGGCAGAGAAGTAGGAGAGGCAGGAAGGAGTGAGAGAGAAGAGTCACACAAAAGCGATCGAGAGGTTGTGTTTAGTGGAGGGCTGTGATTCCTTTCTGAAACAGAGAGAGGTGAGGAATGGAATGTAAAGGTAGGGTGAACAATGAAGAGCTGTGTTTCCCGTGCGAGGCTGGAGGAGCCCACCTCCACCTCCTCTCCCACTTGGTCGGTACATTCCTGATCAGTTTGCCGAGGAGGAGCCTCCCAGCATTACTCCAGTCCTGTGGAATTCCCAGGGGAGGAAGAGCAGCACCACATCAGGCCTCACATAAAATGTACTGAACGAAGACCCCCCCCCCCCCCCCCCCTCTCCAGTGGATGACTAGATGAAGTCAAATGTTGGGTCTGAGATGCATGAGGGCAGTTGTGTAGGAAGGTGGACATGAATCATAGGGCTGCAGTCCAGGTTTGAGTTGTACGGCTCAAAAAGGCTTTAGATGGAATCTAATACAGACACAGTTAATCATTCTCCCTACTCATTCCCTGTGCTGCGCACTGTTGAGGGACAAACCGCTAAACTTGACTTGTGGTGCTTTTTGTTCTTACTTGGGTTGAAAGTTTCCATGTTCAGTGATGTGATCGCTCAGTTTTATGGCTCCTCGGCCCCACAGGACCTGTTAAAGCAGAAATCTGTGACTTTATCTGGTTCTCGTCTTCGTCTCGTCATCAGCACTCACTGCTCTGGTGTTTTTGGCTTCGAGATCACCAGTCCGTCAAAGTGTGTTTTCAGTCTCTGTTTTTCCTTAAGCTGCCCGTTGAGGCATCTGTAGGTGGCATGAGGCACTCCTCTCTCGGAGGCCAACTGTGCTCATATACTAACTATAGAGTCCTTCTTTCAGACTAACAGACTCTAAAGATAAAACACATCACTTCCTGTGCCCTACAGACCCACCAGAGTGTTTAGAGAAGCAAATGTAAAAGCTTTTATGAGCTCGTTGTAAATCAAATCGGTCTGAAGCAAGGCACAGACCAGGCCTTTGTTTTTAATGTGAGCACTGCAGACATCTGTAAAGGAGAATTATTTTTGTCCTCAAAGTACATCAGCATCAACTGTAAAATGACTGTCTGTTGAAAACTGCTGTCAAGATTTATGTTTGTTACCATGATAAGATCATTTTGATGTGTATTTGCTTTTTTCTCACAAACCCTCTCTGATACATTACCAGCTTCTTTTTAGGTTTCCGATGAAATTCAAAGACAACACCCTCTTTCTCTAGTGAAAGAAGTGTTCAGAAGTTTAACTAAGTAAAAATACTTACATACCTAAAAAATATATGAAGTTGCAGTACGTGAGTAAATTAATTAGTGTTACCAACAAAAATAAAAGAATGCCTCTAATCTCCCTTTTTTTTCTCTTTTAAAATTCAGGGAAAAAAACATTTCTTTTGCAATTAGGTGGTTGCCTTTTAATTCTGGCTGCGTTTCCACTTGTGTTTCACTGTTGACACTAAGACAGTTTTCCTCCACTGCCTATCACGCCCTTCCTTACCCATAATCCTCCATGGCACAATAGAACAGAATACTTGTGTCACCCCCACAAAGGACCGCTGGCTGCCCCGGCTGGTCCTCGGGATTGTGTGTAACCGTCCAGGTCCACACCTCGTCAGCCACACTAAAGCCTCAACAAATAGGGCTTAATCCCACATTATGGTTTCCACAAGGCTGTATTTAAAAAGGGAGACACTGTGTGGAATATTTTGACCGCTCAAGGCAGTTTTGGTGTCTTGGAGAAAATGGCGTCTTGTCGGAACAACTGTCCACTGAGTTCCAGTAAAGTTATTATTTCTTTCGCCAAAGAGGTTCCAGTAAACGATTTTCCCGAGTCCCCCCCCCCCCCCCCCCCCGACCGTGTCTCCAAACTCATCCTCAGCTGATGTGTAACAGTTGGTGACTAAGTTAAAGCTGTGTGAGTGCGCGCTGTGGTGAGTGATTTGTATGGGTAGTAATTGACTTGGGTGTGTTTGTGCTTTTTAAGCAAAGTAACTACTGGTTCTGCTTGCTTTTTTGCCTTTGTGCCATTCTCTGCATCTCTCTCAACATCTTCCCTGAAGAGTCTTTCTGCTTTGGCCTCAGTTTTCCTCTTGTCTTGTATTTATTTGAGAGTTTCTTATCTCGAGACATAATTCCCATGACCATAAATGCAATGCACTCGAGAGCTTGTTGCGCAAGCAGTACCAAGTACAAACAATGCGTTTTTTCCTCATTTGTTGTGATCTTGTTGTCTATGAAATCACAGAGCGACTGTTATTCTTGGCTGTATTTTTGGCACAGGTCATGAATATGACACCAATAGAGTTTAAACATCCCGTTTCACACGGCCCTGATGGAACTATCTAGACTGTATACGGTTCTTGTCTTGCTCTCTCATGAATACCTTTCTCCACTCCTGACTTGTAAATATAAATACAGGCTAAATTTGAACAATTCTGCCAATCAGAGGGTTTAGCAGAGAGGGACAGAAAAAACTGCCCCTTTTCACATAGTTGTAAATGCATACACATTTACTGAAGGTGAAATGTAATGTTCCTGTTTTTGTTGCTGTATTTTGGGGATTTGGATTGCTGACTGTTCTGTTGGAAATATACATTGTACAAAAGCAGAGATCAGGTGTTACATGCTGAACAGTCTTTAACTCTGCTCGTACCTGGAGCAAGCTGGTTCATCATAATATCCCCAGACCCTTTAAGAACCAGGACTTATGCAAGTTCAGCTTATCTGATGGGGAGTATACAAAGCAATGTGAACAGCACCACACTTCAGCATCTCAGGGATTTGATTTAGTTGGCTTAGGGTAGATTTCACATAATGGAATCATCTCACTCCTGTGGGATAATCCCCACACTGAAATTTTCTGCTTGAATTCCCTGGGCTCATGGCCTCTGTTGCCGGACTCTGAAATGTAAAATAAAGGTGTAGGTCGGATAGCGCTGGTCATTTAAATGCGCGGGCTGGATATAACCTCTCCTTTTTCTTGATCGGCTCTGGAGAGCCACAGTGATTACTTTGAATTTGTGGATCTTTCAGATGCTGTGCCAAGGTAACGTCTGCTAGCATGCTGAACTTGTGGGAGTTGGTTTAATGGGGGGACGCTGAAGGTGCTTTCAAGTGGTGTCGTGCACCGTCTTGTTGGGTCATATATTTAGTGAACAGAGCACTGGCAGTTCCACCAGTGAGGAAGGTGACAGGAAATGTAGCAGAGAGGAGAGCTGCAGGCCTCTGTAGCACTTTATTGTGGATTTGAGGGTTTGCACTGTTGTGGTTTATGAAGTGTTGATCAGTCTGATGGTTCGAGCCTTTGATGTGTCAGAAAGCATAGAAACCAGTCAGTGTCAACTATTATGTAAAATCTGTCTATGTTATCTTTGGATGTACTGCACATTGAAGCTAATGACAATCTGTTTTTGCTGGATCGGCCATTTTTAGGGTGACGGCCGACATAGTAACTTGAACCCACAGATGGTGATTTTGTTAGCTTGATAGATGGTTGTTAGAATGGTGGGAATAAAATATGATGCATACATATTTAAAGCTGCATTTATTGATACATTTTTTCCCCTATTTATTTGCCACTTGATATGAAAATTGTATATAGCAATTTCAGATTATAATCATAAAGTGAACAGGCTAGCAAATGATCACTCATAGCTAATTTTTGATTCGGAGATTTGTTTAGGTAAGGAACTTAAAGGTTCAGTGTGTAGAATTTAGTGGCATCTAAAGAACATAAAGATTCTCAGTTTTAGGTGATTATACAATAACAAAATATAACTATAAATACATTCATTAAATGTCTGCCTGAATATTCTCCTGTTTTTTGTTTTTGGTTGAGTTCAAGTACAGTCTCCTGATTTCATAGCTGCCATTAGTCACATAACTGAGCCTCAGCCATTCTCGGCTGTTCAGCATGTGTGTTGGTTGTGGTGGGGAAGTTGGGACATATTTCCTCTTGATGACATTCCTGAGCCTGGAGGTTGTGTGTATCTTTGTGTGTGTGTTGTGATGGTGGTGGAAGGGGGGAGTCCAGGGCAATGTTAAGCGCATTGTATTGTACTGCTGGTGTGTGAGGTCAGCACTTTCCTTCCACCATGTCAGTCAGTAACACCCCCCACCAACCCACCCACCCTTCACTGCTAACAGGACGAGCCCGCAGCGGAAACCGGAGGTCACCTAATCCCTCGGTGACTCCCCAACCCGTTGGCTCAGGGCTTTCCATTGTCGCTCAGCACTCGGCGGCATCGCTCAGCCACTTTTCATTTTGTTGTCCCGCCTGATAAGTCATTCGGTTTATTAGTGCATTTGGTCCCATTTTGTCCCCCTTCCCCTAACCAGGAAGTGGACTGGCTTCCAGTGTGTGACCTGTTGGCTCAGAGCGCTGCAGTAAAACTGGTGTTGTGTTTCCCACCTGGCCGTCTGGATTTGACCAGCAACACGGAGAAACGTGACCAAATGACCATGGCTGTGGTGCAGCTGAGGAAACTCTGGAAACAGTCTGTGACTTTTATGTCAGCCAGGACTTGTTTCCTCAGTGCCTCTGCTCAATTTCCCTTTTATTTTTTAGCGTGCCTCGTGCCTCCTTGATTCCACTCTTCAGTCACAGTATTCCTCTTCTGTCTGTGGGTCTGGGTGGACAGAGCTATTGAAAGGAGAAGGGGGGATTCAGGAAATTTATTACGTTTGTTAACAACCCCAGATGAAAGCCTGAGTGCAATTGTAAAACAGATGTAATGCCCTTACAGCTGCTCCATTGGTCAGCTAATCCTTTTGACTAATGTCCCCCACAACCCCCCCACATGCGCACACTTTCATCAGCCCCTACACCTTTGCTGCCCACCACTCCACCCCTCCCTTCCTGTCTACCTCAGTGACCCCTGGCTCATGTTTCTGGCTCACCTCCCCCATCAGAGACCCCCTTTGTTCCACAGACCATCCAACTCCCCCAAAATGCTAATGACACGTTGTCACCGTGCATACAAACAAAATGACATGACATATTGCAATTACGGGTCTGAGCACCTCGGTAAAGACAAAGGGGGGTTGGGGAGGAGAGGTGAAGTAGTTGAGGCTGCAGATGGAGAAAGGACTCGCTCTCCTCCAGAATATATTTGTGGAGCTGCACTGATGAGGATCAAGATATAGTCTGTATTTTGTATGGATTTATTTTTCCAACATGTTTTTATTGTTCACTGGCCATACTTCTGAATTTAACCTCCTTCCCACCGAGACAGGCGGCTGCTGCTGCAACTCTTTCTTCCTCCTCCTCATCACTGCGAGCATGTGTTTGTTTTACTTGGCCACTGACTCCCTGTAAGCCATGCACAGTTTAACTCACAACTACCCTGAGGCAGACATGACCTTTCTGTCTCTTAGAAGCCCAGCGCCGGACTTGATTGTGTGGGGGCCCCCTATACCACTTACCTTTCCAGTCCTGAGGCCGGTTTCTGTTGTCAAGCCCCCATGTTACCCATTCATCCATCTATCCGACCGTACATTCATCACTGTCGCCATCTCATCCATCTTAACTCCTGCCGACAAACCAGGGGGGGGGCCCTTGGGCGCCCCCACTCCAGAGCCACTCAGGCTCCCAGAATGTAACAGGCCCCTGCACACACTCTCAATAAACAAACACAGAGCCACTCAAGGTGCACAGGGGCCTCTCAAATGACAAACAGTTCCTTGCTTTGTAGCAATAGGGAGGGGGAAAGTGGCTGGTCTATGTTTGTCAGATGTCTCGACTTAGAAGAGGCTGAGAGACATTTGTTTATGAGAGGGAGGATTAATCTTAAACAGCCCACCCTCCCAGGTTTAAAGCCCTCGTTCATGTTGGATCAACACGTTTTGGCTTCCTTTTAGGTTATTATTCTGTCGCTGGACTCTGGTGGTCTCAGTGCTGGTTCTTCTCTTGGTCACGCTCCCCTGTGTTTCCATGCTTTGATTGGCTGCTTTAGGAAGGAAGGCTGCGTCAGCCTCACGCTTCCTGCTTCCTGTTGTGTCCAGCAACAATTCAACAAGTCCCCCTCCACCTTGCCCATGGAACCAGGAAGTTTTCCTTTCACTAGTCTTTGCTCTTTTGTCGAAGAATCCTATTGTTATATACCTCGGCAGAGAGTCATCTGAATTTACTGTCCCTGTGACTCATGCATTAGAGATATACAAACTCATTCACCTTAACGACACAGAAGCAGGCTGAAAATGAAGCTGCACTGGAGCCGCTCTGCGACAGGCCTCCTGTTGGGTGGTGTGCACTGGAATGCATCTTGATTATAGAGGCAGCTCTCAGTGTAAGGCCATCATCTCCGCAGGCCTGACCACGATGCATTGCAGCCGGCACTGTAGCGCCAAAAAGAGGCTAGTCCTCCTCTATTCAGTTGCCATGTGGCATCTCGGTTATTCCCATCTGCAATGCTTGTGTGTGTATGTTTTTTCTTTCAGCACTTGAATGGCGTGGCATTCTCCTTGCCTGCTGGTCAGTGGTGAATAGCAATGTTAATGGGTTAGCTGGGAGCCTTTTTTAGTGAGGACTGGGAGGAGAGAAAGGAGGGGAGGAAGGAATTTGGGGATTACGAGGAGGAGAGGTCGGGGTATGAATCTGGGTTTGAGGCAGCAGCTGTTCCCCCTTCTCAATAGAGGAGTTCACCCTTGCCTGTCTCTTTTCTTCCTCCCGTCTTTTCTTCAGCCCCCAGCAGGATACAGTATTCCTGTCTTTCTTTCTTTCACCTTCTGTCCCCTCACACCACCTCTCCTCTGCCTCGCCCATCCTCGGCCTCGTGCACGTTAATGAGTAGCAGTAGTTTTTAGTGAAACAGCTGGCAGAGAAAGAGAAGAGATGTTGTGTTGAAGGGGAGGATTGAGTAACATGCGAGCCTATTGGACAAACTTACAAATTCTTCACATGCTGAGTGTGTTTTCTCTCCACCATTGTTGTCATACTCCTCAGTTAATGCACAACTCTTCACAGCAGCTCCGCCACAGCTCAGCCACAATGATGGAAAAAAAGCTGATCGCAGGCGATGTAAACCTCATGGTCAGTCGAGTAAATCCCCTTGATATGATTTAAATGGAGTGGGAGCCGTGTGCTTTGTGTCTTGTGTGTGTGGTCACCGGAGGCTTCCAGAACCAACTTCATTCAGCTGAAGTGCATTGAAACGCAGCCATAGACCAAGACAGTATCTCTAAGTGAATCTGATATTATCTTCGTCCTTGGCTCCACTTCTTAAATCCCCTCTGTCTCCTCTCCTCAGCTGGAATCTGACATTAAAACTCTGTGTTTTCCTTTGACTTTATGTTTCGTTGCTTCCTTTGGTCACTGGCATGCACTCCAGTCTCTGGCTTTGCAACCTTCATTTCAATAGGCTATCATGTCCTCCTCCTGTCTAGTCTGATCACTCATGCGCCATGAACATCTCCACTTGTATTCTTTCATTCTTTTCTCTCTTTTCTCTTTTTTTCTCTGTCTTCCTTGCACCTAAATGCTGTTTATCATTTGCATTGTCAACATCTTACGATCATCATCTGTCATGAGCTTTTTAAACATGGCAGGCAAATTACTTGGAGGGACGGAAGGAAAGATGTCTGTATACCGTATATGTACACTATATATGTGTGTGTGAGTGTGTGCTGGGCTGAATTGACATGGAAGAGGGACATGAACAGGTGACAGGCAGCGGGCATAATCCTTCTTCTGGTTTACCCATGTGTCCATGGGTGTGCTTTGCATACATGTATGTATATTTTGTGCCTACATATGCTCGTGCCTGCATGTGTGCAGTGCACGCATGAGTGTGTGTGTGTATGTGGATGAATGTGTGATGGTGTGAGGACATGAGCAGCAGCCGTTGGAATGCTCTTGCAGACTTAAAGCAGGGGCCGTCTCATTTTCACTCTCCTTCATGGCGCGCCCTCTCAGAAATTTCACACCGTATTAAGTTCAGATTTCACCACTGCTACACACAGCTGGATCCTCTACCTGCATTTCTTTATCCTGTGTTGGACGTGTGAAATTAGATGTCATCCTATCTCTGCGATACGTTTTCAAAAGTCTGCATGTGGGGGTTTGAAGGGGAAAAAAATGCAATAGCCTGTTGAGTGCAAACAGAAGCTCTGCATAAAGCTGTTTCTCTGCTAATTCTTGGAGCTTTCTTTGACTTAGGTTGTCGATTGTCTCACTACATTGAAGACTGACCTGCTGTTGTGGAATGTGGGACGACTGGTTGTGTTTGTTGAGAGAGAGAGAGAGACACAGACAATCGGAAAGCAACAGCAGAGAGGAGTTGTTGGTTGAAAAAGTAAAGAGTAGGAGTGCCAGCGACGCAAGGAGTATGTGTTTTAGTTTTAGGGCTGGGCTCATGTTAGCGGCGTCTTAGTTGCGATGGACAGTGTTTTAAAGTGTAGAGTCAACACTGTGCAGAGCCATGCCTCTGTTTTCTCTCCCATATCTCTGTGACTCGTCCAAATCTGACCTTTAGCCTTGACATAATAACACATCCACTTATCCTCGTTGTCCTGCTCACAAGGTGAAGAGTTCACACCAGTACCGATCTTTATCACTTGAATGAACTGCCTATGTGCTGCATCATACAGGATGTTGCCTGAAGTCACTGGTGTGCTTGTTCTCCTGTTTATGTAAATGTTTTTTCTTGTCTTTGCAGAATGTCAGCCTGGCTTCTTCAAAGCTGATGCTCTCAGTGACAAGTGTGAACAGTGTCCTACCAACACCCAGAGGCTTGACTCCGGGGCTTTGTTCTGTCCCTGCAAGGATGGATTCTACAGAGCCCCAACTGATCCCCCTACTGGACCCTGCTCAGGTAATGAGACCCATTGATCTTAGATCTGAGAAGCTTGTGTTAAGAAAACATTGAGGTTATACACAATTAAACCTACTGAAAAGGAGACTAACTCATTACTCATTTCCAGTAGAGGAGTTCCGTCCGTCCGTCCGTCCCCCACTCGCCCTCACAAATCACTGAAAACCGAGGCGATCTCTCACCTTCTTGCTGCCATGCCAAATTAGCGAATTCATCCGGATGTCACATTTCCATCACTGCTGATTGGATCTGATTAAAACATATGACCCAGTAGCAAATTCCAACTGAATCCATTCCCATTCCAGACAAAACCAGGTGTTATCGGGTGTTAGTGTTTTTTGTTAACCACTGAAAAGGGGCTTGGGTGTCATATGCTATCATTGTCACACCTGAGTGTCGCATTGTAAATACAGAAATTTGGCACAGGAAGTGACTTTTGTTTGACTTGTGTTGGATGAGCAGGGATTAAATATTCTATTCTTGTTGCACTTGTATTCCCTGCAAATATTAGTAAATGGTTTAAAGGTTTTAATCTCTAATGATTGTGTGACTTCCTTTTTAAAATTCAAAGGATGTTTATTTAGACTTTCTAATGTCGTGTGAAAAAAGAACAACCCTTATTTGTCTTTGGTTCTACTCTTGATATCTTTTTCAATCAGGTCTTCCCTCTGCACCGCGGGACCTCGTGGCCACCACCACCCAGCTCTCAGCAGGAAAACTCCTCCTCTCTTGGAGTCCACCAGAAGACACCGGAGGGCGAACTGACGTCACCTACAGCGTTGAATGCCAGCGCTGCGAGGGCATAGTGTGCCAGCCCTGCGGAGAGAAAATCCGCTATGAGCCCACCAGCGTGGGCCTGACTGACACCAAGGTTTCAGTGAGCGAGCTAGATGCTCACCTCAACTACACCTTCACCGTGGAGGCACACAGTGGCGTGACGCTGTCCGCCAGTCAGCCACCATCCACCAGCGCCCTGACTACGTTTCTGCACTACACAGGTGAGTGTTGCTGATATGAGGCAGTGGAGTGATGATATCGGTGCTGCAGTAATGACAGATGCAATCTGCGAGGCAGCGGCAGCTTTACTAGTCGAATCGTGCTGCAGGAGTGAGAACAGAAAGGGCCGATTGCATCATTTCTGCTGTATCTTTTGACGTTTTCATTTCCCAAAGACACTGAAGCATTCACTACTCTCTGTTTCCAGATCCTCCCAAGTTAACCTCTATGAGACTGGTTGATAGGACCCCCACCAGCTTGTCCCTCTCCTGGGACGTATCACCCCGGCCACGGATCCAGCCTCAGCCCATCCGCTATGAACTGACCTATCGCAAGAAGGTACCGCACTCTGCTTCACTCCTCTGCTCTATGTTGAAATTAGAGTTCATATTATGTTATTCTACATTTCCCACTCCAAAAGTTTAAAGCTAAATATCCTCTATGATATTTAACATGAAAACCAGATCCAGGCAAATGTTTCAAGTTAGAGCTTTGATGTGAAATCGACCTACTAATTCCACAAATGTTTACAAAACAGTTATCATCACCGGGTGTCGTTGGTGCTGATCTCTATCATGGTTTCATAGAATAGTTTCCTCTTTAGCAAGTTGTCTACAAAGTAAAAGCACATTTGTTTCTTTGCTGTAATGCTTTATAAGAGCTGAATTATTAAACATCCAGCACACGAACAATAGAAAGTGATATTGTAGAACTGTATGAGGAACACTAATGACACTAATCACATGCTAAAAATTAAATATGTGGCTTCCATCTTCAACAATAACACTCAAACTCTCTGATGTCTCTTCCTCTGTCTCCTAGGGTGACAACCTGGATGTGACTACCTACGTCGTGCACATGCTGGAGAAGAACTCTGTGCAGATCAGCGAACTGGCCCCCGGCACAGCGTACCTGTTCAGGGTGCAGGCCCTCAGCAGCGACGGCAGCGCCGGAAGCTCCAGCATCGAGGAACAGTTTGAGACCTCCTCTGAAGGTACAGAGGAAAAAACACTGTATATGAAGCTCTGCTGGTGTTGTTCAGTGGAGGATTTCTCTGATGTGCACCTACGCTTTGTTTATCTCAGCAGGACACCCTAACCCGAACACAGCAGTCGTTTTGGCTGCAGCAGTTGGAGGAGCGGCCATGTTGTTCATAGTGGTCGTGGTCCTGTTCCTACGCAGACGGTCAGTGCTGCTCTCCCTCTCCTTCTCCCTCTGTCCTGTTAATCAGTTGGCATACACCCTCATTTACCGGCTTCCTCTCTCATTCTTCTGCCCTTCCTTTGTGGGGCCGCCAAATGGCCGTTGCATTCACTCTCTCCTTCTCTCTTCCTTTAGCTACTTTTCTCTTCCCCTTTTATCTGTGTCTGTGTCCCAGCACTCACTGGGGGAGAATTTGCGTTGAATGAGCCTTGTCATTGCTCAATGATTACATTTTAGTGAGTGTCGGGGCTTTTGAAAGGAAATTGGCCCAGAGTGGTACATTGTCGGTGATAAGAGGCGCTTGGTTCTTTCTGCAGCAGACTTCAGGCACTTTGTAAAGGTTACCTGGGCCTGTACTCAGCAGTGTGTGGCCAGTCCGTCCACCTCCCTCCCGCCTGCTTGTCTGTCTTTCAGTCAGCTTGGCAAACACAGTCTATCGTCAGCCTTTATCAAAGGGGCCGCTTCTCTCCGAATGGACGCATTGCACCTGTGATGGGATCTTAGTACACCTAGTTACAAAGGTTGCTATGTGCTATCGATATCAAAGAGGGCAGATGATATGGATACAAATGTTGTTTGAAAGATGAATATTCATTTGCATGTGGGTTTTATTCCTTTATACAGGAAAAGAAACTCTCACACCAGACAAGGACCAGAGGACACCTACTTCTCCAGCTCAGGTAGAGAACAAAAATCTATGTCCTTTCTCTGTTTCACATTACTTCATTTATTTATATTAATCATTGGTTTTAAACAAATCCTCTTTCTTTTTCTCGCAGAGCAATTGAAGCCTCTGAAGACCTACGTGGATCCACACACATACGAGGACCCCAACATAGCCGTGCTGAAGTTTGCTACTGAAATCCAACCCAGCCACATAACCAAACAGAAAGTCATTGGAGCTGGTGAGTGACAACCCTGTTGAGACAATCTGTTGAGGGGCTTAACTCCGAGATGTTGATAGATTTTTCCTATCCCCAGGTTCGCTGTTTATATTGAGCCTTTTCCACAGCTCAAGCAGTTGACTGACAGTAGTTAACCGCCAGATTATCATCTATCTGGCTGAGCTTTCGCACAACAAGTTGAGACATTTTGTTGTGTTGCAACTCTTGGCAGTTGGATCTATGTGTTTTGGCACAGGTTGACAATTACACAAAAGAAAGTGTAGCAGAGACTGTATTTTTGGAAGGATATCAGAGCACCTTCCTGGGCCCTACACATCTTTCATACATGATACGTTTATTCAAGCGCGACCACCTTTACCCTTTGAACCCGCCGTCTTTTTTCAACATCCACCCCCCCTTGATTCCCACGGCCGCGTATCCCCCCATTTCTCCTCATGTGACAGCTGATTCCCATGCTCCCACACCACAGGCCATCCACCAATTACACAACATAGTCTTGGTCTCTCAACACGCAGCCAGAACACACCTCTGCAGGAGCGCCCCAGGCAAAACTTCCTTCTCATCACTCAGCTGGAAACCTAACAAGGAAAATCAAACGCACATTCATCTGATATCACTTTCCTGATGGGTTTTTTTCCCCTGCAGGGGAGTTTGGAGAGGTGTACCGTGGTATTCTGAAGGTGCCGGGGAGGAAAGAGGTGGCGGTGGCTATCAAGACCCTGAAGCCGGGCTACACGGAGAAGCAGAGGCAGGACTTTCTGAGCGAGGCCTCCATCATGGGACAGTTTTCCCACCAGAACATTATTCGATTGGAGGGGGTGGTCACCAAATGTAAGGATTTCTGTGAGTTGCGCAACTTTTGACACATATTTTTACAAATTTCTCTCCATTTCTGGCCAGTTTGGGCAAGTATTTAGTTGTTTTTTTGTGTGTGTGCAGTTAAACATGCCATGATCGTGACTGAATACATGGAGAATGGAGCACTGGACAGGTACCTGAAAGTAAGTCCAACATATACCAGTTTTGTTGAAGGAAATTTCTCTACTGTGACTATTGCCAGGATTTGCATCTGTCATTTTATGTTGAACTATCATATTTCTGTTTTGTTTTTTATTTGGTGACAAACTAAAATTAATTTGTGTTTGTTTTCTCCCGTCAGGACCACGATGGTGAGATTTCCTCCTTCCAGCTTGTGGGCATGCTGCGTGGCATTGCTGCAGGCATGAAGTACCTCTCTGACATGAGCTACGTCCACCGGGACCTGGCTGCCCGCAACATCCTCGTCAACAACACCCTGGAGTGTAAAGTGTCTGACTTCGGCCTGTCCCGTGTGCTGGAGGACGACCCTGAGGGGACGTACACCACAAGTGTAAGTAGATATAATCCCTGTTGGTAAAAATACCCACCTCAGTCACCTCCTAGCGGGAAGGGTATGAGTTACTCTTTTTTTCTCTGTCTCTAACTTGAAGCATTTTTCTTGAACAGGGAGGCAAGATCCCCATTCGCTGGACTGCTCCAGAGGCAATAGCGTACAGGAAGTTCACCTCAGCTAGTGATGTGTGGAGCTTTGGCATTGTCATGTGGGAGGTCATGGCTTTTGGCGAAAGGCCTTACTGGGACATGAGTAACCATGAGGTGAGTTTCCTCTGAGGTTGTAGCTGTTAGAGCCCAATGTCAACATAGATCTTCTGTCACTGATAGCACCCTATCAGTGACAGAAGATCTAATCAGTCGCCTGATAAACTGCTTGCAGGTCATGAAAGCTATCAACGAGGCCTTTAGGCTGCCGGCGCCTATGGACTGCCCCTCAGCCGTTTACCAGCTGATGCTGCAGTGTTGGCTGCAGGATCGCTCCAAGAGGCCACGTTTCGGAGACATTGTCAGCCTGCTGGACAAGCTGCTGCGGAGCCCAGACTCCCTGAAGACCATCGCAGACTTTGACCCACGGTAAGATTTATTTTCATACCAGACTAAAGGCTTGAAATGCATATTTCTCAAGTACTAATGCTACGGTAGCTGCTGCCACTATCAGCATCCACTTTTTGGAAACAGCTGCGTAACCACAATGTTTCCAATACAACTAATACAGATTTCATGTTTAGTCCCATCTCTCTTCAGAACTCTGTGAGTTTCTGTGAGTTTTGCGTCTGGTTGGTGATATGAATGTCACGAGGAAGGTGAACTTTCTCAGCTTTGGAGAAAGCTCTATAAGCTAAATAAAGAAAGAGCAGTAATGTTAATGATGGCCACATTCTGTTTGCAGACGTTGACTCTGAGTCAGACTTCAGTCACAAAGATGAAAACTTGAAAAATGTGATTGGAGACTATGTAAAGTATTGACCTAATGAAGTGATTTACTATTACCTTGGAAATCCTGGAGCAACAATAATAATAATACAGTGTCAACAGGCCTCTTGTAACTACACACATTCAATATTTAAATATTAGGCCTTTGCTCTAAAAGGACTGAGCCTGAGCAGCTTTCTATGAAAACGCTAGTAACAGTAAAAATGTCCAAACTATAAAAGTCCTTATAAAGGTCAACAGATTATTTTTAATTTGCTTTGAAAGATTTGTGCCTTTGGACTTGCTTGAACAAAAGAGGTTCTTTTAAGACCAGGCCACCAACACTTTGAGAAATGACTCTTAATCTCCACTGATATGAAAGTAATTTACAACTTGTGCTACATCCACACCACTACATTTTTGTTTGAAAACGCATCAACTCTGTTACAGATACGCCTGCCATCCACACTACTACTAGTTTTGGAGCAGCTAAAACTGAAAGGTTTTCGAAACTTTAATGAACCCTGTTTTAGTTTGAAAACTCCCGGGCTGCATTTTAGTTTGGATGGGCAGAAACCAGATTTTTAGAAACGATGACTTAGACACTCACAAGCACTTGCTGATTGGACCTTTGCTGATTTGTCAGACTCACATGACCAACCACCCGGAATATAACAACCTCAGCTACCAGTGTAGAATGGATAATCAGCTGTTAGTAAAATTCAGTATTTTACAATGATACAACTGATTCCATGTGTAGGAGACAAGTTATCATTCGAGCAGTCTGTACCCACACATGTACGCAAGTGGTCACATGATCTTTGTTTTCAGCTGTGTTAGTATGGACGAGGATAAAACTGAAACAGTCATGTGTGGACAGAGATCATTAAAGTTAGAAAACACTGATACAAATGAAAACATAGTCGAATGGATGCAGCCTTATTCAACCGATTGAATCGAAATTGAGACTTGACCTGGATTTGATTTGTATTGGACTTGTCATTCCTAACGTGCCCCTTGACTTACACTTATTGAGTGACTTGGATTTTATGTATGTGGACTGACTGCAGATTTGCTCAAACAAACTTAAAACAGCCCTGGCAGCAGTTTCCCATTTACTTTAACCTAAAAACAGTGCGGGGCGTGTCAAGGGTCGTTTTTGGGGAAGAAAGCGGAATAGCTTTAAGAAGGTCTAGTTAAACCATTGAAAGGACAAACTGACACCTGATGCCTGCCAGGCTGATGAAAGAAATATGTGTGATCTCCTGGAGCAACATAAAGTTCTGTTGTTTTGGATTGTATGTACAAATGCATATTTTCTCTTTTGTGAGGGAGCATTAAAGCCAGAAACAGTGAGAAAGAACAAAGGGCTGTCGTGCTCGTATCTTAATCGGCCCCTGCCCCAACTGCTCCAACTGGTTTTTTTTCCTCCATCTTATTTCCTGCAAAGTAATTACAGTTCTCAGTCAACCGCCTTTGTTGTGGGAAAGCCTGTTTATTATTATCATTCGAATGTACTATTTGGATCTGCTTCTGTTTGCTTGCAGTGTATCCATCCGCCTGCCCAGCACCAGCGGCTCGGATGGCTCCCCCTTCAGGTCGGTGTCTGAATGGCTGGAGTCCATTAAGATGAGCCAGTACAGTGAGAACTTCACGTGCGCTGGGATTGTCACCATGGACCAGGTCCTCCAGATGAAGAACGAGTACGTGGGATATGATTTATTTTTTTAAATAGCTTGGATCTATTTACTGAACTGACTTGTTACTAAGGTTTTTGGCAAAAAGGATGAACATATGTCATGAAGTATGACCCCACACCCACACAATGAATTCTGTAATGAACTTCCTGCTTCTAGTTGATATGTTTGTTTTCCTAAGATTGTTTCTTTTTAACAGCCAGCAGAATAGTTTGTGCACAATATGATCTCTAACCCCAGCTACAACTTGAGAAATGTTTGAGATGGAAAAAGTAATAGAGGGAAGGAGAAGGAGTGGGCTCATTTGTGGTCGGCTGGTGGTGGTGGCTTGTGGTCGCCGCAGTCCTTATTCTTCTTTCCTCTCTCCATTCTTTCTCTCATCCCTCCCTTCACCCACACACACTCGCAGCCCTGGGCAGCACTTCTGCTGGAGCCCCGAAAAAACCACCGGGTTCGGCTGTTTAGGGCAAAGGCCTTTTGTGGCTTCTCCAACATTAAAGGAGGTAGGGAGGGAGGAGGAGAGAATAACCTTTTCGGAGCAGGAGCAACTAGAGGAGATTAGGAAACTGAAATAGATGGATGAGATTTGAAGCCGCACAGTCGTCACATTTGTTCTCGTAGAAAGATTGAGGAGGTGCACTCCGAGTGTACCCCCTGAACCTATCACAGGGATAGTTTAAGGCAAATGGTTCTTCTCAGATGTGTGGGAGCGCTAAGCGGGCAATTTAGTAAAATGGGCTCAACCTTTTGGAAAAAAAGGGTTCAGTGAAGCACATGATATAAGGTTGTTTGGGGCAATAATGAGCACCAGAGCTTTCCCTAACCGCATGACCAGCCAAAAGGAACCCCCCCCCTACTTTCTCCGCTGCCATGGTATACGTATCTCCTGTTGGTCTTGCTCATGATTTGGGAAGATGGGCAGACTGCAAAGCAGACGACAAACCCTTTTGAAGTATTTGTCATACAGAAGGGTGTGATTTCATGGCCCCATTTTTTCCATCTCGGGGCATCTGGTAGCACTCTTGAGAAACCAGCAGTTATTTACAGCCCACCCTCTGCTCGCCAGACAAGTGATTCATGGTCAACTGGGAGAATCCTCGTTAAGTAATTAAGGCTGTAATTAAAGCTTTGACGTTGGACGGCTGTGTTGCAGGGCTTCTGCAGGTTTGCATCATGTGCTTGTGAAGAGTGAAACCCTCAGTATTAACCTTTAATTGCGAAGATAAATCAAAACCATGGCAGATTTCTAAAATGGAAGACACCCCACCCAGCCAACCTGGTTCAGCGATCAAACTTGTTCGGCGTGTGGCATTTCATCAAACTGTCTGTGATTACAGGAAGGATGTGTGTGATGTGTTGGAGCGAGTCCAAACTGTAAATCCACATGCAGCTCTGCTTATGTACTGTCATGTCTCTCTTTCACAGGGATATTAAGAACATCGGGGTGAGGCTTCCTGGCCATTTGAAGAGAATTGCCTACAGCATATTGGGTTTAAAGGACCAGACGAGCACCCTGAGCGTGTTTGCAGTGTGATCGTGTCGATGAAGGGAATTCAAATCGGGCACTGAAGCAGGCAGCCCTTTGAACTCTAAGCTGAGCTGGAGCGACTCTGCAGGGACGGCGCTGGATCGGCAAAACCGAGAGGGATATCAGCCATCCTCTGGGGCCGACTGAATCAGACTGATTTTTATGATTTCTTCATCTTGTCCACATGGGAATGGAGCAAATTCTACAACGGCAGTAGATGACTCGATTAGACTCTGTATATTTAGATATCTATTTTTATTACCCATGTCTTCTGTACAGATACAATTCAGTGCAAATGAATTTATTATTTTTTCAATCATCAATCCAGTTGTGGGAACAGCCTCAGCTACAGGACTAGACCCTGAGCTCGTTCCCTCCAGTGTCTAACAAACAAGGGAAGTGCAGTCAGTGTGATAGTAGGGGTGCAGTGGAATCCAGCCCGGCTCAGTCTGTTGTCAGTGCTGATGTCATGGCGTCTCCCTTTAATTGGCCCTTTTTGGTCCCTTTCCCATTGGACCAATGAGGACGGAGCGCCAGGAAGGCTGAGATGAGCTTGAGTTGGCCCAGATTTAAAGAGACGGTGTCGTTGGGTGTGTGAACACAGACCGACCTGGTGTTGTTTCTGGACCTTCTACTGGCTCTGTGCAGAAATTAAGCTATAATCACGCTATAATCATATAAGTGGTGTTAGAATATATATGAGGTACTCTTTTTGTACAGATTCACTGTTTCCTTTTTTCTTTGTGTTTGGGTAAGCACCCCCAAAAAAACATTGCGATTATGACGTTATAATGTAGCACTTGGATCAAGAATTTCATGATCACTTTTCTTTTTGTCTCAGAATTGCAAGAAAAATGACAAAAAAAACCTCCTAAACTAAAGGAATGGTATCAAAAGCTGTTTTCAGACATGAACTCCAGAGAATGTCCTCACAATGGGGTGCAGACCTTTCTCCGGAGTTTGACTTTTAAACATGATCAACGCAGCAGGAGGTTCTCGGCTCAGACGTGCTCACTACAACACAGAAACTCTGGAGGTGAGGGCTGGTGCAGTAGATGGCAGGAGGTAATGTCGGAAATCGCGTGTTTTGTTCACAACACATCAACACCGACGTCTGCTCTTATAACCAAAAACTCTCTTGACCTCTTCGTCGGCGTCTTCTGCGTGCATGCCACCGCTTTTTTATCCTGTGATATTTGTATTCATTTTGTATTCTGTTGTGTGCTAGAAATGTCATCAACACCCCCCCCCCCCACCCCACTCACTCACTCATGGCGAATCCTCCTGAGGATCTCCTGCTGTTTTCTCACATCGGGTTTTTCAGACATTATCCAAAGGTTTTACTAGGGGACTGGCAGGAGAAACTTCTCACATACAGCCCATCCAGCGAATGGGAGATTATCAGGAGTTCAGTGCTTGTCTGAGAGCAGCTGAAGTGCGAAATTCAACAAGTTTCAATTAGAGTGCAGCACATGTGTTGGCATGCCGGTAATGAAGAGGCAGATGGGGAAGTTTACCTCCATTATAAAAAGAAAAAAAAAAATCACAATTGTTGTGGTTGAAATGATTTCATACTTAATAATAGTTTGGTTTTGCAATTTCAATGTTAATGTTTTAGAAGCTTCTCATACATCTTTTCTGGTGAGTGGATGAAACTAAACAGACATTTGCATGATAAGCTTTGACAATAAAGCATTTTGACTTGTTTCTAGACATTTGAAGACATTTTGAGGTGTGTGTGGGAGCAGGAGTCTGCTCCCACACACACCTCAACCCCCCCTCACCCCCTTCTCTTAATTGATGACTGCAAATCGTTGTGTTACTGATGTGCACCTTCCTTTACTTGAATTTTTAATTTGTTTTCAATTGTATCTTTGATTCTATTGTAGCTGATAGACCCATCTTCGGATACGGGATTTTGTTTTCTGCTTTACTGGTTGCAATTACACTTTGTACTTTTTGTATGATTTCACTATTTGCCATATAACCAAACTGAATATTTTTTTATGTTCTTCCCATCACCTTCCTCCAAAGAGATGTCTCTTACTTCTGCTGTCTTTCCAAACATTTTGAGAGTTCCCTCATCAAAGAGCAAACTTTTCTTTTTTTCCCCTGTTGTTTTATACTGTATTTAATAGTCTATTTATTTTTTACTTTTATTTATTTATCCTGATAAACACTGAGCTGGGATTATAACTGAAGGTTGCGCTCTCTCTCTCATTCTTAATAATAATAATAATAATAATTAAAAAAAAATCTCAAATGTCCATTTATTGCTGAGTTATTCACCTGATATTGCCTTTGGTGCATTTGTTGAGCAATAAAGGCTTAAATGAAATGTCTTGCAGTATGATTGACACAGAACAGAGCATAGATAAGCTCATGTTTGTTTAAATGGTGCCAGGATGTTTATACTTCCACCTGGATATCCTCGTAATTCTGCTGAATCCACTGTAAAAACACGCAAGAGCTTCATGACCACACACACACTGTACTCTACACATTATCTGCCTTACAATATGGATTAGATGCTTTTTGGGTTCAAATTGAATCAAACAAATATTAAACTATGAGATAAAAGTAAACTTGAAAATTTAAAATTCAGACTTTGACTCTGAGTTTGTCTTGGTAGAACACTGTGATCTGCTATTAGACACCTCTTGCCCTGGGAAATGACCTCCAGCGTGATATCTGATGTTCCTCTCTCATGAACTCCTCTGCTCTATCAAACACCAAGGTCCGAATTTCTCTCTTACAAAAGACCCTTTACTTTGGACTAATGTAATAGGGACAAGAAATGTTATTTAATTTCACAGACATGTCATTATGGTGTCGCATGTCGAGCTTCAGTGATCATGCTTTCCAACTGCTTCACAAACCTCAATGCTGATCTGCAGTTCTAAAATAATTTACTGTCTGTATTTTGCCCACAGTAAAGATTAATTATGGTTCATGACGTTTGTTTTACTTTTATAGTTTTGGTCATGATTGACCTTTCATACTATAATTTTCACTGTCACTTTGGCACTGCTGTTGCTAATGCCAGTGTGACAGTGAGCCAGCATGCACAATATGAGTTCCTGTAAGATGGATGATTAATGAGAGGGTCAAATGAGTTGCATGAAAATCCACAGATTATTCAAACTATCTGTCGTAAACATCTATTCAAATTTACAGATGAACTCATTGGGTAATCTGTGACATGGTACACACACATTTGTTCTCATGTAATAATGATTATTGACAATATCTAGTTCTATCTAGTTTTTCTGCACTGTTTCGTGACAGATTGTGTGTTGGTTAAATCTGACTTAGTTACTTTGTTAAGTTAGTGGACAGTTGTCATGGCTATAATATAAACATGTCAATTGGAAACAAGGCTGATCTGGTTTGAAACAGGAAATAAATAGTGGTCAACTTATGTTTCCAACCTGCCAAGCTGCTCGCTGTAGGCAATTCAAGTAACAGAGTAACCTAAGTGCTGCACAATAAAGAAATTTAAGAGAAGAATACAAGAATAAAAGAAAACTAAAATGGTGCAAAAACACTGTCAAAGCCCAACAGTCCACTTAAAGTCGGTTTAGTAGTTTTTGCATAATCCAGCTGACAAACAAACCAACAAATTAACAAACAAATCAACCAACGGACAATAAAAAGTGAATTAAGAAAACGTCGGTTTTCAGTTTAGAATAAAAAATGTCTGCACATAAGTGAAACACATAATTGTAATCAGCAAACTATGTAGTAAATCATTCAAACTCATATATAGACCACACACGTGAACAGTAATATAACAATTCTGTTTTATTTTATAAAAAAATCTTCATTGCAGTTATAATCACTATGACGACTAAAGGGCTTTGTCCCTTGAATGTCAACATGTCATTTTGGGCCATTTGCTGAAAAGACTGATGTCGTCTCGCAGAAGCGTGAGAGGTCACATCACCATAAAAACTATAGGTTGTAATCAGCTGATTGCACAAATTACCAAATTACATTGTTTTTTTTGTTTTTTTATGGAAGGTCAGAGTCAGCAGAGAAGTGGGCAGCCAGAGCAGCGGCAAAAGGTCAACGTCAAATGTTGCGTTGGTGCTTTGCATCAGTTACCGTATCAGGTTTCATAGCTCACACCTGCTGAGAATAAAAAAGTTACTAAAATGTAACGGTACAAGCATGAGACGTCGTCCAAACATGCCCCCAAACACACTCTGGACTTCACCTTGACTACTCCACTTCGCCTTATCTTGCCAAGGCTGACCTTGCAGTGGTGAGGAAGTCCCTGGCGCCTTGCATTTAGAAAATTATCAGCTTTGGCTGATTGATGCAAGTGACAAAAGCCGTAAATGCATTCCTCAGATAAGAGCTGCGCACCAGAAAGAAGAATGTCAATATTTAGGTGTTGAATTAATCTGTAGGTCAACAGGGAAGCAGCAAGAAAAAGTCCAGTGTGGACAGAGTATGGGAACTTGGATCTACCGCTAAGTCCCTCATGAGCCTTTGTCCTTGACTTCCAGCTGGCTGTGTGTTCTTGCCTCTGTTAAACCAATAGGATGCCTCGAAATAGTCCTGGCTTTGTCTGGCAACTGTAAACCAAGAAAGTCCTTCTACTATTTTCCATCTCCATCCATCCATTCCCCTCAGTGCTTCACAGCGTGGTGGATTTCTTTCCTCCCCTTTCTCTCTCTTTCATCCACGATGGAAAAAGACGAGCAGCGCCACACCGTTCAGCTGCTGATTGTGCTGTTTGGATTTATGCAAATGCCCGTCTGAGTGCGTCCAAAGAGACTGCTGGAGGAATTCGGTTTGTGGCCCCTGCCGTCGGCTGTAACGTGATTATCCTCGCTCTGCGGGGGTTGAGTGTGTGGAAGTTTGTGTCTTGTCATTTGGACTGTAAATGACAGGGATGCATGGAGAGACAGGGAGAGAGCAGGGGGGGAGAGTGAGGCCTGGTGGCAGAGGGGGGTTAGCTGAGAGATTTGAATCATACCAGGGCATTACTGCAGCCCACAATATCATGTGTGGTGATTGTGTTGAAGGCTTGGCGTCCAGGGCCCGAGGCCTCCCCCCGTGGACGGTTGTGTGTGGGGGCCCGTGGCTTCTACGGCTTTTTTCCCTCCTTCTTGTGGCTTGTTAGATGTCTTTGTTCTCTAGGCGAAGGTCAATTTAAAAAGAAATAAGGAAGAAGGAAAACATTACCATGGCACTGTTCATGTATGACCTCTCCCTATACCGCGGCCTTCCCTCTTCTTTTTTTTGTTTTATGTTCTCCTGGCAACTCTCAGTGTCATGCGCGGATTTGAAAACCGGCTACGCTGAGGAATTTACATCCTCACTAATTTTAGCAATGGGTTCCTGACCAGAAAACACATCCTCCAATTTCTGTCTATATTGGTCTTCCTGCGTCCTTTCCGCTGCCGTTTCTCTCACCAGCACTCCACGGCTTTTTGCAGATTATTCTTCTCCATAAGCCTCCTCTGAGCCCCTCAATTTTCCTATTTTCACTGCATTCTCAACAAAAAAAACCCATATAAATCACGATCCAAGATTACACCCTGAGTGCTGCCAGATCTCCTCTCCAGGTTTAATCCATGTAGAAACAAAGTAAGCTACTGGGCCTTAACACTGTAATAAACGTACTTAATAAGATAGTGAGGAGCAAATAATTGTTTCCAGCATCCTACTTTCCCCAAACTGTGCTGCTGAGATCTGTTTGATGTCAGCGCGAGGCGACATGAGTGGGAGTGGAGAGCAGAAACACAAGCCCCTGTTGACATAAGCCTCGTCTTTCCGCAGACTCTCTGTATATTTTGCAATGCCGGCCTAATTCACTCCATATTCCTACTAATGGCACCGCTGATGTCACTCAACACATAAAAATTCTCACAGGTCCGACTTTATGAGAGCCTCAACACACATGTCGCCGCCGCTACGAAGGAGCTTTTTAGGCGACTGCTGTTTTTTAGAAGCTTTTTGTCGAGAAGAGAATCATGCAGTTTAAGATTTAGACTAAACATTTTAAACTAAACATCTGTACCTGATCTTTAGGCCGAACAAAATAACCTAAAATCTTCTGTAAGATGTTTGTTTAAAGGGACTGGTCCAAATCTGAGGTGGCAAGATTAGAGGCTGCAGTTTGAAGCAGCTCATATGGTTCTTATTTAAGATTGTTGCCCCTAAAAAGAAGTTTCTTTGATGCGTGCACCTACGTATGAAAAGACAGTCTCAACAACATGTATTGAATTTATATTTTGTTCAATATTTTCTGAACCGACAGTATGTGTGCAGCGACATAGGTGAATGAGAAATGAAATGAGCTAAACTGAAAACACAGGCAGTTACAGTAAATACAAATATTAAATTGAAAGTATAATATTTGGTCATAAAAAGATTGAACTATAATGGTAATGATTTCCACAAGGGCTTTGCAGACTGTAAATCAGAGAAGTTGTTTTATCGTTCAGTTAGGAAAGATGCACCAACCATATATATACAGTGTATATATAATCTTCATCAATGAATTAATTAACAAAGATCTTATTAAGCCCAATAATTCAGAACTGACAGAGGAAACTACTGTCTGTACATTGAACCTCTTCTCAGTGTTTACCACCAACACATTCTAATTGAATATATTTAGAAAATTGTTCCATGTTTAAGCGCATTGTGTTCTTTGAAAAAGTTCAGAAAATAAAAAAATCCTGACAAATTGTCATATTTCTTGCAAGTATTGTTTGTAAGTCACTAGTTTATTATAAATAATGCTAAGGACAGGACAGGGGCACATTTGGGTCCAATCGGACACCAGCTGGGGCCAGTGCCCCCTGGACCCATGCATCCCTGGATCCGCCCCTGCTTCGGAGTGTAATTATATAGTGCTGTCCTAGTCTTATTGACCACTCAAACAATACAGGTCATATTCCCTCATTTTCACACAAATACTCATGGTACATTGGAAATAATTTGGGATTAAATATGCCAGAGTATATTTGGACATGTCGAGTGAAAAGTCTCAATTTAGAGATGTTTCAGACCCATCACCTAGAGGATGTTAGCAGTACTGCAGCTAAGGTCAGCCAGCTCTCAGCGGCTGTTAACGGTGCCTGCATGTGGATGTTTTCTGGAACATCATTAAAGTTGTAACCTACATGGGTGGTATGTCTCGTATAGATGTGTCTCATAGGACTATTCAAAAGGTTTTTTTCTTTTCAAAATAAGTGAAAGAAATGAAAGTAACATTTAAACAGCTACAAAAGTTCACAAAAGGAAGAAGCAAGAAAACAAAACGCTAAAGCGCCGGGTCATTCTTTTTTGCTCAGCAGGATGTTTCTCTCCCTGCAACTTCATGGCTCCCTTTTGCAGCGATTTCTTTGTTTTAGCACCAACCTCCCCTCCCTTGATTTCCGTCTGTCTGCATATGTTTTAGAGGCCATTAATCGTCCCCTGCACAACATGCACCCCAGTAGATAATCACCGTCATTAAACCAATTAGGCAGCACATGGAGGGGAGGTTCAGTAAGGCCCTGAGGCCTCTCACTCCTGTTCTTCTCTTCCAGGACGGCCGAGGTGGTCTGCTGAAACTCTGGCAAAGCCTTAAATAAAGAAGGGAGTGAATTACTTCAGCTCCAGCTCTGGATTAATGCAATTTCCTGTTGGTGTAGCCTTGAGAGAGCTTGCCAACTTCGCTGCAGGCCAAGTAACCATGCAGGGCCAGCAAAAGTCCTAGCCAAATTTTCGCATCCTTCTTTTTGCGGGGCAAAGCAGACATTTAAGTTGGTGTCATCAAAATATGTTTTCCGCAAAGCTAAGAGGGCTATTCTGGTGCCTCTGTGGCAAAACACAGAAAAAGAGATCAGAAGTGGCAGGAAAGGGAGGGGAGAGTGGTCAATCTGCAGACAGTGGTTTTCAACATACTCTGTCTATCATATGATTCTAGAGCTAATATTATGGTGTCATGGTGCCGCGCACAGTGGGAGTTCTGGCAGAATGAGGCTGTTACACACAGTACATACAACTCTGATTATTTGGTTATTGAGGGAAATGAAAGTAAGACTTCCAGTCCCCGTCCACATGTGCAGGAGAGCCACAGAATGTCCCTCACACTTCCTCAGAAAGTCTCAGAAGGTTCGTCATGTTAGACAACAGACTGTCCTCCCTTGTTTCTGCGAGGGATTTCCAAGCACACTTCATGTTGCATTTGGCTGGTGAGTCTCTGAACTAAAAAAAGACCTAAGTGAAAGAACAAGGAGTTCTATAGAGGTTCAGTCTGCTGACTTATGAATGACATCTCTGAGTGAAATGTTAGATGTTGTAATCACTCTAGAGTATATAAGCAAAGAAAGGCAAACCAAATCCTGCAGGTTGAAGATAAGATCATGGCAACACATCACTCACCGGCCAACTCTTTTATTAGTGCTGTGTGCTTTATTCACGGGTGCTGGAAACTCCGGAGTTATGAAAATGTGGATCAAATATAGTGAAGAATGAATGAAACATGAGGAAATGAGGGAATTTGTGCTTTTCAACATTCTGGGAAATTCAGCTTTCCAAAGTTGGTGGAAAAGATCAACACTACTTCCACATGTGCTAATCAAGAACAGAGCTGGAGCTGTAGGGTGTAAGGCTGTAGCTTATAGCATGGAGACTGGAAACACAGAGAAAAACTACAAAAACATCCGAGGGTCTTATTACCTAATAGTTTCTTGCTCATTTAATCATAACAAACACAACAAAAATTTAAAACTACATTTTGTGTTTTAGAGGGGCCAACTTGCTCTTACGGTATTGATTTTTATGCTGAACTAAGCTAATTGCCTGCCACCTCCAGCTCCGATGTTCCTAAAGTGATGAACCTACAGAGAATTATCAGCTGAACCGGCAGCTCCTCTTAACATTATAGTTAACATTATATATTGTAGAGTTTTATAAAGAGTTTCATCTCATTGTTTCACTGTGAAAGTGGATTTTTGCCTTTTTAGATAGTAAATTGTCATATTGCATTTATATATCCTGAATATTGGGTTATATTCTAGAATTTTCTACATTTTTGTCTGAACTGTAAAAATATTATACTCATAATCAAGTATAATACTAACAATAAAGTTATATATAATAGTTATTATTTACTAATAATATAAAAAGAAAAGTTGTGGGTTTAACATTACAAACAATGTAGTAGTTCAAATTACTAAAGGATTCCCAGTTGTGAGAAGGGATTTTATAGTCTGATGGAGCTAAACTGATAGGATGGCCTGCTGTAAAGTATACTCAATGTATAAATTTAAATCTTATAAAGAACTGAAAATGTATCCACTCTTGAAAACTTAATGTATCCAAAATTAATAGTAGTAATATTGAGAGCACATACCTCTCCAAGGCCCAGCAGTCCAGATTTTTATTTGGAACCTCATTAAATTGCACACACTGATAAGTATCAGTCCCCTAAACATGCCTGGTTTTCTTCATGAAGATTTATGAAGTATTCTCAGAGAAATAATGAAAATGTTGAAAAAATCGACAAAAAATCTCCCAATGTTAAAAAAAGAGAAAAGAAATTCCTAGATCCGCCCCCTGATCTGGATCCACATCAAAATCTTGATTGTTTCCTGATCGAAACGATGATAATCCATCCAAATGTTGTAATCCTGCTGACTAACAGACAAACAAACAAACGGAGATGGAAACATAAGCTCATTGGTGGAGGTATTGCTTTAAAAATATCCAAGTGTCCAATACTCAAAAACACTATACTCAAGTTCTAATAATTCAATTTGGCAAGTTCTCACATAAAAAGTGCATAAATCAAAATACTTCATCAAACTTGATTCTGTGGTTGAAAGCATGAATTTTTCACAGAAAACATTTTGGCTTGTCAAGGCAGAAAAAGCCGAAATCATGACTCAGTCCCTTCCAAGTAGTAGAAACCATGACAGTGAGGCAGCGTGTGGAAACAACTCACCTTAAAATCAGACCTGTACTTTCACTTTCATGACATGCCAAAGAGTCAGCTGTGAGAAGAGCTTTGAATTCATCCTATCAGGTTCTGCCAATCATCGGATCTGCCGAGCAGTCCCAGCATCTACACTAAGATACCAGAGGAAGAGCTGTCTTTAATATCCCAGATAGGGTTCATTCTTTTTCCTCTAACTAATTTGAATAAACTTGCATCAGGTAATTGTGGTTAAATTCTACTTTTTGCTCTCAGTTATCCTTAGTTGGAAGATTAAAAAACTATTTTCCTTTTCCATACTGAAGTGGCCACTTTTGATACAAACCAGCATAGCAGGACTCCAAAAAAACCAAGAAACTCTAAACGCTCATCTCAGTTTCACATTTTATTTGATCAAGAATTAAGTCATTTGCCAAACAAGCCATCATTGGAGCCTCAGCTGGACTGATTTTGTTGTTGCACGTGATCGTACAACCTCAAATAAATCTACTGCAGCCAAAACATGAGCTGAGGTTTCACATAAAACCTTTGACTTGCTGATTTTTTTGTCAGCTCCCGCCGGGCCGACAGCTCAGGGCTTCACTGGGCAGCTCTCAGTGTTAAATGTGGTTCTCTGTGGATGTGAAGCAGGGTGGGTCTATAAAAAAACATGGTACTCTGTCAGTTTGACCTTGTTAGAGGTTTAAATACCTCCAAGAAAATCATGTCATCAATTTTCACTTACATCAGGGTGGGGAGTTCCCACATTCATTCAGACTGCTATAAAGATGTAAAAATGTTCCCAGAAGCTGAATTATGACTCATTTCCAATAGAGGATCAAATCAATCACATAAAACTTCGACAGTATAAAATAAAGGACTGTTTGATGTGCACATAAATGGTGATATTTGAGAATCATCCAGAAGTGAAAGGCCTCCAATTCCTGCTTCGCCTCGAGGGACCACAGAAATGAGTGTTGCCGAATGTCTGTGGCTTTGCAGCTGGGAGCATCACTGTGTATGTGTGTGTGTGTGTGGATGTTACGCAATCCTCCTCGAATACTGGGCAAAAAAAGACATTTTCATCTAATCAGATTCAAGATTTATTCAGTTAGACGGAAGATCAAAACCGACGGGAGAAAAGAAACACAGTAAACCACTTCAATAGACAGTATGTCAGAACTGCACACAGAAACACACAGGTTTACACAACAACCAGAGAATCGACTTTTCTGGAACATGCAAAGTGAGAGGCAGGAGCTTACCCGTGGGAGTTTAGGGAGACTTTCTCCTGCTGATCAGAAATTGGTGAGGGAACATTTTACGAAACACTTTCTCTGTGATATCACAAACCCATCACCTTTTATCCTTTGTTTTAACAAAGCATTGACAAGGTTTTCAGACTGAAAACACGTAGAAAGTTAGAACATTATAAGATATATGATAACGCCACTGCTGCACTTTTGCCTTTTTACCACAAGAGGTCAGACTGCTCCTAAACCTGCCCTCTGCAGTATGTTGGGATTGTGGGACTAAAAAGAGTCTTGGAAAACACGTCAGAAATTAAGAAAATGTTCTACAGGGGTTTTCTTTGGAGGTAAAAAAAAAAGTTTATAGAGCCTTTAAATTGTTTTTTTAAAGGGTTCAGGTTCCTCTAACTATACAGGAGTCACTGAACAGTTTGGGGTTCTGTTCAGGGATCTTTAGGCTGTTATCAAGAGGTTCCAAAGGTCTATGAGTTTCTTGAAGGAGTCACCCTTAGAGAGCCTGTAACACTGTTAAAGACACCAGGACACATTATATTGTCCTTGCTGGTGTCCTGTGCATTATTGAACCTCATTGCTAATTTAGTTTCTTTTCTTTTTCTTTCCTTCGTTTGGTGCTGTTCTTGACTCCTCTGTCATGGACATGTTACCCACCTTTCTAAATCTATATTTATCTAATCGAAATCCCTTTATGGTTTGTGGTGACATAAAGCTGTAAAAGACTAACTGAAATTGTGCATAAAGTAATACAAGTTCCTCATGCTCTGTTAAATTTGCAGTATCAGTATCAAGTATCTTATTTTGCTGCAAGAGGTATTTATCTCAGGTTTGTTGAATTGATCCATCCTGTCCACATGCAGAAGTAAGACACTGCTGATGGCCACAGCAGGTCCCCTGGTGAATGGGATACTAAGATTTAAGTCATTCACAAGTGCAATCTTATGAGCATTTACCATTTGGACGTCAGAGATGTGCTTCTTTTTACAATAGAGGAGAACCTCTGAAATGAATAGTCATGGCCTAATGCATTATATTCATATTCCTGTGATGAGCTGCGGACGGATATAAATGGGGGCAGACGCAGCTTTTTTTTAAAGAGACAACAGCTCGTTCTAACCGAGCAGAAATATTTTCCAGTGCTGACATCAGTATCTGGTGTTTTTGCAAACTTTATCAGCACCATCATCCCCAGTCTACTGAACAACGTTTCTTTGCCTCCTCTCTGGCCAATTAGTGGAGGAAAAAAAGCTCCAAATGCAAAGATTGGCTTGGTTGCCGTGGCAACAGGACCCCCCCCCCACTGTTGACGCAGGTGATGTCAGCAAAGTCTCGGGTATATCATCCCAGTATTGGTGTGTGTGTGTGCTGCAGACAGACCTGATAGGTCATAGGCACCTAGATTGATTGACTGATTGACTGATTGACTGATTGACTGACAGAAAGACAAATAGATAGATGGATAGATGAACAATGTGTAAAATTAGTCCTCTTTGTATGGCCAGGAAGATTACAGTGGGAGGAGATGAGGAGACATAGAGGGGAGGGGATTCAAAATCGTCTCCAAACAGGCATTCATGTTTTCTCCGTTTCCCCCCTCTCTCTCTCATTCTCTCTCTCTCTCTCTCCATGCCCCCTCCCCATACTTGGTCGGTGTCACTCTCTCACCTCTCTCCTCCAATACAGAGAAGTCAGGTTTTCGCATCAGCCGTACAGCTCATCGGGCATCCACTCTTAGTTTTCCCCTTCCTCAGTTCCTCACTTCTCTCCCTGCTCCTGCTGCTGACAGATACTGTACTTCTGCTACAAGTGCTGCCTCTACACTTTCTTCTCCAACCCTTCTTTCCCCTCCACCTTCCAGCTGCTCATCCTCCTCATCCTCGAGCCACCATGGTGAACAGATAACCGTTCGGCCATCCTGAGACCATGGGTGCCTGCCTCTGCAAAGGTCACAAAGGTCAGTGTCTAATACCACCTGTTTGTGTGTCCATGTGTGTGTGTCTGTGTAAAGGCTGGATCAACCTGCAGGTATGCAACAGGAGCCAGTAACCTAAAACTAGAGAACAGGAGAATTTACATTATCACATGGAATCATTTCATCCTGTAGCTGAATGCAGGCAGACTGACTGACATCATCGAGCTGTCGACTGCAAAGATGGAGGGTAAAAGCATATTTTACACCAGAAAGGTGTGTTTATGATGTGTAGCTAACATAGGAATAATTTACATGAAACTGTTGCATATAACAAACCCTGTCATTCACTCCAAAAGGTATTTGAGTGAATCTGTGGAGGTGCTCTGGAAACCAGACTGGGGTGGGAGGTTAATGAGAGGGATTGTGAGGATCAGCGGAGGACAGCGACGGCTTTACTATGTGATTGCTCCTTTCAAAGCTCATCCTTAACTTGTCGTGACTTGAAGATGTGCCTCGGGTTGTAATTTTCTCTTTCATATATTTCCTGTCACTGGTTTAGGTGAAAATAAGGCAGTGTTTGTTGTGTTTCAAAAAGCTGTCTGGATAAAGTAACGGTGGCTCAGTGGGCAGTGGGGCCTCTTTGAGGAAGAACACATGCACTAAACTGTGCTGTCAAAACAGAAAATTGAAAAAACTAAAAAGAGGATTTGAAGTGTTTTGTAATATCTCCAAACAACAATCACCTGCTATTTTGTCAGTACATGACATTTAACATCACATCACAGTCTCGCACATTATTTTCAGCCTGAATCTGCGATGCAATCTAAAAATATTTTGTAAGACAAAGTCTGTTTTGCTCAGGAAGAGTGTCTTTTAACAAGGTGGAGGGCAATGAGAGCACAGCTTTCATGCTGAGAAGAAAATGGGAAGGCAAACAGATAAGAAGTGTCTGTGTGTGTGTGCGTGTGTGTGTGTGTGTGTGTGTGTGTGTGTGTGTGTGTGTGAGTGGGGGGTAGGGTTAGCCCCCCCCCCCCCCCCCCCACACACACGTAGATTAAGGTTAGGTTTAGGTTTTAGTTAGGTCAAGGTGTAGGTTAAGTTTAAGTAAGGTTAAGCTTAGGTTTACGTTAAGCTTAGGTTAAGGATAGGTTAAGTGTGTGTGTGTGTGTGTGTGTGTGTGTGTGTGTGTCAAGGTGGGATTTAACCCCTACAAGCCCAGAGAAATGGTTCAGTCATCATGACAGGGTGTTTATGTATGTTAATAGCATCTGATGAGGCCAGAGACCACATAAACCATTGTTGTTGTTGTTGTTGTGTGTGTGTGTGTGTGTGTGTGTGTGCGCGCATGGATTTGTGTGCTGGCAACCTGGACTCAAATAATCTGAAGGGTATCACTTGCATCCTGTTGTTGTATTGTTTCCATAGTGACAGACAATTGTCTTGAAGACACTTCACCTCCCAGGGGATACCCTGTGTGTGTTTGTATGCTTGTGTGTGTGTGTGTTTCCACTGACCTTTCTAATAATGTTAATTCTCCATCGCACTGTCATATGAGCCTCATCACCATCAATTATACAGCAAACAGACAGAGCGTAGGCCAAGACGAATTTAAATACACTGACAGGCTGCAGTTAAATGACGCCATGAGTATTCAATGCTCTCTCTCTCTCTCTCTCTCTCTCTCTCTCTCTCTCTCTCTCTCTCTCTCTCTCTCTCTCTCTCTCTCTCTCTCTCTCCCGGACCCCTGGCCGTTAGAGAGGACTTTAAGCTTCAAAGACCATGATTCGTGTTAAGAGTCACACACATAGACACACACAATAGAAACTGACACATAGAGCATGAATCTAGCAGCAGTGTTTGGTTTCTATATGTGTTTCCCCACAGAGCTCCCCCTTCCCATGACAGCACTGCAGGACCAGAGAGAGGAGGACCAGCCATCCACTGTCAAGGTCAGTGAAAGACCCAACCTCCCCCTTGTAGTTCAGGGCCTGGCTCTGGCCTTTTCACTGTGTCTGCATGATCCGTCCCACATGTAGACAGACAATGTATATTGGCTTTAACTGTGTCCATTTACCAGAAAACAGCCTTCACCACATTGTTTACACAAAAAGAAAAGAATAAAATAGTCCTGTTTTAAACAGTTGATGATGTGTTCAGTGGATTCATCAGACTCCTTTCAGATGACGTCAGCAAGACTCCTACCAGTGCAGAACACAACATGGAACATCAATTACAAGCATGACTGATCCTGTTTTGCAGTTAAATTCTGCATTTCACGAATCAACTGCCAACATGCTGAGAGTTACAAGTCATTATTCCAGCAATCTGCGACAATTAGTCAACAAACAACCAAATGCTTCCTGTTACAAAGGCACGTGCTTGCACAGTTTATGTGAGTGGCCATGTGATATGTGGTTTCAGGCATGTTAGTATGGATGGGGATTAAAAGTGGAAAAACATAGTAGTATGGATGTAGTGTGTATGCAGCTCTGTTGATTGAATACGATTGAAATAAGCAGGATGTTTAATGGAGGTTTTTGATAGCTCAGAATATCTTATATATATAATATATGTAATAAAAATCATCTGCTTATGGTATCTTTATATTTAATTTACTGTAGCTGTGGGAGGAGTGGTTCCATTTAAAGATTGATATCTCTCTCACAGATAACATGTTCTGTCTGATCGTCATCCAGGCTCCATCACACTAAAATTAGTTCTAAGCAAAACAAGCAAAAAGAATTACCACCACAGAAAAAAGCACAAAACTTTCATTTTAATGTTATTACAGAGTTACTAAAGTAGATTATGTTTGGATATCTGCAAGTTACAATTACACCCAACCATTGTACATGCTTTTTATTTGCCACTATAATATACTATTTATGGCATTACAAATTATAATACATTTTAACAAACTAACTATATGAATAACAATTGTATTTAGTTTGGAATAAGAAGAAGGAAAGACAAAGGAATTGAAAAGATCTCTGTGCTTTTGCAGTGACCACACATCTGGCAATGAAGCAGCAGTGTGTTGAAGCGGAAAAACAGAAATGGCATTCATTTACCCAAGAGGATGCTCGGTTTTACCATTTTGGTCATTTTACATTCAAGTTAATTATATTCAGATTTATATTGTCTATAAAACATAAAATGCATTGGACTCCAGCAGTTTGAATTGGAACCATGCACCGTGCACTGATGTAAAAAGCCCATATTTACCAGCAATCCCATTTCACTTGCACCAGCTTTAAAAAAAGCTTAAAGGTTTCACTCTCTCAGGCCAAGAATACTAAACCAAGAAATCTATTTCAGGTGCAGTTCCTGTTTCCATATTGACTGCAGCTACTTGGATGCAAACAACATACGGCTTGGAGTTTAAAATACCTTCCCTTTTTCGCAGCTCGTTCAGACTGGGTGTGAATGTTGCAGGATTTCCATAAATCCTGTCTGTTATTGTCATTATCACCGCACAAGGAAAAAAGTGGGAAATTTGTGTCACACCACATAAGAGTTGACTGTCAAAAGAGGATGAATGCAAATGTTCTTTGTGTGTGTGCATGTGTGGGTGGTTGTGTTGTACGTACACTAGATGTGTGTCTGTGCTATCTTTGTCAAAACCTCACGACTCTGCTCTCTTCATCTTGGGCACTGAACCCATTCCCATTGAAAATGTCAACTAGAATGATCGCTATCTGTTTGTATGCCTCTGCCAACCAGCACAGTTTCAGTCTCCACGAATATTTTTCTAGACTCATATGAGATCTCTCTGACTTGACCTTTGACCACCAAATTCCAATCAGTTCATGTGTAAATGAACATTTGATATGAAGCTATTTCCTTAGTTCCCACTGGAAATACACAACACAACAACATTTCACCTGATATATAGTGATGTTCTTCTTCTTGTGTATCATATCCGCAGAATCCCTCCAACGGAAACGTGCCAGATAAAACCAGCCGCTACGACATCGGAGAGCTAGCCACTTCCTCTTTGATCGGTGAGACTGGACACACACACACACACACACACACACACACACACACACAAACATAAACAGGCTTACTTGTTGTGTTTAGTTCACGTTGTATTTCATTAAGGATCAAATATACTGGGAAAAAAACAAGCAGGGACACTGAATTAGGAACCATGGGAGGTCAGTAATGTAATTTCCGTAATGCCCTCTCTTTCTCTCACACATATGCTGTTACACAAGTGTACCCAGACAGACATGAGTAAACAATCAGACACAAGCACACACTCATTTCCCTCTCCTATCTGATTTTTTTCTCAGACTGACTTCTGCTTCCTCCTCTCTTCACGTCGGAGCCGCCGACTCTTTTATCATCTCCTCTTCCCCATCCTGTGTTTGTCTGCCACATCTCGACTGCTTCCATCTCTCTGCGGGAGGTTAATTATCTGAGTTAATGTGTTATGCCTTGCTGAACTTTTCCCAGTGAAAGCCCCTTTATTACCCTGACAGTATAATTATGAAGCCCATGGAAAGCTCATGAATACGTTAGACAAATACAGACGTTCAGGCAGACAGCTGAGAGGCTGACACCTGCTTTCACAGAATCGGTCCTGTAAAACAATTAAAACGCTTTTTAACATTTACTCAGACATAATCACTTGTCAGTCATGTTTGACAGTGAAGAAAGTCCTGTAGACTTGATCAGTCACAAAGTGCAGCTGACAACCTGTAACTGCTCAAATCAGATTACACTGTGCAAACGCAAATATTATATGAATATAATCATATAAAGAGGAATACAGCACAGAGTGCTGATTGTATTCTTCTCGTATGATGCTGTTTGATAGATAATTCCGGCTGATGCCATTTTAGTCACAGTAATGGGCCCTGCTCATGCCTCGGAGAAAGTGAAATGCTTATTAGATTCTGCAAATGCAATTGTGTTGAACCAAACAAATGAGATTCAGGTAATGACAGTTTTGTAATTCTTACAGCATAATGGTGGGAGCAAGTGAGTCACATGGTCAATCCGCCCAGCACTGGTTCAAACATGCTGTATATGGTGCCCAGACGATGAAGACAATAACTTTCGGTCATCCTCTGAATTTTCCTCTTGTACTACGGCTAAGATTTTTTGCTTTAAGCAGCAATGAATGAAGGACTAAAGTGAAACTAGAATTAGGACCTCTTTTAAGATCCACCTTATTTTTGTAATGATACAAATAACTATAGATCCACTCATATCCAAACATAATTTTACCTGTATAACAGGATGTCATTTTGTTCAATCCATATGTTTAAATAATGTAGTATTTTGCCAAATTTAAAAGGCTAATTTATAACAAAACAATGAATTTTGCTATTATTCAATATTTCAATTTGTCCTGCCTTCAACTAATCTTATATTAACAATAACAATAACAATAACAATAATATTAATAATAATAATACGAATAATAATAATATAGGGTTATTATTATATTATTATTATTATTATTATCAACAACAGCTAAAATCATTTAGAATAATCACAGCAAAATAGCATGCTAACATACTAAAGTTGGTTAACATGGTGCCTACAAAACGCCTGCTAGGCTTTAGCCCTGCTACAATGCTGATGTCAGCATTTAGCTTTAATATCTATACAAGCAAACACAGCTATAATCTTACATGCACCTGATGCAAAAGCAAGCATGAGACACTTTTGCTCTGCCATCAGTGACACGTTATTTTAAAGGCATATTATTAAGATAGTAATATCCGCCTCCGTAGGAAGGTGCACAATTCTCATAAACCGCTTGTTATACACACAGATGGTACACATGATTCTTACACATGTTGACTTCCCATAGATCTGTTTTCCCTGCAGAGAAGAATTATCTCTTACTATCTGGTAAAACTGGTCTCATAATAAAAATCTGCCAAGGTCCAAGTACAAACGTATTTTAAAGGGATTAAATGTAATTCTGATTGGTTTAGTACATGTTACACACAAAACACACTATTTATCAGACTTGCACTCTCGCCACGTGCTTTAGACCATACACATAGATTGTTAAAATAGAGCCCTCAGTCTTACTTAATGGCATTGTTGACTAGCTGTCTTATTTTTATTTTTTTACTATAGTCACCACTGCAGCTTTAATTGGCTTTGGTTGTTTTTATTGTTTCCATCTACCACTGCTTGAAACCAACACAAGCCACTTAGCAACTTGCTTATTACTCTCACACAGGCAAGTGCACAGTGGACATTGGCATTTAAAATCTACACATTTGAATTTGATCTGTTTTATCTGTCAGTGTCGCCATGACAGAAACCAACTTTGAGAAAAAAGTATTTATCAACTTTGACTTTTTTGTTTGATCAGAGAGAAATCTAAATGATTTGGCTTCACTTCTGGGGGAGCTGAAATGTAGTCCATCTTTATACACATTCTGTGACTCACACACAAACTATACAAATCTGACATTTTGTTTTACAAAATATCCAACATAGTGTGTGCGTCAGCTGTTTGTTCGCTGCACTGTAGCTACAAATCAACAGAGGAACCTCTTGCCCTCTCAGGGTGCAGTAAACACAAATCTATCATGTGGGCTGTCATGCCAACCTAATGTGATTTGGTTGTTTTTGTGCTGCAGTGGGACAGTAAACCCATAATACTCCCATCTTAAAACACAACAAGTGGAATTTTTCTGCTGTTTTAACACAACCAAAATAGATAGAACAGATCCTCCTCTCCATCAACATGCAGCCAGAGCAGAGCCTCTCAACAGAGCTGTGACAGCATGGGTAAAGGTGGGACAGCAGTGGGTGTTGTAATGGATAACAAAACACAGCACGCACTCTGCTGAGCTTGAATCAAATGAAGATAACTTGTCATGATGTTTTTCTCAGTTTCAATTAGGCCAGACTGCCAGCTCTCCTGACTCCTGTCTGTCATTTCACTGTATCCATTTCTCACTTTGAAATATTCTTCCCTCCCACATCTGTTCCTCTTCTCTACCCTGTCCTCCTTAAGTCCTGGTTTTGACATTATATGCCTTATAATCTCTTATCTTAGCCTTTATTCCTCCTCTTTTTCCACCTTTGCCTTTACCACCTTCAACCTTTCCTTTTTTTGTTACCTTGTTTAATTTTCCTGTTCTGCAGTATGACCCAGGTTTGCAGTCACTTTCATTTCATCTCTTCATTTCCCAAGACCTTTCTACCCTTGTCTGATGTGATTAAAAGAAATGATTGCATCTTTGTAGTTATGCCCAGGGATTTATGGGTAATGAATAACAAATTACTTATCTTGATGTCTCAAAATTTGACCTGCCAAAATCATACAACTATAGAATATACATAAATGATATATCCTTTAATGGATGCAGTTATATTTATAGATCACTGGGTGATGCATGTACAGGGGCACAGAAACTATTATTTTAGACTGAATGTTATACTGTTAAGGTGAGTTCAAAAAGACACAAGGCATCGTTCAGATGAAGATTGAGTGCATACACTAATGGAAAGATTCAGGTGGAAGTAGTCAGTGCAATTATGTTCCAGATGACACAAACTATGACTGGGCAAAAAATCGAATTGATTTGATTTATTCAAAAGTGCACTTTTGCACAATGTCTAAAAAACGAAATCAATGTTCGACGTTCCCCTTCTTGAGTGTTGCTACCCAGAAGCGGGACAGAATGAAAAGAGATGTGCACTCACTGATCTGTGCTGTTGGTTTGGGTTTGGTCACAGGGTATCAGAGCCAACTCAGTCGACTGAACAGTGTGAAGGTTTGTTACGTTTCTCCTCTACCTCCTGGGTAGCTAAAGCTAGCAAGCTGTCTGCAGATATCCAGCCTGATAAAAAGCCCCAAAAAACTTGAAAAAAGTATCAAGATTTTAATCTTTGGTGAGATCACCCACCCCTGGCATGAGCCGAGGAGGCGATTCATACATATAGACAAGGAAACTGGAAGGAAAGAACAGATACAGTTTCTGAGAATAGTCAGAGGCTGATCCAGGCTCGAGTCACAAAGGTAGCTAGCTGAGTAGGGGGTCCCAGACGCCCCCCCCTCCTTGGCACACGTTCCAGCTCTTCCAAGGCCAGACCAGTTATGAAGTCCCTCCAGCGACTTGTAGGTCTACCCCAGGGTATAAACCTCCAACAGAAGGCTCCCAAGAGGCATCCTAACAAAATGCCAGAACCAGCTCAACTGTCCCCTTTCGACATGAAGGAGCAACAGTTCTACTCCGAGCTCCCCCTGGATGACTGAAATCCTCAGCCTGTCTCTAAGGCTGAGCCAAGCCACCCAGAGGCTGAGCTGAACAGTCACACACAGACTAACACACACATGATGTCTGCGTGATCTGTGTAGCTTATTACAGCTAATGTCTGTACAGTTGAAATGTGCTTGTTGCTTTATTTGATATGCATTGAAAGGATTTGAGAGCTTGGGAATAAACATATAGTAAATGCTGTGGTCAGTTATAGCATTTTGAATCAGATTTTCTGTCCATGTGAGCTTCGTACAGTGCAGCAGACCGAGCTCAAGCCACAAGTTACAATTTATTTAATAATTTAATCACCTCAGACGTTCTTTCACCTTAATTTTAAAACCTTTTCAATAAGTTTTGTTTGAAGTTCTACATCAGAAGGTAGCAGCAGAAATGCGGCTTTTCATGTTTCAGATTATGTAAATGAATACTAGAATTCATTTTAACCAGCATGTGATTATTCTTCCATGTGCAACCTTTTCCATTTCAATATCCCTGTTCCTTGCTGTGGCATTTTCCACCGTTCCCCTCCCTTCTTTGCACCCTCTGCATGTCACTTCATCCATCCTATCACTTTACCTTTTCCTACAACTTATCTCCCTGTTTCCTCAACTACCACACTCACTGTTTATTCCATCTTTTCAAGAAACTTACCCTTTATCTAATCCACTTCATCAAGATGTACCCCTCCCCTCTCCTCGCTTTATTTAGGTCTGGTGGCCACGATAAAGGACCATATCACCAAGCCGACAGCAATGGCTCAGGGGAGAGTCGCTCACCTGATTGAGTGGAAAGGTTGGGGCGGAGGCGGCGAGGCCGGGGGACGTGGAGGCGGCTGGGCATGTGGAGGAGGAGGCTGGGGGGCTGAGCTGCAGGAGGATGAACAATTCTACTCTCAAATGACGGACGAAATCAAGGAGGCTCGCTTTGCTGCAGGTGAGACACACCGGTGCATTTAAATCAACAAAAACAAGATGTGGTCAGTGGAGATGAAGTGATGCTCCAATCCCTCTGGGCAGTGTCTTCATTCGATTAGCTTTGTGCAGCGGGAGCTTCAACAAAAATCTATTATCCCTTAAGACGTCCCATCACGGGGACTCAAATCCAGTGCACTTATTCAATTTCCGTTTGTTTGTGATGGTGGTTCACATGGTGACAAACAGCAGGTGTCGACTTCCAAGAAAAGCCCCATGAAATGTGTTTTTATCGTTGTTTTGTTTCACAGGAGTGGCAGAGCAGTTTGCCCTGGCTGAGGCGTCTATGCATGTGTGGTCACTGAACGACAACATAGATGAGCCCTCCACCAGCTTACAAGGTTGGTCATGGAAAAGGAGAACGTGTGTCAATGGGGCCTTTATTCTAAGTATTTTCAAAGGGGTTTACTGCTACATTTACAACTGATTTCCTCTCCAAAAAATTACAACCATGTAGAATGAGGCAACATTAAAAATCTGTGGATTTCTTCTTGAATAATCATTGTTTGAGTTTGTGATTTATTGTCATCTCTAAGTTGTTATTTTAGCCAAAAGCCTTTTCTTTTATGTTGATGATGGATGTCTGAGACAAATAAGACAGATAACAGAATTCATTAATGTTTCACAAAATGATGCAAAGGTAATGACAATTGTTTCAGCAGCTGTGAAATCACATAAGATGACAGCCCTCTTTAATAAGCTTATGTGTTGTGACGAATGAGGATGAGATATCTTTGAAGGAAATTGAAAACACAAATTGAAATAGACATTTATGGTCTCCAGACTGTTGACTTAGGACATACCATGACGTTTAACCAGGTTAAAATATCCACAACCACATAATGACCATATTCCAGTTTTGGATGTAATGCTCATTTACTCTAAATTACTCTGCTATTAATATACACTTGTTTGTATTAAAGACTACTCTTTCAAGGTGATGTTAGGTTAGGTTGGGTTAAGTTAGGTTAGCTTTGATTCGGTTAGGCCAAGTTTAGTTATGTTAGGTTTGGTTGGGTTTGGTGATGTGAGCTATGTTAGGTAAGGCTAAGTTAGGTTAGGTCGGGTTAGGTGAGGTTAGGTTCAATTGGGTTAGGTTAGGACTGCACTTTGTTTTGACTCAACAGAAACAACTCTGCCTATCATACAACCATCACTCATAGCTAGATACAAAAGCATTGGTGCAGCTGAGTTTTAATATATACATACATACATACAGAAGAGATACCCTTGATATAGTTAGAAATATGTCATCTCCTCTGGTGTGACTATGTAAATGAATTGGACTGATACTAACCAGTGGATTGCTGAAATATATAATGTTTACTTAAAAGTACCTATATTTTGTGTATAGATATAGTGGTTACATGAGATTTACAATACATTAAGACATAAGATAAGATAAAACTGTTCATGACGTACAGCATCTGGTTCAAAGTAATAGCACTGTTTTTTAAACCAATTTCATTACTGAGTGCATCTGTACTATTTCTGTAAGATACCAGTGTGAAGAGCTGCGGCTTCAAAAATCTCTACAACCTGAGAGGCCCCAGGTGTCACTGTTTTCTCTCACATGCTTCAAATCATTTTTCAGTGTCTTCAAGAAGCGACCAAATGTCTGTTATTCTTAAGTTTATGATTATGATTGTTATGATTGTGATTATGATTATTAGGATGATTTTGATATGATTATGATTGTGATTATGATTATGATTATGATTATGATTATGATTATGATTATGATTATTCTTATTCTTATTCTTATTCTTATTCTTATTCTTATCATCCTTCCTTAGCAGCACAGAGCCACTTCTTGTCCCAGTTCCTGCTGGACGGAGGTAGCATCGGCATTCCCCAGCACCTGTACAGCATCCACACCCCAGCTTACGGCAACAGCAGGGCAGCCAACCTGGTCCCCCTGCCACAGGTCGACCCAATCTCCCCAACATCAGCCACTCAGCAGGACAAAGATCACCATCCTTTTGAGGACAGAAGCACTGTGACTGCAGAAGCTGCTGTCCGACACGTGGACAGCAGTTCGTTATCCGAGGACGATGTCTTTTATAACTAGCGGGAAAACAAACCGGCGATCTCGCTGGCAAACTCTGAAATGATCCTCACTGAGAGGTCTCACCACCACAGTGACGGACGCAGAAAGTAACTACAGACATCTGTGAGCTATGTGCAGAGAAAATGAAGATATAAAGACTCCCAACTCTGTGAATGTGTACAGTTCTACTGTTACATTTTAATTTTCTATTCATTGTACATATCATACTATGTTGGACTGAACAGTGAAGAGTCAAACAGTACTGGTGTAAATATGTCACATATTGTTATAAAACATAAATTTGAATACACGTTCTGTGTAACGCTGTCCAGTTCTGTTTCGATCCCTTTTTCTAGCAGATTGACGAGTTCTACTTGAATATGGGAAAAAAGTCCAACCATCACTAAATAAGTCACTAAAGAAATGGAAAATGTGTCTCCAGTGAGATTTCTCATTTGAGTCAACAGCAAAGGAATCTATTGGAAATAAAGCGTTCACCAAATTAGTCATGATTAGCCATTATTCCAATTCTCCTGTCTGAGAGCGACAGATGCAGGGAAACAATGACGAGAAAAGACGAGTGTATTTCTGCATGTATGTCGGCATCGATCCGAGGTGTAATTCGTGTGATGCTGCAACAAAATCTGGACTCGCTGTGGTGTGAGAAGGAAATGTGACAAATTGGACACAGGTACCTCCTGACAGGCCGCAGGTTATTGAAGTGTTGCGTCTTTACAAGCTTATGGCTTTAGAGAAATATATGCAAAAATGATTTGTCAAAATCAATACAATGTCTGAGGAGTCTGGTCAGAAGCTAAAAAAATTTTACTCGACTTGATATAATAATAATTTCCTTAGAATTTAAAGGTGTAACTAAAGTCATATTATGAAATAATACAACTGAAATAATTCCTGAGAAGCTAATTGCAGTTTATTAAAACTTATTTGAAAGTCTGCGCTAGTGACATCACAGTTTAGCGATACCAACAACTTTCTTTATTAATTTTCGATTAAGTTTTTATTAATTGATAGACTTGATGCGTAAATCTATGAAATTAAAAAACAAATTAACATCTCCACAGGACAAACAACCCACCAACCAACAAACAGTGGATAATCATCAAATCATAAACATTTATATTTCATACCTGGGCAGACATTGTTTAAGATCATAGACTGTATATGAAAATGGACAACATAACTCCACAAAGGTGAAGCCAGTGTCTCTATCTCCCCCTGTTGGCTGGCTAAAGTATAGGCCATAAATCATGCCTCCTCTGTTAGTGGATGGGACATGAATAAAAAGTCAAAGTACACATCAAAAAAGATGGTTTCTCTCATTCTAGGTTCTTTTTACACTGATATTATATTTGCTGAGACTGACACGCGATTGTTTGAGCATGTGTATTGATGAACTCTGGCATTAGTAGATTCATTTAACAACAATGATCATCTATTTTGATTTATGAGGTTTATTTATGATTCCCCATTTTTTTTGTCTTTATTAATCAGAGCATAAAAGCTGCTAACAATAATTTGGACTGCAATCAAGGTTTGATTACACTGCACAGGAAACATGTTACCAAGGTAACCTTACAGTTCGTTTTAGAGCAGAGGTTATAAAACTGCGATGCCTTCCTGTAGGGAGAGGAGTTGAAGGGGGTGAGATGCGACGGAGAGATGTGCAGGACATATTTAGGGTGAGGTAAAAGGTGCGTGCTTTCATGAAACCAAAGGTTGTACCTGCTGATTTTCCAACACAGTCAGCAGCTGAAGCCTTATGAGTCCAAATGAATCACAGCTCTTGGAAGCTATTAAAGTACATTTAAAACCCTTAACATCCCATTGCTATAACTGAGTAATAATTTTAGTCAAATGTGAACATGCAGATAGATCCTTAGACTCACTGTGACTTCTCAATAATATGATTCACTCTGATTTCCATCACAAATATATATTGATAAATCTGCGCAGAAATTTCAACATGACTATATTGATGCATACATTGTGAACAGGAAGTACTTCTGGCTTTATGTACTTTTAATTACACAAGTTGTCAAAGATGAATATAAAATAGGGCTCAAATTATAAGACAAAGCTACATAACTGCCTCTGACTTTAATCTTTCTACATTCCCTGAATACGGTGGCCGAAACGTCTCACAAAAGTTCATTAATGAAAAATACGAATGCAAAGGTCACACGGTGTAAATGACGTTGTTTCGAGTCGAATACGAATGTGGACGCTTCTGGACACTTGGATGACAACACACCAGCAGTATGGAGGCATGTTATGTATTTTTTCTATTGTTTTATTAAGTTTGAAAAATTGATCACCAGTTACTTCAATTGTATTGGATTTGGCTGCAACACTGTTTACCCCTGAGACTCCAAAAGGGTTTTGTGAACACAAACACTTCACCCATTGTCATATTGGTGAGTAGAGAATGAGTGAATTTTCATTTTCCGGTGAACTCTCCCTTTAATCAGTCTTAAAGTGCTCTCCCTTAATGCGCTTGTTTGAGGCGTCTCAGAAACCGAACCTTAAGTCCCCAAATATGAGAACAGTAGTTGCAAAACATGAGCATGATTATGTCACAAAAGCAAGACAGAGATATTAATATATATATACATGTGTAAAGTCTAAAATATTGCATGATCAATATCTTTATTTGATGTTAATGAATGGAAGTGTTGGGGAGAGATGTCCACTCAAAACCCATCAGCAAGGTTTTGATGTGTTCATTGATTAGTTATTGGCTTTTTGATTTCATCCCCCTGGATCCCATTCTGGATAGAAACACTTTTGATATAGTCGTGTCACAAAGTGCAGTTCACTGATGAGGCATGTTTACTATCTCCTCAGTGGACACCAGCCTTCAACTTTCAATAAAAGCCAAGACAATGAGCGCAGGTATTACAGGAGCCTCCAGCTAATGACAGTTTTGTTTTATGTGGAAATGTTGTGATGCCAGTGGACTGAAGTCATCGTGTCATTATAAGAGCCGGGCTTGGATCGATTCATGGATGCTTAAAAAATGAAAAAGGATTCACTTAGTTCCCATGTGTGAAAGCTTAGATTTCTTTGGCCAAGTCCTCCAATATCTTCTTCATCTAGAGGATGAATTAGAGAAACAAATTGAGGGAGGGAGAGGTATTATGAATTCATAATTTACCATGTTGCTTCCTACGCTTGTCTATAATGTTAAAAACAATCTGCACAATATTAACCAATCCATACATGGATATAGTCGTGTTTATATGGATTAGACCAATGACAACTGAGGAAGGTAACAAAATCAGGCTGCATCATTAAAACCAGTGAAGATTATACTGTTGGTGAGTGCAAATACACACAGAACATTATTGATCGATACCTGTGTCCATGTTAGTAACCCGACCAAACGTCCTCTCTCTGTGACAAATAAGGTCTGGTCTCCAACGACACTCAGTATTCTGTGGGCCTGCAATGACACAAGACATTTTCGAGTTTCTGACATTTAAAATTTTACAATTTAGGTGACTATGCTGATTTGCTGTCTTTCTGCAAGTTAGATGAGGAAATTGATACCAAACTAAGTTATTTTAGCCACTTGGGGGCAGCAATTAGTGCCAATCAGTAGTAAATCCTAAAATGACCAATTGGCATGCATTCATGGGAGGGTGAGTATTTTTATTCTTTTAATTTTAATTCTGATATACAATAGATCATATATGTTCATAAATTTAAATAGTCATTTAGGAGAAGCTCACCACTGCCCTCAAGGTGAATCGCAGCTAGTTTGGGTACAACAGCATTAATAGCTGCAAAGGTGCTCTGACAGAACTTTCTTTCCAGTTAAATTATTTTACATTTGTATGTTTATGTTTGAATTAAACAAAGAGAGGGGAGAGCCAGGCTAGCTGTTTCCACCAACTTCAAGTCGTTATGCTAAGCTAGGCTAACTAGCTGACTGGTATCAATCTTCTAATCTAAGTCTGTGGAAGAAAGGAAAAGATTATTTAACTTAAATTATAAACTATTCCTTCATATTTGTCACAACTGCGTTACATTAGGTTCTCCTACCTCCTGAACAGTGTTGTGAGGTGATAACAGGACAGAGGTTGGATGAATACTACAGACCTCATGCAGATGTTTCTCCAGAGTCTGAAGAACAGCACAAACATATTCATACTTTAACATCTCTATCAGATGTGTGGTGTTTTCAGTATCACTTAAGAAATGATGATTCACAGTTAATACTGACTGCACAGGTGACTGTATGCTTGGGTGTTGCTACAGTCTCATAAATACATTTTCTGTTTTTGTTTTTTCTTTGGCAGTAAAAATGACAACAGCGTGTGCTTCCATGAGATTAGCATTAACATCAGGCAGCGACTGTCTGAGCATCCTGCTCCCGTCCTCCTTTGTGGAACTGTTTCACATTCAGTCAGTGTCAAACTGGCTGTGAAGACGTGGCCTGTGTTTTAAACAGTGTCAAACACTTTAATCCTGCGCCTCCATCTGAACTCTGCGCTACAGCATCTGAATCATCTGAAGCATCTCAGTCCAGGCCTTTACCTCAGTCTTGGGGCGACACAGGAAAATCAGCAGCTCTGATCGAAGCACGAACCCCAGTAAAATCTGTGAGTCTTCAACAGGAGAAAAGAAAGGAAAATCAATCTTCTTTGCCACAGTCTATAGCTTGAGTGTGTGCAGGTCTGTAGTGGGCTGTTTTTGTCTGTCGCAAACTAAACTTGTCTGTTTGATTGCTGCTGAAAGGCTTAGCTGGCCGATTTACTATTTTCTGACTTGTCAGCGTGTCTCTATTGAAGTCCTTTCACGCTGTGGTATAGCTGCAGTTACAATTTTTCCAAATATTCTCTCAGCGTTTCTCTCTCTTCTCTTCAGTGGCTCAGTGTGATGTCACAACTATCTGTGACTGGAACCAATAATGTTTTGACAGGATCTTTTTTGAGATCCTGTTGATTTTTTCCTCACATGTCAATACTCTCAATATATTCAAATTTTTATTCTATGATTTGGACAAAATGTGACTCATTAGCTAAAAGACTGGGGCTCAGTACTTGTCTGCGCACCGTGTGACTCCACCACAGGGATTTGAGTTTCACTGCTGGTTTTGACAGCATGTTGAATCTCTGCTGAACCAGCTGCTTTCTGAAGCTGCACCGATTTCACTCCCAGAAACTGTCCAACTGTGGTGCAGGGAAGCCTGCAAGAGAGAAGAGTGATGTTACACCTGGAATAAAAGCAGCTCAGGTTGAATGAAATGAGCAAATGTAACAAGTAAATTGTCAATAAGTCAATATTAAAAAGATTTTTTCAATGTTTGGGTTAAAATAACAAACTGTAATCCACGAAGTCATACTGGAAATTACATTTTCTTACAGGTTGAATCAATTGCTGAGTGGTCTGGAAAGTTAAATCACATAGTGTGAACGTGTTTGTGTTTGTATTTGTATCTGTATCTGTATTTGAAAACATCTCTGTTGAATAATTAAAGGTTTAGCCCTAAGGTTACTGTCTTATGATGACTCCGACAGTGCAGCTCCTGCTGTCATCACAAACACAGCGCAGAGCTTTAAACCAGCTTTGAAAGGTTTTATTATTCCCAAAACATTTTCAAATAGTTTGAGGTGTCCATCAGTCAAATGTATGATCCATGGGGTGTCTGGGTTTGAGGAGTATTTGAAGTCACCTCAGTTTGAACACTGTTGACAACAAGCAGTTAGTAATGATGTCTTGATTTCTATCTCAGCGTGTTGTTATTAGTGGCTGTCAATCAGTCCGGTGACCGACAGATAAAAGAAAAAAAGCTCAATGGTGCAGCTAACTGCTATCACCGAGGTAATATGGGGGCATACGTTCATCCCATGAGATTGCTATGATATTTACATCCTGACTACATTGCTCTACAAATCTCTACATACAATTTTTTGTTCATATGAGTCATGGTAAGAATTCTTATTTGTCCTACATTTCACACTTGCATGTGGCAATGGTGGGATGTAACATGGATCTGTGATTTACCTAAGTAGAAATTTCCAGGTACTTCTCACTTTTTCTTCACTACATACTACATACTTTCAACTCCAACACATTTTTATAATGCAATCAAAGACTGAGCCATGATGATGTAGTGGACTTTTTCATTATAGGCTACACTCAGCAAGTACACATATTTTAAGCACTTATATCATAAGTGAGTTTTCTGGCAGATGTAGTGTCTGGGAAAATTGCATTACTCAGAGTGCTTGAATCACTAGAGATGCTTTCGTTGAACAGCTGTTGTCAGTTGCCACGTAAGACTCTCTAAATGTTATTTTTGTGTGTGCGCTCATTTGTAGGTATGGTTTTCCTCCCTCGGTGTACAAATTGAAAGTAATAGATGCGTGGGTGGTTTAAGGGGTTCTTCATTGTTAACAGTGACTCATCCATTACTTGGTCGGCTCCTGAGATTTTCTTGCTGTTCAAAAAAAATCACAAATAACCCATTTCAGCCTCACAGGTTAAAGTCTATAGCTGAGTTATATGTATGGCAATAACAGGTGGCTGTGAGCCAGGCAAACAAGTGTAGCATGAACTAATATTTCTACACAATTACCACTAGCGAGGTAAACAATGAAAACTTTGTTCTGTGTTTGGTGCTATGAGAAATTACATCTTACTTAAATCTGAATGGTTGTCGCTCAGACTCTGTTCTTGGGTGCCATTTTTGTTTTTATTTAACTGCTAAATTGAACAGCTTTAAAAAGCATGGGTAATAGTTAGCTTGATAACACGCTAATGTTTGGTCCTGTGATATTTAGCAGCTTGGCACATTGGCATCTGGTCAAGATTTAGCAAGTAAGCATGCTATGTCAGCAATGATCTGAAATTAAACACCTGAGGACTAACAGGGATTCAGTCATTCGTTTTTGAGGTATTGGATCGTGAACTGAAGAGTTGGACAACATGAAGTAACAATAGAATTGTTGTTCCTAGTTTGTATTGTTCTGGGGAGCAATACGAGTGTGATCCCCTAGAGTTGCTATTAGTGAAGCCAACCTAAAAATCGAATGTTTTTGCGTTGAGTTTTTAATTTTCTCATGTCCTATAGAAAACCCCAAACTTTGTTGCTTGAGAATTTTCATGCTCTGACCAAAAAAGAAAGGATGTTGGTGGTGTTTATGTTTTTAAAAGTGGTCCACTGATCCAATAAGAACTCGAAACTCACCTGCAGCAGCTAAAATGGATTTAGAGGAGGTCATCGCCGAGACTTATCCATAATGATGTAGTGGACCGTTTCATTAGGTTACAGGCTACTCAGCAAGTAGGCTACTTTTACTTTTGACACTATCAAGTACAAAAAACTAAAGATGTGTTGTTTGAGAATTTTCATGCTCTGACAAAAAAAATCATCTTTAAGGTCCCACACTCTAAATATGCTAAAGACTAATCATCATGTACTTAACACTGACACTTTTTAATCTTACAGAGGGCATGCTTTCTTCAAAGAGGGCAGGTGTGGGAGCCTCTTGCTGATAGAGAGGGCGTCGTAGAAGGATGGGCGGTGTCCCGAGCGAGCCAGGGCATTGGCCAGGAGAGTGGCGAGGAGAACGGGCACGGCATGGCTACACTGGCCGGTAAGCTCGATCGCCAGGAGAGCTGGGGACAAGGTGTGTGTCACAGCCCCAGATAGAGCTGCTGCACCTTTAATTCAGAAAAACATTTTTGAAAACTATACTCAAGATATGTGGATGTCTATCAGTCTACTGAATCCAATTTGTTCAATTAACCCAATTAACATCCTGCCAAAAATAATCAAATTAATACAAATTGGTATGTGATATATTCTTGGTAGATTTTGTGTGAAACAAGAAAGAAGAATTAAGGAACATGTAAGAGGACTAAAAATGGTGCATGTATACAGGCAGGACTTCATGTCGGACCATTAGTAAAATCAAAAATGTGTATTGATTATCTACCAGCCAGTGCGTAGCCCCCAGGATTTATGGAAACCTGCTGTTGGTCTGAAGTCACTCCAATGGAAAACACATATGCTACTCCTTCTCCATGCAAACGGCCCAAAGCTGCCCCTAGGAAAAAGGAAAACACATCACAAGAGTTTCTCTATGTTTATATTCCAGGAAACCCCTCACAGAGTTTTCACATTGTGGTGAGAGGATGCTCTGAGGCAAATCCCTCACACTTAAATGTTCATTATTTTGAAAATGAAGCTTGTCACTTCCCTTTCCCCCCCACTCACCATAGACAAAGACTGGCATGAAGTATCCAGCTGGAACGGGCAGACTGCAGGCGAGGACCAACATCCACATCTCAGAAGAAACAACAACACAAACTGTCAGTTCCCTGTCAAACAGCCACAGCAGCTCTGTGAGCATGAGTCACTGTCAGTCTGTGAGCAGGGAAATCGCAGTGAATATATGTTAAATCAGCTCAACCCCTACACCACCTTGTAAGCAATAAAAAGACTGGTAGAATAAATTGTTTGCATTGCAAAAATGTCCACATGGGGGTTATCTAGTTGACAGACATAGGTTTTGTGTTATCATTGTGTGTACCTTCATGAGCAGAAAGAAAGCCAAAGACAGATAGACAGGACTCCCTGATGAGCTCCACTCAGACAAAGGCTCAGGCTGCAGCTGCACAGAGGCAGTTCTGGTGCTGAGAGCTCCACTGCCTGCTGTCCAGTAAGGAGGTGAGGAGCTGATTCATGGAATACTGGGAAAGAAATGTCATTCACATTACTTTCTGAAATGCAATGGATGCTGTTGTGGAACAAAAGATTAATATGGCACTGCAATTAAAACAATGTGAATAGCTAAAAAGGACTTTCCAACTTTCCTCTGGCACTCAGCCCAAGTTCAAAATCTTAGAAATGGTTTAAAACATGTCAAGTTTCAGTTTTATACAAGGATGAAGAGTCTTTAGTCAGACCTGGCTTTCTATCGGTGGGGGAATTTAACAAGGTCATTTTACAAAAATCCAAGCACTGAGAGCAGAAATCAAGTAGCAAACTGAACCACAGGACATTTGTGCAGCAGAAGCAGAGCAAATGCGCATGTGAGAAGGGGCTATTGGAGAGAGACGTCAGGGTTTTGAGGTAAAGCTTTAGAAAATCTGAACATGAAATGAAGAAATAATACTCTCAAAATGAAAGAGCATGCTCTCTCATAAAAAAACTCCATAATACAGCATCAGAAGAAGAAGAGGGGGGTTAGGGTCAAGATGTGACATTCACAAGTGTTGGAGGTACCAATGTAGAGGATTAGTTTTAATCTTGATCATCGAGGATATGTGTAAAGAAAAGTCTTCATGCCGACAACAACAAGATAAAGCTGATTCCATGATGCCCTATTCCACCTCATTGAAATTCACATCACAGAGTTCAACACTCTCTGCAATCAGCTTGATATTACAACCATCATCCAACAGGAGCATCATTTTCTCAAAGAATATTGCAGAGTCATGAAACCACTCACTGTGGCATTGGACATGTTGCACACTGATGGTTAAGTGTCGGTCTCCAACCATCATTTGGAAATTGTGATGTTTAAGACCCTGGTACTGTGAAACCATAAATGTGACAAACTGTACCTTGGCATCATGCTATAGTTCAAGAAATGTCATTTGAAATCTGAGAGCCGAATGCATATACCGATTTTTTGTGAAAGTACAGATTTAGGTCAGAATTAACTAATTGACTAGCAATGAATTCAGTTTCCACCTAGAACAAATAGTCGGAGAGAGCTGATTCCCACCTTAGATGCCATGAATTGTCCGGCAGAGTGGGGAAACGTCACAGATGCCAGGACGAAGGCCACCAAGCCTGAGTATAGACCCTTCCTGCAGAGAGACATTCACAAATAGGCGCCATTGTTACAGAGTCATGTTCGTTTTCAATTATTAAAAAAATTGGCATTTTTATCAGTTGAGTGCTTCTTGTGACAACATCAGAATAAACATCAACCCTGCACGTACTCTGCTCTTTATCTAGTATATGCTTTCACATGAGGGACCTGGGCCCAGATTAATACACTTGACCTTGAGATACTGTTGGATTTCTCTAAAATATTGTAAGGTCTTGACCTTACTGTGTAAAGTGTCTGGAGAAAAAGTGTGTTGTGATATCGCACTATGCAAATTACATTTGATCTGATTTAATTGAATTGTTTGTTTGAATAGTATGAACATTGTGGACTGGGCACAGATTCATGAACCGTGCACATGTGAACGTCGTCTTAAGCACAGTTTGCATCAGAAATGAAATGAGTGATTGAGGGGGTCAGTTATATACAGCCACGTTATAATATATAATCTATATAGGTCATACCTAACTGTGAAAATGTCTTTGAGAATTATTTTACCCACAATTTATAGATATTTATTATTATTATGTAAATATAGCTTGAAATGCCCCAAATCATTTTATATGCTGCAGGTGCAATATAACGGAACACGTCATATTTTTGCAGCACTGACACAAAATCTGCCACCGAGTCAGTGTTACGCAGCATGGTGACTCATCACAATACAGCTTTCACATTGTAAAGGACTGAGCTCTCACTCTGTCGTCAGCATCTTGACGAAAACCGTGTTTGTTTTGGTAAATTGCAGCATCCACCGATGGCAGAAGAGGTAGCAGCAGCTCACAGCTCCACACAGCAGCCTGTTTTCAGAGAGAGAGAGAACCAGCTGAATCCACAGGGAGAGACGAGAGGCTTATTTTAACCCTGGGAGCAATAGTCTATCAAATGTCATTAGGATCTTCAAGGGGAGGAGGAGGACTGGAAATGATCGAATGAATGAAAGAGAAAAAACTAAATGCCAACTAGAAAGGAAGGCAAACATAAAAGAACTGGTCAAATGATTTTTATTGCTAATGATATGAGTATGACCACCAAATGTCAGCTCTAATTTGTAAGACAGGAACAAACAGACGTCATGTAAATGCACTTACCCTAACAAAGCAAACAGCAGAATCTCCAGCGGGTAGAAAGGTAAAGCAGTGGGGAAATTAGTTTTGAACAGCGCCTGAACAGTCTCTGTGGAGAGAGAATAAATTGAAGTTATCACTCTTCTTTCTCCCACAGCTTTTCAAAAATTAAATCTTCCCTTACTTTATTGTATTATAATGAAATATATGCTGTTCCTGGTTACTGTTGTGACAGGTGATTATATAGCTGTCAACATTATCAACAAGGTAAAATGACAGTCTAGCTTGTGTTGGGACTCTCCAGGAAAATGCTCAAACCAAACACAATTTAGAAATGTAGCATTTTAATTTGACCATTCTTTTTGGCAAGCATACATTCAGAAAAATATGAAATACAAGATATTTTACAAATTGTTAGGGCTGTTTGTTGATTTCAGCAAACGCACTACATTGTCCTAAAGTACGTGGACAGCAGAACATTACAGCCTCATGACTAACCGATCCAAAACTTCGGCGAGGGTTCTCAAACAGGGGATTTGCTGCCACAGTAAACTCAAAGAGCATACATAAATACAATCTCAGCTTTTGGATCATGTTATTGGCTTTGTGGTCACTTTTCCTCAGACTATTGTGACTGTGATTCTAAATTAAACCTCATCCTTGACAACCGTGAGTTGGCGAGTGGTGATCAGGGCCTCCTTTACCTCCATCTCCACTCCACACCGTGAAGAGGCGGGAGGTCAACGCCCCGCAGGCAGCTGAGAAGAAACACGGGACATAATGCCTCAGGGCAAAGTGAGAAGACATCACCTCCACGCTGAACAACACACCTCCAAGAGCAAAGGTGAAGGAGAAACAAAGGTACAACAGAAAAATATAAGAGGGTGTTTAAGTCGCCTTACACAAAACAGCAGCAGGTATTGTCAAGTTTAAAGAGTAGTGAATAGTTTTTCTGCCTTTATACAGTATGTAGAAAGAAAAAGTAGAAAGAAAAAGTATGCATATAATTCAGGTGTTAAAAGACAGATTCATATTTTATAGACATTATCACATATGAATATGACATGTGAATTCATTTTTCAGGCTGAGTACAAATGGAGTTTGACACCCAGCAAGGTTTCACAAAGGAAATCACCTGTGATGTGCGAAATCAAAGATGGAAGAGGTGAGAGAAAAGGATGATGGGGGAGCAGCGGTGTAGGACGAGAGTTAAAATGGACGAGTAAATATGTGACGCTTATGAAAAGGAAATCAAAGGTGGATGCATTAACCAGACACATGTGAGAAGGACAGATATAGTGAGAGTAAGTATTTAGATGCTTTATGCTAAACCGTCTCACCACTGATGGGAGCTCCAAAGCAGCTGGCTACACCGACCGCAGCAGCTACAACCAACATTTCTCCAGCTCCTTTGTCCTAAAAGACAAAGATTCTATAATTTAAACATCTTTTGTGTATTTGTTTTTACATATTAGAGAAATACAATAACATAGAATGTGATTTTTTTAAAACACTATTTCTAAAATATTTTCAACATTCCCAGGTTGTCCATTTCTGTCGAAGAATTTAACAGTCCCTTTCCTTTTAGGGAGAGCAACATTTACTTTGGAGTTATTTAATGTCATAATACATAAAAACATAATTGAGTATATTCTTTTGAAAAAAGCTTCTCTCAGCACTGCTTTCAATCCCAAGAAGATGGGGCAACATTTGTATTTTGACAAATAAATCTTGGCAATATAGATAGTTATGTGCACATTGTTTCCAGTATATGATCAGAAAAGACAGCAAGAGTGAAATTATACGCACAACAGTGTTGATTTGGAATTAGGTTATATCACATGTCAAATTAACGTAAGTCCAATACTCTCTCTCCTTTTCGTTTTGTTTTGGTTGGATTTGCTCATTTTTACCAGGGGTGATGTCCTGTGGTCCCGATAGTGATCCTTGGTGTAAATATTACTTAGGACAGTATCTCCAGATAATTAACTTTCGGGGTTGATTGTTGGTGGTGTGGTTTTGGGGGACGACACCCCTGCAGAGAACTGAACACACGCAGCAAAAGCAGTATCTTGTTATGCTGAATCCTGCCTGCCTGTCGGCCATGATAATCTCTTAATGGATGTTTTAACTGCCAATGACCCAGGTAGGATTTCTCACTCAGTTTCAACGTTTAGACTTAGTTAGCAACAATAAGGATGTTCAACTGCACATATAAATTATTTATCTCCTCACACGCAACCCTCTCTCTCATACTGGATAGGGGTATAGCAGAGCGGATGGCAAAATGAACAGGTTGTTTAAGGGGGAAGCTTTTTTCCTTCATCCCCCTACAAACCATCTACTGCTTAAGGGAAATACCTGGCTACCATTTAGCTATCTGTTAAAAGCTCCACCAACTAACCCTGACTTTGTCTGTCTGCCATTTGATGCTTTGCACTCAGTGTACAGTGAGTTTATCACTACTGCTGGAAAAAAGGTTGACGAGAGGTGTTTTTTTCAGGCTGATAATCCAAGAAAAAAAATATTTTTCTATATAGGTTTGTGACTATGAGTGGGCTTTAAGTTTTATTCACAAGTAAAAGGGTGTAATTTTTATAAAAAGCAAGTGGTAAAGCCATCACTATAATTGAATTACTTGTGATTTTACCTTCTTGTTGTCTTGTATGAGAGTGCAGAGTTTGCCAAGGTAGGCTCCCACCATGGTGGAAAGATGCACAAGTGGACCCTGATGATAGGAGACACAAAAACATGAATAACTCATAATGAAGCTAACACACAGTTTTAAAGATAGCTACATATTTTGTATGGTAGACAGGTACACTGGGAAGTCTCTCACCACTTTGCCCAGGAAAACAGTGCTGCCTGCTGCCAGTACACAGATAAGGCCCAGGAACTTGGCAAACATATTAGTGAGAGACAAGTAATGAGGCATTTCAATGCCAGCCAGCATGGTTCGTACCTCTGGTATCCCCGAGCCTAGAGAGAAATAAACAACATGACAAGATTCTGGAAAAGCCTGAAGGTTCTAAATAAATCAAAAACTTCAATTAAAGCCATTCAAAGTTAATAAAGGGGAATAGTTTTAGAATAATTCAACAGAGGTTAAAGGAGATAGAAATACATTCTGTGGGATGTAAAGGACAATTAGCATAAAACAAACAAAGTAATGAGCATGAGTCTGTTTTAGATTGGTAATGTTTACACCATGTCATCAGGTTTGGTTTGAGAGTCTGGTCTCACAAATCAGACACATTTTAAATTCTCCTGAAATCTTTTGTCCTGACAGTGAGAGGGCAGTGTTGCCAGTCTACAGAGGAGTGGCGAGTACAGATACAAGCCACAAACATGGACCCAAAGCTTATTGAGGTAAGACCTGGCCGGTGAAAGCCAGTGGAGGACAGGGGAAAGACAGGGGGGAGACAGGGGGGAGACAGGGGAGGGCCTGTGAGAAAAGTAGAACCATGTTCTCTAACATATCACAATCAGCCTGAGGTGGACCGATAATTGTAGAGTGACAAAGTCCAGACCTGCCACTGGACTGAACACATGGCCTTAACAATGCCCATGTCACTGTGAAACATCAATAACATTTCTTCATTACCTTCATCCGTCTATTAGCTTCATTACCTTTAAATCCTTTTAATCATTAAAAGTTATTAACTTTTTTTTAGGAATTTCCCCCCAACCTAGTCGAGGATTAAGGACAACTGTTAAATCTAAAATTGAATTTTAATAACATTCAAAGCATACTGCAGCATTTCCTCATAAAATTAAGGGTTACCAGGAGATCATCTTATATTCAGCAATAATAAGAGTAAAGTAAATCTAAGAAATAAAAACCCTATTGGATCAGAAGTCTTGTTTCATAAGCCTAGAAGCTCTGTGCTCACAGTAACTTTAATCAGAAACTGTCTTGATTAAATGGTCAAGACATGGAACAATTTCGTAGGTAAGAGTTTGAAGTTGTACCTTTGGGGGATATCAAGACAGACTTTTGTCCTGAAATATTGATTCATCTGAAAATTAATGAACAGATTAAAATATAACTCTTTCTGAAATTAGGAAAAATCTCTTAAAGTAGATCAAGCTGACAACAATATGGGAGTCCATGAAGACTTCTGACTTTATATCGACTGAGGATTGTTAAAAATGTCTGTGGTGTATCACTTCAAGTGTCCTGATTGAAGAGATGATAATATATGCCACACCGAGGACTGCCTGATTTCCAGATTATGTTGGTGAACAAAATCAGCTGTGGTTAATACACAATACAAGTAAAATAGCTGTAATTACAGTAAATGTTCCGACATACTGCAGCTTTAAGGAGCTTTCGCTGTCAGCAGACATAAACCTTCCTTGACATCATCAGCCCCATGTACTCGTGCAATCAGCTGGATCATCTGGAATGTATTAGCTGCTGTTTGCTTGGCACCTCTGTCTGCGCCTGATGATGATTTTCAATTATAAAGACCATCTTGTGATTGGATCAAACCAGCTGCAACGCCTGGTACAATGTCGATATTCTGGCACCAGAAGGCCTAATCACTTGTCAACACTTCATTGTAATACAGGAACTCAGTACTCATAGGTCAGATCAAAGCAATCATCGAACTCAGCTTTCATTTTCAGACAGACAGAACAAGAACAGGTATAAGCCTTGGCTCCATATTAAGATACTGAAACATAGCTATTCAAATACATTCATGCAGAATGAGAGTATACCTACTACTACATGCTATATCTGATTGACTGTAAAACTAGAAAGAGACAATTAACTATATGCCATATGTAACACAGCATCAAATTGATATCATTGATACTACTACATTGCTTGCTTTCATGGTAACCACATTGTGATTTCATGCCCGTTACATCAGGGCTGTCTTATGTCCCAGTCCATCTTTTACTGCACTGTCAGTACCACACATCCACATTCGAAGATGGACAATAGAGACCCCCTCTTCCTGGAATTACAATACACTTTAAAGGCAGATCAAATCATTGCTGACTTTTCATACGCACGTCGCCCTTTAAAACCCACTTGACTTTACTCAAGGCCTTTTACTTTAGATAGGAATGAAAGATGTGTGCCAAATTTAAGATATAGTGGCAAGTACTTCAAGAATCTATGTGGTTTTAATTTATAAATTTGTCTCAAAACATAGACTGATTTTTATAAAATTCTTATCTCTTGTCTGTTTTAACGAATAACTATCATCCTGTATTGTCCACACTGAATCCATTACTCAAACATTCACATTGTAGTATGGAAAAAGAATGTAAAGCCTGAGGCTCATTAAACTGTCAGCACTCAGTAAATCCAATGAATGAAAGCAGATCGGAGGTCTTTGTGTTTTGTGGAGTCACTCTACTGTGAGTGATGACAACAGTGATGAAACAAAAGTTGATTTGAATTTTTTTGAATGAACACTGAATTATGTATGACAGACCTGTGGAGAAGGGACAGATGTTGTGGGAGAATGATGATGCGACAGCACAGAGGCATGCTGGGTAAAGAGTCCAACAGAAGAACTGCAGCAGACTGTTGCCCTCTAGTTTCACATAAAGCCATTGGTGAGCTGCAAGTGAAGTGAGAGAGACATCAATTGTTTCTGCCCTTTGCTCTCTCTCTCTCTCTCTCTCTCTCTCTCTCTCTCTCTCTCTCTCTCTCTCTCTCTCTCTCTCTCTCTCTCTCTCTCTCTCTCTGTATGTGTCTGTGTGTGTGTCCCTGTGTGTACCTCTCAGCAGTTTTGTTACACTCAGGTCCATGAGAAAGCTGAGGAAGGCCATCATGACACCGAGAGCAGCGTAGCCGTACCACTCCATCCCACACATTGATCCCAAACAACACCTCAGACCAAGCAGCCACTCTGTGGACACAACGTGTGCGTTACCCTTCCTGCATTAGAATTAAACACAGTATATTTAGATTTCTTTATACACAGGGGCCTTTTCTGGGTTTGAACTGATACTCAAATACAGAGCTTGTATGACAATTGGCAGAATTTATTTATAGAGCACACTATCACACACTCTATATATCTTAATATATACTGTATATCTTAATGGTAATTATAAGCCAGCAGTGCCTTCTAATAGCATTCATTCCATATCTATACTGATAATCCTCACTGCACAGCATATCGCAGGGCAAACATTCAGAGAAGAACAACAATTCACATTCACACCTATATGGTCAATTATGAGTCTTAACCTAATTTAATTAACCGAACCGCAATCTATCTAATCTAAAATATTAGTAGAAGTATTAGCGATAAATATTAATAAGGTATCAAAAATCTGTATTGAGGCATTATCATATAAATAGTATTATGATAAGAATATCTACAACCACATTGATCATGTTGTCCTTGAAGTCAAACATAATCTATGACATCTCAGATTAAGGTCAAACTAAGATGTATGTTATCACTAGCATAATGAAGTTACTCTGTGAGCTATTGATTTGACATTCAGCCTGACCTTTGACAATGGCACGGGGCCGTTGGTATGGTTTCCATGGATCAGAGAGGAGCGGACTCTTATAATGGGATGTCTCGTATTGATCTTCTCGCTCTTGGTTGTTGCTCTCTCCATCTCTTTCGCTCTCAGGAGCCTCATCCAGACTTTCCATTCTGCCTTGAAGTGGTTGTGTTATTGTGAGGTTAACACAGGCTCAAACAAACACTGTATGAATAGAGGTTAAAAAATATCAATGACCAAATCCACGTTTTAGTTACTACAGCTACAGTGAAATTCGAATGCAGACAGACTTACCTTGGAAGTGGTATGGTTGTGTTTTTGTGTTTGTGAAGTGGAGGTGAGTCAGTAGCTCAGCTGACTTCTGTGAAGGTATTTGCATATTGAGCAGTCATGGTTGAAAAGTTTGCTAATAACTCTATGGAGGAAAGTGCCCTTCATCTGTCTCGTGTAGAGTTAGAGAAAAAATACATTTCATGCTACTCAACTTTTTAATAGATTCCTGGTCATGTCATTAACCACGCTGCAGAAAAAAATTATAATCTCATAATACCTGATCCTAGAAATGTAAACATAAGATATAACAACTAGTAAAACAAATTATCATGATAATGTTTCAGTTTAACATCAACCTACACTTAACAAGGTCAAGATGTAACTTACTAGTACGTAATACTGTATGTTGGTAGAGACACCATGTGGATAGACTTTATAGGATCATTTGCAGAAAAATATATTTTAAGTCTTAAGTCCCAGCACTTTGTTTTATGCGGTTTGAAAATAACATATTCAAAATGTTTGTGATGAAAAAATTCAAGCCAGGACGACTACACGTTCCTTCCTCATTTCATGATTGGGATCCATAAAAATGTTAATATGGCCGAGGCCCTCTTACAATCAGCATATGTCATGACCAAAACAACCACATCAGCAAGTGGTTGTGACTGTCTACATCATAGTTTCCAAACATCTTCGTTCAAAAACGGGGCCAGGAGTGTTTCCAAGCAGGGATGTGTGGTGTGGCCGTAGCCTCAGACTGGCATTTGTTTACTGCAGTGTCCGGTTAGAAATACTCAGCCATGGCGTTGACTGCTTATTTTCCACAAAGTATGTCTTTTATCATAAGATTGGCAAAAGGGGGACATTTGTTTTAAAAAACTTGATTTAAACTTCAAGAAGCACAGGAAGTACTTTCAATGTAATATAGATGGGAAGTTGATATTCTATCAACAACAGAACAGCTGGTCACCTTTGAAGAGCTATATGGTAAAATATGCAATAAAACTTGGTTACACTGGCTGTGGTAGTACACATAGATATATATTTTTTAATAAGAGCATGCGAAATAGATTTTCTACAGATGCTTTTAAACTGGGCGCATTGACTTTAGTGAATGTGTAGGTCTATATTCTTTTCTCCTCATTGACAGCTCACCCTGCTGAGAGCTGCTCCCTCATCATCACCTTGTCTTTTCCATGAGGAGATCTCCTGCAGGTTTCCTTCCCATCCCTCCCACATAACAGCTGATACTCTTTCTTCCTTCCTTCCAACCCATCTTACCTAATGTCAGTTTGACTCGTTTATATCAAGTCCTGGCCCGATTTAAATGTTAAATATCAAACATGTATAGTTCTTTATTCGGCAGTGAAATATTAAACAATGTGATGCTGGTCCTTGTGGGATCAAAACCTTATATACAGTCTATGATCAAAACACAGCCGGATTACTTGTGGTTACGTTGTATACAAGTTTACACCTTTAAGAAACAAGGCACCTATTATGATGTTTCCCGAGAGCTTTGGTCAGTATGATAAACATTTTACTGCTCATTATGACCACATCAACAATGTGGTGTAAATGATGTCTTTGCAATGACCTTCTTTAGGTCAGTGATTGGCTTCAGAGACTTTCATTTGAATAGCGCCTGGGGAGCAGAAAAACCCTCACGACAATTTGCAGGACATCTAAGTCCATATTCAGAATTTTAGCTCAAGGTCAAGGTAATTATCATTCAGATCTGGAAACACACACACACACAAAGCAATAGACAGAGAAACTTTAAAGCTCTTAGTTAATGTTTATTTTCCTCAGCTCTGCCTCCCCTTCAGGCGTTCAATTACCATGTGTGTTATTATAGAGATTTGAAATCTGCACACTGTGAGCGTTAGTCACACTCACATGTACACACACTTGCATATACACCACAGAAATGTACACATGTACAAACTGCTCCTCTCGTATAAAAACTTGTTTCCATGGTAACAGCAAAATGAGGCTACTAGAACCAGACAGGAGGTTACTTTACTTTTTTACCATAAACTATCATATCAACCGATCGTAGAATTGTTCTCTGACAAATAATACGATAAGTAAATCAAATTATGTAACAGTTACAAAATCCCAAAACTGAATATGAAACATTTTACAAATAAATAGAATAATATCCCCACCCTTGAGAACAAAACATCACAAGTTAAATATCCTTAAATCATTAATTTTCAATGAATTGGTAAAGAAAAAAGCAATGGAAAATCAATAAGAGATCCAAAACTACATCTGTGCTGTTCCTATAACAACAGTATCTCAGCAAAACCCAGAAGGGGGAAAAAACGGTAATAGACTTATTTAATAATTATCCTTAACTATGTCCTCACAATATTGATTTGCCATTCAAAACAACATGAGTGATGCTTTGACCAAATCCAATCAACTCTGCTCTCATCAGGCCCATTTTCCAGCTGCAGCAAGCAGCTGTTTTCAGTGAAATCACTATAATAAAACCCAGTTCGTTAGGGCCCAAGTGGCCTGCATGTGATTCCCCATCTTTTCAAATGAGATATGTGGTTCTAAATCAGATACAGATCAGATTTTTGGAAATGCGACCTCAGTCTGAACAGACATTCCGACCGTATTCAAATTCCATGCAGCTTTTACGTCACTCTAGATCAACATTCCCCATCATTTAGCACAGGCAAGGGCGGGCCGGAGTCACCAGGCGGAAGACAGCTGCGACAGAGGTAGTTAGTCGAGGGACAGTGAGGTTTTAGATCTTGGGGTGAAACGTCTGTACAACAAAAACTTGAGGGGTCATATTGTAACCTGTGTGTGGTTTTAAAGCATATCAAGAGAAAATGTAAACTGTAAACGCTCTCACATCTGTGGCCTCCATGTTTATTACTGATTTCTTCTCCTTTTGTATTTCCATACACAGGGTCTTGTTGTTCTTCTATGAATGCGAGTCACATCAGGGCTATGTCCAGTTCACAAAATTAGAATTGAGCACTAAGGCTTGCAGTGTGAAATATGCAAGAGACTGTTACATTTAGAGGGATATTACAGCAGGTTTGCAGTGTATAAACCCCTCATTACTAACATGAATGCACATTGGAGAGTTCGTTGGCACAAAAATCCCTGATAATGATCTACAGTGATGTGTGGATAGTGGTGTGGAAAATATGGTTTTCATACCAAGAGAACAGAACAGGCTTTGACCCCCACAGTGAGCGGCTCATCCACAGGGTGCAGGGGGTCACTGATTTGTTTGATAGGTATGAAGTTGATGTTTATCATATGTTGTGTCCTTCAAATTTACGACTGTGTCCCACTTTCATATACAATGCCTATAAAAAGTATTCACCCCCCTTGGATGTTTCACCCTTTAGTTGCTTTTATACATGAAATCATGGTCAATATAATTCGGCTTTTTTGACAAGAATTTGCAAAAAAAACCCTCTTTAATATCAAAGTGAAAACAGATTTTTACAAAATAAGGTAAAGTAAATGATTGCATAAATATTCACCCCCTTCAGGTCAGTATTTGGTAGATGCACCTTTGGCTGTGATCACAGCACTGAGTCTGTGTGGATCTGTCTCAATCAGGCTGGCACATCTGGACACTGCAATTGTTCTCCATTCTTCCTCGCAAAACAGCTGAAGCTCTGTCAGGTTGCTCTTTTCAAGTCCAGCCACAAATTCTCAATTGGATTGAGATCTGAGCTTTGACTTGGCCACTCCAGAACATTCACCTTGTTGTCTTTGAACCATTCCTGTGTAGCTTTTGCTGTATGCTTGGGGTTGTTGTCTTGCTGGAAAATAAATCTTCTCCCAAGTCGTAGTTCTCTTGCAGACTGAGTCAGATTATCCTCCAGGATTTGGTGATATTTTTCTGCATTCATGTTCCCCTCTACCTTTACAAGCCTTCCAGGGCCTGCTGCTGGGAAGCATCCCCAGATCATGATGCTGCCACCACCATGCTTCACGGTGGAGATGGTGTGTTTGTGGTGATGTGCAGTGTTTGGTGTTCGCCAAACATAGCATCTAGTCTGATGGCCAAAATGCTAAATTTCTGTCTCATCAGACCAAATAACCTTCTTCCAATTGACCTTGGAGTCTCCCACATGCCTTTGGGCGAATTCCAGGCGAGATTTCATATGAGCTTTTTTCAACAGTGGCTTTCTCTTTGCCACTCTCCCATACAGTTTCGACTGGTGAAGAACCCGGGCAACAGTTGTTGTATGTACAGTCTCTCTCATCTGAGCCACTGAAGCTTGTAACTCCTTCACAGTGGTCGTAGGTGTCTTGGTGGCCTCCCTCATCAGTCTTCTTCTTGCCCGGTCACTCAGTTTGTGAGGACGGCCAGCTCTAGGCAGATTTAAACAAGTGCCATACTCCTTCCATTTCTTAATGATGGATTTAACTGAACTCTGTGGGATGTCCAGTGAGTTGGAAATCTTTTTGTAGCCATCTCCTGACTTATACTTTTCAATGATCTTTTCTCTGAGTTGCTTGGAGTGTTCTTTTGTCTTCATGTTGCAATTGTAGCAGGAATACTGATGAACCAGAGACTGGACCTCCCAGACCCAGGTGTTTTTATTCTACACTCACTTGACACACATCAACTGCACTCTGTGATCTCCATTTCACTAATTGTGACACTGCTGGCATCAACTAGCTGGATGCACTTTAAAGGGGGTGAATATTTATGCAAACACTTATTTTACACTATATATTTTTAATTAATTGACATTAGTTTGTAAAAATCTGTTTTCACTTTGACATGAAAGACGCTTTTTTTTGCAAATTCTTGTCAAAAAAGCCAAATTATACTGACCATGATTTCATGTATAAGCAACAAAAGGGTGAAACATCCAAGGGGGGTGAATACTTTTTATAGGTATTGTATGTCACTGTTTAAAACTTGATAGTGTTTTTCCAGTTAGTACAGCAGAATAAGTGGTGTGTTGCTCTCCACCAGCATCTCCAAGTCACTCTGTGAAGGGATATCTTTTGGAAGAATAGAGTTCCGCACCAAACTAAGAGACTTTTTCGTTGTGTCACATTTGCATACAAAGCTGAAATGTCTGCTTATGAGAATACGACAGCAGCAGTGAGATGACCTTCCAGCTCAGTCACAGTCTATCACTGGAATGTATTCATCTGTCTGGGACATTATGTAACACACGGCAGCTGAAGCAGACTCAACCCCTGTGTGTGTGTGTGTCTGCGTGCGTGTGTGTGTCAGCTGTGGACAGATAGGAATGCACACACAAACACACACATTATAGAGGTGATTCAATGTCACCGGTGGGACAGCAGGGATTTTACAGACCACTGGATCATATTCACTTGCTTTCGTTATTTCCTCCCTCTCTGTTGTGATTCCTTTAAACTGATTGCCTGAACTTAGTAATACTGATATTTTATCTTCTTTACTCATTGTTGAGTCTTATTTTTCTCTACTTGTTTGGATTTGGAACTCATTTTTGATGCTGTACTAGATACTACTTACATTATTTATTCCAGTTAAAACTTCACAGGACACTTACAGTACTTATATTTGTTTAGGTTTAGGTTTAGGTTTATGATTCTTGTTTCTTGTTTATTTCTCTATTTCTCCTGGATTGTGGTGGCAGCTGATCATGAATTAGTTTGCTTCGATACCTACTGACATATACTACCATTACTAGCAATACTAATTCCAACCGTCATTGCTGCTCTGTCTGCCATTATCTTCTGTATAAACTTCAAACATTGATACACCTCTCCATTTATATCTTGTTTTTACAATTGTTGTAAACATTGTCTATTTTGTTGAGGTGCCCTGTTACATATGACATCTATTCTATTCTATTCTGTCCGTCCTGGGAGAGGGATCTCTCACTTCTGCCTCTCTAAGGTTTGTATGTTTTCTTTCCCTGTTAAAAGAGGTGTTTTGGTCGTTTTTCCTCATCCTATTTGGGCAGTGGATGACACTCCTCGTTAAGCCCTATGAGGCACATCGTGATTTGGGCTATACAAATAAAATATGTTCGACTGATTGGTGTCTATTGACATGTTCAGCATCTTGTGACTCATCACAAGTGTGCCATAACACTTCTATGGTCCTCTTGACCCCCGAAATTAAAAACCTTTGATTTGATTAAATTACTTTATTTCCTTGGATCATTTTAAAAAGAAAACAATCCTGTGAAACTTTTGAAAACTGAGACAGCAGCGGATATCATTTGACCTTTCTTATGTTGAAAATAATCCCCAGAGATATTATTGAGTAGTTGATAATGATAATCATTAATATATTATTTAGTAAAGTGAATACTGTCAAAAGCATGTGATAGCACATTTGCCGTTTTCTTCCAGCATTGCTCTCGACTAAAGCACCATCAGCGGTAACAAACACAGTGTACCAGATATCTCATTTATAAAATTAATAAACAATATTCCTGCTGTTACTATGGAGGGGAGCAGGCTCTGTGTGCTTCCTGGCAGGGAGCTGCTGAGTTGCTGGGCTGGATTTAGACCTTCAACAGGGGGATTTGAGCTCTGTACTGATAAGACGAGAGGCGCATAACACTGTATGGTGTCATTTGTTATGATGGCTATAACCTTTCTATTCGAATGTGGCTTCAAAACAAAAGACGACAACACGTGCTGGATTTATTTGAATAATGTGGTTTCCATTTCAGTGTCATTGTGATTGAGGAACTGAGGTTGTGATGTCACGCAGTAAATCAGTCACTTGTTGCATGTGTCATGTACAGGTCATGCGTAGACTCTAGGCAACCTACTCATGATTAATTAGGGCAACAGTCAAATACTAATAGTGTCATTATAGACAGTATAATGATTTAGTCCTTAAAGGTTTTTTAATGGATTTGCTGTCAGCAACAGTAGAGGGGAGAGCAGTGAGTGTTGTTTAATCACTGCTCCTCATGCAGATATTTATAGCCACAAAGCAATGCCCCTACTAAGTCCCCCGCTCTCGCTGCTGACGGCTTTGTTTTCAAGCACATTCTTTCCATCTTTGTTTTGCTCTTTACTTATCCTCTGAGATAAGAGGCACGTCTCCTTTTTCCACTTTTCCATTCGCTCTCCTCTCTTTTCATCCAGCTCAGCGGGAGAATGCAGACTCTTCCAGAAAATCATTTGTTCTTAATGTTGCATGCTCAGAAAGAGAAAGATTAAATCAATAAGCAGATGAGACGGGGCCCGACAAATCACAAAAAATCTCACTAATGAGATGAAACCACGCAGTGGAAAGATCGGCCATTACGTCACTTAATGGCAGAACTGGCATTAAATATGAAGAAAGCAGAAGAAACAGACAAATGGAGTGACGGAGTGCAGGGGAATTAAAGACAGGAGAGGGGAGCTATTTCAGGGATGGTGTGTGTGGAATGACAACTGTTGCCCCCCCCCCTCTGCTCTTTCTCTACCTCTCTCTATCAAATCCCACTCTCTCCCCTTCTCTTAACCTCAGGGCCCTTCAATGCCCAGAACTTTTCCAACCACGGACCCCTCTCTCCATCACTCTGTGTGTTTCGCGATAAATATAGAACGTTATTTCTCCTTCCCAATGAGCTGTGATACACGTGTGAACCTCCCAACCACGTATAGGACCACACAGTATATAAGGGCCAATGAGAGAGTGGCTGCAGGATAGTGGGAAAACAGTAACCTTAGACACACAAAGAATAATAAACACATAGAAGACAGAGGAGCTGTGTGTATTATTTCTAACATTTAATACTCCCAGAGGAGCTACCAGACGAATCAACTCTCTCCGCCTCCCTCTTCTCTCCCATCTGCTCGCCTCCTCTGCCTCACCCAGCACTCACACCCATCCATGAGTGTGACCAACTCTTCTGCCTATCGATCGGAGCGTAGTTTCCACCAGACTTCATCTTCATCCTCATCCTCTGGTAACCCATACATGGAGAAAAGCCGGGGACTGTTTGCTGAGGACTTTGGCTCCTTCATGAGGCCTGGGAGCGACGCCTTGGGGTTTTCCGGTAAGTTGGGCGCAATGTCAGGTTTCTGTAACACCCTTTGTATACACAAGTGGTATAAATATAATAGCTTAAGCTGGTTGAAGTGACAGTTTTTACTTTTAACAAGATTTGTATGGCTGCTTGGAAACGACTTGTGTGCAGTGTGGTGTTTTTCTCCATAAAGTGGTGATAAAGCCTGTCGGAGGTGACAGTTCAGTGGAAGGAGACAACAGGCAGGACTGAGTTTGACTGACGCAGTAACTCAAGTTCACAGTGACCTGAGACCTGAGGACTGTACTGCGTAATGTGGTGACCCTCAAAACCTTATTGACCTGATGTCTAATACTTTTAAACTTGAAGATGGATCAGGGATGTTATCTTTCATTTTAAGTTGAACGAGATAAAAAATTATGCCTTCAATGATTTACTTTGATAATCTGAGAGGTAAACTGGGGGTTTACATTGGTTAACTGCTAACTTGTATTAACTGTAGCATGAGAGCACTTCTACAGTATGTGTATATTTGTTGATGTATTATTTTCCAAAACTAAATTTCATGTGGAGGATCTGACGGATGGAGGGTGAGCTCTAATTACTCAATATATGATTCATACATATATTTATATGATTCGTACATGTTTAAACTCAAATGTCAACAAATTCAAAAAAGAGATGTTTGCTTATAAACATACTATGTGTGTGTGTATATATATATATTATAATAAATATAAAATTATTTTATTATATAAAATATACATTAAAATCAGCAGCCTCTTATCGTCACAGTGTCTGGTACGTCCTGTGGCTCAGTAATGTGTGGAGCTGGTGTGAACTGTTCACTGCAGGTGCACACAGATGTGTGAATGTGTGACATTTGAACCTTAAATGGACTCAGGGGCAGGGTATAGAATTGTTGGTGTTCCATAGTAGCAGCACAGGAGACTGATGCTAGGACACTAAGGCAGGCAAGGCACACACACACACACACAGACACACACAGACACACACACACACTCACGCAGACTCATGCATGCAAAGAGGGGAATGCAGAACAGACTGCCAGCCGTGTGACTTCACACGCCGAGTATCTGGGATGACGCCTCCATAAGGAATGATCAGATGGTTGCCTGGTGACCAGTGTACACACACACACACACACACACACATTTTTGGAATGATGTCACATAAGCAAACTAACCCTCATATGTTAAGTCAGAGCTGAAGTCACTGACACACTCAGGCACTTCAGTCTGATGACGTGTGTGAAATCGTGTGCTACCACGTAGTTCTTCACTGAGCTCAGAGTCAGTGGGGACCTTCAGCAACAGGGAGCCTTATCATCAAGTTTCTAAAGCCTGAGAGAGAAGCTTCTTTCTCAGTTATCACTTGGAATTGTTATACGTTTGCTTTCGTAAAGTTTGATGAAACCGAATTAACAAATATTTCTTTCAAATCCAAATCTGTTGAACCTTGAAATTAGATTGTTGCTCAGACTCCAGACATGGGATTGATAGAAACTAAACAAATGATAAAACCAATATTAAAATAAAAATGAAAGGCTGTGATGCAAATCACTAAATAATAAATGGAGGGCCAAAGAGAGCACTTTTTCTTTGATAGTGATGTACGTTTCCATAAAATATTCACATCTGTAGATCTGCCTTCTGTACAGTAGTGGATGCATTTGGAATATGATCAAAACAGCAACATTAAGTCACTCATGCTGAGAAATACTCATTTGTCAGTTTGGTCAATAATATGGAAAACACATGTGTTATCAATAAAGCCATTCTGCTTGTCTGTATTTACTAATAAATGAAGAAAAAAAAAATTCTGTACAAAAAGACAGTGTTCCTGTTTGGTTATGTGTTTGGCTATAATTATAATTAAAAGTCATTAGATAAAATTTAAAACAACTTTTCCCTGAAAGTTCACACGTCATAACATGTACGTGTGTATGTATATCAATTGAACCCCTGTGTGTATATAAATATACATGACCATTTTCTGCAAAAGTAATAAAATACTAAAAGAAAAGAGAAAATAATTTGTCTGAATAGTGAAGAATTGAATTTAGCTTCTTTTTTTTTAATTGAAACTATTCAACAGTATGCTAGAGTCTTGGCATGAAAAAAAAACATGATTTCAATTATATGGTGCAGTCTATTAAAGACTAACTATTAACTTCCTGTAACATCAGTTAATCATCCCTAATGAAACACCGCCTGTAGCTATTATAATTAAGAGTGATGGTGCTTAACTCACTGAAATGGGAAGTCATTTTCTGTGGCAGGATGGTGTAAACAAAACCAGAGGTGACAAACATGCTTTCTAATCTTGTCGTGCTTTCAGGTGGAGCTGGAAACATTAAAACTCTCGGGGATTCGTACCAGTTCACAGTCGACGTGCGAGACTTCTCCCCCGAAGACGTCATTGTCACCACGTCCAACAACCAGATAGAAGTTCATGCAGAAAAGGTGGGCAGCTTTCTTCCTGATTCAGAGCGGTACTATGCTGTGTGTCTGCAAGTGATAAAAACCAGACTTAGTCATATGGTGGAACCCTGGGATGGCAATCTGTGGCCTTCAGGGTGACACAGTTACATTCCCTCACTGAATCTTTTATTTCTTACTCAACAGTTGGCCCAGGACGGTTCAGTGATGAACACATTCACCCACAAGTGCCAGCTACCTGAGGATGTAGACCCCACCTCGGTGACGTCATCACTGGACACAGAGGGAACCCTAACAGTCCGTGCGCGGCGACACCCAGCCAAGCACGAGCTTGTACAGACCTTCCGCACCGAGATCAAGATCTAGTGAACACCAGATTTCTTGTGTTTTTTTTATGCAACTTCCTTGATTTCCTGTCTTCACTGAAACCATTCTACATGTAACACTCACACCGTGCTCTGTAAAACCAACCATGTCCTCCCTCTGTGTCTGCAACTCAGTTATAGTCTGAGATAGTTCACCAGACACAGCTGCAATAGGTCATAGCTGCAAATAACAGGCTGAGACGTAGAAGCTTGGACATGTACAGCATTTGGACAAGCATACACACACACTGTACTGATCAGTCCAGTACTTCACTTGTGTCGTCTAACACAGTTCTACTCCCTTGTCTAAATTCAGAATTATAAAATTGAGGATGTAAATTGATGGTTTCTCATTAATAATTTATTCTGTTGTATTATTTGTGTGTCCTTTGACAATAAACATGCTGATGCCTTCTGTTTCCCCTTCTGCCTGATACATGTGGTTTGGGGAAAGAGCTCAATCACTTTATATGAGTTGATTTGAAAACGAATGAAGCGAACCCCGCGAGATTGTTCAGGCAGCCAACTCGAGCTGCGCTGCTCCAATCCTGTGACATACCTCACTCTCCACAGCCATCTAAAATACACACCCACCTTATTTGGCGGCCTATTTAAGCAGAGAGAAATTTCCCATCATCCCCTTTGCTCGCACTGCTGCTGCAGTATTGATACCAGTTGCTTCAGCCCCTCCACCACCCCAGCATCCACCTGTAGGCTCAGACGGCGGGTTACAAATATTTGCTCATCACTCCCATCATATCTGTGTAATCATATCAGGGGGGAGTGATTAAGTTGGAGCCTAGACGCCAAACACTAAACCTGTCCTACTGTTGCAATAAACGTTTGAATGTGAGTTGTCTGACTGAAATATATTAATAGAAAGAACAGAAATTTAAATGTGTATTTATATATATGATAAAAATATACTGATTGCAATATTCCTATACTCATTATTTTGAAATGTTACTGTTTTAAGGCCAGGAAAAACTGTTCTACAACAGCAGACCATTGTAAAGAATTACAGTCTTGATGATCACTCAAATGGATTTACAGAACAGTTTTGCCATTCACCCATGATACAGTGCATCTATGTGTTGTACTTTCTCTATCACACATTGCTCACAAACTAGCTGTACAGCCTTGAGAGGCAATGTGGGGTTCAGCATCTTGCCCAAGGACACTTAGGAACGCAGAATGGGTGAGAGTAGAATTGAACCACCTGGCCTCTGGTTAGTGGAAGACCCCCTCTACCTCCCGAGCCACAGAAATGAAACATGAAACTATAAAATCAATTGACAGAGCCAGACTTTTCTGACCATCACTAATTTTCCATTCCAGTGAATTAAACATAATCGTTTCAGAAATTGTGATTGACCTGGTTGCGATTTTCTTCACTGTACATCCAAATGGAAAAAAAAAGGCAATGGATGAAGATGGATGAGCTGTGAGCATCACGTGGCAAACTCCTCTCCTAATCAATAGAGACAGAGAAGCATACAACTACCCTACAGATAATGGAAGGTGCCTCTATTCAACCCAGTCTCATCAGAAAACATACACCACCTACGTTGGTCCACTTGGAAAAACATAGGCATTTCACAATTTGGCCTCTCAAATTGTGAGATGTCTACGTTTTTGTCTGCCCATTGTTTTGCATTGGCCTGTGCCCACGTTACGTGACTCTCAAGATCCCGTCTGCGAAGACGACGATGTTATATTCCTTCTGTCAGGTAAGTAGTTTATTTTGTTTTGTTTTTAAATATTGTAACGATCTGGGTTTACAGTCCGAATGCTGAGACAGCGAATGTGGAGTCTGTCGATACAGACAATGGAGTGCTATTCATTTGCTAATATTCTATTGTTTTGCCACAGGCTACGGCCCAAGGTAGCCTGTGTTACCTGGGATGTGAATACATGGTTGGTGAAACCACTTCAAGACGCTTAGCTCATCATTGAGGGACGCTACAATATAAATATAAACATCAACAGATAATGTAATGGTATAAGGAAACTAACAGAAACCACGAATCAGCCCATACAATAGTTCTACACCATACAGTGTAGGGTGCAGGGTGAAAGGCCCATTGTAGGGCCTTCACTATACATTAATTCTAAGTTTTGAGAGTTTCCCTATTTTTGGAGTGTGATAGTTTGATTTCGTTTTTCTCAAATTAAGGATGGTTTATGATTGAACTTTGATTTATGAATGCTTTAGATTAACAAGGGATGTATTTGTCCATTACTCCACAATATCAGATCAATTTGGTTTAATTTATAGTATGCAATATGACAATGTTTTCAAAACAAGATGTTAGGGCGTTGCGATACATTTTAAGTAACAATTGGTATGTTCTGTTCTTTAATCAAGGAGGATCCAAGTGAAGCTACAGGAGTTTCAGTAACGTCAAAAACTGGGACCAAACAGTTTGTTTGGCTTGATGAGGAACATGACGGGCAGCCTCTCCCAAAAAGAAGGAGAACTGGAGAGAAACAGAAGCCGGGTTTAGGCCACTACCACCATCCACATGCATCGAGGAAGATGAGGGAGACAAATTCTCCTACCATTAAAGAGGTACTTTTAAGTTACATACCACAAACACCATTTTATATAATATACTGAATTTTTATTAAATCCCCAAAGTACGCTGGGTGAAATACAAGTTAATATCACACTGAAAGAATACCTCCGCTGATTAACATTGATGTTACTGGAATTCAGTACATCAAATCATTTTTGAACACCATTTATCGCAGTCCAAGCAGTCTTTTGTGATATGTACATCGCCCATGTTGATATCGCGATGACCGTAATTTTTAGATATCTTGTACAACCCTAGTGTCTATGATTTAAAACCCATAAGCATGATCTGTTTTTATCCCTGTTCTAAAGCCAAATAAGGTTTGCTGCCATCTAGTGGTTATTTTTTTTCCAACCAGCTGACTAGTTAATGGGTTTGAAGTCATCAGCGGATAATGAGATGAAATGTTGCTGGTCATCAACGTAATCATGTTATTTTTGCTGATGATAAAGCCAAGGGGAATCATGTAAAGTTAAAAGTGCACAGGAAGGAACCCTGTGGAACCCCAAACACTGATTGTTTTTTGTTGGAGTGGAAGTCGACTGTTGATCGATTAGTTGTTGCAGCCCTAGATTGACACACACAGTTTTTTAGCATTTCCAGTAGGTTCCCATGATCTCCATGATGCATGTGCTAAATGCATAGCTCTGGTAGGAGTATTAGGATGTTCACTGACAATTGATTATCAAATTATCAATTTGAGAGGCCAAATTGTGAAATGCCAAGTTTTTCCAAGTGGACCAACGTAGGTGGTGTACGTTTTCTGATGAGACTGGGTTGCAATATTCAGTCTTTTGTGTATAAAGGCATTTGTGAGGCATCTGTCCTGCTTTCATGAAAAAAGATTTTCAAAGGCTCCATTCAAGCAAAAATTATTTGGAAGCCTTTTGTTATGAGGCTACAATATTGCTCCACTGTGTTTGAACTTTGTTTTGGTGCACTTCTATCAGAAAGTGAAGGTAAAAGGGGATAGTGCATCATTATTTACACAAAACACATTACATCACTTCTCATCAAAGACAGCCTTGCAAGAGGTACCTGATTTTGTGTGTGTTTACTATTAGGCACCTCCTTTTTCTCATTTAGTTTTGAATCTGAAATATTCTTTGTGGAATTCAATCAGCAGATCTTTTTAATGCTTCCGCAAATTGGTTGCCCATATTAGAAGGTTTTTTGTGAACTGTAACACTGACTTATATTCTACAAACAGTTCTCTCAATCAGTTCTCTTCTGATTGGTAAATATCACATACAACAAGCCAGAGTGCTTTTAAAAAGCTTAAAATGTACTGCATACTGGTTTTACCCAAATATACCTAACGTTTTTAATTAATGTAATTAGTGGCCATGCTTAAATTTCTGTCAAGAGTTTAGTGTTTATATTGTTTTAGTTATTCCTTTATAACTGAGCTTTTATGTGTTTATACTTGCACGATGTAACTATGTTTTGAGAAATGCGAGATGGATAAAGATGCTATTGTCATTCATTTGTGTTGATCTACAACTTCTCTGTGACAACAAACAAATAAGCCATTGTAGCCTCACATTTTTGGGGGAGAACTGTTATCATATAGATTACACCATATATTGATGAAAACATCTCCATAATACACTTAGTAACACTAACCCTAGTTCCATTTTTTACTTCTACTTTCTTGTTTTATGTCAATATGTTATAATATAAATACCATGTTTTTGGCTATCATGACAAGTTTGTGATCTTCTATGTATTATGTATGCTATTTTTAATGTAAAAATGTAAATGTAAAATTGCAAAGATTTGATGCATTAACAGCTTTTTCTTTTCTACATAGACTGTGTATAAAGAGGCTTGTCTAATCATAGGTGAACATTAAACAAATCTAGTTTAGTTTTCAGTACTTTACAGTTAAGTATGCGGATCTTGGCCAGTAATACACAGAGGTTACAAAGAAAAGGTGCTGTGAGTCACATGAGGAATAAAAACACATTATATTCAAACTTAGAAATCAGAAAGAGCTTTTAGCGCCACCACGCGGGCATCATGGCCACAGCGCGTGTTCACACTGCGCATGCTCCACAGAAACATCCGCCCGGTCCCTATCAATCGATCAGAGAGAGGAAGATGGCGGTGGATGGAGGCAGCGCCGCAGGATCGATCACCGAAAAACTCGATTGGGATCGCTGTTCATAACTGAGCCAAAGACAGCGAAACAGCGCCTGGTTGGAGGGTTTGAACACGGATTGAAGAGCGGACAACACGGGGGTAAGGCCCGAGTTGGTTTCTCTTAAAATGGCGCTTCACCTGAACCCAGGGCGAGCGAACTGAGGAAAACACAAGAGATGGACACAGGCCCGACTCCCCGAGCCGCCATCTTGTTTCTGCAATACATGCATGTCAAGGCATGCTAAATTAATCCCGGATAACAAAGCTGCAAGGATGGAGGAATTGTAATCGATGCACCGTGAAGCTAATCTTTGAAAAGTTTTCGGGAAAATAACTTCACTGTCTGAAAAGATCATCAGTGCTGTTGTCTCGTCGTAAACACGTCATGACACCAGTTCAAGCTTAATGATCGTGTTATTCTGGCTAATGTCACTCGTTGTTCATTTCGCGAACTGACGGTATCATGTTCCATCAGGTGCCACACATCTTCTTCATTTGGCCTCAGTTGTGTTTCCAATGCTTGCTAAGTTACAGTTTGGGGGTAAAATCGTATCTTTCTCTCTCTGCTACTTCCCGGAGGTGTCCTGTAGGAAACCCGATAGTGTCTAAAACCATGAGTGTAAACAACACAGACCAAACTAGACACCTGCAGGATAAATAAAGATCTAACCCAGACATGTGCATTGTAAACTGCCTTGATACAATCCATGGACATAACGTTGGATAATTACAGATGAATAAATAAGAAGGATCTGCCATATTCCACAGTGTTTTAAAAGTTGTACAACGGGTCCACGTGCCAGTTTGAAAAGAGGATATTGAGAAATGCTGTCATTTCTGAGATTCTTATCTGGCCGATCAATAGTTATCGCAATAGGATTTTCATCAAAAACATAAATGTAATGTATATTGATAGAATGCTTATGCCTTGTCTAAGCACAATAAAAAGGTATAACATATAATTGATCTATTTCAGATCTGTAAAATGTTTGTCATTCTCTGCTCATGCAAAATATTTTAAAAACACTAAATTCACTCAGGAGCAAACTCTCTAAATATAATTTTAGTTGTTCAAAACATGGTGATTTATTGCAGTGAAGTAATGATTTTTTGTTATCTAAACATCCAAAGTTATGGTTTGTGGCATTATTTTAATTCCATGTAAATGTATTAATGTCAGTGTTGCATGTGTGGCTTTTGATATATACAGTTTTTTTCACTTAACACTCACATCTCAAACCATGGAGCGATTAGTCTGGTCTATCAGCTGAATCATGAAAATATTTGTACAGCTTCAATATGTAATATAATCATATCAATGGTGGGCGACACTGATTGGTGTTGTTTAATAAAAGGCCAGTGAATGCAAAACTGTACTGTAAAGCGCATTGAGCGGTCATCAAGACTCGAAAGGGGCATTACAATGTCAGCTGGCATATTAGCCATTTGAACCTTTCCCAATGTCCCACATTCTTACTTGTCATTGGTCCACAGAGAAGGTGCCTGGCCGCCAGCACCATCCTCAATCTTTCAGCGTGATGGAGTTCCCATGGCACAGTGGGAAGGTCCTGGAGCAGCTTAACCGGCAGCGTAAGCAGGGCCTGCTGTGTGACTGCACCTTTGTTGTGGACGGGGTGGACTTCAAGGCCCACAAAGCTGTGCTGGCAGCCTGCAGCATCTATTTCCGCACCCTCTTCCTGGACCAGAAAGATGTGGTGCATCTGGACATCAGCAATGCAGCAGGTAGGTTCAACCTGGCTGTGGGCACACACATTCTGTTTTTGCATTTCATTTGTTTTGTCTTTTCCAGTGCTTTGATTTTGCACACCATCTACAGTACCTTGCTTAAATAACAGTAAATGTACCTCATCATTTCGACTGTCTATCCAGTAGACCTATTGTATTCCTCATTATCGTTGCAGGTTTGGGTCATGTCCTGGAGTTTATGTACACAGCCAAGCTGAGTTTAAGTTCGCAGAATGTCGAAGACGTGCTGGCTGTTGCTAACTTTTTACAAATGCAAGAGATTGTAAACGCCTGCTCTGCATACCAGTCGATGGCAAATCCAGTTCCTTCCCTCATAACATTGGATTTCACTGTGGGTGAGTTCATTGTTCACGTTGCTCTGAGTCATTTCAATGCAGTGAATACTCCTTTTTTTATTTTATTAAAGTTGCAGTGTGTAACATTTAAACAATACCCCTCACCTCACCCCCCCTTCCAAACATGAAAGAGAACTTGTGGTAACCTTCAGTTTTCATAAAAACTCAAAAGGGTGTTTAGTTTGTCCAGTTTGGGCTACTACAAGAAACATGGCGACCTCCTTAGAGAGGACCGCCCCTGATGTAAATATAAAGTATTTAAAAATAAAGGGGCCATTCTAGGGTATATAAAACAACAATTTGTACAATTTAGATGAAACACACTCATGAAAACATCACTAGGATTATTTTATATTCAATTTCTGTCAATAAATCCCTTTCACCTAAATCTTACTCACTGGACCTATAATACATAAACCCTCTTCACAGTTTTTATGCCTGTACCAACAGTTGTTGCCCTCAACTTAATAATCTGTGCCCTCAATTTCACAAGTGCTAAACCAGGGAAATATTTACATACTCGTGTTGAAAAGGATAATTCAATAACCTAACACGTTGAGCCTTAACTTTATCTTCAAGTTATCCCATGTTTGTAATGTTAGTAGTGTCAGAGAAGTGTTTCTACTCTTTCCATGGTTGGTTGCTGTCATAACAAATGCTGTATTCACCTGTACTATAAAGAAGTGAGATAAATCACTCTGATATGATTATTTTTCTTGCAGAATTGATCAGTGTGAAACTGCTTAGTGGTTATATCAGTTCATGTGAAGATATCAACCTAATCTGATTCAGATTCAACATTTGATACTCTCCAGAGGGTCTGTATGTGAGGAAGCAAACGACAGAGTAAGGGGCTCCTGACATTCTCCAAAGTTTCTTCTGCCAGCCCACGAGTAAAAATTCTGCATAATGTCAGAATGAGCCCAAAACACAAAATATCAGGATGAAAAAGAGGAGCCTTACACATAGATGAACAAATGATCGCTGCGTGTCTCCTGCATGCAGGTCAACCCCTAACCTGAATCTTGTGCTGTGTAGTTCATAAGTAAAAGGCAAACTCAGAAGAATGTCCAGACAAAATTGTGCATATATTCTGCGGAGTTCATGTCTGAAAACGGCTTTAGATTTTACGTTGTAATCCAAATATGAAAATATGGAGTCTGACATAAGCCACTTTCTTCTTTTGTTCTTGAATAAACCAGATGAAAAAACAGGTCAAAGCGAGCTGAGACTGGCGCAGGAGAGTAACATGGCTGAAGTGGCAGCACAAGCAGAGGAGAGTGCTTCTTGCACTATCACAGAAGATAAAGAACCGATGCAAAATCAGGACAATTTAAAGGAAGACACCGCTACAGAAACTCAACAGACTGATTCTCAGCCCAGTCCTGCAGCACAACCACCCAAAACCGATCCCCCTTCGGGTGAAAATAACATAGATAGCACTGCACAAGATGCCCCTGAATTTCAGGATGACCCCTGCGACACCAATTATGTACCCCGTAAGTACCTACAGAAAGTCCATTTGGTGTGTAATGCATCTAATAAAAATAAATCATGTTCAAGGCCCACATGATGCTTTGTAGTGTCTGTAAGAAGCTTTGCTAATTTTATTCAACACATAAACTCAGGGTTATTTCTCTGCATTTACAGGATTACAGTTAAAATCTGAAGTCAGCTCATCTTACTCGAGCTCTCGGGGGAGAAGAATCAGAAAACCTCTGCGACGAAACTTCCCACCTGGTGAGCACAAGATGGCTCCGCTGTATCAATGTAGACAACCCCTCTGTCGACAAGACTTTAAACTGCTTACGAAATGTGTTGAGTACCATCATACAGAAGGAGTCAGGATTTCATCAGGAGTAATTCATTTTTCATGAGTCAGATTGATTAGAATTAATGATTATTTCAGTGTTTCCTCTTTTTTATTTTTTTAAGTTCAACATTCAATTCCAGGATCTCTGTAAAATGTTAATTGTTTTAGAAGCAGCTTTCTGAAAGAGTGTTGGATTTTCATAGCTATAACAATTTCTATTCAAAATTCTAGACAGTATGTTAGTTACGTGTGTCCCTATTTCCACCCTCATAGAGAGTGACTCAGAGGGCGAAGGAACGTCAGAGACAAAACCTGAGTCAAAGGTGGCGGAGCCGACCGAGGGGACTGAAGGAGAAGAGGATGAGTTTGTGGAGAATGGTGATGGGGAAGTTGATGATGAAGATGGGAATGGAGAGGAAGATGGCGAAGTCAGCCAGGAGGAGGAAGGAGTCGACTCCGGCAGCGAGATGGAGGGGAGACAAACTCTGTCAGCTTCAATGAGCAACCGGTCCGAGTCAAAGCCTTACAGCTCTGTGACACACAAATGTGAGGTAAGCTTTACATGTTTGTCATCATGATTTTGAGGTTTGAATAAGACAACCGCAGGTACATTCAGCTGATGCAGCGTAGTCGGCAATCTTTGCCCAATTATTCTGTACCTATTTTTGCATATAAAGCAGCTCACTCCAAGTGGCATATTTTCTTTACTGCAGGACTGTGGGAAGAAATTCACCCACACTGGTAACTTCAAGAGACACATGCGTATTCACACAGGAGAGAAGCCGTTCAGCTGTCGGGACTGCAACAAGGCTTTCTCGGACCCAGCAGCCTGTAAAGCCCACGAGAAAACACACAGGTGAATTACTTCTTTTATTCAGAGATGTGTAGTTCACGCGTCGTCTTTTTCATCACATCTGCCTACTGAGCTCTTTCAGGCTAGAGTCCTAAATTGAGTTATTGTCTCCTAGCCCCCTGAAGCCGTACTGCTGCTCTATTTGCGGAAAGAGCTACCGTCAGATCAGCCTGCTCAATTTGCACCGCAAGCGCCACACAGGTGAAGCACGCTACAGCTGCGACGTCTGCGGCAAGCTCTTCACCACGTCTGGCAACCTGAAGCGGCACCAGCTGGTGCACAGCGGTGAGAAGCCCTATCACTGCGACTTCTGCGAGAAGGCCTTTTCTGACCCCACCGCCAAGATGAGACATCTAGAGACGCACAATACGGGAAAGGGCAACAAGTGTCCGCACTGCGAAAAACGCTTTAACCAGGTAACAGCTTGTATGTGAATGTTAGTTTTTTTCTGTGGAAATATAGCTCCCACAATTACACCTCTCTTCATTAAAACACAACTTATCTTCTTTTTAGAGCACTACAAACTTGCCTTTCAGAAATGTGTTTTGATAACTTAAATTGAAATATGGTAGTCCCATAAGCATTTAGTTTCCACATTTGTGTTTCAGAACAATCTGTTTTAAGTCTGATTGTCATATGTTCTCTTTAGGTGGGAAATCTTAAGGCTCACTTAAAGATCCACATTACAGATGGACCTCTTAAATGCAAAGAATGTGGCAAACAGTTTACAACTTCAGGTAAGAAGACCGTAAGAGCTATTTGTTTTCTCAATCAATAGAAACTCCACCTATCAAATAAGTACTAGTGGCATGTGGATCCTCCCCAGAGCTAAAGTGAGAACAATAAAGATCAGTTCAGTGACAGAAAACATTACATCTGTTAAATGAGGAGGAAAAATATTAAAAAGGAGATGTTATGCTTTGTTAGTTTCTACTTTCTTCTTTGTTTCAGCTGATATAAAAAAAAAAAATAGAATAGCTCTCAGTAGAGCACATACCTCCACCAAGGCCCAACATTCCCCTTAAAGGGATAGTTCATCCAGAAATGAAAATTAACTCCTTATCTACTTTGAAATCAAATTTTACAGAGATATCAGTCTCCTAAATATACTAAGATATAAGATTTTTCAATATCAATATCCTTGCATTATTCCCTGGGAAATTGGTGGGAAGGTAAAAATCCATCTCACAATGTTAAAGAAAGTAGAAAGGAAATTCTGTATTCCTCCTGTTAATCCAGATTCACACCAAAATGAAAGATTTTCTATCCTTGTTGCATCCTTCTTCCAAGTTTTAGTGGAAATTCATTCTGAACTGAACTTTAAATAATATTATTTACCATTCAAAAGAATAGCATTAAGGAAACGGTGACATGCATTAGTCCGACTTTATTTTTATTTCGTTCTGTTTTGTTGTGTATCTTCAGCTTTTTCGGCTGTTTGCATTAAGTGTGCACTTTTATTTAATGGCAGTTGACTTGTGTAGCTGTTTCTTTGCTTTTAGTCATTCAGTCTAACCTTTGTGTGATGGTGTCTGCTGTGTAGGGAATCTGAAGAGACACCTGCGGGTTCACAGTGGGGAGAAACCTTACACCTGTATGCACTGTATGAGAGCGTTCAGTGATCCTGGAGCTCTGCAACGACATGAACGCATCCACACAGGTATTCCCGTCACATTCAGGCAGACTATGGAATGTGAAAGCAACATGCATTATTCAAATTTTTCATCGTGAAACTGCACGCTTATGTTGATATCTACAATCCACCTGAGTGAGACAGTAATTCATGTGTTACAGGAGAGAAGCCCTGCGTCTGTGTTGTCTGTGGCAAAGCCTTCACCCAGGCCAGCTCCCTTATTGCTCATGTCCGCCAGCACACGGGAGAGAAGCCTTATGTGTGTGATCGCTGCGGCAAAAGGTCAGTGGCGTGACAGAATAGACACAGCGATGCAGTAATACTAGGCTCGATTTTCAAAACTCAATTGTACTTTATGCCTCTTTATATGCATGTTTTTTAGATGCCTGCTAAAAAGGTGATTCACTTCTTTTCCATTGCCAGTAGAGGAGTTTACCGCTCAGTTTTTTTTACCCCTGGTATGTCGTGTTCAATGTCGCAAATGCACTGAAAACACTCACTTACCCTTCTGTCTGCCCATTAGTCAAATTAATGCGTTCACTCAGGTGACATTGCCGTTCGGATCTAGAACCAATAAAAACCTTTGTCTACTGCAGAGTCATTTGACCTACAGTAAATATCGATTGAATCCCTTCCCATTGCAGACAAAAGCCAGATGTCAGTGGTCATGTTAGTGTGTTTTTTGACCAGCGGAAAAGGGACATTACGTGAAGTTATCGATCGATAATGTCTGGAAACATTAGCTATTGATTTAATCTGCACAAGGACCATAGGTCGTATGTATCTGATACTAAATCTTGAACAAATTGCTGCTGTGAACTTAAAATACAGTGTGAATACAGGAAGCTAGAGGACAATGTATCTTATGTTTCTCCCTGCACAGGTTTGTGCAGTCCAGTCAACTGGCCAATCACATTCGCCATCATGACAACGTCCGACCACACAAATGTCAGATGTGCAACAAGGCGTTTGTCAATGTGGGAGACCTGTCGAAGCACATCATCATACACACAGGTAAGGACACAATTTGTGCCGAATTATTATGTTGCTTCAGGGAGGAGCACTGATAGACACTTTGGTCTCTTTTGCTGCTGCTCCACACCAGTTGAGTGTTTCGTTTTTTCTGTCCGGCTTTCTAAGGGGAGAAACCTTTCCTTTGTGACAAATGCGGCAGAGGGTTTAATCGGGTGGACAATCTGCGCTCTCATGTCAGGACCGTCCACCACGGCAAGGCCGGCATGAAGCGGCTGATAGTAGCCACGGGCAGCACAGACGAGGTGGCTGATGGGTGCACAGTTGCAGCCAACTCTGACAGCGAGATCAACATAGTGACTGTTACCACAGATGATATTGTCACCCTGGCAGGAAGTGCTGTGGCTCAGCTGACAGGTGAGACAGCATCCTCAAGACTGAATCCATTGATTTTCAGGGAAATGTGTGTATGCTGGTGAGGACCTGACAAGTGCTGCAGATAGCATCCTGCAGGTGATAAGAGTAGCATGAATGGGTTTATGCGGTGACAAGTGTTTGTTTACCTTGTGTCACTTGTCTGTTTACAGTTGTTCCAGTTGCTGCTTCAGTGTCTGCAGATGAGACAGAGGCTTTGAAAGCTGAAATCACCAAGGCAGTAGAGAAAGTACAAGAAGCAGGTAAAAAAGTACTTTTGATATCAACTCAAACATACTGATTCTAACCCTAACCCCCTTAAATATGTGGGATTTGGCCATGTACACATCCCATTGATTCTAAAATGTAGTTGGGAGTTAACACATATTAGAGAAACAGCTTGATAACAAAAATATTGTACGCACATATGCATGTAATAGATAACTGCCAGAGCTCTCACTGAATCGAATGCAAACAAATGCTTCAAGAGACATTAACTAAGTTACTTACCTTCTTGTATGATAAAATTCGAATAAGTTAGTAATTCTCAAATTAAAATTATTTAACTACAAATTGCAGACAGCGAGTCTCTGCAATCTCTTGCAGTCTCTTAATGGACTTTTGTGTAAAATGGTAAATTGGAAAAGATCAGGGGAAGTTGGTGTGATAACATGTAACACATTTAGATAGGATGTTATACAGCATGAGGAATATGAATGGCTTACTTTGTTTGTCAACTCTTCATCTGTTCCCAGACCCCAACACACAGATCTTATACGCTTGTGATTCCTGTGGTGATAAATTCTTGGACGCAAGCTCCCTTGCCCAGCACGTACGCATACACACAGCTCAGGCCTTGGTCATGTTTCAGGCAGATTCAGACTTTTACCAGTACACCGCAACCACCTCCGCTGAGGGGGAAACGGCTACAACATGGCAACCCACAACAGAGCAGGTTATCCAGGAAGGGGAAAACTGATCTGCCATGCCAATGATGGAGAGGAAGAGGCAGACAGAAAGATGGTGGGCGAGACACGACAACAAGAAGAAGGGTCAGGAAGGGTGGAAGTGGAAACCAGCACTGAGCTCCACACAAAGAGTGTACTGGATCAGATTTGTGAAAAAGATGTGTTAAATATTGTTTATAGCAGAAATCTAATTTATACAGGAGGAGGAAGCACAGTAAATTAAGGGAGTTAATGAGGCCCAAGAATTTCCAAATAAGGTCAACTTAATGTAAACTGGATACGATTTATGGTCATAAGTCATGATGTTTGCAGCCCCAATTCCAACACACCAGATGAAATTCAGTGATTTTGTAAATCATTTTGAGAATTCTGTTAGAGAAGGTTATACGATGTATAATTTGTTCATTTTTAGAATGAAATGCAGGATTGTGCATTTGTCATTTCTATTAAACATTTAGATCACAATAATTCCAAATATAACTTAAACCTCTGTTTTATTTTTTCATTTCACTTAAGTGAAATATGTACATTTTCCCTAAACAGTCAAACTACTTTATTGCTTTTAGTTGAAATATTTTCATGGAAAGCTCATTATACAAAGAATATTTAGATGGACATGTAGGGTAATAAAGATTTAGATCAGAGGGGTGATTTATTCATGTTCTGGCAAACACTGTAAATGCTGTTGATGTGTAATATTTATAGATTTGCTATGTGTCCTTTATAAGTCTTATGACCCCTAAATGAAGATTGAAATAAATATTTGTGTTGATGAGAAACAGGTCAATTCTCAGTTTTACCATAACTGTAAGACAGCTTTTTTCTATTGTTGCAGTAAGACGATCTCACTGGTATGAAGATAGTTCAGTCTCATTTTGTTAGTTCAGTCTGTTTACATTAACACCTGCAAGATACTTGGTAATAACCAATGGTTGTTATTGGATCAATAAAGAACCATCGCAGTCTGACCAGCCTTGTGTTGCCCTTTGATTTTCCTTTAAATCATATTCATACTAATATTTGATATAAAAATGTATGGGAAAATTAGGCACTTTGGATTAGCATAGTATAATAACTTGTTCACATTCATTGTATTTATAATGTTTTCGTTAAGATAAGAATGCACAAACATGTATGAACATTTTAAATAATTTAGGCACTTTAACCCAACTCATGTTATTTAGAAAATACCGATCTGGTTTGTGATTATTCAATAAATATGTAGAATTTGTGACATTTCCGCGATTGTCACTCTTCATAATAAAACTTTCATCCCATTGGCTGAGTGACAGTCATGATGACGCGTTCCTCTCTGTGATTGGCTGGATCCCGGGGTCAAAGTTAACTCCGCTGCTAACGCTGACGTCCACTTCTGCGGGAAAATGGCGTCATTGACAGGAGCCGCACAGACGAACCTCCCCGGTTCTGTATCACCGTCCAAAAAGCGAACCGCTACGATGACCCAGAAGAGGTTCAGACTGTCGGTCAACAATGTCCTCCTGTTAGTCCTGTCGCTAGCCTCCATGCTGCATTGTGCTGTGGCTGACGGGAAGACACTGGTGCTGCTGGACAACCTCAACATCAGAGACACCCATTCAATGTTCTTCCGCAGTCTGGCAGGTGCGTACACGACTAATGCTTCTTTTAAATCTATACCTCTGCCTTTCTAAACGATCACACTTCAGCCTTTTGTTACAGACGGTTCTCTGCAGTGAATATTAAGCCTTAGCGACATGAAGATCTAGACTTGCACATCAAGGATGCTAACTTTAGCTTAGCCATACCATGTTCGCTCTGCCTCACCAAACTCCATCCAGTTATTTAACAATTTAACATGTTTCTAACTAATTAATGATACGTGTCGTGCCTCGTATGGTTCACTAATACTGCACTCAATCTATACGGGGCCACTCTTCATTACGGCTTACGTCTGGCACATAAAATAGTCAATACATGACTATTATTACGATTTCGCCGTGATTCTTCAATAAAGCTTCACTGGTTTCAAAGTGATTCGATGTTACATTAGAACAACTTCAAATGAATCCACACAAGGTTGTGATTAGGACTTTTAAAATGTTATATTACATGTATGATTCACTTACCAATGCAATCTTCAGCTATTTCGACAGTTTTGTTATCTGTATCCTCTGTGTTTATAATGTACCTCTCGTTTTTAGATCGTGGCTTTGACCTCACAATCAAGACGGCGGATGATCCCTCCCTATCTCTGATCAAATATGGCCAGTTCCTGTACGACCATTTAATCATATTTGCACCATCAGTTGAGGGTAAATGTGACACTTATTCATCATCAAGTTTCCAGTTGTATGGCACCTTTGCACTGTTGAATCAATTTGCATAATGTATTTTGTGGTCATCTGCAGACTTTGGAGGAAATATAAACATGGAGACTATTACATCCTTCATCGATGGTGGAGGAAACGTACTGGTTGCTGCCAATTCAGATATTGGTCAGTGGGTTTCTAACACTCCAATTGCTCCAATTTTATATAATTTAAAACGCTGGAATATTGTCGTATATTCACGATTTTCTCCTGTTACACAGGTGACCCTCTGAGGGAGCTGGGCAGTGAGTGTGGCATTGAGTTTGATGAGGAGAAAACTGCTGTCATTGACCATCACAACTATGATGTGTCTGATCCTGGAGAGGTAAACTGAATTTTGTTTAAGACAACAGGGCTATTCATTTAGTTTTACACATTTGTTGTTAATATCTGACATTGAACATTGCTATTTACAAGTGATCCCTCTTTTCTCCAGCACACCCTGATTGTCGCTGGCCCCGAGAACCTGCTGAAAGCTCCCACTATTGTCGGCAAACCCAATGACAAACCTGTTTTATTCAAGGGTGTTGGGTAAGCACGATTTACTGCAATTTACATTAGAACAACACTCAGTATGTTGACACAGCTGATATGCAAAATAGCTGTAATGAAAACTGACACTCGCTGTTGTTCATCTTTACACTTTTTAGATGTTTACCCTGTTGAATAATAAAATGCTAGATTTTTACTTTTAGCAGCACCTCCCTAGGTTTGACTATTGCAACGTCTTTTGACAGAAGAGACATAAATCGATTGTTCATTTGTTTAGTCATCTGATAAGTCATTGTAGTACTCACAATGCAAACTATGTGAACATTTTCTAACCCTCTCACCTTCCTTTCATCCAGCATGGTGGCAGACCCAGAGAACCCTCTTGTCCTGGACATCCTGACTGGCTCCTCCACCGCTTACTCCTTTTTCCCTGACAGACCTATTTCTCAGGTAACATGCCTTACATATCATCATAATGCCAGATTATGAATTCAGAAGAGGTTTAATGCTTTGAAGATCTTCCTTTGTCCTGAGTTTGAATAGTAGCACCTTATTTACTGAAACTATTATCGTCACTTAATGAGATAAGGATGTGGGGCTTTAACTACTGGATGGATATTCCAATTAGTTTCTGCCATCTGTAGCTTTGGAAATGCGATAAGCATGTAGGTGGTTTATCAGAAGCTGATGATAGCATTAGATTTTCTGTGATGATAATAATGAACTACTGAAGGTTACCATTCATTCATTTTTCCTCCTCTAGTATCCCCATGCTGTCGGCAAGAACACCCTGCTGATCGCTGGCCTTCAGGCCAGAAACAATGCCAGAGTGGTTTTCAGCGGCTCTCTTGACTTCTTTAGCGATGCATTCTTCAACTCTGCTGTGCAGAAGGCCACGCCTGGCTCCCAGAGGTAGGCCTCACTGTTCTTCACGTTCCTGTTTGACACTATTACAGCTTCTAGTCCCTAAATCAAAACTATCATCAGTAATATCCTGGTTACTTTCAGTCGAGTTGTCAGTTGATGTGTCTCGCCATGCAAACATGTGTTGTGTCATTAGTCGTTCTTACTCAGTCTTAAGATGGTTTTAGTTCTGTGTCTTATCAGTCCATTCATGTCTTCTTTAAATTCAGGCAAATTTTGTTTGCCTAACTTTTTGGAATTGTTTGTTATTATATTTAAAAACATGTGTTGTTAACCTGTAATATGTGAGACAGTATTGACAGTTGCTTATTCTTTCATGTAGTATTGGTTGATTTGGGTTGACTGATGATGTTTTTTGCAAATCATCAGTATTTTGAAATTTACACTTAGGCATTTTTGAAACCTCTCAAATATAACCAAGGAAGTAAACAGTGGAAATAGATTGTTGTATCTTCTCACTGACAAACAGGAGAACATTGATCATTTGATAAAAATTCACTATAGTACAGATTTCATATTACTGTGGTTGAAACCCTCCTCTCCTTGTTGTTGTCTGTTAGGTATGAGCAAACAGGGAACATGGATCTGGCTGAAGCTCTGTCCCGTTGGGTGTTTAAGGAGGCTGGTGTACTCAGGGTAGGAGCTGTTACCCATCATCCTGTGGGAGAGATCAGTCCCCCTGCAGCATACACCATCACTGACCTTGTGGTGAGTTTATATTGTCAGTGATATTTTTGTACAGGCCTCATTCTGTAGGTTTATTGTAGCCTGAGTGAGGAGCTGTATATTTGTACTTTATACCTCAATCAGTGTAAAACTTCCCCATGCAGGAGTACAGCATCGTCGTTGAGATGTTGACCGAGGGCCGCTGGGTCCCCTTTGATGGAGAGGACATTCAGCTCGAGTTTGTGAGGATCGATCCCTTCGTCAGGACTTACCTCAAGAAAAATGGTATTTTAGCTCACAGAATCCACTGAGCTTAGTATGAAATCTTTACAACCCAAATGTATTTCCTAGGATTTGAGTTTCACACATCTTCACTGTCTTATTTGTATCCATTAAATACTGTGTTGCTTTTTGCTAGGAGGTAAATACACCATCCAGTTCACGTTGCCTGATGTATATGGAGTCTTCCAGTTCAAGGTGGACTACAACCGACTGGGATACACACACCTCTACTCCTCCACCCAGGCAAGTTAATCAGACAGTTCACTTCACCTGAACATACACAAAACAACAGTATGGTTACTCATGGGAAATCTCCTTGCATGTAAAGAGACAAATTAATTGCTTATTTTAAATTTGTTGATTAAATGGAAAAAGTATTGATGGCAAATAAACCGACCAGTCGGACAATCTTCTAAAATCTCGGTGTGTTATCTGAAAGGGTTCCTTATTGATGATACATCCATGCTCAAATGTATGTTTTGGCTAACTTCTACATTTGATTCTTTACGACAGGTTTCAGTGCGTCCACTGCAGCACACTCAGTACGAGCGATTCATCCCCTCAGCCTTCCCGTACTACGCCAGCGTCTTCTCCATGATGATGGGCCTCTTTGTCTTCAGCATAGTCTTCCTGCACATGAAAGAGAAGGAGAAATCAGACTAATGCAGAGAAACAATGGGGGAAGGGGAAAAAACGAGATTATAAATTTGAACATGTGGTGTGAAGAATTGAAATTGAATGTCTTGGTGGCTTGAATCCTCACACAGGGACTTGGACTGCAGTCCTGGGTTAAAAAATACAGTTTCTGTTCACTTGTTGGAACTCTCAACTAGAGGCAAAAGGGGATCCTTTTTTCTTTTTTTTTTTTTTTTCTTTCTGCTTTGACCCACTACATGTTCAGAAGTCAGTCAGTGTTTGAATAAAGTTGCTTTACATTAGGATTAGCTCCAAAGTAGAGCACTTGCCTCAGAACAGAAGTCCATATTAAAATTTGACCTCCATTTTCTCAGACAGGAAATATTATTGTGGTAACTACATGCACTGAATATGCCAACATTCTTTTTTTTATATGACTTTTAATGTGTTTCCAAAAAATGCTGGAGTCATCTTAATAAAATACTGACATTCCACTCAGTAGAAACCCCTGCCATTTCTATGACTCGGTATAATTGTGTGATTTTTCACAATGAGTTCTGGATTTAAAAGTTTTGATAGTTTTGTTATTGCAAGGGTTTGCATAATGTTTATAGTGATATGCTGTAATGGGAACTGGATCGTTGGTACATAGACTATCTACCCCATAATTAATATAATAATACACTTTTAGATCTACATATTCTTTGCAAAAAAGGTACAGTTTATACAGAATTTATTCCACTTACTACTTCTGAGAAGCTACCAGTCAAATGTATAAATTAATCCACTTTACTGTGTTTATCCGACAAGTGGTCCTACTGAAGTAGATCAGCATGAACTCATTCAAAAAATCTTGAGTTTCAACTTTGATTTGTCACATGTAAGAAAACACATGGTCAACGGTACAGTAAAAAGTGTTGGACGAGAAAGGTCAGCTCAGCAATGCAGTTAGTGCAAAGTCCGAGAATATAAAGTGAGAAAAAGAATGCGTTTTACATAAAGGAGCCGAATATATAAAAAACAAATACAATATTAAATACATTAGAGGATGCAAGTGTAAAACCTAAGTTACAAGTGTATACTGTATAAGTTTATAGAGGTGAGTAAAAAAAAGCAGTGCAAACAGCCAGGTAGCAGATTTGTAGAGGCTTTAAATATAGATAGAATAGTCATTTTAAGTAACTCAAGATAAAACACGAGTCTTGTACATGCGCCATATTTGAGTGTTATTCCATACGATTCAAATCAACCATTCTTTGATGGGGTATTGTTTTTTATTTTATTTAATGAGCATAAGGTTCAGTTTCCTCACTCCTCCCAAGCAAGCGCACTGAGTCAACTAGTGACGTCACCTGCTCTGATTTCAGAGCATTTAGGTCAGTAAGACAAAAAAGTTTGATGTAATTAGCTTTATTGGTAAATACGCTTAAAGACAACACAAAGTATTCATCGGTAACTGACCAGAGAGCTGGAACCGACAGTGTGACCATGTTCCTGGTACAGTTAGCCGCAGGCGGAATGTGAAAGTAGCCGCCCCCAGCTTGGTTAGCGCTAAAAAGTCTGGTGGCTACAGCTCCTAGCTAACCGGACCCCACAGGACCCGCTGACAGAGGTCGACACATCCCGCTGCTTCACAGGCATTAACATGGCTGTTGTGACATAGTGGTTCCGTTTAAAAACACATAACAACTCCGTGTTTACAGCTGTCAACCTCAGCTCTGTCGTTGCTTAGCTGCTTCTGATCATGATAGCTAGCTAACGCGGGCGGTGTTGGCGTTAGCAAAACAAGAGCCGTGCTGTGGGAGTCAGCTGACAACCTGCCGTGAGCTGCCAACAGACCAGTGATGGATCAACTCAAAGTGAAGGACCGCATTTTGGAAAACATCTCCCTGTCTGTGAAGAAGGTAAGCGCCGCCCGGACGGACTGTCGGACTTTATTCATCTTATCTGAAGTAGAGGAGCTAACGCCAGATCTATTGTCTGCTAAACAGGGCAACTTTCAAGTCGTAGGGGGGGTCACTTCCAGCTCACTGTCATGGAAGGGCCTTGCCCTCAGTGATGGAATCAAACACGCACTGAATTCCCTATAATTTCACCGATCACCTTCATGTGTTACTGCCTCTGTTGTCATGTAGCTTCAGTTTTGATCATTGTAAACACCAGTGGAGCCAAGCTGCTGTTTGTCCACTGCGGCATGGGTTGTAAACACACCTGCAACCGTACCACACACACATTACAACACAAAGGTTACCTGCTTGATCTTTGCTCAACTTTCCATCCGTTATGAAATACATGACAAAGAATCGTTTGGCCAGTAATCGCTGGTATTATGAAATTAATTATATTATAACCTGATGTAGATCACATCATCTTCTTCCTCATCTACCTGCTTGTTTGCACATTCTCTTTTCAAATCTTAGTTTCCATGCATGTCCTTATAGGATAGATTTCTTGTGTATTTCCCAATTCAAACCCTCCTGCTCCATAATCAGATGATTGCATTAGAAGGCCCCATCTTTGTACGTCTAGTGCCGTAAGCTCAGCAGTACTGTGTCTTGAATCCACATTTGTCTAAAAAGTTTTTATTTCATCAGTTTATCTCTTATTGTAGAGACAAAGAGTGAAGAAAGGGAATGTGTCAAGCCTTCAAGAAAGTGTTCAGTGTTTACCTCAGACAAACATTGCTTACTCAAATGGTTCCAGTCCTCTAAACGTCTGTGTAGTCCGTTCAGAATGGAACACATTGCTACTGTAGTGTGTTTTGTGTTGCTTTTACTCAACATACTGAGACTGAGTTTGAAATTAGATAATGACTATAAAAAGCAGCACATTTTGATCATTAATTAAATCCACATCAGATCAACAATATTGAAATTGTAGACCTTTTGATTAGAACCCTTGTTATCCAATATGTCTATATTCAATACTGATTAGTCCAATACAATATATTAGTATTCAAATATTTTTTTTCCCTAAGCATTGCCGGCCAAATTCCATATGGGCTGAGCTGTTCTTTTAACACATTGTCCTCCATTTTAGGTGACCAGAAAAGCTTGAAAATACCTTTGCTCCTCAAGTCTGTAACCCAAGGACATCAGCAGCATGTTTCCTGTGCTGCAGCCAGCTGCACTTACTTGCTTAATGTGTTTTTGCCTTAATTCTGGACCTCAGCAGTAAAATTGAAATACAAGGAGTACAGGCACACTGGAATCACCAGTAACGTTCATACTTGTTTGGAATTAGGTCAAGAACATTCCACTGCTTGGCCCTAAATTCCTTTGTTACTTTGACTTGAAGTTTTACTGTAGGATAATTGTCCTGCTGCACACTCCTGAACCTTAGAGATGATGTATAAAAAGGGTTACAGTTCCTCCAGTGGTGTGAAGTTGAACACCATTATGCATGCTTGATGTAGTTGTTGTTTTGTTTCATGTAAGGTTTGCTTGAGTAGTTGCAGTCCTACATATATGCAATAACGATCATTTTTATTGTTATTAACAATATATACTTTCTGCCGATCAATGCATTTAGGCCAGCCCATGACAAACAACCATAAACATATAATTTTGAAAATGTATCTTGTTTATCATAACTTTTCACTTAAATTCATGTATTGAAAAGAGAAATTGTTGCAACTTTGTAACTACAATAGAAGCAGATTTACCTTGGTTTTACCAAAACAAGCAGAACAGCAATCATGTCTCTCTACAGTTGCAGAGTTACTTTGCGGCCTGTGAAGATGAGACTCCTGCTATACGGAATCACGACCGGGTCCTGCAGCGCCTGTGTGAACACCTTGACCATGCTCTGCTGTATGGGTAAGAGGCTTATTGACAGTAAATTGCACACTGCAAAGAGGGAAGGTGCATAGTGCACATAGTAATCAGATTTATTTTTATTAATTGTAAGAAAAGTCCTTTTATAGATCGTATTATTATTATTATTGCCTTTCTAACGTTTGTTCAAGTCTCACGTCAAGACAAATGCATTTTGCCTGATTTGACAGCGTTTATCAAGCTACATGTAATTGATCAAGCTTTTGTGATTCAAGGATTTTAGCTCTGGTACCATCACTCCACTCCCCTCTCTTCCTTAGGCCTCACATGTTTGATATCATTGACTGTTTTCAACATTGCAGGCTGCAGGACATCTCCTTAGGCTACTGGGTCCTCGTCCTTCACTTCACCCGGAGAGAGGCTGTCCGCCAGATAGATGAGCTTCAACACATAGCAACCAACGTTGGTCGAAGTGAGAAATCTCTCTCCCACTGTCAAATTCACTCATTCGGACAGTACCAGGGAGGGGGGGAGCGGGGGTCATCAAGCAGTGGGAATAAACTGTCTGTGTTCTCTATTCTGTTCAGGTCGTGCATGGTTATACCTGGCACTGAGTGAGAGCTCTCTAGAGAGCTATCTGCGTCTCTTCCAGGAGAACCAAGGTTTACTACAAAAGTATTATTTCAAGTAAGTCATCCAGCAATCCTTGATTACATGATGTATATACATGAAGATGATCAAACCTCAAACAATTGCTTTCTTTATCTTTTATCCTGAAAAACAAATTGATATAAAGTTGCCATTTTCCATCATCATTTGTCTCTGGAGTTTACCCGCAGTTTGCCTTTCACACATACACAACACAGCAAGTGGTTCTCTGCACAGACTCCTTCACAACAGTAACAAATCCTCTGCTTTATTCAGAAGAGAGGGGGAGCAGCCTGGTGGAGCAGGCAGAGGCAGGAAATGACATATTAACTCCACAGCAGAGATCACATGGTCTTCTTTACAACACACAGACATCGGCGTCAGTTCTTCTCACCACAAATTCTCGAGACATCTTTGTCGGTGTCTTCTATGTGTGTGTCACCGCTTTTTTCACCGGGAGATATTTGTTTTAAAATTTTTTGCGTCTGTCGAGTGTTCGAAGCGTCATCAACCCTCCAACTCACTTACGGCGAATCCAGCAGGAATCCCCTGCTGTGTTCTCACATCAACTTATCTTGAATTTCTACAGACCTTATACTTGAAGGCCAGGTGGAGAAATTCCTGCAGAAACTGCTGAGCGTCTCACTCTGTACATTTGCGCTCACACATGCACCGCCTCCAGAATAATAAGGAGGAACTGCGGAGTTCAGTGAATGTCTGAAAGCAGCTTAAAAGTCACTCACATAACCTCAACTACTTTCCTTTCCTGCTAGGAATGCACTGGTTTGCAGTCATGACCACCTCACCCTCTTCCTCACGCTGGTCTCTGGCCTGGAGTTTATTCGCTTTGATCTGGAGCTGGTTAGCATCCATTTCATTACAATATAAATACAGAGGTTTAACATCAGCAGCATGTCAGTAACGTTGTTGTCTCCTGCTGGTTCAGGATGTGCCCTATCTGGATGTGGCCCCTTACATGCCAGAATACTACAAACCCCACAACCTGCTAGACTTTGAGGAACGGCTGCCCAGTTCAGACAGCTTGTCCCTGCACTCCTTTACATCGCTCACCTCCACCAACCTGGAGTGGGACGACAGTGCCATAGCCCCATCCAGTGAAGGTAAGGTGCTCTGGGATTTTCTGATGACGAGACATAACTGATGACTCATAACTCCCTCCTTATTGGCTCCCATGCTTCACTTAATCAGAAGTAATTGTCTTTTTTTTTTTTAGAGGAGACACACAGACTTAACTGGTTTGAGATCAATTTGGGCTTGAAATGGCTCATGAAAGGCAGTGTTACACCTCTTCAAATTAGCCCATCAAATATCTAGTGTCACCTCAATGGGCTGTTAGTGCTTAGCTGGACAGTAATTGTTCTCATGTTACTTTGCTGCTGAACTACTACACAGGGAATGGCCCCCGTTAAATATGAACTCCTACCAGACTACATCATAAACTTAAAATTACAGTCACATGCTTTGGCACAAGTTCATACAGTGATGTCAAGCTAATGGCATTTGAAGCAGAAGTTGGATTGAAACTTTGCAGACTCTCGTGACTCATGACACCTAAGAGCATTTCATGAAGCAGATCATGTGGCATTTAGAGACCTTTGGTTACAGAATCCTCTCTTTGGTGTGATTGCAGCAGCCAGTGAATGCTTTCCCAATCACTCTTCACCAATTACTGAGTCAGTTCCCCTCTTTTAGTTCCCACTTGTCTCTTTCTCCATTGATTCAGTTATTTTGAAAACCACACATGAAATACCACACAAACCTCCATGTTTTTTTATGTTTCAATCTTCTTCTCTCCCTCCTTTTTTTAGATTATGATTTTGGTGACATCTTCCCCGTGTTGCCGTCATTGCAATGTGCAGACTGGGAAGGTGGGACATTGGTCAACCCCTTCATCCTTCCTACCCTCCCTTCCTTTTGTTTTTGCATGGCATTTCCACAGCTTGTGCTTAATTTGATGCTGGGTCCTTTAGCCTGTAATTCGAAATGGTAATAGTAAAAAAGCTAACTGATATAAAATACTGCTGATCTGAGGACATGAAAGCTAGACCTGGTTGAAAGGGCCTTATATTTTGGGATATGGATTCAACTGGAAAGGATTGGTGTTTCAGTGTTTCCTATTAATTATCTAGACCATGGCACCCTGTCATATTGAGTTGTTTCATAATGAACCAAAACATTTTACACTTCTAATAATAACATAAGAGATCTCTAGCTTGGTGTGGAATTTGCACTGATGTATGCCGCATGCTTTCTCGCACTGTCGAGCTACCGCATGCTTGTGCTATGGTCCATAATGTTTTTACCATCCATGAAGACAAGCAGACCTTAAAGTTTCAGCTGCAGTTGTTGCATACAATTCAGTTCTCTCTCATGCGAGAAAGTCTTTCACCATTTAGACAATGTACCTCATTCTGAATCTGTTGCACATGAGAGACTTTTGTGATATGCACCCTGTTATCGCCATAGACCTAATTCTGTGGGAAAACTGGTGTTTCCATCTAAAGTTGAATGGCACATAACTGTAATTACTGCATAACTGGAAATTAGAAAATATTTCATGAAGCCTATAGCTTAACTTGTTATTGAGCTAACAGACCTCCTTTAAACATACCTGAATGTAGATGCAACAGAAAGAAATTGATAGTGCTCATCCATTTTTATCAAACCTTTTGATAATTGAATGTGTGGACACAAGTAATTGATCAGAGATAAAAAGGTGGCACTTTTCATGTTAAGTTTACTGGTAAGTTTGCTTTTTCCTGGGAAGTGTTGGGTGGGCACATGGGAACTGTTCTGTCGTGCTCTGCATGTTTTACTCATTTGGGGAACGATCCTAATGCTCACTTGGCCTCTTTATTCACTACAGCAAGATAAATACCAGGCGTATATGGTACTCACCTTGTCCAGTCTATCTCCAGTACACTGTGTATTTGCCTGTCTGGTGTAATGTTGTTGTAACTCCTTCTCTTCCTGTATGATATGTGGCACTAGCCTAGGTTCAGCTCCACTGTTGGGTTGAGGTTAAACTCAATAAATAGTTGCTCAAGGTTGAAAGTAAAAATTGCTGTGTATTACTACAGCATCTGTTTGCAGTAAGCTGCATACAGAATGTGTACATGTTTGTTGTCTTTATAGATTATTTAATTATTCATGCTATTTATAGTATTCTTTGCTTGAATGAACAAAATGTTTTCATTTAAAATTAAGTCCATTTTAGGAGGATGTGAGATGATCCTTATATATTATCTTACATTGACCAGTTTGTCCTTAACCTGGCTGAAGACATAACTGTCAAAAGCTCTCTAGTGATTTAGTCTGTATACATCGCATTCAGTCCATTTTCTAATGCATGACCCATCTGTTTCACACCAGTAGAGTTTGACCTCGGCCTGTGCCACTGCAAAGAAAGCTGCCGCCTGCGTACCGACTTGATATCTTTTAAGCATTGGATTTTGTGCCTCTCTGACCCTCTCGCCTAAGAACGCTGCAGCCCCTAACATTTGTGTGCGATGCTGATGAAGGAAAACACAAAGTTTTTGTGAAATTGTCTCGCTGGTCAACTCTATAATACTGATAAAACTAAATACATGTTCACAAATTTATGAATAGAAATAACTCTGCTCTAAATTACCATTTCCAGCAAAACCTTGTAATGCCAGCATTTGCAGCTCCACTTACCAGCGAGACGGCACCAAAACTTAAGTGTTTTTCTTTGAATATATAGACTGTTTATTACTATTGGTAACAGCTGCTTTTTTTATTAAGTTAATGTTTATTTGTGGCTTTCAATGATAGAGGGTGACCTGACCGACCAGGCCAGCTGCCCACGATCCAGTGGATCTGATCCCCAAACAGTCATTAGTGACACAGTGGTGCATTCTGTCAGCTCTGTGAAGGTGAAGGTAGCAGCTCATCCTCCTCCACACAGCCCCACATCCAGACACAACCCCTTCAATGAAGACTCAGACACCAACACCACCAACACCTCAGCCGACGTCACGCCAGTTCACATAGTGAGCCGCCATAACAGCATCACGGCTGGAGATGACATAGAGTACACCAGCAATGAGCTGGAGGTCATCAGGTACAGTAGCTACAGATGTATTAGTGAGCTCACATTGGTTTTAGTAAAGAGGAAAAATGCATCTAAGTACTGTTTTCTTCCAGGATGGCCAGACGAAGGAAACCAGCCAAGAAACGCAGAGGGAAGGGCTCCACAGATTCCAGCAGCAGCATCCATAACTCTGTCTCTTCTGACCTCATGGAAATTGACGCCTCGGAGGATGTGGATTCATTAAATTGCACTTTGATTCATCTGGATGGTGAAGGAGAGTTGAGGAGAAGCAGGGTGGGATCAGAGACAGTTGATGAGGGTGATGAGGACGGGGTAGAAGGCCTCCTGCGCCTGCCAGAGATGACTGACACCTCCATGGACACCGTGGGCCAGCCCCTCCGAGACGTCATGGAGCGGCTCAATGGGGCTCTGGATAGGAAGGCAGCCTGGGAGCACCTGGAGGAAGAGGAGGAGAAAAATTATAATGGCTGTGACCGGGGCCCCGAGCCCCCTGCACAGCAGCCCTTTCGAGAGGACTCAGGGGGCGAGCCACCTGACCCGGTATCAGGAGAGACTCTGGCCACAGGCCTCAACTTCCTGCAGGCCTCTCCTTCACCGACAGACATATGCTGCTTTACCGCCAACAGTCCAGACTCTGCTCTCACAGGTGGTGGCCACCATGACTCTACAGAGCATAGCCAGTCACAGACTCTTTCAGGTTGCCATGAAGATGAAGGAGAGGCAAAAGCGCCAACAGGACAGGAGCTTGACATAAAGGAGGAGGAGGAGGAAAATGTACAAGAAGAAGAAATGGCCAATAATTCATTTAATGTGCAAACACAACAACGGCTACAAGAGGAGGAGCTGAGTCCCTTAGAGAGTTCTCACCCTGCAGAATTTAGGTACGAAGTTTCTTCAAAATGAGCTGTGTGTGTTGCAATGTTATCCAGTGTGTCTAATGTTCTTCATTGTTCTGCACCAGGGTGGACAATAATCACTTGCTTCTTTTGATGATCCATGTATTCCGAGAGAATGAGGAGCAGCTCTTCAAGGTGAAGGCAGGCACAGATTTTTATTTTTACTCATTTTGAAAGGATTTACATTCTTTAGGGATGTGAAAGTGCACAGCATGCATTTTAATGGCCAGCTTTAAAATGAATAGTTGAATGACAAATTTAAGTATAGCAGCACAGTGGTGACATGACCTTTTAGCACGACTGTTTAAAAGAAACTGTCTTTATAATTTTTGCTCTTTCTCACAGTGGTCTAGCCAGTTTTGCTGTAACACTTGTTTTGACATCAAAGTGGTTTGGAGGCTGTTGCTCAGTGGAAGTGTTGCAAGGCTCAGTTTCCAATACCCGTTTAACAGCTTCTACTCAGTTAGTAAAGATATATCTGTTTGGCTTTAAGTAAAAACCTCTATTCACACCTTTTCACCAAACTGTGTAAACATAGATGCAGTTGTAACTAGTGTAATAAAAATTACACTGGTTTGTGATACATGATGAAAACCAAGATCTGCTGTTCTCTAAAACAAGTCTCTTATATATGTAGCGGCATGCTATAATGTAGAATCCAGTTTCCAGAACCCATCACAAATGAACAGGAACAGTTTGAGATGTATGAACATAGACGTTTCCAAATCTTTATCATTGTGTTTTCAGATGTTGAGGATGAGTACAGGCCACATGGAGGGGGACCTGCAGCCCCTTTACCTGCTCCTCACTGACTGTTACATCTACCTGCTACGGAAGGGTGAGTGGCTGGACCCAGAACGCATGGGCGTCGTTTGGTTATACTTTTGAAGTGTCCATTCTAAACATGTCTGTTTAGAATGAGCTGTTTGCTTGGCTTGTCTTTAATGCTGGTTGCAGCTTTCTTTCTGAAACTGGTAAAGTTACCTGCGGCTTTGCAGTCATTAAGCCGCAGAAAGTAAATCTGCTCCACCACTGCTGCACAAAGCGCTGTTCTCCTGTTTATTCAAAGTACACAGAACCCTGAACTGGAGAATCAGCTGTTGTTATGAACTCACTGTTGTGATCTACACCATCTCTTACATTGAGGTCCAGTCAGCGCTGCTACAGAGCACTGGTCACCTGTTTTTTCAAAGTTTATTAATATTGAACTTATTGCATGACCAAATCACACCAAACTCGACAGTGCACTTCCTTATGCCCCTAACGATACATGTTTAAGTGTGATAAGATGAAAGTTTTGCGATTTCTGGAATTATTAGATGGATAGGGTGGAACAGCTTAGGTCTCAAGTTGGGACATATAGATTTGTTTATTCATGGAATAAAATTGTACACTGTCTACCTGTACAAGCAACCCAGAGAGTTTCTATTTCTCCAAGCTCCCAGCAGGTCTGAGATGACGTGTTGAGATAATTATACATTAGTCCGATAAGATCTACGCTTTGTTCAAGAGCAGTTCTACATAAGCCTGCTCCAATGGCTAAAAATACATTTCATTGATTTTCCTCACAGGTGCTGCAGAGAAACCCTACACAGTAGAAGAGGCTGTTTCTTACAATGAGGTGGACTATCTTTCAGTAAGTGTCCTGCACAACAAAGGTTTATCATATTCTCATGTTTGTCGAGGCCTCAGGCTGTTCATGTGATCTATGGAGAGTTAACTACATGATATTCATGAAGACTCAAGCGTGATGTAACAGAGAACATAATTAGTGATGTGTCTAATAAAGTGGTTGTAATGTTGTGTTCCTGAAGGTGGGCCTTGACCAACAGACGGTGACAGTGGTTTGCACCAACAGACGAAGAAAATTCCTTTTGGACACAGCTGATTCCTCACTGACAATGTGAGTTTCCCTTTATATCATTGTCATATGTTTCGTAATACTAAGACTAAGTACTATATCAGACACATTAAGATGTACTAAGATTGTACTATTCAGACAGCCAATATTAATTTCCACCTGTCATCAATATGTCTCTGTGATAAATGCTCAACTGTCTGAGTCCCTGTGTAAAGAGGCAGAGTGATCACTCGATGATGTTGTATCATGAATCCAGATTGTTCTGGCTATTTCATGTTTCGTCTCGAGTTGTGTGTGGCAGATGAACTGTGTGTGCACAGTTGGGACTTAAAGTTTGACTTATTTTCAATGTGTTTAAAGACGTGATGTTACAAGAAAGTGTCAAACTAGTGTAACTTCATCCAGTTTCTTTCTTCTTAAATACAGCTGGTTCCTATCAGTTCTCAAGTCAGCCATGGTGAAGGGCTGTCGTGAGCCACCTTACCCCTCCGTTCTGACTGATGCTACCATGGAAAAACTGTCTCTCACTAAGTTTGTCTCCCAGGAATCTCACTGTGAGGTAAAGAAATGTTGAACCCCATCATAGGTCTGGTCTTTTGGACCATGTGAATAAAAAATTCTGTAGCTCTATAAATGTTTGATTGTCCCTGCTTTTCCACTCTGATCTTTATCACTAATCAGTGAATACTTGCCTGCATTTCCAGGTAACAGAGGTGTCTATCCAACTCTATTCACTGGTCCACTGGGAGGATCCTATGGACATGACTATGTCTCCCCAAGGTGGCCCACCGAGCTCTAAAGGCCCTTCCAGTACCAAGGAGGGGACTGTCCAGTACAGGTCTGGAAACACGTACCTGGGCAAAGAGCTATGGAAAAGCTGCTACCTTGTGCTCAGGTATGAGCAGCTCAAACATATTGTTTCCCTTTTCCAAGGCATTAATATGTTATTTTAAATATACATTTGTTTGTTTCCACACTTCATACTATGCACATGACATTACAATATGTTTCAGCTTTCACTTTCTTTCACAAAAAACATTCTTTTCACATCTTGTCATAATATTTATGGTATTTCACTCCACACACCTCACAAAACCTGTGAGGACTGCAGTGTATGATCCTCAGTTCCAAACGCCCTCACTTCACACTTTTGCTTTAGTGAAAGATGCGAAACATATTGGATGTAAATATTTCCTTGAGGTTGTCCATCCTCTCAGCGTCTGCCACTCTCACACATGCTGAAAGCTTGATCTCCGTTTTGTGGGTGTAGAGCAAATCAATCCAGCAGGCTTCTAACCAGCATTACACACTGTTTAATATATAATACAGGGTAGAGACTGCTGTCTCGTCTATTACAATAATCTTAGTCTAAAAATAGTCCCAAAAACAAAGTCTCAAATAAATTAAAATATTCTGCACTAGGTTGTAAATATGTTTAGGTAGGTCTTGATGTTACCAGTTCATTCAAATTATGCTTCAATTTGAAGAGAATTATTTTGGTGACCTGTATAATATGTTTTGTCTCTACTCAATGTTATCTCTCATTGATACAGATTATGGTATTAAAAGTCTTAAACTGAACTTTTTGAAACCTACATAGCCCCTGTAATAATACATTAAAATGAAGGTGCTAATGATTTGATTAGATCATTATTGTATTATTAGTTGTTTTTTTTGTAGAAATTAAAAAGCCCCACCAAGACCAAAATGCTTTGAAACAAGTGGTCAAGCTTTTGTGGTATTATCAATATTATATAAAATTGTTGTCTAATTATGCAATATAATGACCTTCTAATTAGATATAAACAATTGTCCACTTTTCTTGCAGCAAAGGGATTCTTTACCTGTATGCAGAAAGAACAGATGGGATACCTCAGCTGTCCGTCACTATGGGGTAAGTTTGAAGAGTCTGAAAGGTGATACAGGAGATGGTGAACCAATTGAATATTTTACTGTTCAAAAGCAGTAAACAGAACTGTGTTCACTGATTAGCACTAGTATATTTTCATGCTCATTGCTCCCCCCTCCTTATTACTCAACAGAGGAGAGCATTGTGGTGGCTGCCGGCGCTCAAACAGCACAGAGCGTCCCCATGCATTCCAGGTCATCCTGACAGAGCGCCCGCCTCTGGAGCTCAGCGCCAACAATGAGCAGGACATGGCCGACTGGATGCAGCTGCTCTGCCAGTCCGTCTCCAAAGGGGTAAGGGGGGGGAAAGTCACACAATGTGGATTGATCTAAGCTGCATTCACATGAGCAAGGTCTTATTAAACTACAACCATGTTATTTCCAGGTCGTCCCTCAGGGTGTGGCTCCCACCCCGTGTATCCCATGCTGCCTGGTGGTGACAGACACGAAGCTGCTAACTTGCCATCAGGACTGTCAGACCAGCTTCTTCCGTTCTCTGGGCAGCGCCGATGTTTGTGACGTCACCACTGTTAACCTGGAGACCGACAAGGAGTACTGTGTCATTGTGAGTGACGATTTGTTCAGTGCCTCCTGGTGTTGGATTATATGGTTTTATGTTAGAATTTATATTGAATTTTTTTATTTTATTCATGTTTGATCTCCATGCCATACTACTAATACAGTTAGTTGAAGGGATAGTTCACCCAAAAATGAAAATAAATCATTATCTACTCACCACTATGATGGAGAGATGGGTGAAGTGTTTGAGACCATAAAACCGTAAAACACTTTTGGAGTTAGGGGTAAACAGTGTTGCAGTCAAATCCAATACAATTAAGTAAATGGTGACCTCTTCTTTAAATGTATTAAGTAGTGGTGAGTAGGTAATGAGTGGATTTAAATTTTTCGGTGAACTGTCTCTTTAATTCTTCTCTGTTTTCACTGCAATGTAAAATTGATCAGGATAAACAACATGCCAACATAGAAAACCAGTGTTTATTTGTAACAATCACACATCAAGTTAGATGTTAAATGAATTAAACTGATCTGTTCTAGATGAGAGAGTATCACAATGAGCTTATGTGAAGTATTTCCAGTCGAAGAAGGGGCCCAGCACTCATGACATTATACATCACACTACACTTGGTACTGAACAAACTGTAAACTGAACTCTGGTATCATTGGTATTCGATGATCATGTGTCTCTGATGGGTTTAAGCAGGATTTTCCCCACTGTTATTATAATCTGCCCAAGTGATTTTGTTCAGTCTTTGAGCTGGATAAATAGAAAACTAGGGTTATGAGTTCTCTACTGCTCTGGATAGAAAAAGATACTGTATTGGCCTGAATACTGTAAAATGTTTTTTATCTTGTGTTTAAGGCCTTTTAATGTAAACTTTCCTCTCTGTTTTTTCACCAGGAGTTTGCAACAGATCGAACCCAGTTCCTCCCTCCATGGGTCTTGTACTTCAGTGGCTGTGAAGAGAGAGATCGGCTGCTGGAGGCGTTGGACAAGACGTGGAAAGACATTTACCAGGTCAGAACACACTGTAGACTGCCATTGTCACATGGGCTTAAGGGAAAATACAGTAATATTGCAAGAACTGCAATATTAACTGTTCCAGATTATCAGCAAATATGATCTTAAATCCAACTACTGGCTCTGGTTGACCCCTCATGAATTTCCCCACTCTACACAGGTTGACCTTCCCCACAGAGAAGTGTCTGATCCGTCAGTGCAGAAGCGATCCAGCGAGGCCCTTGCCCTGATGAAGAGTGCCTGGCAGAGGGCAGACAGTCTGGCCCGAGGCAGAGCCCAACGTGAACCCTGGTGCTGACGGACACACGTGCACACATATAGCTTACCTTTGGGTAACCACTGAAACACACTGGTAGACTGATGTAGAAAGACATAACAAACCAGTCAGGTGATGATGAAGTGTTTGTATCAGAGAAACCTCCGGCATAAGTACCAATGCATATGGCACATCACATCGCAAAGATGTGCAGCTGTGAAACGAATGAACCTCTAGTAGAGTGACAGTGTTTTTCATTCCGTCCTGTTGATACATTACTGTTATTCATTTATCAGAGGTTCTTCAGACATAGCAGCAATGTAGGAAGAAATATGAGGAATGAAGGAAAAGTTTGGTATCACATGATGTGATTTACATATATGAGAAAATGCACTGCAGGAAATGGTGATATACTAATGTACAATGCACATAGAGTAGCTGTGTCATGGTAAGAATTTTAAACCGATTTTTCAATACATCTTGCACTCAGATGTAGCCTGCTGAATTAAGTCATTTTGACAATTGAGAGTTTTGTCTCAATACTAAATTTCCTTATTCTACCCTTGACTTTCAGTCAGTAAAAAAACTACACATATAAACACATACATTGAATTTGGAGGAAGATAAAAGATCTGTTACCAGTTTCTCTGCACAGCAAGTTAAGAAAATCATTAATGATTTATTTATAAAAGCAAGCTGGATGTTTCTTATTATATACTTAACATATGTATCAAGAAAGCCATATATGAAGGGTATGTCGTTGCTCTTTTGCGATGTGGAAAAATGCACACTCCTTGCCTTGCAAACACACACACAATCCATATATACCATCTCGTCTTGCACAACCCACAACTGTGGGATAATGACTCCTGGTTAACAGAGTTACTGTACAAGATGTTACACTGCACCCTGACTGTGGAGTCATTATAGAGCAACTGTACAGTATCAATGCATAATCACTAATGGTCGTGTATGTGTCTGATTCAGTTTGTATGAGGACACAATCCTCTCCATTGTACATTATCCTGATAGAATGAAGGTCTCAATATGAAGTATGCCTGGATATTTGCACTGCTACATGACATGTTCATTTATCTGAGATCTTGCTTTACCACTTGAAATGTTGTCAGTCAGATAAACTATCAGGAAATGCAACAGACTTGCCTTTACCTCCCCTCTCGAGACGAGCGGAGGCTTCCATGCAGACTTGCACAATGTTTTTTTGCTGTTCGTCTCTTTTTTTAAATTGGTACCAATTTTAGTTTTTGTGTTATCAAAACGTCCTGTTTTTTCTTTCCATTTTAGAAGAAAGCGGGAACAATTGTTACAAAACGATGAGTGGTGACATTGTCATAGTGTAGATTTCTGTGTCTGAATCAGAAGATGTGTACTTCTCTAGTCTGGTTAAATAAGAATCACTAACCAAGCTAGAAGAGTTTGTTACATTTTTTTTTTTTTACACCAGTGGTTTGTGACAGCAAACATTGATTTAATCTAGCAATCTACCAGCTATAAAACACTAGATAATTGTAACTTCACTGGTTATTCTTTTGCGACGTAGGACCACGTCTGAGGTTTTAAAATAATCCTCAAATAGCCTTTAAACTTAGAGCAAATGCTTCACCAATAACATTATCTTATATTCCTTGTAAATGACATAGGGAGTGGATGGTAATGTTTCTGCATGTTACAATCTGTCCTCAACACTGAGGCCTGCTGCTGTGTCAGTGCCAGTGTGTAACTGCTCTTATTACAAGGCAGAGAAAAGTGTGGTTTCTTCTACAATGAAAATTGTCTATTTTGACTGAACTGGATAATTTGGCCAATTAGTTTAAATTGAAATAAGCAATGTTATTGCATTTGCCTTACACTGTACATTTGGCTGCATTAGAAAACGTAAACAATCATCATAATTTATGCTGTGATTATTGGAATAGTCGGAAACTCTGACGACAGACATAATGTCCTGCCACAAATTGCATGGTCAGCAAAATAAAATACAAAAACAGAGGCATTGAGCAGTCACCGGTATCAGCCCCACACATACAGTGTGTCTCCTACTTGCATGTTCCCACATGCGTACGTCTTTCTCTATCGCACTGTTTCTTCAAAGTCAGCATCACTCAGTGCTTTAAGCCGTTCTAAGTGCCACTTGTTCTTGCTCATCTTCTGCTCTTTTACAAAGAAATCTAATCTCAGGTGAAAAAGGTACTTCACATCCAAAACCTTAAGAGTCACCGTTTATTTTATAAGATTGCTGCTGTTTTGTCTAATTACACGTTGTTTAAAATCCATTTTTCTACTTCTGTTCCTCCCATGTTCCATGCAGCATTATGAATTTGTTTTTGCGTGCACAGGGAAGACCGCAACGTGATACCATTAGGTGGAGAAGGTTTTATTTTAAAATCCTTGAATAATTCAGTGGGTTCCAAAACAGGATTTGGTCAGCTGTTTGATTGAAATCAGTTTGATTACTGAAGGACTTTTTGACCAGGGAGAGAACAGTTTATTATCAATGATAAGCAAATCAATTGCTTAGTGTTGTGACGTATGACGTGTATGTAAAGAAGAACTAGTCTTTTTGAGCTGTGTTTTGAATGTAGGTCATTGCTGGCCAATGGGGGATGACATCTTTTGAATGATGCATTGTGAAAAAGCCGCTTTTTTGATTTTTGTTCATAAATGTATAATGCATGTCATATTTATGTTATGTTTGGTAGTTTTATTAAATTGTAAATATAGCACTAATCAATATAACACACTGTAAAGTCCTGCAGAAAGACATGCATGTCCAGAGGGTTTTATAATGTTCATAATGGTAATGGATGGGCAAATAAACCTTTGTGATCGGACAAGCGTAACTGAATAAACTGAAACGAAACCATGGCTCCTGTGGTGAAACGTGATAACTGTGTCAGTGTCATTCGTTTTAATGTCTTCTTCATCTGTTTCAGCTCAAACCAGTGAAATACTCATGGGTCATGTTAGAGCACAACTCACACCCTGGCATTTTATGCCAGTACTGCTAGACTACTGTTACACTATGGTGAGTGGAAAGCCTTGTTTAAAAAAAACGATATGACAAAAAGTTAGTAAAATGAACTCTGCTGTTTCTACAACACTGTCATAGGCAAGGTTTGTCAATGTTGCTGTTCTCCCAAGTCACCAGTAGAGGTCATATATGTAGTTTCTTCTCTGTTATGCTTAAGCTACTTACAGTTATGGAGTTTTTCAACTGAGCTGTATATAATGCACAGATGGCGAGTAGCACACACTCAATATTTTAAAGTGACTTCATTTATCTGTTATAAGATATTGCCAAAAAGATCCCTGTCTACTACTATTGTATCCCGAGAAATTAATGTCTCACCTTTTTCCCAATGAAAATAAATCCTAATTCCACAGTATTTTACAGTGTAGCAGCAGTTTGGGAAATACCCTTTCCTGTTTCATCATGTTAGTAATTCCCTGTGCACTTTGTGAGATCAATACAAATTGGTTTCCTGAGTTTTATGTAGAAAACGTTATTACTCTGCACAGATCCCTGACCTCAACTCCATCCAACACGTATGGGATGAACTGGAAAGAGTGAGACCCTGACAAATGTCTGTAGCCATTCTCCAAAATCTTGTGTAAAGTAATAGTACAATTTAATATACCTTTCTTGTTATGGCTTTATGTTATTCACAATCCCAGTTGCGGCTCTTCAGCACATTTGTTAACATTACACCTGGAGAAACCAGAGAGCAGAGGTTTCATGCTCGCACAGAAGCAGCATGAGCGCATTTTGGGCACCAGCGAAGCAAATCTAAGTACAAGCAGGGGCTATTTGAGTGTGAGTGAGAGCGTTACAAAATCTGAACGTGAAATCAATAAGTCCTGCTCTCAAACTGAAAGACTTGAGTAAAGATCGGGAAAAAATGTGCCACAACTTTGAGTGGTGATTAATTTGCAGAAGGCCTTGTTGACTGAAGAGTGTAGGACATTTCTTCGGAACACAAAAAAATCCTTCCATTAATTATCTATATGTTTATCCTTTTGAGGGTCATGGGGGGAGCTGGGGCCAATCCCTGCTGACATTGGGGGAGTAGCGGAGTACATCCTCAATGGGTCACCAGTGTGTCACTGGGTCAACAGAAACAAACAACTATTCATGGTCACATTCGCACCCACGGTCAATCCACACAGACACGTTGAGAACATGCAAAGTCCACATAGAACGGTCCAAACTGGGATTCGAACCGCCAATCTTCTTGCTGTGAAGCGTCAGTATTAACCCCCACCCTATCGGCAAAAATGATTCAGTACAGGTTTTGCAGTTGCTAGGGCAACAAGTAACCACTCTCTTGTTCAAATTCATTGTTGTTTTTTGAGCAGCACAATAATGCCACCTTGGGTGTGCTTTTGCTGTTGCGGTTTCAACAAAGCCAGTAACTCTCCTCCTTGTCTTCAGACCACAACAATTTAGAACAGGATCTTTCAGACATCATAGGAATTTTTTTTTCTCATCTATATTTCAAGAAGTGTTGCAAAAAACGATAGCCGACAGAGATTGAACAGATTTAAAGAAGAGGGGAAGAAAGAGAACCCAGCGGGAGCCATCAGATTGTCACAGATACCTGAATAGTTAGAAGTTTATCGAGATCACAAGACAAGACTGGAATATAAAAGTAAAAAGAAATTAGGGACAGTATCAGATTGATGAGATGCAGAAATTATAAACCAGCATCCAGGGAACTGAACACAACAGTGAAGTGACCTGCTGAATGTGTGAGGCCTGATGCAGACAACAACTTGTAGTGGATTCATTCTAATTGGAAAGTGCAATCACACAATGACTCGGCACAAGAAAGATAGAGACGAGGGACAGTATCAGATTGATGAGATGGATGAAAAGAGTGTGTCATGTCCCCCTGGGACATTCAAGGAGACAAGAGAGCTGGAGGAAATTAAATGTAATTAAGAAAAAATAAAAATAGAGACCGATCCAGCTTGTGGCCCGAGAGAAACTTTTCAAAAGCAATACAATAAAAAAGTGGGTTGAATTAACACCACTCTGATGTTGAGCTCTTCTGAATGCTTTGGCTGAAAAATAAACAAGAGGCACAACTGTCCTTCCGTCTGATCACTTTAAGATCATATTGTTAAACAGGTCTGCAGAGTCACCTCATTCACACAAAACCCACAACACAAGTTCTACACCACAACAGCAGCAGCGGCGACTTATTTTATTGATCATGAGAGATTTTTTTTGTAAATGTGGTTAAAACACAGGCAGTAGTAGAGGCTCCAATGACACTGGATCATACGTATATTCCCCATAATGTTACTCATGTATCCTATAGAGTAAGACACATCAGATTTCATTTTTACAACCTAAGCAGTTTAGATAAATACACTTCATAAATAAAGAACACAAAATGGCAGAAACAGAAGGTGAACACACCCTGACACTCTTGTTTTCTGTTGGGGTGCATAATACTGCCAGCCTAAAGGTATTACTGAAAATATTCACATAATATATACCCCAATAACCTCTGCAGTACAACAGACTTTTTTTATTATTATAAGCAACTGCATTCTCACAACAAAATTACAGTACATTTAGTGGCTATTTTTTATTAACCATTGTTGTTTATTTCCACTTTTCAAATGTTTTTTTTGGAACTGTAGATTAAAGGTTCAGGGTGTAGAATTTAGTGATATCTAGTGGTGAAGATGCATGTTGCAGCTGAATACCCCTCACCCCCCCTAACATGAAAGAGAACCTGTGGTAGCCTTCACTTGTCATAAAAACTCAAAAGGTCTTTAGTTTGTCCAGTCTTGGCTACTGTAAAAGAGAGGACCCACTCCTGCTGAAAATATAAATGTTTAAATATAAAGCACTCATTCTAGGGTGAAGAAAACATCCATTCCGTACAATTTAGATGAAACATACGTATGTGCAATATGTTTATATTCAATTTCTGCCAATAGATCAATTTCACCTAAATTGTTCACACTGAACCTTTAACTGAAAATGTGGAGTCATATGCAGTTGTATAGATCGTTAAAAAAAATTATGCCAAAACACTTTGTATTTGCAGTGCTTTATTTCAGGGAAATTTGATCTTTTAATTATCAGACAACAAACTGTTTTTCTACCCATTAAATTAAATTTGCGTGTAAAACAGGCTCTGCTCCCCCTCATTAATTTCCCTCTGCAGTTTTTCAGTTTCTTATGCAATTTTAATTCATCACTCTCGGTCTCTACGTCAGACCAACACTGTCCAACTTCCTCCTGCCGTCTCCCTTTTCCTCCTCTTCTCTACATACCTCTCCATACTCTCCTCACATCCAGCCCCGTCTTGACTGCAGCAATGCAGTCAAGCGAAAAAAAGAGGCAAGATGCGGCAGAAAATAAATGATGTGACCTGTGGTGCTGATGCTTCTCTGAGGAAAAATGTGATTTCTTTCTGCAAATCAGAAAATGAAGCGTAGATGGCTGTCTGGAGATTCTCCTCAATTTATTATTTATGCTAATTGTGAGTACATTTTAAAACCGAAAATGAAAATAGCTTGTATGGATGAGGGAATACCCATTTAACATCAAGGCGATTTCTCCCTCATGTGTTACCCTGCATCTTTCTCTCATCCACTGCCCCCTGACTGGCTGCTGCATTATTTATGAGGCGGGGATGTGCGCAGCCGCTAGTGTATGTCCTGAAGTACATTTCCATTCACGCAGGCAGCAAAAGTATCAGCCACTGCCTGTATTCTATGTCCATTACGGTATTTCACAGCTATTTATCAGTGGCGCCAGACGGATGCAGAGATAGAGACGAGGGAGAGAGAAGCACAGATTGGTGCAAATCCTCAGCAGCAGCCTCATTTTCTCTCCAGCAAAGGTACTGTATCGACCTCTCTCTTTTTCTATCCTTCCAGTCTCTTTTCCCAGCATATCTGGAGTCGTCATGTGTGAAATACTTCAGCGATGAGCACAAATTTCTTCAGCTGTACAGTTTAGGCGATTGTTCAGTTTAACGTGTCCAGACACATCATGCTGAGGAAGGGAGACAGAGAAGTCCTCCTGGATCTGGACTATGGAGGCGAAGCACAAACCACCGAGAGCTATGGGAGTCTGCAGAACGGAGTCTTCATCCCACCAAGATATGTGAGCACAGTTTTACTATTTTCTCATACTGCTACTTTTATATACAAGTAATGACATAAACTTTGAACATAACTGTACATTGGTTCATACAGCTGCTTCTCTCTCTCATGCCTTCACACCTCAAACATGATGCAGTGAATCTAGAAGGGTTTTTCTTCTTAATGTGATATCTACAGGCGGTGTGGTATATTAAAATCATCTTTTGGTGAGGTATGACTTCTCTGCACTGAAGGATTGTTTTCATTCAGCCGTACTGTAGAAAATGGTTCGTATCATGTCTCCCTTGACTCTAAGAGGAGGTTTTTATGATGCTGTGCAGTGGCACATGCAGGAATTTATTGTTACACCTCATCCCAAGGAAATGAACCATCCTCATACAGAACAGATGGTTTACTTGCACAAGTGAAATAATGTTTTGCCTGCTGCTCTAACTTGTTTTTAATCATGATAACTAAACTGTGGATGCTTTCAGCTTTCAGCAGCAGCTGCTGACGGAGATATGGATGATGACGATCCCATTGACCTTCACTGGAATACAAGAAGTAACCAGCCAGTTCCACAGCCGGGGATATACTTCAGAGATGGAAAAACTAAAATTGGTAGGCAGCATCAGCACTTTCTAGTAGCTGTCGTAAGCTCACTGTTTAATGTATGACCAGGGTCAGTCCCTATTGAAACTTTTGGCTCTTTATGGTTGATCTGAGTTCAGACTTCGTGCTGGTGTGGGAGGTTCGCTCGCGGAGGAAGAAGCGAGGGAAGGGGAAGAGTGAGGCGACCTGCGAGGAGGGGGAGGCCGTACCCACCGAGGAGACCAGCCACTCTGAGCGAAGGAAGGCCCAGCTGGAACAGTGGAGGGAGAGGTTTGTTCAGAACCTGGAGAGTGCTGGACTGCTCATGGAAAAGGTTCAGTACATCAGATTATTTATCTTAGTCATGAGGTTAAAATCTGATCATTGTTTTTATGGACATATTCAACAACTTGCTCAATGTGGCCTGTCGTCCCTTTAGGAGGAAACAGCGAATGAAAAGAAAACAATACACTTTCTGAAAGTGAATGCTCCCTGGGATGTGATGGTGTGTTATGCTGAGGAACTCTGTCTGAGAGCGCCATTACAGGTCAACACAGCTGTTTAGAACTAAGTATTATTAAATAGTTATAATCCTTAAGTTCTCATTACATCACAGCCCTTCTTTGATTCTGATTCTGGCTGAATTTGTTCGGGTCCACCACTTTGATTCAACTGAAATATGTCAACAACTAATACATAGATTTTCTCCACATTTTTTATCGAAATTCTTTCTGCCCACATGATGAATCCTCGTGCTTTTCTGACTTTGGGGATTTCCTGGTTTTACTCCAGCACCACTGAAAGGTTGACATTTTAGTTTTTCTTGAAATCTGGCACATACACTTAATCCTTATTCCCTTTGTGATCCCTTCATTTTTCATTTATTGTCATCATCAGCTCAGCGTCTCACTTTGTCCAATACAGCCTCAACTGTACATTGTTTAGTTAAGTAGCCAACATTTGCAAACTGAGATATTAGATAAATGCACACGTTTTACCTGCTACAATGTTAACATTGTTATCTTGGGCATCTTAACATCATTGTTTTTTTGTGCAGAACTGTGTAATCAATTTACTTACATATTTACATGCTGACATGCGCATTTAACTCAAAGTAGAGCTGTAAGCATAGAGACCTTTTTTATTCCTCTTCTTACACCAAACCCTAGTTTTTGGGATTCAAATGTATGTTAATGTGCAAGAGAATCACAGGGAGCTATGTGTGCACACACTGGATTTATTGTAGAGGATATAGAGTCTTGCTGTGTTGGGCGACATCATTGATTGTGAAATCCTCTTCCTAATGACACCGTGAATCCTCCCAGTCCTCGGTTTGTTGTTGCGTCTAACAATTTAGTAGCACTTAAATGGCACTTACTTTTGCTTTTTTGAAGAAATTGTACTTTCTCGATTCTTGTTGTTCTGGGTTTGTACCCTCATGGTTGAATGCACTTATTGCAAGTCACTTTGGATAAAAGCAAAATGAAATGTAATGTAATGGAATGCGTCACTGACAGATTAACCTCTGCAGGTGTTTGCTGTTCCCAGTACTCAATGGATATCTCCCATTTGAATGAAATTCTGGCACAACCATGGTTGTCACACAATTAAATGAGATTTTAAGGATTACAGCTTCACTGAATATAAGGAATATGTTGATCAAATATTATGAATACTGAATCAGTGTGTGTTGGGCTTCCAGGCACAGCCAAATCTGGATTTAAACACATCTGCTCGGGTACTGAGCAGACTATGCATACCTAATGTAATGACAGAGTCGGTGCCAAACAGGCCACTGGACTATTACACATGTGCATTTCGCAAGTCGAAGATGAGCAGGTGAGTTCACTAACGTCGATCAATAACAGCATCAGCTCACATTGTATTGTAGAATATACAGTAAGAGTGTAACTGGCTTTTACAGATTCCTCGGCTGTGAGGACCATGAATCCTACTTCACTAATACACAGAGACACCGTGTTGTGAGTATCAGGACTTCCTCCACAACATATTTAATGTATCCAGTGTTGACTTAATCTAATGGAGTGAAAGTTTGTGTTTTATATCAGGTGTATGAGATTCTTACCAAGACGGTTTACGGCAAAAAGAAGAGGTCTGAAGTTGGCGTGGACAGACTGATAAATGAAGGGGCGTACACTGCAGCGTTCCCCCTGCATGAGGTCAGATATTATGTATCTGCTCTTAAATCTGATGTAAGGTATTTTGTTGTCCTCCTTCTCTTATCAGTTGCATGTGTATTTTGGGTTGTTTCGTTTTTTTCCGTCAGGGCCCTTTTCAACTTCCTAAGTTTGAGATCCGTCCTGATGAACTCAACCAGAGGCAGGTTCTTTACCACTACTGGGCCCGCTGGTTCGAATGGTACAAGTACCAACCTCTGGACCACATCAGGGAGTACTTTGGAGAGAAGATTGCACTCTACTTTGCATGGCTGGGTAAATATACATTCTTATTCAGCCCCATTCAACTTTACCATAATGATTTTTATCTTGAAAGTGCAGAACAGAAACCAAAGTTCTATAAATTATTTAAAAAATACAAATATTTTGTTTATTGTGACACACCTTCATCACCCTTTATTTTTTAATGCATAATAAGCTGATTGGGGAATGAATTATTTTTGTCCTTTGGTCTTGATTTTTCTCCTCCTATTTAACAAAGAGAATAAAATCTCCTCAGCATTAGAAACATTGTATTTTTTCTGTGATGCCAACACGACGTCTTGATCAAGGACTCCCCAGCATTAGACAGCAGTGCAGCAGTGTAATGGCACCTTCCCCCTGCATCAGCTGAGAGCTGTGGCCTAATGTAGGTTTATGTCACTGCAGGTTTCTACACAGCCTGGCTGCTGCCGGCAGCAGTGGTCGGAACCCTAGTCTTTGTTTCTGGAGTCATGTCCATGGGTACCAACACACCAGCGTGAGTCCGCACACACTCTAAATACATGTCTAATGGTAAAAGACAAGGAGCAGGGGAGCATTACACAAACCAACACACATTAAAACACAGTTGATTGATAAAGATAAAGGATCTTTGTTGCATATCGTTCTCCCACGCCTGTCTCTCCTCATTTCCTGTCATCTCACTCTCATCATTAAGGCATAAAATGCTCTTCAATTTCTATAATCAACAAATAAACAAGAAGCAAGGACAGCTACTGTGAGTTAGTGATGTTCCCCAGGACATGAAATTACAATCAGTCAAGGACATATCTCATATCAACTCATAAATATATATTATTTTATCTCTTGAGCGACAACAGCAAATACTTGATATAAAACTTTTTGACCTGTCAGTATTTTTCTCTGTAGAAAATACATGTTTTTGGCATCTGTTATCTTTAAGGGATAAAATAAAGACTAAGTTTTTGCTCTTAAAAAATACAAAATGACTTCATAAACGACATAACATCCTGATTCAATAATCAGACTTTTTTTGCTAAAGCCTTACTTGGTGTGGTACAGTATGACCAATACATTAGGGTGGCTAATGTACTATGTACCTGTGTATACCTGAACTACATGGATACAGAGACTTTCCTCAGTCCTGATATCACTAGTAGTGATGTATCATTGTGCCTGCACCAAAACCTGGATTTGCAGTCCTTATGTAGCATCTGGCACCATGGCCACAGTGTAGCTCTGAAGGTAACACTCAGGCATGATATCAGTATCGATCTAACCAGGAATAAAACAAATAAGTATAGTTCCTAAAATGTTTGGTCAGAAATTTCTTCCCTCCCACATTATGTCCAACGATCACAATTTTAGATGCAAATAGTTGAAAACTAAGTCTGGTCTGCACAAAAACCAAAACTACTATACAATTCACATGGGGTATGTCTGTGCCTGGTGTTTTATACATTATTCACAGCACTGTGGACTGCCTTCTCTATACTGTGTATATTTAATATTGACTTAGCATCTGTTTTCTTTCTGTGACATCCTGTAGATTTCAGTACTAGACCATTCCTCCCACTATGGTGCATAACACATGTGGTTAGAGAGAATGAAAGATGAGTCGATACATTAGGAAGGAAAACAATCCAATGGCTTAGATTCATGACGTTCATTAGTTCACACTGTAGATTAAAACCATTGATTAGTGGAGAATGGATGGAGAGAATCCTCTAGCAGCAATAAACTGCAGTCGTCTCATGTGATAATACACAATTAGTGCAGGATAATCTCCCCATTGCAAAGTGTGTGTGTGTGTGTGTGTGTGTGTGTGTGTGTGTGTGTGTCTGTGTGTCTGTGTGTGTCCTTCGGCTCTCCCATTAATAATTATGAGTGATTAACCCCACAAATCATCCACTGTCTGTCAGCAGTAAGGAAATATGTACGAGTGGATCCACTTATCTGATGTGTCCTCTCTGTAACACCTGTAACGCCTGGAACATGTCTGAAATCTGCACCATGGCTAAGGTAAAGAACTGTCACAACATTTTGCAGGTTAACAAAACAGTTTTTTATGAATTAGAATGTAGACAGACTTAGAGTTAATGTGTGAACCTCTCTGCATTGCAGATGGGCTACTTATTCGACCACCCAGGTACGGTCCTCTTCAGTGTGTTCATGTCGTTCTGGGCCGTAACCTTTCTGGAGTACTGGAAGCGAAAGATGTCCACCCTGGCCCATCACTGGGACTGCATGGACTTCCATGAAGAAGAGGTGTCATAACCCTTCCTTTCTTTTTTGAATTCAGTATTAGTGTGGCCACATTGGTCTTATGGTTCTTGGGTAAGTCATGGTTGGTAACTACCAACATCCCAATTGGTAAAACCTTTGGGTTTGTAGACCTTTTCCAAAAGAACTTCACTTAACAAGATTTAACAATGAGTTCTCCACACAGGAAACTTTAACAGCCATAGGGCAATCTTAATGCTAGCTCAGTATTTTTCTTAATTACTAACCTAGAAGGGCACATCCCTCCACCAAGGCTGATTGGCTACAAAGATGTCTACACATATCTTGAGAAATTCACAAAACTTTTGAAAAGCGCCCTATTTTGCAATATTAAAAAAGTGGGGAAAAAAATCCCTGCTCCACCGCACAGGTGATGTTAGCCTGATGTAGAAATGATCAGAATTCAGTCCTGGGTGGGCTATATACGATCTAACCTCTATGGCGCTCAAAGCGTGTACCTCCACCAAGGCCCAACAGTCCCCTTAAATTCAATCAAGCTGCACCAAATTCCACACATAGATATCAGTTATTTCAACCTGCCTTGTATTTTTCATCGAGATCAATGAATTATTAGACCTAAATGTATACAAAAAAAATAACTAACCCAATGCTTAACAGAATGTAAGAAAACTTCATGGATCTGCTCCAAAATGTATTGAGTTCTGTGTTGCATCCTCCCCACGAGTCTCATTAAAATCTGTTCTGCAGTTTTTATGTTATCCTACTGACAAACAAACATACAGGGGTGAATACATAACCTCCTCCTAATCTTCCATGGGCAACAGTTTTTGTTGCAGTACTGTTGCCTTCTCATTTCACGTTACCACTAAGGCTGATGTCATCACTGTGTTCCCCCAGGAGCGTCCTCGGCCAGAGTTTGCAGCCAAGGCCCCAACTATGGAGCAGAACCCAGTGACTGGGGTCAAAGAGCCCTACTTTCCAGAAAAAACCAGGCTGACCCGCATGTTCACAGGCTCCATGGTCATCATAATGATGGTGAGACACTGTTACAATGTTTAAAAGACAGCTCTGGAGCTGTTTATGAACTTCAGGCTCATCGGTTTATAGTAGCCATACCGTAAATGGAAGTATTTGGGTTAGCAGAACATTCTTTCATTGTGTTCATCTTAAGACCTAGTTTGATGATAAGAATATTCAACAGTTGTTTATATGAGTCTGATATTGGTTGTCAAACTTCTAATCTGATATAATACACCTTGTGTTACTGGATTAATTACTTGTTTTCCAAGACTCACATGATGTGTTTTTACTGCAACATCCTGATCAGCTCCCACACATGTACTGTGTGTATAAACTCTCATTGTCTTATTGGTATAATCAGTCTCATTATTCTTGGTCTCAGTGAAGAGTCTCAGTGTCTTTTGACTCTTTACATCCTGAAGAGAAAGAGAGGTGGGGTTTACACCTGTGTGCTGTCCCACTGAATCCTAAAGTTGTAACTGAACCCTGTTCTAATAATGAATCCAGGTCATTTGCCCACAGGGCTGGATATGATCTGATAATCTCAGCTACTCGCTGCCATACTGTATCCAAGATTCACTTCCTCTTGGGCAAGAATCTGAGGATCAGTTTTCCCTCAGCCTTTATTTCTGATGGCAGTGATAGAGGTGGGAAGTGGAAAATTCTGCATCAGGGTTATGTAATTTACATTCAGTTTTGTTGAAAATGAGGCAAGGAACTATTTCCTGCTGAAAAAACTGTTACTTTCATTGGTTATGATTTACGATCTACAATTTATTTATATGAAGCAATTTCTCTTCTGAGGTCAGAAACTGTGAAAACACATGGTTTATTGTGGATCGGCCTTGAAAACATAAGCATATTGTGCTAATAAGTGCTTTTCATTCAGAGAAACTATTTTATAAATACATTTTTGGAGATCTGCTGCTGTGGTGTGTGTCTGGGCTGGTGGGAAAAACTTCAACATATGAGAATTGAGAACCGTCGGCAAAATACGATTTGCTACAAGACAGTCAAAATACAAACACGGGCATCTTGAATGAAGATAATAAGCATTTATAGCTAATCAGTGCTTCCTGAAAGTTTTCTGATTGGGCCTCACAAAGCCAACTTACTGCTTGTTGTTTCACTGACTATGAGTCACAATAAAAAGTCAACTTCATATTTATTCACATGAGCAGGAGTTGAACAGGAGCACATGTGTGTAGATCCCACTAGCAACCACATTACATTACACACAGAGATCATGTTTCACAAATCTCTTCAGACTCATGCCAATTACAGCAACACACTAGGATCAATACAGTACAGCTCCCTACACTCTCGTGAACTGAATGTGATAATTAATAATTTACTAAAACTGAGCCTGGCAGTGGTGTAAGTAGCACGGTGGGCCACATCATACATAGCAGCCAATGGTTTGCATCTAATAAGAATACAAATCACTAACTCCATTGTTTAAAATCAATTTCCGTGTGTCTTTCCTCTCAGCTGTGTGTGGTGATGATCTTCCTGGTGACGGTGGTCATGTGCCGCGGTATCATCATTGTGATGATGTTCCACACTGAGAGCCCGGTCCTGCGTACAGAGGTACATCAGAGCCACACATCGTGGAGTCTGCTCGTTGCCTGGAAAGAAATTGCAAGCAATAGTCCAACACATAATCTCTTTCAAAATAGTGTTTTTTTGATCAGATTAAGTAAAAAAAAAAACGTGTTGAATAGTGAGCATTATATGTTCTGCAATATGGACTTTGTTCTTTCTGCACAAAGCCAAGCTAGTGGTTCCCCCCTTATTCCAGTTTATATAATAAACTAAGCTAGCCAGGCAGAAAACACTGTGACTCTAGTTTTATCAGAGATGAGATTGGCATCGATTCTATTTCTCACCCTTGAAAAGAACGTAAAATTCCAATCATGCCTTCAAACTCACAGTAACTAAAGTACATGTTTTATTCCCTGTGTCACTTTTATGACCAGTATGTGTCACCAGGGTGTAGGGTCGTGGTTGCAGGCTGTAATTCAGTAGCATGTTGCAGCAAAGATTGTATGCGTCAGCATTTAATTTGCTGTATTTTAACCGATGTGGTTCATATGTTATTTTATTTTGAAGGCAGTGTTGTTCTTGTTATCCTACATACATATGCTGTACTGTAGATCTGTGTGTCAAGGAGCTAGTTTGTGAAGACTGTGTACATTCTTACATGTGTGTGACTTCCTCATCAGGCAGGGACCATAGCCAACATCTCCAGCAGTATCGTGAATCTGGGCCTCATCCTGTTGATGGGCCGGGTCTACACTGCTTTAGCAGAGCAGCTCACTAAATGGGGTAAGAACCATTACTGCTCTGTAATATGATATCAGCATCTCACTGAGGCCAAACCCTCAACTAAACTCGCTAAAGGTGGAGGATTCTCACAGATCAGATAACATCTTAAATTTGCTATCATCTTGAAATAGTCTTTCACTGAGGACAACAAACACACACTGCAGCATGGAGAGTAGCAGACTGCTGAGCACCCTGCGTCACACCCATCTGTCTTTCTTGTTGTTTTTGGTGCTTATTTCTACAAAGTACAGATGCACCTCATAGCAGCCACATCTGGCAGCATTCTGAATGTTGCAACACTGCTGTGAAAAGTCAGATGGGGAGTTGAGTCACATGATCAGACAGGTTTTAAACAGACCCTGAGGTTAGTTCAGATTATCTGAGAGAGAAAACAAAGGTAACAGTAAAACTGATATCCAGGGTTTAATGTCTTTAACACTGTGCATCCTTGTTTTCTTTGTGGCAGAGATGCACAGAACACAAACCCAATATGACAATGCCTTCATCTTCAAGGTGTTCATCTTCCAGTTTGTCAACTTCTACTCTTCTCCTTTCTACGTGGCTTTCTTTAAAGGAAGGTGAGACTTGAGTCAGGCACAAAGAAAGTAAGAAAATTGTTGCGATCAATGTGATTTTGAGTGTCTTTCTTTCTGCTTGGGTGCAGGTTTGTTGGTTACCCGACCAACTATGGGACCTTGTTTGGGATGAGAAATGAGGATGTAAGTCTCCTCTTCTACCTTTGGGTGATAAATGTCAAAAGAGGATGATTTTATTGATCCTGCAAATTCTTTTTGTGTTTTTATCTAAGCAGGTAAAAGAAAACTCACATCTATCTGTGTTTGTGTTTCTGTGTGTTTTCATATTGCAGTGTGGTCCTGGGGGTTGTCTCATTGAACTGGCTGAACAACTCTTCATCATCATGGTGGGAAAGCAACTCATCAACAACATCCAGGAGTTCATTATCCCGTATGTTATCATTTTTGTGATGTACAACTATCGGATTTCTGATTGATCTAAACTGTTAAAAATAAAGGCGGGCATGCATATATATATATATACATACATATATAAATCATTATGATATCAGCAGTGTTTTAAGAATAGCAGTTTATATTCACAATGTCAAGGAGATTTACTATACTACCAACAATCCTCAGGTAGTGACGGCTGTGATTTGTGAAGCTTGCTGTTACCATAGAAATATCTACCAGAACTGCAAAAATCATATCTGCTAGGATCGGCTCGTTCAGTGTACAGCGTTCACCACAGAGCGACCATGATTCCACTTTCTTTCACTTTAGAGATGAGGAAAAGAGTCTAAAGGTGAGAGTCACTACAACAATGTTAAATTCAAGAAGAAATACTGCTGTTGGAAAGGGATCATTTGCGACGGTTTATGGGATGCAAAGTTCCTTCACTCTTTAAAAAATATGTACACAGTTTTATACCTTTTTTCCATTTTCTAATATTAGTTTTTTTGCTCTGAATTTAATGTTTTATGGTCACGACTCATCTCATAGCTGGTCGATGTGGCTCCAGGGTTACAACGCTCTTCTGTAACGTCAATGGAGAAAATTAATACGAAATTTACTTCCAGAACCAGAGCCATTTTAAAAATGGGCAGCCACTGCTGTGCTCTATTGTTCTTCGATTAAAGATACAAACAAATACAATGGTAGCTACTCAGTGGACAGCATTTGTATTTATTTAACCTTATTAATCATATTGATCAGTGTTCTCTGTTTTGTTGTACTGGACCTTCACGGTGTTGTCATGGCAGTGATGCATTAGACTGCTCGACATCCTGACTGCAGCTGTGTCTCTTTGGTGCAGTAATGCTCACCCTGGTTCCTCTGCAGCGCTGGCACAGTGTGTGTGTCCAATAGTACAATAGTGCAGAATCTGGGTTGCAGGGGGCTGTAGTAAACAAAACATGTGACAGAAAAGTTGGGAAGAGGCTGCTCTTCCAGGTTTTGACCACCAGTGGCTCTGTGATGCAAAAAGAGATGTATGAGGGGCAGTGAAAGGGAATGCAACTGACAGCAGAATGTGGTGGTCCAGTGACTCTCCTCTTCTTATCATATTGAAAACACTGATCACACCCAGTCTCATACTGCAGTTGGGCATTTTGAGCTTCTTCCAAGGCATTAGCTATTAATGGCATGTTTAATGTTGTGTTTGGCTTTCAATTGACATGTTGCACATAAACATGCAATGAGAGGAAAAAAATGAATAAAACTGAAAACAATATATATAACAATATAAATATATATATTTTGTTATATATATATATATACTGTGTTTAACGTAGATCTCTGTGCTGATTCTTTAATACTGAAGCCGCTGCAGTTTGATCAATTAAATGATCGTAGCTGAGTGAGTTGGAGTCAGGTTTTGTCTGCTTGTGTAAGAGGTTTTCAGCTTCTTTTTTCTTTACTGCAGCTGTATCCAGATTTAGGGCCTGAATCCTTTGAGGAACACAGCCCACAGAGTTTCTATGCTATTCACTAACCACTGGCTTAATCTAACCCTGACGTTGGCAGGACTTCCTTCAGGAGGCAGCGTCTTCCTCTTTGGATCAGCGCACATGTTCCTATTGTGCTCTTTTGTTTAAACCTGAGAGGATTGCTGCCTACAGAGAAGAGAAAATGGGCTTGTTTTAAATAAAACCTATAAAGCCCTCGATGTGTTTCATACCGGCTTCAACTTAAACTGCTCTGACCTGTGACAGAACTGCATGTGAGTGAGAGGACAGGGTTGTTTGTTTGTCTTTGGGATTAGAGATGGAAGGAAGAAGATTGTGCCTTTGTCTCAGTATGAAAAAATATGGAAGCTTGAACACGTGCAGTGAAATTTGAGGCAGATATGTGTAACAGAAAAGCAAGAATCAGCTACGTTTTAAGGATAAGGCCTCTTAGTTACTGCGACAACAGCTCTAAATGACTCCAGCTTTGAAGAATGAAAAACCCACGTTCATCACAAGTTAACTCAGTTAGCCATGTGATATAAGATCTTCAATATGAGTTCTAGATTTGAATCACAGTTTGCAGGGGCAAAGACCAGAAAAGTAGTTATAGAGGAAAGGCAGTGTGAAATAAAAAATATACACATCAAATTAGAATTAGATAAAACAACAGTATCTCTACCAGCTCCAGACCTGTGTTTTGTAAATGAGCCTGACCTCTCATTAACCTGTGTAAACGCTTCATCTCAACACTATGCTCATGTTTATTTCAAATCGATGATTATACTTTTTTTTCTCTGCTCTGACAGTAAAGTGAAGGCCTGGCGCCAGAAGAGAACTTTGGCCAAGGTTCTGGGGGGTAAGGCATCCCATGAGCCTCGGCGCTGGGAGGAAGATTACAAGCTGGTGGAGTGTGAAGGCCTCTTTGAAGAGTATCTGGAAATGGGTGAGAGTCTGGAACTCTATGTAAAGAATGTGGTGCAGTTTAATCTGGGTGTGCAAATTGTCGGCTGTTTTTCATTGCACAAATGTACAAAAACGACTCTTGTGCTGCAGTGCTCCAGTTCGGGTTCATCACCATCTTCGTGGCTGCCTTCCCCCTCGCTCCGCTCTTCGCCCTCCTCAACAACTGGGTGGAAATCCGTTTGGACGCGCACAAGTTTGTGTGCGAGTATCGGAGGCCGGTGGCCGAGCGTGCCCAGAACATCGGAGTGTGGTTCAACATACTGGAAGCCCTGTCTCACTTGTCTGTCATCGCCAATGTGAGATAACAGCATCATCACAGCACATCACTGTTGACCACATTTTTTCTTTGACTTTATATTTTGTCTCTCTGCAGGCTTTTCTAATAGCCTTCACGTCCGATTTCTTACCTCGTCTGCTCTACCAGTACAAATTCAATAATGAGCTCCACGGATACGTCAACTTTACCTTGGCTTACGCCCCACTTAACCACACTGACAACTGCAGGTATGCTGATTGTTTCAATGAATGTAATCTGAAGTGGGGAAAACAATCTCTGGTTTGAAATTCTCAAAGATGTTTTGTTTTGTTTTACTTTTAGCTAAAACCTTGAAAAGTTCGGGGTTTCAGTTTTTATCATGCTGATTTCATGTAATAGATGTGACCAATAGGGGGTAGCATAACTGATATCTGTTCTGCTGCAGAACAGGCGCACACACACACACACACACACACACACACACACACACACACACACACACACACACACACCAACCATTACAGAGTTTGTTACTATGTTACTTTTCTTTTCCAGATATAAAGCGTACAGAGACAACAATGGAAACCACACACTATTCTACTGGGAGCTCCTCGCTGTCAGACTTAGTTTCATCATTGCTTTTGAGGTACGAGGAAGCTACTCAGTCTCTCTGTTATTTTGTTTTGCGTTCGAATGATGTTACTGTTTTTTATTTATTTTATCTTTCATCCACATCTCTCTTGTCAGTTGTCCCTTTGTTTTCACGAGTACACTTGAATTTCTGGTCGTTTAACCCTCTGTTAGTGTATTTACGTTTTAGTTTTTACTATATTATGTGATGTTTGCCTATATCGTCAGATCATTTAGTGTTATTTTGTAGATGATGACATTTCCTGTCTTACGATCACTCTCAATTTCTGTGACGCATCAGTTCATCTTCCAATTTCCTGTCGAGCATCTACCTTTGCTTCATCTTCCTTACCAAGTCCCTCCCATCCTCCTCTGTTCTTTGTTTGAACTGATATGTCTGCTATCTGGTTGACACTATTATACAGTATAGTTCAATTCCTACACCTTATTATTTATTTATCATTATCTATGGGAATGGGAATTATCTTGAAATACCAGCTCGAACACAAAAACACATCTTGGAATGTCTACTAGCTTAGCTGGTAGCACAGGGGCCCCTACCTCCTGCTGTCCTATTTTATGTGATGTCCACTAACCATTCAAACTGTAGATAATGTTAAAGGACAGGTCTTTTTCCTCAGTCTGATGTGGAGGTCTAATATCTTGTCGTATGGGTGTCTCCCCTCTTCCAGCACGTGGTGTTCTTTGTGCTGCGAGCCATCGACTGGATCGTACCTGACGTCCCTGAGTCGCTGGAGGTGAAGATCAAGAGGGAGCGCTACCTGGCCAAGCAAGCTCTGGCTGAAAACCAGGAGGCTATGTTGGTGAGTCGAAACCGAGGGGCTGCCCCTGCCTGTGCGGGCACCGCTAGCCCAGGCCAGTAGAACATGGGACACACACACACAAACAACGCCATGCAACACACACACTATGAATTCAAGGTGTTACTAACCTTCAGTGACTAACCTCACTGTTTTGAGGTTGGTAATAAAATACTTATTTCCTTCTATTCAGTTTTATGAGATCTGACCCAGATATCAGAGTCATATACATGTTTTACAGACAGTATCTATGTGGTCTCTATGGATCAGCAGAGTTCACAGGTCACACACAGTGTTACATCTGTCACCTTATGCTGTTGATTCCCATAAATACATTCCACATTTTAAAGCCTTTTAAAAGCTCACCCACCCACCAGCTCACCTCCTCAGAGTGTTTGTGAAGCACCTGCAGCTCCACTAGCTGCTATAAACCTGCTACACCGCACGCAACATGATCATTAAAGGTAATTTGTGTGGGATCGGAGCCAAATATATCGATGTCAGATGCATTCGATCGTATCCACAGACCGATGACTGGTGTCTGCTGGCTTGTTTTGAATGTCAGTGTTTAACTGAAGAGTAGGACTCAGGATTTACCTGAAAAAAAGAAAAATCATTGCATTCAAAAAGAGAAGAAAGTCCCATAAAGTGTAGACTCATCTTCGTCTGTGTGTGTGGGTGTGTCCCTGTGCTCTGACCCATGCTGTTGTCACGTGTCTCATGTAGTGAATTATGCCAGATGATGGCAGGTGAGTACATCACAAGTAAGTAAATGGAATTCTCTAGGTGGACCTCATTATTTTATCAGATTAAATCAACTCCAGTTAAAGTGAATGAAAAGGAGCAGCAGTGATCGGGGATTGGAGCCATGGTGGCAAGGTCTTGCTGAAATAACCCCTTGACCAATCACGAGTCAAGTCTCAGCTGTCAATCGTGATATTTCACCCTGTTTTTATAGCATCAAAAAAGCTCACTGGAATGATGGACTCTTTAACATACATCAGTGTTATTAGAAATAGTGAAAATGAAGGAAGCCATCTTTGAGAAAATGTAATGTAAGTCAAAAAAATAACCTTAAGTTGCTTATACTTCAGTTTATGTAATATTTTAAAGGAATAGTTCACTTTTAGGGAAAATAATAATTTGCTTGCCGGTGAAGAGTGAGATGAGAAGACTGAGACTGTTACTCGTATGACTGTCTGTACCAGCTAGCTTAGCTTAGCTTAATTTAGCTTAGCTGAGTTTTGCTTTGTTTAGCTTAGCGCAGGAAACAGGGACCAGTAACTTCCTGGAGTCTGCTCGTTGCCTGGAAAGAAATTGCAAGTAATAGTCCAACACATAATCCCAAAATAGTGTTTTTTTTTTATCAGATTAAGTAAATGGTAAATGGTTTTGTATTTATATAGCGCTTTTCTAGTCTTGATGACCACTCAAAGCGCTTTACAGTACAGTTTTACATTCACCCACTCACACACACATTCATACAGTGCATCTATTAGCAGCACTTTGTTGTTCTATGGGGGGCAATTCAGGGTTCAGCATCTTGCCCAAGGACACTTCGGCATGCAGATGGGGAAGACTGGGGATCGAACTGCCGACCTTCAGGTTGGAGGACTACCACTCTACCCCTCAGCCACAGCCGCCCAAAATAAACGTGTTGAATAATGAGCATTATATGTTTTGCGATGTGGAGTTTGTTCTTTCTGCACAAAGCCAAGCTAGTGGTTCCCCCCTTATTCCAGTTTATATAATAAACTAAGCTAGCCAGGCAGAAAACACTGTGACTCTAGTTTTATCAGAGATGAGATTGGCATCGATTCTATTTCTCACCCTTGAAAAGAACGTAAATACGTAGAAATTCCAATCATGCCTTCAAACTCACAGTAACTAAAGTACATGTTTTATTCCCTGTGTCACTTTTATGAGCAATATATGTCACCAGGGTGTAGGGTCGTGGTTGCAGGCTGTAATTCAGTAGCATGTTGCAGCAAAGATTGTATGCGTCAGCAGTTTCTTTTGGAACTTCATACCTCTTACAGGTTAGTCTGTCGGAACTGATTCTCTCTCCTGTCTCTCTTCTCCTTCCCCATTCCTGCGTTGTCCAAACCCAACTGCACTGCCTCCCCTGAAGCAAGCCACACGTCCTTTGGAAACATGAGTTAGGAGTCTACCATGGAAAAGCTGTGGTGGGAGAGAATATCAGAGGATTAAGAGACACAGCTCTGCACCTGGAAGTCAACTTTTTGAAATACTGTCTACGCACTGGGATTTTTTGTCACAAATGTATACTGCTGCACAGACATTGTGATCAACAGCTATGTAATAGAGGCCAGGTCAATTTACCCATCTTACCGACAATTTCAGCCACACATCGAAGGTAATATCTTCCCAATCTGTCCCTGATTTAAAAAGAACCATCTATCCACACTGGGTACAGACAACAGGCAACTGGGCCTCAGCCTGAAGGGGCTAAAACATCATAAAATACAATTTAAATGGTTTGATAATTACCTGGCAACTTCAGCATTACTAGAGTAGGATGTTGGAACAAGGGCATTTATTTATTCTTTTGTCTTGACAAAAATGCACATAAATATAATTTAAATTTACGAGGTAAAACGTTAAAGAATGCAACATTCTCAAAGTAACAGGCACAATATCTACCACAATGACACCACATCCATGTCAATGTTTTTACTGTGTTTCGACTCGATAATTAAAGCTGCAGCATAGTTAACGCTCTCACACTGTCATCAGGGTTCATCGGGTCGAGATTTTAACATGACATAGTTTCACATGCAGCAGTGTGAGTCAGACTCAGACTGAGGTTGAACAGTGAAGGCCATAATGTTAAGGGGACACTATGTACTGACGGGGCAATACAGTAGAGTCTGACTAGTAGTGTGGGTCAGACTCCATTAATCTTTACCATAATGCAGTTTGATGGCAATTTTATATAGCAGGAGGAGTTATATGGTAAATCTGGCCTAATGTGGAGGCAAATAATTTTGCATGAAGACTCCCCTGGTATATTAATCATATACAATATATCAAAGATGAGCAAATGCATTTGGAAATAGTTGGTTCTTTCCTTCAAAAGATACAAGGGTACAAGCCTGTTTAAAGGTTCAGTGTGTAGAATTTAGTGACATCTGGTGGTGAAGTTGCATGTTGCAGCTGAATACCCCTCATCTCACCCTCCTCTTCCAAACATGAAAGAAAAAAGTGTTTAGTTTGTCTACTTTGGGCTACTGTGAAAAACATAGTGGCATCCGTAGAGAGGACCCGCTCCCGATGTAAATATAAAGTATTTAAATATAAAAGTCCCATTCTAGGGTAAAGAAAACAACAATTCGTAAAATTTAGATGATTAAACACTAGTGAAAACATCACTAGGATTATTTAATATTCAATTTCTGCCAGTAGATTCCTTTCACCTAAAACTAACACAGTGGACCTTTAAATAAAAATGAAAAGGTGCATTTATAAAAATGATAAATGAAGTTTGGAAGAATGTATCAAAGTGTTTTGAATTCATTACCAGTCAGTTTTTTGACCAAGTTCTTCTCCATAGCAACAAAGGTCGAAGCTCATGGCTATCATATTTACATTTTTTGCCATGTCAAACTAGATACAAAAAAAAAGGATTTCTTAGAAACAGAGTTTCTTGGTGGATATTGAATTAACTAATTAAATTATAGAATTAACTGTTGACCATAACATAAACATATTATGCTTGCACTATCCAGGAGCATCCTGTGTTTCTGTGTTGAAGAACGTTTACGATTTCATTTTAAAAAGCAGCTCGATTAGACTATGTTACCTGCCTAGTAAAAGCTGATGATGTTGTCGTGACTATGGGGTAAAAAATATGCAATTATCTACACCTACATCTGCAATGTATGCACTATGTTCATGCAATGCACATACTGTAAACTGTCCATGAATGCTGAGCATGCCTGTCTTTTTACTTGAATCTGCACAGTCCTCATATGGAGCATTTCAGAGAGTTACCAAGGTACATATCTGCACAAACAGGAGTGAAACAGTACCTCAGTGTAGGACATATTTTGTGTGTGAGCTGTTTTGCATTAAAATAAATCTAGTTTGATGAATGGCTCCTCAGTGTGGGATTCTGAAATGCTGGTTGTTACTGTACTCGCTCTGCTGTAGGGATGAACTTGAAATGTTATCGTTCTTCTCCATCTACCTTCTTCTCTTCATCTCACCTCAGGATGTACAGTAGCCTCGCTCCCTGCAGGGCACTGATTTATTAGGAGTCAGATACAGACAGGTGTTGGGTAATGATTTCTCTCTTCCTCCTCCCTTCACACCCACCCACATGGCCTTGGGCAACTCCTGACTTTTATGTAATCTCTTCCTTGTTACCTTTTTATATATCTCCTTCCTCCTTTACTTTTCCCCTCCCTTTCTCTCTCTTTGCCACTTTCGTCTGCTGGTTGTTATGATTGCTGTGCGTTCCTCTGCCATGGCCTGCAGGAAGAGTGAGTTGGTACTTGTCAGTGTGCACAGGTATGCACCGTGGACACCTGCTGACTCTCTCACCTTCTGGTGGAATATGGAGAGAGATGCAAAACAGATGCCTGAGTCAACCACATGTTAACTCATTGGATCGTTTGTTACATTTTCATGTATAAAATCATAGAAATCCTGTATTGATCATTTATCAATGATACATAATTATCATCCACCTTTATGCAGATATGTCAAGGTTTTATACTGAAAACAACACAAATTGATTAATATTTAAAGTCCTCTAATAAATACCGGTGAACCTTACAGCCCTGTCAGTTGGTTAGACTTCACAAACTCATGCTGTAATCTAAACATACAGCTTTATTTTCAACAAGTCAAAGCGTATAAGGCTGAATGTTGCTAAAATGTGTAAACAATAATGACGAAAACATCTACAGTATCTCTATTGGGTGGTGCAACCATAAATAACATGGACTTGTTGTTTACATGTGAAACAAGCTGAGCAACAGAATAAATATGTTGATACTGTCTAACAATGTGGAAGAAGATGATTTTTCCAGCACAGATTTTTTTCCTACAGAAAGGAACTTTATTTATAAAAGGGGGTGGGGGGGGGTTGAAATACCGGTGTACAGCACATCCATCGTATGACCAATTTGAAATGCAGTGTCCAATTGTAAACCAGCCTGTTTGAATGGGCTGTTTGCTTTGCCTGTGGTGATGCCGGCTGCAGCTTTCTTGCTGAAACTGTGAAAGTGACCTGCAGTATTTGTAATTTCGGTAATTGAGTAAAGGCCGACCACAGAAACCTGAAGCTGCTCCACCACCGCTGCTGCACTAAGAGAAACTCACCTGTTTATTCAAAGTGTCCAGAGAACCCTGAACTGGAAAATCATTTGTTGCTGCTGTCGTAGTGAACATGATCCATGAGGTCACTTACATTGATGATGCAGCTCAGGGCTGGCCGCTTGTTTTTTCAAAGTTTATCAATATTGAATGTGCCATTTGTTAAAATTCTACAAAATTCAACACTGATCTTCCTTGGGTCCAAAACTATACATATACTACTAGCATGAAGTGTGAAGCCGAGACGATGAACAATTACTAAACTTTCAGTAATTTTGCCAGAAAAACTTTTTTTCTAAGTAAGAATGTTTATACAAGAGGAAAACGCCAAAAAGGCATTAAGTGACCTGTTTTCCTCCAGCAAAAGATGGAGACAATAAGACGTCCACCACTTCTGTGTAAACTGCTGTGCTGGGCTAATCTAACTCACCCAACACCACCCACTACCATTCTTTTCATGTTTGATTCGTGAATGTAGCTGATACATCAAGGAGCACTCAAACAGATGAGGGAGTAGCAGCTTCTTACCATCTTTTTCTTATCTCACAGGCAGACTTTCAGTGGAAGCTCCATGTTGGTGCATGCGCACATCATACACGCACACACACACACACACACACACACACACACACACACACACACACACACACACACACACACACACACACACACACACACACACACACACACACACACACACACACACACACACACACACACACACAGGCAATAATAGATCTGCTCCCACAGTGATGCAAATGCATACATGCACAAAGACGAACATGCTAATGTGCACTTGCACTAGCATGCAAGGATTGGTGCCCTGAATTTGTTTTGGGTGACTTCCCCTCTCACACATTCAAATAACACAAATATATGATACAACACGTTTTGTCTGATAAATTAGAACCAACTAGCATCATGCAATGTTTTATTCAGATGAGGAACAAAATCTCTACTAGCTCACTGTCTCTCTGTCTCAAAGCAGGTGCTGAAATGAGACACTAAATAACTATTAGAGTTAGAGGATGGGCGAGAGGGGGAGGAGAAAGAGAAAATGGGAGAGCACCTCCCCAACAGTAGCAGAGAGAGAGAGAGAGAGAAGGAGGGAGGGAGGGAGGAAGAGGGAACGAGAGGGAAGGGAGAGCAGAGGAGCTTAGAAAGGGGATCTGCATTGTAAGTAGCTCTGAGAGCAGCAAGTGGTGGTGGCCGTTTTTCAACCTGTTTTTGTTTTCTCGAGGAGCAGGAGAACGAGAAGGAGAAGTGTCAGGAAGAAGAACACAGAGTTGAAAAAGTCTTAGCTGTGTTTTTTTAAAAGATAGAAAGAAGAAGCTGTAGGAGGAGAAGTGGGAAAGAAGCCAGGAGGAACACAAGGCAGCAATGGATAGAAGAGTGGCTCAGTCTGACCCTGGGATGGCCTGGATTCTCACACTGCTGCTGGCCACCAGCCAGCACACGCACTAGACTGCTAACGCCAATGAGGTACAGTACTGAAAAACAGAAACAGACCTTTCTACGCACGAAAATGAAAAATAAAAAGCAGAAAATCTATACACACATTTCACTATATTTCCAATAACGTTATGCTCAGAGTTGGAGGATTTTGCTGCTGGAACAGGAAAGTTGAGTCTCGTTATTGGCCTGAGAGTGCAAATTGTTCTTTGTTTGGTGCAACTTGCAGAAAGTAGTGTTGTGCAGCCTGCCAGGTGCATTACATACATGTGACAACCTACATGCTCCGAAAACAAAGGTAGACACTCTCTGTGAATGGGAGTCAGTAAACAATACCACTATGAGATGGGTTATCTGCATTCTTGTTTGTCTGGATTTCAGTTTCTTCTCTACCAAACAAACCAGCGATTTAAACAAAGCCCTTCAAGCACAAGCCTGACACCGTTCCCACTTTTTCTGCATCACAAAATGTTGCAGCTCAAGTAGATGCATACATCCTGCCAGTGCTGAGGGTTTGCTTCTCGATTAATTTATTCTCCTGGAAGAAGTTGCAACTTGCATCGCTTGTGTTTCCAGCAGGAAGCTCCTTGTAGGCAGTGCAGAGGGAGCTGAGCCTCCAATGTGATGCTTACAGTGCAGCAATGAGTTGTTGCAGAGCAGGGCAGGTAAGTGCTTGTCTGGAGTATGCTGGATGAGGGGTTGTTAAAAACTGTACATGGCTGAAACTTGGCGCCACACACACACACACACACACACACTCTGGGATATTTTAGCATAAGACTCAAACACCTTCTCTGCCTGTATTTAGAGATGAAGCAAGAGTTTGTGGTAGTCAACTGAGGCCTGCACATGGTTCGGTGTGTATGAGTGTGTTTTCTTTTCCTCGGTTTCCCTCTGTTTGTTTGTTCACTCATGTGAAGCCTCAGCGGGTCAATTTGTTGACACGGCTTCATGAGAGATAAACAACAACACAGTGAGGACATTAAGCAACCAGGGTTTAATTTTTAATACGACACATACAACTGCTCCCCTCCCCCTTTTCATGTGGAGATTGTGAGACACTTTACGGCTGTCCAGACATATGCTCAACATCAGCAAGAGGATGAGCTGAGGGGACGTCTGTTGTCCTGATGAGTAAGTGAACTGTCATGTGTGTTGTGGGTATGGATCGTCTGAAAGGTGCATATTTTGGCTGGAGCACAATTAGACAGCAATGGGTGTTTTCTGGATTATCTGATTTACTACGGCATGTCTGACTCGAATGCACCACCTGGATGTTGTGCTCGACGTGTATCAGCATTGAGTCAGGACTTTATTACACACTGGAGATCCACAGTACAACTCTTCATAACAATACATTTTTAAAAAATCCAGGTTGTTTGATTTCATTTAGCTGTGAATTCATTTTCTGCTCTGTCAGCACTCTGCTGTATATTTGATGTCACTCTTTAGGCCTCCTCTTATCACTCAAAGATTTATAGCTCACCGCAGGGCCCTTTCCTCCTCCCACTTCCTCCCTCCCCCCACGACTATACGTCTGGAGAGCACCTGCCCCATCACCTGCCATTCAGACATGTCTGTCTGTCTGTCTGAGTGCCCTTGTTTTTGTTACTTGTGTAGATCTATAAGCTACATTCACACTACTACATTTTCTTTTGAAAATGGCACTTTCAAACTAAAACAATCTCTGGACATGTGTGTTCCTGAATTGTCACAGATTACTTGAATAATAACTCGTCTCCTACATGTAAGCATTTGTATTATTGTAAAATACAGAATTTAAGTGAACAACAGCTGTTAGCAAAGAGGGGTCAGCAACACTTTTCATGCTGTGTTCTACACTGGTAGCTCAGGCTAATGCTGGTTGCTTTCTTCTTTCGTGACAGAAAAGACAACGGTTATGATTGTCTACATCATCGTTTCCAAACATCTCAGTTTCTCCCCGTCTATACCAAAACACAGCCATGGAGTTTTAAAACTAAGGGCCAGCAGCATTTCCAAACTTCTCCAATTTTATTGACTCTAAAACTCCTGAGTATTGTGGACGCCAGGTGTATCTGTTGCAGATGCGTGCGTGCATGCAGTGTGTTGCAGGAAAGCGATCCAGGATGCCACACCTTGCCCTCATCCTACCCCTTACCACACACACACACACACACACACACACACACACTTGGTGTCTATACTCTGTGTTTTGCACTTACCTGTTTTGGTCGAAACCAGGCTAAAATCATTACAGGCATCATTGACTGAAAGCGACCTGCCCTGTAAACATCAGTGACACTGATTTCTTCTGGAGACACAGTCACTTTCCTAGCTTTTTGACTTGTGGCCTAAATAACTGTGGCGCTAATGGCCCGTAATAACAGCCCTCGCTCCTGCACGTGTATCGTCGAGTTGCTTTGTTTGTCTCCTGGCCAGCTTAGTAGTCAATTTCAGAGGAATGAGTTTGCAGAGTCATGCAGGGAATGTGGAAAAGTGTCTCAGGGGGGTTTTATCTTGGGGTTGGGCACTTCTAAAGTAGGACATGAACTTGTCTTCAAAACTGGACTGTAGAACAGACCACCTACTGAGGTGCTATTCATGCATTCAGTTAATTAAAATGCGATGTGTTTTGCTTCGACCCGTAGATGGAAAAATCTTTGAAAGGCAGGAGTGCACAGGCTTCTTGATATAAATCTGTGTCTCTGGGAATATTCAGCCCAGATGTGAAGGTTAAAACAGACAAAGGGTTAAAAGTGGAGCCTGGAGCTGCTGTGTGCAGATCACTGGCTGTGTTGCTGCACACCTGTCTAGCACTGCAGCCCTCCAGTCATTGTACTTGGTGACTTATCCAATACAACGTGGTCCGTGTTTCACATTTGCACTCATGCAAGATAATCAGTTTCTGGCTTAGGAGACATTGCCTCTTTTTAGGCCATTTCACATTCTCTCTTAATCCATTGCTCTAATGCTGTTGGTACTGCTGGTGTTGGGGTTTTAGTTTATAGCTTTAACTGTGGGCTAAGGTAGAATTGTTTCAGGATTGTCAGTTCGATTGGCGTGTTCCACTTTTTCCCCATCGCATTTTCAAAACAACATGCAGGCCGGCAGATTGCTTGTGCATACCTGTCCAGATAATGAAAGCAAGAAGCGGAGGAGGAGGAGGAGGTGGAGGAGGGGGTTTGAGGAGAAACTGCTGGTGCTCAGCTGGGAAAAGGTGGAGCAGAGCGCTAAATAACAGCATGGAAGAGCAGGCGAGTGAACACAAGAGCAGATGAAAGCGAGAGATGCTTCAGCAATTTGACTGTAAAGTAGGTCAGCTCGGTGGCAAAGGATCAGAATGGAATGAAAGTGCTCTGATTGACTATTAGAGTACAGCAAAGCAAGCCACTTCATTATTTTAATTATTTTATAGCTGAAGAAAAAAATTATGAAACTAAATTACTGCAGATCCATGAATGGCACTTTTTATGTTATACCCACTTACTAAAAAACCTCTGATTCTGATATGATGATGGATCAACAGAAAATGTATCACTTTGAGAAAGGTATCAAAGAATATAGGCATTTGTGATTTGTAACTTTAACATTTAACAGATAAGGTTGGTTATATTTAACATTTTCATACCGTCAGCAAATCCCATAAAAAGAACAAAACCAAAGATGCTTTTATTCCGTCTCTTTCCAGCCTGAATGGTTCCCACTGAATATGTGATTCTTTTAAAATAGGTCACAAATATTGAGTTTTGTATTTTAATAAAGGCTGAGCAATCTCCTAATAAATGGGTGCTGTAGTTTTTAGTAGAAAGGATTAAATAGTCCATTTGTAGGGAACTATATTCAGCCGCGGAGTGATAAATATTTGTGTGTGTTTGATATACTGGAATGAAGTGTGTTTAAAGCCCCTACAAGGAGTTTTTAACTGGTTATGAAACAGTCCTATTTTACTTTATGACCTACAACAGCAAAATGAGACAATAAGGGAGAAAATTGGCTTTTCCAACTATTCTTAATGACTGTGGTCGGAACAGTTTACCTGCAAGGTCAGAGCAACGATTTATGATGGTCATGGGAGAAAAGCCTATGTTTAGGTGGAGAGAGAGGAAACAGAAGCAGGGGTAGCGAGCCGGGCTACACGCTAGGGTAAAGGCTAACCCGTAGAGACGAGCACTCCTGAGTCTCTTCCTCGCCAACTCTTACAAACAAGATGGATGAGATCAGAATGAGAATTAGATACATTACCTCTTTGCTATGCATCCTGCAAACAGCTGTGTGTTATAGTGTGGTTTCCAGCCAACCTTAAGCCCCTATACATTGAGTGACTTGGTATAGTCTCGGGTGGGATTGTTCCATTTGCCCACAATAAAAGGGGGAAGTATGGATTTCTCGTACCTGTATAAATGTATTTAATACTCAATGGCTGTGGTGTCGCAGTGTTTTCTTAGTTTGGGTCCTGAACTTGCTACATGTGTCTTTTTTTCACGTTGTTTTGACCGAGGTTATTAGGACAGGTGACAGTGGAAACACCGCTTTGTCTACAGAGGTGCTAAAATCAACGGAAACTCAAAGTTCAATGTCGGAGGTTTAATATATTTTAGTGAATATCTGTGTGTCATATGAGGCAATTTGACAAGTTACGCACTGGCTCGTAATTTTTATTGCATTTTAGATATGTATTATTGGAGACATTGTTGTTTAGCTGTATTTGAATCATAAAATGGTCTCATGTTGAGTTAAAATGGCCTGTGTGTGTGTTGTTTGAGAAACACACTGTAAATGTTCAGGTTTAGATATGTAACTAATGTGTTGGATTTAACTTATCATATGTTCATGGAACCTGCAGAAAAAAATCCTAAATCAGAGCTTCTTTTGTTTTCGAAACTCATTTCATACGAACAACCGTCGTCTGTCAGAAGCTGCTGATTATGGGATTTTCTGGATTTACTGTGTGTTGGATCCTTGCCCCTCAATCAACTTGGTAGCTTTTGTGACTTATCATAAAGCACCATAATTAGATCAGGTTATTTCCATAAGTTTGTCAATAGCCCCTTTGTGTCTGTACTATCCTGGCTGTTTGTCTCCTCTCCCATGTCAGCTTCTCCTCCTGCAGTTGTTATGGTGGGGCAGTAAAGCAGGGGGAGGGGAGGTTAAAGGTCAAAAAGTCTTGGCGTTTACATGTGAGATGTTCACCATTTTTTCAGACTTTTAAATAAGAGATTGCTGTTTGTCCTTGTTCAGGATAATACCACTAGAGCCTCTCTATGTCCTGTCACTTTCAGTTAAGGGCTCATAGCGTCTCAAGCACACACAAACTCACAGGTGTGCCTTGTGTTTGTGTGTGTGTGTCTTAGCTTTGTATGATCGTAAGTCAGGTTGTCAGTATGCATCTTCATAGTGTCTCAGAAGGTTGTGGGTAAGTTGCCTGAGGCTGCAGGAGAGGATTAGGAGGTCCCACACCATGTGTAAACATTTGTGTAACCCTTCCCCCTCACCTGTCTCAGTGGGTTGAGGCTGGAAGAGGAACGAATGCCAAGAAACTCCTGACCTGAATTTACTCGACTATTCTCACACTGCGCAGACATCGTCCCCTTCACATCTGGTGCGCTCTCGCTGATTGGAATTCGAGTCTCGCTGAGGAGTTTGTTTTGATTGAGAGACTCATTAAAATACCAAGATGATATCTGCTGGATTTCCATCCGGGTATTTAAGGTGAAACAAGGTGAAGAAAGGTGAACATTTAAAATGGTTTTGCAGGATCAAATTTAAGTGTGCATTGCCATCAGCATCTGCAGGAAGAATTCTGAAGCTTCTCAATAATTGACATGACATTGTCGTCAAACAGCTCAACAGACAGAAGGGAGGACACGTGGAATAGAACTTTAACTGTTCATAATATTCAAAGCCACATAATTTATCAAACTTGCCCACCTAACACAAGCAGAGGAACGTATTGCATGATGTCTAAATTTAAACATCAAGTACCCAGTTGCACTTTTTATGACAACACAATATTTTACATCACAATAATTCCATGGATAACAATTTAAAGCTGTTTGAGCTTGACGGCAGCAGGTAATTACTGACTGTAAGTGTATTCACTGCTCCATCACTCAGTTATCACCAGATATTGTTAACGTATTCTCTAACACAGATAAATTAAAAACAGACTTTGACTGAACTTCGATTGACTGCGAAAACAACTAAAACTGGTTTCACAGCACAGAGCACATGGAGCAAAAGTGACGCTGAATGATGTCACGTCTTGTCTCGGCAGACAATGCCAGCACTTGAGTCTGCTGCTTGGCAATTAGTGGTCTGATGTGACTGAGTTAAACTGTGATCTCACACACACACATGAGCTGGTCGCACCACACTGTCAGGACACCCCAGTCTGTCTGACCAAACACACCGGACTCATGCTCACAGACAGAAAGCGTGTGGGGGAAGGAGCAGACACTCTCATTTTCTAAAGGAGGTTTTGTCATATTGTAAGTTCCACACTGAGCACTGGGATTTGATAGAGTATAAGTAAGATAGATGTTTTTATTGATCCCAATTTGGGAAATTATTGAATATCCATATACAGTAAATCTAGATTTGAATCCCCAACACCTCAACAGTGCAAATTTCTCAGAATGACCCCCCTGTATAACCCGTTAAGAGCTTATGCTGAAGTTTTGTGGTCAAACTAAATTCTGATGTCATTGACACACTGGTTGCTATAAGCTACGCACTTAAGTTTATGATTTGGTGCTACTTTTTGTTTTGATTAATTTGTCAGAAAACAGGAAGTGAGGAATGACATGCAACAAAGGTCTGCAGCCAAAATCAATCATGATATAATGATAATACAGAGTAAAACTTATTTATACAGCTCCTTTGAAAACACAATTACAAGGTGCTAAGTTAATATACAGATACAGAAATAAAAACAATTTTAGATGAGAAAACAATAAAAACAAGATAAGATAAAACAGATTAAAATAGGTGTTTTGGTACGAAATAGATGGAAATACACCTATAATATATGTCTTTAAGAAAGATTTAAAAGAGGATAAGGAGTTTGCCAGACAGATCTCCTCAGGGACATTGTTCCACAGAGTGGGAGCTCTGACGGAAGAGACCTGATCACCTCTGGTCCTAAACCGGGACTGTGAAATGGTAAGCAGGGCCCTCTGAGGGTCCTCAGCTCAGGAAAGTCAGCAATACAATTTTAATATCAATTCTAAAATTTACTGGAAGCCAATGAAGGGAAGCTAAAATCAGAGTAAAATGCTCTTTTTTAGTAGTTTAGTGAGAAGTCTGGTTGCTACGTTTTGGAACGAGCTGTAGTTTATGTAGACTCTGTTATTCTGCTTTATGGTATTCATCTTAACCAGGATGACCTGAAAAACATGTTGTCTTTATTTGACCTCTGGCACAGGAAGATCATTTCCAACACTTCCTTATCCTGCCTACAAAGCTAGGATAATATGTGTTTTATCAGCCAAAGTATTTGTTTTAGCTTGGTCCAAAAATGTTCTATTTTCATAGTGAATACACCAGTATCTAGATATCTGTAACCAGGTTAATTATCCTGTATATCACCTTGTAGTATTTGAAAAAAGGAGCCTTGTTTAAGGCTTTTTAGACTTTAAAGCTGACATTTTTTGCATCCTTGGTTGCCTTGTTGCAACATTCATGTTTGTGCAGCTGAAAAGTAGGAAGACTGGACATGTCTAGGAACTCAAAAAGTTTATTATTATTCTTTTATATCGCACAAAAAGATGGTGTGAAATCTCTGGCCTTGCCAAAGCCTGCAGGTTTAACCTCACAAGCTCAGTTTGAGCCTGGAAAACATCCCCCGAGAATAAGAGCAGCAAACTGTGGGGTACTGGTGCAACAGCAACAAAAGAAGTAAGACAATTTAAAGAACCATTGCACGAAAAAATAACCACCCAGCATTAGTAAACCCTGCACCCACTACAAACAGAAACTAAACACACACATGGTAAATAATCATAAAACTGAGAAGACAGAAATCTTATCAGTTCGCCTTTGAACATGGACAGCGGCACATGACTGATGCAGTTTGTTCCATAAAACTGGACCAACGTCTCGAAAAGGCACCTGCACGAGATGTGAATATTAGTCCGGTGAGTGGCAGCCTGTGACATCCTACGGTTTGGACCCAGCTTCCAGGCAACAGCACGACTCAACACTGTTATTCCTACTGTGAGTCTGCCATGGCTCAGCCCGATTACACGATGAGGCTCCTCATATGCTGTATTTCTGTTATGTGATTCTCCAACTCTCATTTCTATCTGAGTTCTCGACTCTGGAGGTGGAGCTGATCCCCAAACTGAACACTGGGTCATAGGAGGCTAAGTTCATTTGAGGCTAAACTGTTTATTGGACCAGCGTGAAACTGTAGATTTCAGCTAAATCAGAAGTGAGTTTGTTTGTACTTTCATCAGGGGAGCAGCAGTAGGACGCTATATAAGGGCATAAACTAATGCAAAGTACAGCGTCCATATTTATATAATAATTGTTACTTCAAGTCATTGTTGGTTTTGTTCATGAGGGTTTTATTAACTTTCAGAAGAATTTAAAAGATTGTTCTGTAGTTTAGGTGGAATTGATAGATTTCTTGTTTTTTTTTCCGTTGGAGTGTCAGAGGCAGACTTGTCCAGGATGTTTGATGTTGATGTTGGACTTGTCTGACAGTCGCCCACACTGAACAAAGCAGATTTCTGTTTACAACCTAAGAGATCTCATTAGATAACAGCCCTGTATCTGATAGAAATGACACTTGTATATAATTTAACTGCATCACTGCATTAACATCAAATAGGTTTTGTAGGAAAATGTTTTTTTTTATAATGAAGCACTTTATATATTATTAGTAGTGGAGTTGTGAGGAGATGGTTGTGGTGGGTGTGGGTGAACAACAAGTAAAACCGTCACACCAGAGATGACGGTTGGTGTGCACACTCCCACCTGTGGTTTACTCAGTCAACAAGGACATTTTGGCAAACGTTTTTTTAAATGTAAATAAACAGATTGTGGCTAAAGTCACTGTGAACGTTTTCTGAATGAAACCAAATCTTTACATCCACCAAGGAATTTATGCTTTTGCTGCGTTTATTTGTTGGTTTGTTGGTTCGATCATTCGATAGCAGGATTACACAAAAACTACTGGACAGATCCGGGATTTTTCTAGTTCTTTCCACATTTTCCTTGATTTCTCATCTCTCTCATCTCATGGAATTTATGAGTGTGTGTAAGTTTAATTTAAGTTTAAGTTTAATTCTAGTGAATTTAAATGTGTTTTTATAAGGGGACGGTTGGGCCTTGTTGTATGAACTCTACTGAGTGAAATTCATCATGTTAACCAAGTCAGTGAGTAAAAAAAACTGTATACATGTTTGATAATGCTGCAGTCAATATACACATGTAAAGCAAGAAGAAAGAAATGAAGAAATACATTGTCTTGAAAATATTACGTCCAGTATGAACACATTTTCACATATGAACAACATCCTTATTATGTTTACAAACATGTAATCCAGGCACAAGTTTCATACACATGTTTGCTGTTGCAGATTGTTTGTATAGAAACTTAATTTTTATCGGTTGCAGATACTGATAAAATGTCACTCCCTAACATTAGAAAAGCTCAACCAGCTCTAACACAGTTCCCCACGACAAACTTCAAGCAAACTTTAATGAACCGATTACACAACATTGACTGTGTAATGAAACTGAATCAGCAGCAGATTTTATGCTCATATTCATGTGATACACTCCATTAAAGGATTATTCTGAGACCTTTAAGATGAAGAATGTCACAATTAAAAGAAATGCTTCTCATATGGCTGCTGGCAATAAAGTCATGCCAGAGTGCCATTCATTAACTGCTGTACGCAGACATGTCGTCTTAGAGCAGCCTTGTGAAATTACAGGGGTAAACGCTGGCAGCAAAGTCCATAACAGTCATAAATAACAGCCTGCTATGACAAGGGAAATTGCACGTCTTTGGAATTGAAACTTTAATAGTGTGATATAATGGTGTCAATGTGATGAATGTGTAGTACGTGTGATCAGATGCTTTCATGTTTAAATAAATATGGCGGTCAGGCTTATTGTCACTTTCTGGGATCTTGAACGTACTGTATAACATATTTTCTACAAAGATTAGGTTGATTGTTGACGAGTTAGTAGTTTGTGGAGGATTACGTCAACATTCATTCATTATGACAGTATTGAAAGATGAGACACAATACTTTGTCAGCAAATACTCTGTAAACACGGAAGTAATTCATATTTGAGCTGATATGACAGACTGGGGTGGGAACAAAGTAAAGTTCATACAATGGTGCACATCTACAGCAGGACTATACTGTAACCACATCTAGACACCAAAAAGCTTGAGTCATTATGCAGCTGTGGTCTGGATGTGTTTATATGGTTCAGTGGCTGCACTATATGGGTGGATCAGTATAAGCAGTTCCCACACCCTCTCAGGTGTCCTGTGCTCAGGGCAGCCAGGCCCAGGCTCACACATAAAGGCCGCCTTTGTCTGCAGTAGGGAACAGGTAACCATTTGTGCCTGCACTTCCGTGTCTGTGTGTGTGTGTGTGTGTGTGTGTGTGTGTGTGTGTGTGTGTGTGTGTGTGTGTGTGTGTGTGTGTGTGTGTGTGTGTGTGTGTGTGTGTGTGTGTGTGTGTATACACCATACATGCAAACATTTGTGTGTTTTTAAGAGCGAAACAGAGCGGTTGGACTGACCGAGCAGCCAACAGGTGTGGCTTTTGAGTAACCTCATAGTCACATACAGCACAAACAAAGGAAGATAAACCCTCCAGTAAACAAACATATTCATTTATGCTTGTATCCCCTCGAGGGACACTCTGATACTTTACAGGTGCACAGCTTAATACAATGTAATGTGATACTACTTTATTAACTATAATGTAAAATATAACTGTCATAAAAAACATGTTACTATTATAAATAAAGTCTGTGTGTGTGTGTGTGTGTGTGTGTGTGTGTGTGTGTGTACTAATAAATGAAAAGAGACAAGGTGCTAATTATTAACACTCACTCTGGCCCCAAATTGCACACTAGTGTAGTAATTTTGTGTTTTGAGAGAATGTAGCAGTTTGCAATGGAATAATGACAAAGTGAAGTTGGCTTAGAAATGTCAGAGTCACTGACTAAAAGCACAAGTTTTAAGTGTAGAGTTGATAAGTAGTTTTCTCTCACAAAGCACCACACAATGGTTCCAGGAGAGCTGTAAAGGGAGAGAAAAAAAGTGGTAAAGAAGCCCTTGTCAACATCTTACAAAATATTCAAACAGACAGAATTGTGGAGTGAGTAGTTCAATGTGAGGAAGCTGATATTTTAAAATGTACGTTCGAAGGTGTCTGTCGTGGTATGTGGATGGTTATCGTGTTGGTTTTTCACACCCTCTTAACCGATAGAACACATAAAAATGACTTGTGATATTCTCACAGGAAATCAGCTCTGAAAGTTGCTTATTTTGCTACTTAGCTTAGTGCTTCTCAAAACTACTTTTCTTAATCCCCATGACAAATAGCTGAGTATTTGTCATGGACCTAAAATATCAATGTACACATTTTTACATTTGTACACAGTAAATTATTTTTGTGAATAGGTGCTGCTATCTAAACTTATTTCAAAGGTCATTTGGACCTTTGACTGTTGAGAAATGTGACAAAATAAAAATATTGGAGGCAAACTCTGTACTCCTTTGTGTGTGTATGCACGCATGTGTGTGTGTGTGTCTGTAGTATTCATTTTACCTGGTGTTTACCTGGCAAAAGTTAAGGATTACCTGTTCAGGAAGAAGACTCTGAGCTCCTCTGTTGTGTGTTTAAACAGCCTGTCAGGAGAGCCAACTTTATGACCCACTGCTGGGTTCTAACACACGCTCCCTGTAAATATTAAATCAGGAATGGTGCTTGCTCGCTATCGTGGGCAGACAGGAAGGTAGATCAACAACCAGAGTGACAGGTGAGTATAGATCTCAGGTGCAAGGTGAGAGTGCTGAGGATGTGCTCTCTTCCTCTGCCTGTGCATCTGTTGTGGTAGTCTGTCTGGAGCTGGTTTGTGTGTGTCGGTGTGTGTCGGTGTGTGTGTGTGTGTGTGACAGAAAGATGTTAAATACAGGGGTTGGATGCCGTGTGTAGAGAGGTCTTTAATTAGAGCAGGAAGACACAGCTCAGGAGACACTCTACTCTAGACTTAAGTGTGTGAAATTGTGTGTGTATGTGTGTGTGTGTGTGTGTGTGTGAGGACTGGGTCAGAAACATCCTGCACATGTCAATAGTTTAAGGGTGTCTGCTCAGTGTGTGTGTGTATCTTGATATATGAATCCTAAAAATGTGCAGAAGCCCTTTTAGAAAGTCAATCCTATATGACCACCGTCGACTGAACATCCACAGACTGTCTAATTTATTAAACTTACATAAGTCTGATTACTGTTCATTATAACCGTATATATTGTGTAACACTCAGTTGGGTCTGAGGAATCTCCGGCGAGTCTCAGCTAAGTAGCTAACAGTGAATTGTGTCCAGTCAACCGTACTTGATTGCAGGATAAGTGGTTTGCTGCTGTACTGGTTTACACTAAGGCACTGATTTGTTTCTTGTGGAAACATTCCAGTTTACCCCAGTGTGTCCCTAGGCAGTATAATCATATGTCAATTTTTTCGACATCCACATAGCGTAGTAGAAAGAGCAATAAACAAAAACTAAAAGTAATAAAGTGACAGGAGCTAAAACCAATTGTTTTCTGACGGAGGCTGAAAAGAGAGGCCACAATACTGGACAGCACGAGGAAAGCGTGTCCACCTTTTCAAGTAATAACCCATCTAAAAATTATGAACCTGAATATGAGCATAATATGTCTTCGTTAATGATCCAAGTTTCTTGTTTGCGGAAGTGACCAAACTCAAATTAGTTTTGTCTATATAAACCCACTTTTGTTTTTTAATCATCATCCTTCTCAGGTTTGGGTCCACACTTCCTCTAGTTTTGTCATAAGGTGAAACAACAAACTTTGTCACTGTGAAGTGTTGATTGGATCTTGGTGTATAAACCGTACAGTAAATAATTCTTTTTTTTTCCCACTCTCCCTCTGCAGCTCCCATGTTTTCATTCAGCCATGCTCCCTGGGTATGGATTCTCACCTTTTCCTGATTTCCAACCTCACCTTCATGCTTTTCGCTGCGGGGGAGAGAGCCCCAGCATGTGGATCCCTGGCTCAGGAGAGTCCCAGGCTCTGAGCGAGGTCCAGGAGGACAGGCCTCTCCTCCACCCGTGCCATCTCAAGCATGTTGCAGTGTGCCAGGAGGAAACATTGGCTTTTATTGCACTACAACCAACAGTGACTCCGAAACTAAACGGCCTCAGCTCCCCAAGGCAGGCTGTAATTCCAGATGCACAATGCATAACACACACTCTTTCATTGAATGGTTACAGACACACACTAAATGAGCTGAATGACATGAAGAACGGCTGCCAGAGGACAGACAATGAACATGAAACAACTTTGAATTTGAACTCTCATACAACTGTGGGCGATGGTGAACCTGAGCAGACTGAAAAGCCACAAACTGTCACAACAGTATGTCGTCCTCCCCACACAGCTCTTAGCCTCCCTCTGTCGTTCCCTCTGTCCTCTCTATACACAGACTCATGGGAATCTCAGTTACCTTGTTCACCATCCTCACCTGAAGGTCCAGGGTGTCAGAGCTCAAACTCCTGCCAGCTACAGAGGAGAACATCACAAGGTTCAGTCAAAGAAAAGTCTATCCGTGAGTGTGCATCTCATTTCATTACTAACAAGATTGATGTAACAAATTACGATTTAAAAACGCTTTATATGCTCTTCTTATGTTTTTTTCTGGTTTCCAGGGCGAAAGATGCAGGTTTATTCTCCAGATAGCATGAGTGATGAGTCTCTCAGCAGCCCGATCCTGGACTACATCTTCCCTGGACCTTTTGCATCTTTTCTGGAGGAGGACCTCAGTGGATTATCCTCCCTGGAGGCTATGTCAAGTCCCTCATCCACAGACGGTGCTACAGATCTCCCAGGCCTCAGTCATGATGATATTTTTAATCTACCCACAGAACCACTGGAGATAATAGAGGACTCAATACTGGGGATGAGGGAAGATAGCGGGAGTGTAGAGATGTCCAGTGCCATGGGGGGGAGCATTTTGTCACGCAGTCGTCATGGGGATCAAGAGCGGCGACGATTCTCAGCCTCAGAACTCATATCTAGACTTCAGCTGTCTCAGAGGAAGAACTCCTTCACCCTGAAGCTGGGGAAGTCGCTGTCAGCACGGGTAGCCTCCAGGGACAGACAGGGCTCCAACAGCCTCTGTCCCAACCCTGACTGTGAGTAGACAAAAGATCTAATGTCGTTTCATCATAGGGTTCCATCCACTAACATGGAGGAGGCAGGATTTATGATTAACCCTATACTGCAGCCAGCCACCAGGAGGCGATGGGAGATGCTTTGGCTTCATTTTGGGGAGCAGTCATGCCACTCATCTTTACATACAGTCTATATTACATTAATTGGTAAGATACATAATGGATATATGTATGTTATGTATATATCATTTTGCAACATATTCAACAGGCCACATTCTCATTTTAACTTCAGATAAACTCACACACAAAGAAATCACTTTTGTTTTCTCAGCACCTCCATCAGAATCATATTAGAAAGGGATATTTTAATGGTCAGTAATGAAAAAGGGGAGCAATTTCATCAACCATAATATAAAATATAATACATATAATTAGTCAGTAGGAAAGACTTGGCAAAAAAAGTATGTTGTGGCCATTTGATTGTAAAGAGCTAAAAATGCCTGAAACTACTAGAATATATAAATATATAGCTGCAGCTCAACTTTATTATTAAAAGCTTGGACATTCATATATTTGGTACATGGCTTAAGAAGGCAGGTGAGCACGAAACAACAAACAATATGTCTGAAAATATCCAGACAGGTTTAAACTGAGGTTATTACAGTACAGGGCCTCTTGATCCTTTATTACATGAGGTATCTTGCTTCATCCCTTGACCTCATCTTCAAGTCCTGCTTCTTATCTTTTTCAGATAAGTCCAACTCCAGGCACCGCAGCTCAGGAGGTTCTAGTAACAGCGCCCCCCACAGTCCTGTAGGACCTGCACCTCCTCTGCCCAGCAGTGACAATGGGATGCCGTTGCAAAGATGGAGCACAAAACTCGGGTAAATGCAGACTTCCGTTGTTTCAACACAAAAACGTGCAAAAATCAAAGATCAATGTCATTTCACATTTTCATTACAGAATGCGAAAGAAATCCATCGAAGACGACACACTTCCAACTGTTGCCAATTCAAATCGGCTGTCAAGGTTTTTACCGAGTTGTAAGTTTGCCTTTAAGAAAGATTTTGTATTGCATCTATTTAGATTGTCTATCTAGATATTTTCCCCTGAACTCCCTTTTCCATAGCCAGTATTTGTATTTATTTGATTCCTGCTTCCTCCTGTAGCGATTCTGTACCAGGAATACAGTGACGTCGCCATCAACAGAGAGATTCAGAGGCAACAGGGGAAGGAGCCGGGCACAGAGGACGAAGGGCTCAGGGATGAGGGGTCTGACGGGGTCCCGTCTCCATCAAACCTGTCGCCATCCAGCTCCTTCCGCTCCTCACGAGGTTCTGCTTTTGCACTGTGGCAGGATATACCTGATGTACGAACCAGTGGTCAGCTTGACAATTTCAGCAATGAGGAGAGGAAGTTACAAGAGGTGAGTTAAGAGATTTCACATCTTATGATGGATTACATTTGGGTTTTCATTTGTTTTTCTATTGAACTGCTACAGCTGTTCATGCACTGTATGGCAGGCTGACATCCTGTTCCCTCCTCCACTCAGGCAAAGTTTGAGCTGGTGACCTCTGAAGCATCGTACATCCGCAGCCTAACCATCGTTGTGGACCACTTCATGCTGTCGCAGGAGCTCGCAGAGTGTCTTGGAGCTCAGGATAGGCAGTGGCTCTTCTCCAAGCTGCCTGAGGTCAAAGATGTCAGTGAGAGGTGAAATAAATTGCAACTGATATTTAATATATTTCTGCTGTGCCCAGGTCTTTGTTTTAACATCTCAGTGACCAGGTTTTGTTCCCTCACTGACTGTATTTTCTGCTCACTTATTGTATCCAGGTTCCTTCAGCACCTGGAACGCAGACTGGAGCTCGACATTCTGCGCTTTGATGTGTGCGACATTGTCCTGGATCACTGCCCGGCTCTGCGAAGGGTTTATTTACCTTATGTAACCAACCAGGCCTACCAAGAACAGACATACCAGCGTTTGCTGTGAGTAACTGCCTCCACTGTATATATAATGAAAACATCAAGTCTGATTTGGAAACCAAACTTGAACTTGTACTGTACGTATATGTATGCAGGCCCTCTCTATCTGTGAAAATTCATGGCTGTAGTGCAGAAAATCCAATTGTTTCATGCAGTATGTCCAGAATTTCCTCTGAGCGTGTTGTTTTACACCTGCATGACTTAACTTGCACATGCTTCATTGAAATGTATGCTTAAGAATTTTTTTTGTCAAGGCAAACAAGGTACTGGAATCTTCAGAGTTTCTCATAAAAGTAATTAAGGTGTTTCTCTAAATGTGCTCGTCCTGTCATCTCAGGCACGACAACCCTCGTTTCCCCGGCATCCTGGCTCGTTTGGAGGAGGACCCCATCTGCCAAAGACTTCCCCTGACCTCTTTTCTAATCCTCCCATTTCAGAGGATCACACGGCTTAAAATGCTGGTGGAGGTACATGATTAAATGTTCACTGCAGGATTCGTGTTCGCACTTGAAACCCAATTATGTGAAACTGTAAATGGGGTAATATTGGGACTGGTCAAGTAATTTGCCCCAGCAGGTTTCTTTCCCTAACAGAACACGACAAGAGCATTTTATATTCCTCTGCATATCTTCAAAAACGTTCTTATTTTTCAGAATATTTTAAAGAGGACAACACCGGGCTCCCGAGATGAGGACACTGCCACGAAAGCTTTCAATGAGCTGAAAAAGGTGGTGATTATCATCCCTAATAGTCAGTTGGATAAGCTATTATGGCTGGTGAGGCACAACAGTAATGACTGTGTTGGTGTGTGTGTCTTCTTAGATCATCAAAGAATGTAACTCCAGTGTACAGTCAATGAAGAGGATGGAGGAACTGATTCACCTCAATAAGAAAATTAATTTCGAGGGAAAGGTGACTGAAGTCTTTGTGCATTGATCTAAAGTCTGGATGGTGAAGAATTAACTTTTTCTTTCTTCCTTTAAAATTGTGAATCAAAGCATCATAGAGCTGTATCATATCGGGGGCATTGTAGGTTTGAAAAAACTTATGGAGCCATGGGAGGGAGGTTAATACTCTGAGAAAAAGTATGAATCTGTAAATTTGTCATAGTTTTGTGGGAAAAAAAACTTGGATTTGAGATCTGCAAAAGCTACATTAGACTATGACATTACAAATGAAGATATAGTTAATATATTAGCACAATTATTTAACTAATATTATAAGAATACAAAACAATATAAACCTGTGGCAAAAAATGTATAATGTCGGTATTTTGGAGATACCCTTCTTGTCTTATGATGAGGAGCCAACCTCCGCTGGCCTCACCTGTAGGTCAGACTTTGGTTGCTAAAGCTCAAAAGTTGCTTCCTCCTCCAAATACATTTTATTGTGTCTATTCAAAGTCTGGATGCTAATGATAATGTGATTTGGGGCTGTTTACCCACATTGGCCCATATATGCCACATATACCATCTTATTGCACTGTGGTTATTGTTAAACAGCTTATTTCCTTTCTTTGTAGATCTTTCCTCTGATCTCTCAGTCTCGCTGGCTGGTGAAACATGGTGAACTCCTGGAGGTGGACACGCAAACAATGAGTATTTCTGGATCCAAGCTGAAGTTACCCACCAAGCCTGTGTACCTGCACCTGTTCAACGACTGTCTGCTGCTGTCCAGGAGGAAGGAGTAAGTGATGTTCAGTCGATGGAAGATTTTGAACTGATGATTGAGGACATTCAACAAAATAACAGGGATTCTCTTCATATACAGTATTCTCCCCCTAAGTTACAGGATAGGTTTGCTTTTGTCAGGTCTATTTAATGCAGTGATCACATGACATATACTTCATGTATGTTCAATAAGTCACTGGGTCTCTTCAAACTGGCAGTGAACTAATCCCTCTGAACCATCCTACAGTCTATGCTCTGAACACTGGTTTAAATAGGTTTAAACCCTCAGTCAATATGGATTTGAAATAAAACAAAAACGTGTAAAGTCTAGAATAAGTCTATACAATACCCCAAAGGACCATTGATCAACTGTAACTAACATAGCAATGCATCACATTATAGAGATAAAGTTGTTTGACATACACTTGTGTTTTTGATGACAGTTAGATGAGAAGACTGATACCATACTCATCATGATTGTAACTAACTAATTGCCTAATTGACTGTGGGGCTATAACTAGCAGCCTGTTAGCGTAGCTTTGCAGAAGACTGGAAGCATGGGCAAAGAGCTCTAGATCTCATTTGTTTACTTCAAGCAGAAACCAAATTGTAGAAGAAACAACATTGTGGTTCTATTGGGGGATTATTTGTTGGACCATTTCTAGGCTGGATGCAAAGACTTCCTGGAGTCTTGTTGTCAATGAGGTTCACACAAGCTAAAATGACCCAAGCTAAGCTAAGCTAATCAGCTGCTGAATGTTCTCCAATTCCATATGAAGGATTCATAAGAAGAATTGAAATATTTCCAACTTCAGCCAAGTACGGATCTCAGCCTTGTAGCACACATTGATGCACATCCCCATTGATCTGATGCAAAGACAGTGAAAATGGGCTCAAAGCAACACAACATGGCTCTATTCTAACTATGGAAACAATGGACATCTTTTTGCAGTACCTGGAAGTTCATGGTGTTCGTACATGCCAAGATAGGAGAGCTGAAAGTGAAGGATCTCAGTCAGAAGCTGCAGGGCATCTCCGGCTTCATCTTCCACCTGCAGCTGTGTGAAGGCCAGCAGCTCAAACACCAGATCCTGCTCAAATCCCACACAGAGTGAGTAACAACCCTTCATCCCTTCAATGATAACTTAACTCATATGAAAACAAGATGCTAGCAGATGGTGCTTTAACTGGCTTTGTTGGTTTTGTGGCTTTCAAGGAGCGGGAAGCAGAGATGGATCACAGCAATGTTTCCATCTGATCCTTTGGAAGACATTGAGCAGGCCAATGAGAATGATGGTCAGTAGAGAGCTGCACGTTCATGAACCAGCCTCCAAAGTGCTTTCATTCATCTTTTCTTTCTTTTCCTCTCAGATATATCCCAGGTCCAATGCATCAAAAGCTATCAGGCCCAAGAGCACGATGAGTTAACACTGGAAAAGGCCGACATTATTCACGCTAAGACCATTACAAGTGATGGTAAGAATTTGGATTAAGTATTATTCTAGATTAACTGCATTCCACCTTCAACCTGCACCTGAATCCATCTAACTTGTGTCCATAAAAAGTTTGTGTTTTATTTGATTCTCACTGACTGTCTGAACTTAAATAAAAAAGACGTAATGGCTTGTTTGATGTCTGAAGCATGTTGTATTTCACCAGGCTGGGTGGAAGGCATCCGACTGTCAGATGGGGAACGGGGATGGTTCCCCAAAACCTACGTGGAGGAAATCACGAGTCGCAGCGCGCGCCTCCGCAACCTCCGGGAAAATATCCGCATCAAATGTGTCACACAGAAACTGGAGGGAGATGAGTGACCAGATGAACAGCAGCTTGTCCTGTGTCAGAGGTGCAATTTAGCCGTTTAATTTGAAGGCTTCTGGATCATTCTTTTAATTCTAGATGGATGTGGGAGCCTTATGTAGTTTGCAGGTTCTTTCAAAAGCCAACACTTTTGACTGCTCTTACTAATTTCCTTGACCATGCTAACTATTACAGTACAAAGCTTCTGCTTATCCCTCACAGTTTCACAATAACACTAATTCATACAACACAAGTTGGTTGACAAAAGTTCACATTAAGATATTTTAGCAGTTTGCCACTCTGTATTTCCTAAACCTTTTATGAGCTTTTGCTTTGTGCATGCTGTCTGTGAAGGCATTTTAATACCATTAAAAATCTGAGAAAAAAAATCTAGTATCTCTATTATAAATGTAGAGTACACTGTGCATGAATGCACATTAAGTAGAATGCATCCTAAACAAATCTAAAGATAAATGACATGTGTTCATGTCAGACAAGATCAACTTTTATCAGTGGCATGAGGTTAATTTAGCATCTGTGACTTTTCTTGTGCAGTAAACTGAGCTCTGTGAGGTGCAGGGCATTTATTCATGTGTTATTACCATAGTAGAAAGTCACCTGAGGCAGATCCTGCTGCTGAGCTTCATCACACACATCACAGGCTTCTTATCTTTGGTCTTTGTTCTGCTGCTTTCATTTCAGTACACTACACAACAGAAGCACTACAGCGCACCAGTTAGTTTCCCTCCATGTGTTAAAGATGTGGATTGTTAAAATAAGCCTTAATATTTATTAAAAAGGATAGCGCCGTCCCCGTATGCACTGTAAATGGTGTGTAGTAACAGTAATCCAGCCTGCATGAACACTCACAATTGGGTTAGGGTTAGGGTTTTTTTTTTACTGAAGCAGTAATGTCTGACTGTCTCTTTAGAAGGCTGCACTACACAAATACGTTCAATGCTCCAATAGGATGTTAAAGTAAATATTTTTTAAACTCCATGAAAGAACCAAATAACAACAATAAATGTATCTTACTGACAAGTATTGTCTATCAGAGCTTATTCTCCTGCTTCATAGTTACTACTGGGACTTCACACCATCCTACTGTTGTAAATACCGACTAGAGTATTAAATATATATATATCTGCCACTGAATATAATCCCCAACAAATTCACTGTTTACTCAGGTTGAAATAATATTTGGTAAAAACTTCAGTTCCCAGCTATTTTTGTGATTTGTGAAATACCTTTTTAGATATATGCTCATGACCTGTTTTAAAGGCATTGAGCCCCTGGCAGGATATAATGGGCTTGACATTCAAATTCAAAATGTGCAAATGTAGTTTCAAAAGTACAGATCAATTTAGCAGCAGTTCAGTGAAGCTTGATGGCATTGCATTACACTAATAAAACACAAAACAATAGCACTGAGTTGAATTAAGGCCTTTATATCATTAGTGTTAAAATGCCCACATGATCAATAGTGCAGTGTAACTGTGCTAAATCTGTCGTTAATGAACCACTATAATCAACATTCAAATGTAAACTCTACCAGTGGCACATTAAATGTTTATAACCCAACGTTTTTTTCTTTATCTAAGTTGTTAGTTGTAATTTAAGTGGTTGCTATGGCTGCGTGTGTATTTATACTCCTCTAGCTGGTTGTTCTCTAAGGAGATTCTTGATGTAAATGTACTTTTCTGTAGATGGCCACATGTATAAGAGTAGAAATTGTTCATTTACTTTTTTTAACAGTAATTTATATATAAAAAGATATCATGACATTCCATAGTTATAAACTTTGCATTCAGAGTGATTTCTAATACCACAGTGAATAAAGATACTGTGATACACTGGATGTTTACTGGATATCTCAACACTACTGTAAATGTTTAACCACTGAAATAAAAACACTTCCATTCTACGTTGTGTTGAAGTAATGAATGTGAACTCTTTTTTTAAACAGTTTATTCTGCAAAAGTAATGTTCATCAGTTCTGTTCCTGTTAAAACCAATACAGCTCTACAATGTCTACATCTGCTCAGAATCCAGGTCATGGCCTCATTTCAGTTTGGCCCCACATGAAAGAACTAAAAGTATATTTTCAGTTCCTCTGTGACAAAACCTCATGCATCAAAATTAGGGCGAGAACATTCCAGAACATCTTCATCTCAATTCTGTGGCAGAAATTAGATGTAAAAGTAATATGTACAAGCTATCTACACAGTTTCAGTGAACTTTCACTCTCTGGTGAGTCAGCTGCGTCCATCGATGTGACATTGGTTGGCGGTTATTATCGGCTCCTGGGACTCCTTCCTGCTCCTCTGCAGCTTTGGCAGGATTGGAGGTGCAGCCTGAATCTCAGTGATGTGGCTGCTTCTGTCCGGCTGCAGATCAGAGACAAAAACCTTGTTGATGCAAGGTGGCTTCACAGACATCACCTTGGTGCATTTGTATTGCAACTTCAGAAGGTACACTTTTATCCTGAATCAAGGAACAGGGCTAAAATTGAAAAAGAAATAAACCAAAAATGTCCTTGAACCCCAACAATGTTGCCAAACTAAAACCAGTGGTTGCCCAGGAGCTAGAAACTTTGCAGCATGTGTCAGAAAATGGTCTTAAAGCAGTTTCAAATAAGTATTAATCAGTTCTTTTGTATGTTCAGCTCTCTCCTGCAGTATATATAATATATTCTACAGTCTAACCTGTTGTAGTTGAAAAATCCAGTTCTGATAATCCTCCAGACAGGTGCAAAAGACCTGCAGGGGCTCCACCAGATCACCTGGAACAAAACACAGATTATATGAAATAACTGAAATAAATATAGAGAAAAAAGTCAGAGGTTTGTAGAGATTACCTGTCAACTCAAACTCCAGCCGTCCAGGCAAGGCTGAGCGCTCCACTGCTCTGATGCTGTGTCGAGGCAACCTGCCCTGTTAGAGACGACCAGAGGAAAATAAAATGTGCAGGAATTATTCAACTGATTGTACAGTCAGTATCACTTCATCTTATCTGCAGACTCATTTAGTGATGTCTCAGGCAGCAGGTTTGAGTTACATAATGTTCTACCCCTGATATATGTCACATGACAAAATAACAAGCACTGTGTAATGACTACTGGGACACACAGTAATGCCACAGTGGTGGAGGAGGCGTTATTATGGATTTTCCAATAGAGTCATTTTACAATACCTCATATCGTATATTCAGCCGCTTGTTGTCAACTGACAGCAGCAGGACGTCTTGAGGGAAGAGAACCATCAGTCTTTCTTGGCGTCCCTGAGAGAACAAGGCCACTGTTACTGGTGCAGCTGTTTACAGTTAATACCACTGCAGAAGAACTGTGACACATAACAAATCTGATATTCTCCCTTCATGAATAAAGTATTCATGAAGGGAGAATATGTGTGCATATGGTTTATTTACCATATGCACACGTAATACAACTTGTATCAAATTTGTATTATACATACAATATGCTATTGAAACTTTAGTAATAATAATAATAGTTGGAGGGGGGCAGGAAAACAATATATATATACTAATAGTTAGCTTACAACCAATCTCTCATTGTTTTTTCATTTGTCAAAACTACTAAAATAAGACCTAAGTTATGATCATATAACAATAATGAAAAAAAAATAAACATTGTCATGTTAATGAGCATGTTAATACGAGTACAGTTACCGTCAAATAAATTAGACTGTAGGTTCATATTTAAATTGAGGCCTGACTTTGTTAGAAGGGTTTTTTTATGTCAGAGGGTTCAGACAGAGCCACATGTTTACCCACATCATATACAAAAGAAATGAAGGGGCTTGTGGGAGATTTAGATTTTCAAATACTCAGACAAGACGTCTTGTTGTAAGTGCCGCTGCTATATGATTTCTTACATTTTGTTTTATGTGGAGCCTGGAGAAATAAATTGAATTCAAAGCTGACAAAAGACTTCATCTGTATTCAGGTTAGCAGGTGTGTTTAGGTATCTATTACTTCATACTTCCTGCTTTCATTTCCTGTGTCCATGCACCATTTTACACGTGTGAATGTGTATGAATGAGTGTGAATAGACTGGACGTCAACTACCTCTTTACTTCGGTCTAATGTAATGATAATAAAGTGTAAAATAAAAGTGAAAGTGGAAGTGAAAACATTGGGCAGTGTTTCTATCAAACCACATGTACATATCTTCCACAAGACGGATTCATTCTGTAATTCTTCATGATATAATGAAACTCAAACACAGAATGTATTTTGTGATAAGCTTGTAGTTATAGTGAGAGTATTGGCTTCTAATAGGATGTTATGGTCATGAGAAGAAACAAGTACATGAACCAACTACACACAAAAGTCATCTCCGGTCAGCGACGTTTAGTTGAACTAATATATATATATAGTGTGGATTATCCATACAGAGTGAGAGTAGTGATTACCTGTCTCTGTGAGTTGATGATATGGATGATCGATATGTATCCTGGCTGACCCATATGATGTATGGGTGAACCCTCCCACTGCCATATTGGAGCTTGTAGTAAGTATTTGAGCAGTTCTTCTCTTTTCCAGAGCATATCACACGGTAACTACAGGAGAAATGAGTGAACAGTTCAAAACTACAACTTAACCACTATCACAGTGATAACCAGATATAGAAGAGGGGATTACTAGATAGGAGAGGGCGCAGTGAGAGGGACTCATGGGTTGTGTCATTGACTTGTATATCCTGTCTTCTATTTGCTGCGTCCATGTCTGTAACGCTGCAGCACTGTCACATATGAACACCTTGGAATCCACCATTGGTCCTGGATTAAAAGAGGGAACAAAAATAGATCAAACTCAGCATTTCTACATTGTGTCGCTGTGTTTCAACTGAATTTGGTAATTTCCACTGATTCACCGCTGATCTCAAACATGTGACGTGAATGTGATGTGTCGGCCTCCAGGGAGACAGCCTGGAAGGTGAGGCCAGAAAGAGGAAGGATGCCCTGCAAGACAAGAAAAGACAAAAATAAAGAAAGATATATTATTTTTGTCATTGTGCTTCAGTTTAGGATATCAGCATAAAACCAACATTAATGACTCTGGTGACAGTCTCATACGAGGGATCCCTTTCCCAGGACGAACAAAACTGCAGTAGATGTCAAGTGTAACAGCAACATCAACAAAATAGCATTATAGTATAATATAATGGAGAAGAATATCAATGTTTAAAGTATTTATACAAAAGTAAATGTCTTACAGAGATTGAGGGAGGAGCAATGACACTTGAAATGATGGCAGTATTGATAGTAAAAGTGGTGTTCAGCATATGGACAATGTTTCTAGTTGTAATCTTAATCATAATCCACAATCAGATGCCACCCCTTCCCACATTCACAAATGGAATTACATTTAATCATTCTTCCTTCTTCCATATGTGCACATTTCAATATATTGAACATACAAAGCTCAATTTAAAGTTTCAAACTCGCACATAAAAATCACATGTACTGTGTAATCTCTCCTGTGTCTCTAGAAATTAGTCAGGTCTGAGATTCTGATCATGACAATTTGTCTGGCGTTTGAAGAAAAAAGAAGTTTCAAGAGAAAACCTACAGTGTGGTGTTTTAAAGACGCAGGCATTTTACATTATTGTTAGGACTCCACCACCTCTGGGCAGTTTGAAGAATTTCCTTCTGAGAAGATTTCTGCTAAAAAAAAGGTTAATGTTGCAGCTGGAAAAGGAGCAAATGAGAACAGAGTCTGTAGATGTAAAAACATCTGCAGAGATTCAGAACTTCACATTTTACATTAAAATTAGTATTAAGATGCTCAACACCATCTGACTGCGTTACAGTACCTTCTTTAGACAGTAGAAAAAGAGGAGTGTTAGAGATGATAATTGCACTGAGGAGAAAAGGGGAAGGAGACAAATTCTGTGAGAGAATCTAACGACCTCTTTTCCAATCAAATTCTAGCCAATCAGAGCTGAGGTTTGTTCACAATTTACTTGATTTGTTATTGGGCAGACAGCAGTGCTGCCATGAGCGAATTGACTTGTGAGTTTTTGTTCAATATACAGGACTTGTTTGACATTTGTGAAGAGTTGTCTCCCTGAAGTCATAGAATATACCTGATAGATGAAGTCCTGTCGAGAGTGGTCCAGAGAGAGGATCAGCAGGTGAAATGAGAACAGCACCAGGAAGTGTTCGCTGGTTTCCTACGGAGACAAAAGAGCCCATGATTTCATCACTTTTTAAAACTGTTTCATCAACTTTGTGTTTATTCCTCTTCTTTTCACATCGATAAAATTAAGATATTTTGCCATATATCAAAAAAGTATGGCACATAGAAGTTTAACGTTCAGATTTAGGGGGTGTATGAAGACCTACATCCTGTCATACTAATTGCATCCAACAACAGAAACTATAACTATCTTCGAGTTATTTTTAGGATATGTTGCATGAGTAGATTATAGGATCTTCGAGTCTTAATTTCTCAGCTGACTGGGATGTGCCATGTTACCTGTGTGTAGCTGTTGTAGAGAGACACCAGAGAGGAGTGGGTAACCTCTCCATACATGTGGGCTGGTTGACCCTCCCAGCCTCTGATTGGCTGCTGGGAATAAATCCTATGGTGCAGCTCATCTCTGCTCTTGCCCCACAGCCCCACCTGCAAACACAAAACTCTGTCAGTCCATACATACTGATTATCAATAGTTTTTTGTTGTTCATGATGAGACTCAAAGCTACTGTCACATATTACTGCCTCCATCAGTGTGTGTGTGTGTGTGTCCACATGTTTCAACATTACAGTGACTCATGCATTACACAGTGTTTCACTGTTTCACTGTTTCAGTAACTGTGTGTTGAACAAAAATGTCACATAATCAGGGGAATTTGATATATACATTTGAAAACTACTGCAGGCTGATTGGATGCTTTCAATCGAATTGGAAGGACGCGTGAAACCTCAAGTTTTTGTGTGCCTTCTTTATTTTCTGTGAAGTTTGAATCACACCAAACACAAAAAATGTGGCATCTCTCGCATTTGTCATGGAAATTCCCACCGTGTGTGTGTGTGTACAGACAGGGTCTGGCCTAAACACAAATAACTGCACCAAGTGGAAACTGTTGCTATTCATGTGAGGCACGTCTCACCACACTTAAACACCAAGCAGAGTGCTATGAGAGTGTTCTGACCGTGAAAAGTGCACAACATGCAAGCAGAGACACACACATATACACACACAAACACACACAGTGACCTCTTGCTCCAAGTGTCGTACTGAAGGGTAGCGTGGCGGCGGTAGTGGCGGCGGCTGCGGCTGCTGCTCATCTCTGCTGCTCCTCCTCAACTGCAGCCTGGTTTCTCCCAGACTCCACACCCTGAAAGAACACACACGTGTATAAGAACATTTCACCAGACGTCACCGTCAGTGCAGCAGCACTAAACCCTCAGTGGCTCACTGCTTACTTTATTTTGTATGTGGTCAGTTTTTAGACACACATGACTCGGGCTGACTGCAGTCTTTAAAGTGTGAAAACTGTAATTAAGAGTCGCTGTTTGTTTGCATCTCCAGATGGTGTGAGCCTGGGCTGGATGCAGCCCTCAGTCAGCTCCAAGGAAAATACAGCAGAGAAGATGCAACTATTTCAATGACCTGCCCTGACCCTCAAGCAGCCAGACATAATCTGCTTACAGTAGTCACAGCCGAGACAGACCCACCTGCTGACCCTTCACCACCATATTCTGTTGCCTGTTTCCATTGCAAACATAAGCTTTGCCTCAATTATCCCAGTGTCACCACAAACTAATGCTAAGCAGGTTTTTAAACTGTGGTGGATTTACATGCACAGAAAAGGGGGCAATAAAAATCAGTTTCAAAACAGTCAGAAAGGGAAACAAAAGCATAGAAGTTATTTAACTATAATATGTTCTGTTAATTTGCCATTATTAAAGTGGGACACAGTATTCCTGGGTTGGTTTATATGGAATAATATGGTGCTCTCTCTAAATTCTCCTTTGGACAACATCTTTCTCTGTTTGGGGTTCATGTTGATCGCTTTTATCACAGGGCAAAATATAAAAAACCTCAATGACAGGCACCAGATCAATCATGACTATAGATGTAGACTGATCTGTCTTTGCTTTAATTTATTAAAACATTTGGATGTACATCTATCTATCTATCTATCTATCTATCTATCTATCTATCTATCTATCTATCTATCTATCTATCTATCTATCTATCTATCTATCTATCTATCTATCTATCTAAAAGAATAGAATAGAATAGAATAGAATGGAGGGTATGGTATTTGCCAAATATACTGTACCACAGAAAACTTTCCAGGCTGACTTAGTGACGTGATGACACTGCTGACGTCCATCTATAAATGTCCTGTACACACAAGTCCCTCCTTTTTTGCAAACTAACCATTACCATATATGGAATTGAAGTGTAAAATCCATAAAATTGTTCAATTAATATTATTGAAAAATGTCAATTGTACAAATGATCAATGCATACCAGCACACTCTACACACACCTGATCAACTCTATGTCTGGTTTCTGAGTGTGTATCTGAATAAAGCACATCTTCATCTGTATGTAGTATGTATGAATCCTTACACAGCCACACATACGGACCAGTAGCCACTGTTGTAATTAGCCTCAGTTAATCCCTGGGCCTGAGAACCAGTGGAGATCTGTCCTGCCCCGACTCTGTATTAAAGCCCTCCACGCTGCAGCCATTGTCTTATAGTAATCTGCTAATCACATCAGTGCAGCATCACAGAGTTCCCAAGTTCATGTTGACTAAATAGGAGCCAATTATTTTGGCTAGCTTGTTGTTGTGCTGGGTGCTGACGGGTGAAAATCATGTCGATGTGACCTGTTGTTCTGCAGGTGTTTTCGTGATGGTTTGTAATTGAACCTTTTCTTCACCACAGAACCTGGAGGTTTTCTGTCAGAGAGCACATCCTGTTACCGTGTGACAACAACTACATCCTGGTGTCACTGCAGCTTTGAAAAAGGTTACACAGAAGCTTACACTCCTTTTTATTTTACATGTTCACCTCCACAACGTGACAAATCACATGTTAGAGAACACCACAGAGGTTAGAGAGAAGCTGCTGCAGGACGGTGCTCTGTTCACTTCAGAGACAGTCACTGCTTCCTCCTTTTAACATGCATTAAAACCACATTTTAACAAACCATTACAATCCACTTTCTTTTGTGTCTTACCCTAAGTTGTCTCCAGAGAGTTCCAGGAGCTCGATCTCATCGGGGCCCACCTCGTCCACTCCAGTATGCCTCTGGGTCACACTGCAGCATCCCATGATGGACGAGGAGTCTGTCCCTCTCAGCTTCGTCTCAGCTTCTAGTCCACACACTGAGCACCATCTGCCCGGGCAATCATCCTCACACGTGTGTTTGTGTGTGAGCGAGAGCCACGCTAAAACCAAAGAGATAACATTAAATCGGGGGCTGGTTGGGTCCAAAAGAGGATATTGTGGGAGGAGGAGGGGGGTTGCTGCTTAAGCTCCAGTTCCCCCTTTTTGCCAGCGTGTAGTGTCTGTTTCCACAGACTCCCAGTGTCTGATGTTTCTGAAGGAGAACTGAAGATAAAAAGGCAGAGGAGTTTTTGTTGAGTTGTGGCGCAGTAGTCGAAGTTGTTCCTTCCTTCCTGTCAGTTGGCTGTCTGCACAGAGCTGAGCAGCTTCCTCACTTTGAAACTCTGAGCTCACACAGGGAACGTGCTGATGCTTCAGCAGGACAAGGAACAAAAGAGACGGAGAGAGAAAACATCACTTGAGCAGCTCGTCTTTTAAACTCTCGGATGCTCTCGGCCTCCTCATTGAGAAACATGGATGAAGCAAGCATCCTGTCACGAGAGCTGGGAGCATGCCTGCCTGTGTTTACATGCACGGAGCCCTGGGTCTGGACAGATAATTATGAGTTATGAAATGGTAAGAGGTAAACGGCTGCAGTCAAAACAACAAGACACAACAACTGCAGAGCGGAGCCTCACGATGATCTTACTGGTTAGAATTAGACGGTGGGAGGGTTTGTACAAAACCATGTCTGAGTGAGCTGCTGTTCTCCTGTGTCTGGAAGTGACACAAGCTTGATGCAACATGACGGATGTTTTTTTCTTTTTGATGCTGTTGGTCATGTGGTTCAGATACAGAAAATAAATACGGGAAGAAAAGCCTTTTTACCTCTGCAGAGGAGGTTGTTTTTCTTAAATGTGTGTTTGTTTGCTTGTCTGTTAGTTAGCATGATTACACAAAATCTGCTGGATGGATTATCACGAAACGAAAGGTACTCTATGGATTACGAAAGAACCCATTACATTTTAGTGTGGATTCCAGATAAGGGTGCAGATCAAGAAATTGTTATAACTGATATTTATGACCGTGTGTAACTCTTATAACACTTATACAACAATTTGTATAATTTAGATGAAAAACACTTGTGAAAACATCACTAGGATTATTTCTGTCAATAGATCCCTGTCACCTAAATCTTGCACCTTGGAGGTAATTGCTCCACAGCTATTCCAGTTTAAAGTTGAATTAAAGTTGAATTAAAGTCTTTATGGCTTAGTCCCTTCAAAAAGAAAAAGTATTGAAGACAAAAATAGATTCTTTATTGTGTCAGTAAGCATTTCATGGCATTTCTCTGAAAACAAAAGCACCACGTGTGCAAGGTGTCAACTGTTTGTAGCTGTTTGGATCACTGCTGTTTGCATTTATATTTCACACTTCCTCTTTTCATTCTAACACTAAACTCTTTTTATCCTCTCCGAGCTTCTCTTCACCGGGTTCCTCTCCTCTTTCACATTCGTCTACACACTCAGGAAGTCCAGATAGAGGAGCACACTGTGTTGTTTTCTGAGAGCCGCAGACGGAGACCCCTTCACTCAGCTCTGATGATGACGGGGACATGATGACCTGCGTCTTCACGTCACCTGTGGCCTTCAAATGGTGATGCAGAGTACATTTGCTGAGTTTGAGCTGGAGCTGAGGCTTCAGGTTTTTACTCCTGACACTCTGTGTGCTGTAGTTGCTGCTGTGTGGATGTGAAGCTCTCTGCGCTGATGATGAGGAGGAGGTAGGATGATGGCCGGACTTTGAACTGCCGCGTCCTGCAACACTCTCTGAGACATTTTTAGCCTCCAATCCTGACTTGCACCTTCTGGGTTCAGCCTTTTGTGTCTTGTTGGCGGTTTTCTGGAGGGTTTCACTGTTTGTGTCGTTCTTGTTGCAGGCCAGCCTTGAATCAGGAGGAAAAACTCCATTGTAGAGAAGCACAAACTCTCTCTGACTGGTCAAAGGAAGGATTCTCTGCCTGAGACGACACTTGTTGAAGATCTCCAGAGTTAAATCTAGAGAAAAGCATTACAGCAAATAAAATAAAACATTTTTAACAGATACACAAATTAGAAAAATGTAACATTTGATTCAAGGAACTGTGACTGTGTCATGCAAACAATAAAATAATGAGGCTGTCTTCGGTTGACTTTGTGATGGCCTCAAGGGGGGGCTCTATCTTATCCTGTTTTGGTTGTGTATTCTTTGTTTCAGGATATTTAAAAGTATAAGAGCTGAGACCAGGGGTGTGTTCGAATAGTTCATTTTGCTTAGGAACCTGAGTGAAATAACTGAAGTATTTCAGTGGCTGCCATGAAAAGAGCTGTTTGAATTCTCTAAATAATTAGGAAATCAATGCTTCCTATCTTATCTCCATTAGAATAGGAAACACTGGACTATCCTTTAAGAAAGGAAAGGAGAAAATGCCATCCCACAATTCATTGCAGCAGCGACATTTAAAGCAACGCAACATAGTTGCACCTGGACTGACCCATATAAATATATAAAAAAGAGAACAACTGTTTTATTCTCCTGACACGATCCAGTTCCAGATTATCTAAGCTCCTGATTTCTTCTCTGTAGCATCTGTCCAGGCAGGACTCACAGTGAACAACAAGCACACTGAAATTATATGTCACAATATCATCAGCAATACTAAATACTAAAGTCATTCCAATCCCTCTTGTGGAATACATGAAACTAACAATTTTCTTTACTTGTGTAACATATATTCCTCGTTATTATATTATTATAATGTTTCACTCTTTTTGTTTTCATTTAAAATAAAATCTATTTTGTTAATGCTTCCTGTGAATATGGTTAAATTATTAGATGTTTCCTCTGTAAACTGAAAACATCTTTTATTACCAGGTGCCATTCAGGAAACCAGAATTATTTGTCACTTCACCATAAAGTGAGTACATATTTTATGTTGTAAATAAAGTTGGGTTTTCTCTGCACAGCGGTTCGTCTGACGTATTCCATTGGGTTGAAGGAATAGTGGTTAGGAAAGGAGAATATTTTGACTTTCTGACCGCACACCTGGTGAGAGGTGCAGCACACCTGAGCAGGCTGTGCTCAGGAGGCCATAAGGCAGGGCTGCAAGACTCGGGCTGGTAACAACATGGCTATCTGCTACACGTGAGTTTCTGGTGATGACGTTAGGTCTGAGCTCACCCAGCATCTCCACGACTGTGCTGGGTATCACCTCCCTCAGCACCTCACAGTTTGTGTGCAGGGCTGGATTACAATTCATTTCCAACAGCCACACCTGTTGGCACCACATGGAGACATCATTAAGACACATGTTGGACAGTGACCCCGTTTGGACATTTACCAGCACCTCCTCACCCACCTTGAAGTCCTCATCGACCATGAAGTCGCAGCCGATCAAGTCAAAGAAACCCAGACGGCAGTGTAACTTGGATTTGACTGCAAAGAAACACTGAGTCATGATCCGCTGCATGTGCTTCTGATGCATGGGGAGGAAGAAAACAGTCAAGCCATTGTTCATTAGGCTTCACAGAGACACACAGTATAGCACCACCATTTTGGAGATCTACAGCTTCATATTTGAAAAGTAGCATTTCTTCATTTATTTGACTGGTCTTTTTTAATGACTCACCTGACTGGACTCATGTTAATATAACTGCACTATATAGTATTTTGGCCACTTGGGGGCAGCAGAACAACCTGTACGCCTGACAGTGATGTAAAATAATATAATATATCCCCTTATAAAGTTATCATTTATTAACTTAGGCTAATGGCGTGTTTTATTCATATGTATATGTTAGGTGAACATAGTGTCTTTCAATTAATTGTAATGGCCTACATTATTGTCTTCATTAGCTGACATCAGTCTTTCTTTGTGTGCGTGTGTGTGTGTGTGTGTGTGTGTGTGTGTGTGTGTGTGTGTGTGTGTGTGTGTGTGTGTGTGTGTGTGTGTGTGTGTGTGTGTGTGTGTGTGTGTGTGTGTGTGTGTGTGTTTGCTTGCAGAAGATTCTCATCCTATCTTTGTGAAGCAGCAGCAGTTTTATGTTGAACTGCACAGACTCATTTCAAAGTCTGTCACTGTCCGGGATTGAGGATTTATTCTGACATGTGCCACTGATACTAAACAGCGTGCTGTTTAATGTACGACTCATCGGATTAAAAAAACAAACAGTTAGTGTGATACTTCATTTCAGTAAGAGGATGATTCATCCTCAGACAGCGATGAAATCACGCAAACCAAACCACAATCTCAATTAGCTGCCAGCACTAGCAGTCATCATTAAAATGGTAATTGGTCCCTGAGAGCTCCAACACACAGCAGCAACTCACTGCGAAGATGCCCAGCACCCAGTCCCTGGGCAGACCCTTGGCAACCCCAAAGCAGTCGTTGATGTAGGCATTGAAGCTCTCCATGGACCACACGGTGTCCTCCTTCAGCTGGCTGTACAGGGGGTTCTTCTTCTGCATGTACTGGAAACGGACAGCAGGGGGACCACAGACACAGAGGCGGAGAAATAGATGGTGACAGAACTGCATTTGATTTAAACAGCCTGACTGGAAGTAATGGAGGTGAGTGCTGCTTTTATTCACTATTATCATGATGAATTTAGTCTTTTTTGTGTAAACATTAGAAATCCTTTTGACCAAACACATGAAATAATGTCCACTGAAATTACGACCCAGAAAATCACACTGTGAAGGACTGACAGACAACTTTCAAAATCCCAAAATAAACTCAGTGTAGTGTCAATAGTTACATCGGTACTCTGTGTTTTTTTTCCAGTGCAGATAACCACTTCACGTTTTTTGCCCATGTTCTAATCTACTTTGATGGAATGAATCATTAAGACATTGTAACTGCCTGATTTACAAAAAAGACTCAATCTAACATCACTGCAGATCATCTAAAATTCTTGGTTTACGCTTCGTTCCGTTGCGTGTACCTGATTGGTCAGGTGGGCAGAGAGGTTGTTGGAGCTGGGGTCGTAGAGGTCACAGGTCAGTCGCACATACCCATGGCGAAAGAAGACCAGGTAAGGTGCAGTGCAGGCAATCAGGAGGTAAGAGCGAACGTCAAACTTCTTTCCCTTTAGGAGGAGAGGACTCTTGATGTAACTGAGGGCAAAAATGGCAGGTTAGCTTCAAGACAGTAAGAACGACAGTACATCAACAGTCTGTGGCATGCACATTTGCAATTGTGGAGATTTGTATTTCATTTTAAATTAAATTTCCGAGTCTGTCGGTGCTTGTTCAAACTTCTCCAAACTTTCATTTCATTTTGAAGCTAAGTTCACCCACTGTTGGACAATGCGAGCCTGAGCCTGGCAGTGAGGCAGCTTCCTGTTGGCCTGACTGTCGTCCATGTGCTGCAGCTTCAGTCTGAGGGCGGCTAAGTCCTCCTGGCTCTTCAGCAGAAAGATCCCTCTGCCCTGGTTCAGACCCGTCGGTTTACAGATCCACATGCGACTCTCGTTGTTCCTCTCACCTGCTTAAAGTCACACAGATACAAAAGGTTAATGCTCCTCTAAATCTGTGCTGTTCTACGTTTTTCTGTTCTGCTCTGTACAACTTTTAAATGTTGTGTTGTGTTTGGTTATAAAGTATTTTTTGTGAAACGGTAACAATATAGCATTTTTTATTCTGTGAATAATCTTTATTCTGTGTGTGGAATCACCCTCTATTTATCAACATTTGTGCTGATAAAAATCCCACAATGCAATTCTTCCCCTTTGAAAATTAGCATTATGGAGTGGTGAAACATTAAGTATATATATATATATATATATATATATATATATATATAATAACACTGACAGGGGACACTCAATCTATTTTATGATTTTATTGTCATCTACGTGATGTAATTTCAGATATCATTAAAAGTAATGACATTTTTAATCTTGTGTTGTGAATGTGTGTGTGTGTGTGTGTGTGTGTGTGTGTATGTATCAAGTGATAGCTTTTCCAAATAACAGTAATCTTATGAATGCCTTGTAACAACTGACGTTTACTGAAAATACTCAACTGGAGAATTATCAAGCGATTTTAGTGTGTCCAGTATTTATTTCCTTCATGGTTGTGTTCTTTTTTGGTTTCTTTTTGTTTCCTTTACTTTACACTTAGAGATCTAACCCACCTGTCCATCTTTCTCCTGTTTACTTAGTGATAACCATGTTTGTCATAACCTGCACACCACTGGTCATAATGTTGTGCTATCAGTTGTTACAAACAACACAGAATCAGGTAAATCATTTAATAACCAGTCCGTAATGTAATGAAAATCATTTTTAGGTTTCTGTGTTACAATCTTAAAGGTATTATTATTTGTCTCAGTTCAGATCAGAGCTGCAGCGACTCTACACCCAGATCCTGCTGAGCGTCTCTCCTTGTGTTTGTGTCTCAGCCCTGCCCTCTGCTGACTCATCTCTATGGAAACAGCATGTTCCCTAGGTGATTTTATCAGAGCCTTATGGGAGGTGAAGTGCATTATTTTCCAACGTCCTCAACCTCTTGATTAAACAATCACCAAGGCAACTGTTGTCTTAACACTGCTGAGCGCATACTGCTTCTTTTCATTGTTGGATGCAGGACAGGTCATGTTTGATTGGGAGTCTTCAAACAAAACATATCCAATTGAAGTGGTGTTGTGTTGTTGTTGCATCAGGATGTGTTGCATGTTAATGTGGGTGGGATGTGTTTGGGTGTTTTACCCTCCTGCTGGGCAAAGAAAGCTTCCCTCTCCTCCCTCACATCCATGCGGTAGGTGATGGGAATGAACTCCTCCATCTTCAGCCTCCTGTGAAGTACAATGCAACCAGGAGAGTGAATGTCTACATGTCCTCAGCTAGTTGTCTAGTCAGACCTGCCAGAGACAAATAAATGTTTCACTTGATTAAAAAAAAAATTGTTTTTATTTACAAATACACCAGATTACTACAGGACACTTAACCCATCCTTATCCCAGGTGTAATGCAATTAAAAGACTGAAAGCCAGTGACTGGTAGGAAAAAAACATAGCACTACAGTATGTTTATGTGCAGAGGAAATTCAATGTATAAATGGGCTAAAATATACAGAACCACTGCTATTATTGCCGGCACACTCTATTATATGCAGCACACAGGTGATGAACACAAATGTACAGTTTCCAGCTTTAGGTCAAGTTTATTATTCATTGAATAAATGTCAGCAGTCATATTTTTGGCTGAATGTTCTGATAAATTTATATTTTCAGGTATCAGGGAAAATGTTATCACAATCTGTTGTGGTAGCCTAATTAATCATTTTAGAGATGCCTAAATGTTTTCTTTACTTACATTATATATTTAGCATACAGACATGACAGTGTTGTCAGCCTCTACTTCCAACTCTAATATCTGATTCTATTTTTCAAAATGTCAAAATATTCCTTTAAAATATATAGAAATATCCTGCTTTTGAAAAATAATTTGTGTCTGGTTTGTTTTATTCCACCATAAAAGTTTTGTTAGTTTGGGTCACATAATTTTTTTTTCAACTCTACCTCCTTCTTGCTTATAAACAAAAACACCAAAACAAATGTTTGGTATTTAAGTCATATTTCCTGTGTTAAAGGTGTGTGTTAGTGACTGAAGAACTTTATATAGTTGACGGTTTAAAACTTTAAACCATGCTTGTGTGATTCAGATCTGTAGACCTAATTCCTGATTAGGCAATTTGCCCGTGTTTATTAAATAGTATCACAAGCTGATATGTGTTTCAATGTTTGCCATGGTGTCTCCATGGTGGTACCAGATGGTTGCTAAGAGATCTGAGCCACAACTGTCGGTCCTGTGAATCGACGGTTACATCTGTCTGCTTTTAATAGATACAAGGTGTCTGGATAAGAGAGACGAACACAGCAGGGAGACAGGGACACACTTCACCTCAGTCCTTGACTGTGGCTGACTTTGCTGCTGACTCGCTCATATTCCCGCAGACTGCTGAGGAGGCCGATCTTAGTTGTGAGCACCTTGTTGTTAGGAATCTGGTAGAGCAACTGTTCACCTGGAAACAACACGTGAGGATTTCTTTATGTGAACAAAAGGCCATACACATATTTCTACCAAAAGCAAAATGAGAGCAGGAAGAGAAAGAGGAATGAAACATCAGATATACATGTATTTTTCAGCTACAGATGTATGGGGGTAGTAGATATATTTAAACACATTAATCAAGATTTTGTCCTAGGCACTCTTATACCTTCTCTAAAGTTGCAGTAGTTGGCTGGTGATTTGGTTTCACACCACTTGAGTTTGAAATCCTCCCTGTGCTTGTTGTAAATCCTCTTCCACCCTCTGCTCTCAAAGTAACTGCTCACGCTGAAGGAAAAAACCCAGAGGAAATCAATCACACTCCAGTTTTAACCACACAACAGAGGAAACTAAAAACTAAACTGAACACATAACACAGACATTTTTTTTAACTGTATCTCTCTTTATTAATGATCAACTTTCTTAAGGTTTCCATCTCGATCACAGGAAAACCTTTCACATGATATTTTTTTAAATGTTAAAAATCTAGCACTTCATATTTTTCTATTTACATTTCGGCCCCATTGGTTCCACCTAAGAAGAAGAAAGGACCAGGCCCCCGGGGCTCATCTCGATGCCGCTCTCTGTCCTTGTCTGGGTAGGAGCAAATTGACAAGCCCCTGGGAGAGGACCTACGGAGACATCGTTGCACTGAGCAAACACCTGTTATTTTTACATACAAAAACACGCAGAAATCAAGCAGGAATACAGTTAGCTATACACTCACATAAGCTCTATCTATACATGTCTGTATATGGTGTTAATGAACTGACATTGTCAAACACTTACAATACACTGCAGAATAATACAGATGTACAAAAACGAAATCAGTGGATTACAACAGTTTTTCATCAGCCTCAGGTGGTTTCTGAAGATTTGCAGATGTGTAGATTTGTACACAGTTTAGACAGGATCTCAATTACAAATCTCCCTTTATGTCCCACACACACCTGACCCTCGAGCTGGGCCCTCCCGGTTGACGCTCATGTGGGAAAACTTCTTTCTCCGCCTCTCCTCCCTCTGGACCTGCTCCAGTCCACCCTCTGATGTCACTTGCGTTCCACTGTGCTCAACTGACGAACATACCTCTTGCCTCAGGTTTGCCGGCTCTGCAGGCTGGTTGTCCTGGCAGGGAACCTCCACTTCCTCTGTCTGCACTCCATCTTGTTTCATTTCCAGCCCCGTGTCTCCCCGGCCCTCAGTGCACGACTCCACCCAGGACTCAGATGACATGAGCAGCTTGTTAGTGATGGCTAGAAATGTTCCACCAGGGGAGGAGAGTAGACCTGTGTTAGTGTGTGAGAAAATGGGATTTTTACTTTTAGTCACAATATGCTGAACAGTTTAGTCTTCATTAATAACGCTGTTCATCTTGGTGAGATGATACATGACATTATTCTTTTTAAACTATAATAGACGCATTGCTTTGTGTGGTAATGTGGGTTGGTTCAATTGGATCTTGTCACTGTGTTAGTCTAGTTGTTAAGGCTCATACCACATTGCCTCAATCTCCATGGTTACTGACTCTGTCTACAATAGCCATCCATCCATTATCTATACCGCTTATCCTTTGAGGGTCGCGGGGAAGACGGAGCCAATTGGGTGAGAGACGTGAGAGTATACGCTTGACAGGTTGCCAGTGTATCACAGGGCCAACATACAAAGACAAACAACCATTCACATTCATATTCACAGCTACAGTCAATTTCTCCAATTAATCTAACCCCAATCTTTATGTCTTTGGACTGAGGGAAGAGGGAGAACATGCAAACACACAGAGAAAAGCTCTGTCTGACCCAGGATTCAAACCAGGAACCTGCCCACTAGTATAACATTTGGCAATAACATTTTTAAAGACGTCATGTTAAGAACATGTAGCATCTGGAAACAAATGCAGTGTAATGTGATAGAAAACAGGAGTTGAACCATGACCTTGTTGTAGCTACATTTGGAAGCAAATGGATTTACCTGCCACTCCAGTGTCACACACGTGCACCGTCTGACTTCATGAAAAACCTACTCAGTCCACTCTCTTTCCGCCATGTGTGCTCAACCTTGTAGTCCATCTGCAGACAAGCAGCAAACCGACGGACTTGTCAGAGACTGAAATCACTCGGCCTGTCTGCAGTTGAGCCCACTGCAGTCTTCTGCGCACTAGACCAGAGTAAACAGTCAGCGGTTACTCGGGTAACGGGACCCTTAGCAACAGTTGCCCCTTGCGCACTGAATCTTACAACAACAGCTCAAGACGAGCTAACTACAATTATGTGTCCCACCCCCCCGCCTCTGAGTTTAGCTTCATACAATATTAATTGCCTGTAAGCCTCTGTTGTATGAACCCGATGGTAACATGAGAGTGGAGTGTCAATCAAAATGGATTTGCCAGTTTTCCACGGTATTTTATCCTGACACAAAAGGTAAAATAATATTTTCTGCCGGCTTAGAAATAATTGTTCCGCAAACAGAAAAAAAATCTTAGCAGGTGACATATTTTAATATTATTCATAAGTGCAAAATGCCTAAATAAATTCCACATTCATCTGACCACTTGTTAAAGCCTCTAGACATTATTTTACTGTCAACCCTGATTTATTTTGACATCCATTCATCAGGTCGAATCATTCTTGGATTTTATTTAGCAGACATTATCATTACTCATTCTGTCTACTGCCAAATCCAGTAGCAAGTATGCAGTTGAGTAACATAGTATTTGTCTGCTCGCATGGCAAATCCACTAATCACCTTCTGTCTCAGTGATTTGACTCAGGAGGAAACACCCAGGCACAGCCATGGTCGGCATCGGCAATTATGCATAATCTCCCCTCTTCCTCCCAACTGCCTGATAATTGACAGGGGCGGGTGCCTCTAAGACCCAGCATCTATGCATCTGTATAATTACACATGCAGTCTGGTCACCCTGAGCAATGCATAGATCTCAGTTTGATGTAGATAAAGTGCATCATGTCTAGCAGAGTGTATTTGGAAAATGTTTGGAGCAGCGAGTCAAAGTTGGAGTCACAGTAAATGTCCCATGTACTGTCGGCGCAAAATGGCAGCGATAACCGAGAGCTGCTAGGCAATAACGTGAGTCCAGCACCGACACCCCAGTAGCTGGAAGCAGGCCTCCAGTATTCCTGTTGAACAGAGCTTTGTATGGAGCCAGTGTCAACCACACCTTGATAAAATGCTGCCATCTGATAGACACAGTGTGCAAAGTGCTGCGTAGGTGGACAAAGAGAACAGGCTTGTTTTACAGCCCTGTCAACCTCATGGTTCACCATCTGCCAAGAGGCTAGTGTGTGTGTGTGTGTGTGTGTGTGTGTGTGCGTGTGTGCGTGTGTGTGTGTGTGTGTGTGTGTGTGTGTGTTGTGTGTGTGTGTGTGAAAACGCATGTATAAATGTGTAAATGTACATGCCTGTGTAATTTGTATGTCTGTGTTCCTATTGTTGTGCTACCTTTCTTCTTATTTGCATTTTGTTAATGATTGTTATTTTGTTTCGGCCTTTCTTCTTTTTACACAAAATCCCCACATCACTTCAAATCAGAGGTTTTTCCATGTGGAGGCAAGGGAATTAAAATGTACAAGGCTTTTCATAAGGTTTAAGTGTTTTATCAGAGAAACAAAACGTATATTCAGTAATATTAAAATGGAAATTAATTATTGTCAAAGTGTGTGTGTGTGTGTGCTAGTCTGGGTGTCTCAGGGCGGTGACACCATAAGGTGTGTGTGTGTCTTTGGAGACTCGCCTATTCCCATGTCATCTCAACTGCCGTCTGTACCAGGAAGTGCTTAGCAATTACAGGGATGCAGCCTGCAGCAATGGTGTCCCTGCACAACCCATTATTTGCAGGGATTCTCCTTGTCAAGGTGTTATAGCGGAAGAAATGGAGTTAAGTTACAATGTAAAGAAAGGGCCATTTAAAGAGGGTCTCTCTCTCACTCCCCTGCTATTCATGATTTCCTTATAGAATTACACCAATAAAGCAGAGAGGGTTGCAGAGGTGGGGGGAACACCATGTTCCCAGGGTGTGTACTCACTAACTCTCAGCTGGAAATGGAGACACGAAGCCAAGACTGACTTTAACATGGGAAAATGTACAAGCATGTTTTTTAAGTCAGATAAACAGCTGTTGTGCTAAATAAAGGTGGTGCCGTTATTGTCTTTATACATCATTAGGTCAGACTTGTAATATACCTATTATTCTATCAACATGGCGTCTGTGTGCGATATTTGTTGACTGAACACATCCACAGGTCATCATCAGTCTTTTACACCAGAGCATGACTGAGAGTTCATGGCAGTGACATTGGGAACATCTGAAAAGACGTAGTTTGTGTCATATAAATGTAATGAAATGGCTCTTAAACAAAGACTTCATCCAATCCATGTAACATGGGTGCATCTGTGGTTTCTCTAAATGCAGGGAAACATGCAAGGTGCTTGTTTTCTGGTGATACAAGGCAACCTCCTGGACTAACGTCACTCATGATGATGGTTACACCTTCGAGAGCAACGGAAAAAGACATGGTGGCAAATGACTCACCAATCACACTGCAGCAGATAATAGTATGACAGAGAAGGGAGAGCAGGAATGACAGCAGCAGTTGGTGAGATTCTCCAGGATCAGTCTTAAAATACAACTAAGGAGAAGTGTGCTTGATGCGAGGAGTGCAGAGACCACTTCACTGAGCAGTACTTCAGAAATCAGTCAAGGAAACCAATACCACTGACACACAGTCTAGGTATTCAAACTGCTTGAGGTGACCTGGGCTGTGGTGGTTATTCTGCTGAATATTTAGGCCTCAGTTAATGGGACACAAGCAGCAACAACATATATAGAGATATATCCAGAGATAGTGAAACTCATCGTACTTGTTCTAAAAGACAAATCGTATTTTAACCTGTGCAAATTACCATACATGCATTAATTAGCATCAAAATTATTTAACCATTAATCCTATGCATTCTTACTCCTAGTAACTACCAGCTGCAGGCCACCATATGTCTATGTACCTGAGTTAAGTCCATTCAGCTACTAAGGAATTTATCAGCAGAAGGACCTGTTTAAAATGAAATCAGATACAATACAAACACACTGGGAAGAGTAATATCTCCTCTAATGTTCCATGTCAACTAAGCCACAGCGCAGTCCTTTAACAACACAAACTGAACACATGTGTGAACTTTACATGGCACACTTTTAATAATAAAATGCTTATCTATATTTATAGGGTATCAATTTAATGATTGGAAGGAATCTGATTTTTTTCAGCACACTGGAGTACTACTGACGGACAAATGTACTTGTTGAATGCAAAAGTGTAAAAAAAACATAATATGTAGAAACATATTTAAGTACATATATATATGAACAGATAACATGTCAGAAACAAATGATTAAAGTGAAACTGAACTAAACCTTGATCCTTTGTTTGGTTTGCTGCACTAACAAACATGCATCACATGACATTCTCACTCATCCACACACTTCTGACACAACTGATGCCCTTCATACTTACTCACCTCACTAGTTAGTAAATATGATGTTTGAGTAAAGTGGATCGTTCTGTGTGTGATCTCCCTTTTTGTTGCCAGCCTTGAGCCAGGTGGTAACAATATACACTCCATGCTGTTGGCACATTTATAAACCAAATTTGAACAAGCTAACATTGTTAACAGATGGGGAATATTTCAGTGTCTAGGGAGCAACTTTGTTGTCATACATACAACAATAAATATCTGCATCACTTGTTATACAATATAACACAATTTATGAAAAGTTAGTTAATGCTAAATGAACATCTACAATAATGTTCTGAAAGTATACATAAAGACAAGACAAAATCTGAAGAGAGGCTCAGGGCTTGAGTCTAACAGCAGCGGCAGACATCTGGAGAAGCCGTTTTGTGTGTAGGTAAAAAACTAAACCAGTTATTTGTTATTTGTTGTTGTTCTGTTATAGACTGGCCTAAAAAGTGTGTTTGTGTGTGTGTGTGTGTGTCTGATCTCTTAGCTCATCGACTTCTGTTCAAACGCTGAGCTGAAAATGGCCGACTGATTATATTGCATCCTAACAGTGATCGAGTCATTAGGTACCAAATGTTGCCTTTCAGAAATAACAGAAAAGAGCTGAACACAAAATATACAAAAGATGGCGCTTACAAAGTACCACATCTGACCACTTTCTGTAAGAGGGGGTGGTGGATGGAGTGTGTAAAACTATAACACTACTCAGGGGCCCCAGGTTTGAGAGGAGGCCTAGTCATTCACTTCATAAGTATCTCATAATACTATGTCATAGTGTATTCTGAATGTATCTGAAAATGGTTAAATGTTTGTGCACGTTTCTAATATGCTCATTTTGTTTAGTTATTTAAGTCCTAATGTGAAATGACGCAGCATTTTGACGCTGGTGTGCAACTGTGGGGATGGACTGTTGGCAGCATAGTATAATACCTCTTTTACACCCAAATTATCAGCATATGTGTTTTTTTTAAATGCGGGTAAACTCTCTAAAAAGGTGATTGGCGTCTTTCCCATTGCCAGTAGAGGCAAAACTGACACGCTCTTTCACATGGCTATCAAATTAGTACATTCACCTGGGTGAATGTACTAATCTGAAGTCAGAGCTGATAAACCCACATCTACTGCAGAGTCATTTGACTCGGGAGTGAATGAGGACACAAATCCAGATGTTGAAAGGTGTTTGTGTCTTTTTGACCAGTGGAAAAGGGGCTTGAGTGTAACACAGGACACAGTTTGCAGTGGTGCCTCTTACCGTTGTCTTTGAGGCACTGACCTCAAACCTGGAGTTAGTCCTGGCTGCTGCACTGTGGCTCCTCACTGCTCATTAATAGGATGGGACAGATGCAGTTGACATATTTACCCGATCTGCACGTACTTCAGCTCCAACCCATTGCTTTGTGATTAACCATTAAAGGAGTTCCCCGCATACAACAGCTTGTCACTTTGAATGTACATCAGCACTCTGGCAGGTATGTCACAGCCGGTTAAGGTCGGTTGTGCAACTGTTCCACCCCAGTGACAAACCCTCCTCAGTAAACCTGGCCTCCTGATCCACAGCCGGCAGTGGTGCAGGAATCTGGTCTGACTGCACCAAGCATGCACAGACCAGCGCAGGAATCCTCTACAGGCTCTGCGCCAGCCAGGAATGTGATTCAGTAGTGTTACGTCAACAAAGGGGGTACTAACTAATTGCAGTTACCTCCTTTTACTATCCAGTATTTGAAGTGGTTGGATTATGATTTTATTGATACATGCTTTAACTTTTATGTCTCCGTTTGCTGCTCCGTCAAACCATGTGCATCACAAAGTAAATAACCTTTTATGAGATTACTTCATGAAAAATGAAACAAATATTCTCAAGCAATTTCAGAATAGAATAAGTGACATTTTTCATTATAAAAGGGTTGATGGTTTTATATTGGGTGAAGGGTTGAAAACACAATAATAAAAACCTCTCCAGCCAGGCAACATTAATGCTTAACTTAATGCTGGTAAAACAAAATAAGCCATACACTTGGCAATACCTGAATATTGTGGAGTTTATATAAAGACTTCACTTTATCCTAGAAGTTTGCATAAATTAAACAAACTTTACTTTCAATCATTTCATATTACACAGAAAAGACCATGTGTGTGAATGGTTGTTGGGCTTAATATTATGTGACTCTAATTTATTTTACTGTTAATTATGAAGAACGTTTGGTCCACATAAAGCAAGTGCTGAACTTATAATAACACACATGTATCTTCTTTACTTGCACTGAACAAGGATTAAACCAAAGACCTTAAAATAAAGCTTCACAACCAAATCGGTTTAATTATGTTTATGTTTGAGTCATATAAATATAGTCGTTCACATTTTGATTCGTCATAGAAGAAGATGTGCATGTGGCTCAGTTTTTTTTTTCAAATGTCCCAGTAAGTCAGACCAGTTTCACTTTTAGCCAGCAACACCAGGGCCCGAAAGCTAATTTCAGCCGTCTCGCTGATTAATGTGTGTTTCTCCACAGTGTGACAAAATGTCTTTTGTTAGACATGGATAGACACATGTCTATTTGCAATCAACTAATATATAACCAACATGAAAAAGAAGGGACACAATAATGATAATGTTTCTTCTACTTATTTATCTTTTATCTTTTTTAATTCCTTGCAGAGTTTGATGCTTTAAAAACAATATTAAAGTAGGAAGGGGAAAACAGCAGCTGCAACAGGACACAAATATTTCACCACAGTTTTTCCTCATACATCTTACAAAGTGCAGAGAAACATTTTGGTGTCAAACAATCTTATATTAATAACGTAAAGGATAATTTTCCAGAGTAAAGTGTATTTAGTTCTTCTTTCATAGAAAAAAATACCACAAACATTCTGAATATTTAGGACTTTGCTGTAAAGAATGTGATGTTTCTGGGACTTTGGTAATTTCTTGAGCCTGAATGTGAAAACACAATGATGTCTTCCTCCCCAGCATCAATGAGGCTTGGGGCCGATTAAGTTAAACGGCTAAATGGTTTTTGTGTTTGTGCTCCAACTGATAAAATCAGAGGTGCGTTTAACCAGTCAACTGAACCCATGAACTAACAGGTCTATTTAAACACCATGTTGGCTCTGTGTGTGAGTCACTGTGAGAGGGAAAGAGCAGTGCTTTGAAAAAAAAAAAAATCCCATGTAATTTAACCAGTGACCAAACAGACTGAGTGCATGGATCTCAGTTGCACTGTACCCACTGTAAGTCCTCTGGTTCCTGGCAGTGAAAACACGCCTTCTCGGTTTATCAAGTTAGCCTACTGTGACACTGCGGCTATACACTGGGACACAATGAGGGCTGAGCAGGTGGGGGGAACTCATGGGTAAATTGAGGCATTTAAAAAGAAGCTCTGTTCAGTGGTAACCTGATCCACACCTGACTGGGCCTCGACATTCCGGTCTGTCCGAGGGAAGAGTTCACAATCATCAGAAGCTGCAACAAAGGGCCAGAGCACGGGAGATGTGAAAAATAGGGAAGAGAAAATTAACCGGACAGACATTTCAAATTTTATCCAACTTTATTTAATCTTTTTGTTTACATTACATCATATCACAAAAAAAGCATTTAAAGTAATGTACAGAAGATAGTGATGTTTCAAAACTTGCACATTGTTGTACTTTACCTGAAAGCTCCTAGAAGGAATTTATTTATTGCGGTTAGAGGGATAGGGATCTTTTAACAGATAAAGGTATTTTCTATTAGACATTTATTTTTACATGGCTTTATTAACACTTATTAACACATTAACACTCCTGCTGCTCCACGGTGCAGACTTCATCAATAAAGCCTATTGTAAGTTGTAACCTGGACTGCTGCTCATTGAAGAAACTCTGACTCAAGTCACATGGAAGAAACCCCCATAATCAATCAATCTTCCAGTGCGAGGATCATAGTTCCATAGTCATCGTCATTTGGCCCGATCTGCCACTACTGTCAATATGTTCATGTGCTTCCCTGGACTGCCCTTTGTCAATACGCTGCACGTCAGTTGCAGGAAAAGCGACAGAGGGGGAAGTAAGAGAGCAGAAGGTAATGCCATTTAATGGACGGCATTACCAGACAGTATTAGACACCAATAATTACATCTAACCATGTCTGGTAAGACGCCTATCAACAGGCTGGAAGGATGACCTCTGAGCTTTCACCTGTGCAAGGAGGAAGAACAAAGTGTTGGAGGAAACAGAGCAGTGTGTAGCAGAGACAGAGTGAAATGAGCAGCTCCTCTTTTTATTGCAATCACAGATGCTGTAATGTACTAAGTTGTACTTTCATCCATTCATCCATTTAAATTACAACCCTTCATGCACAGCGAGAATAAAAGGCAAGAGTACACAGATCTAGGAGAGAAGCAGAGTAAGCTTGGTAAACTCTGTTCCAATCTTTCTACATTATTGCATTAAAACACAAATATGTGACGCCAACGTAAATGTCTCTGTGGCTTGGATAATGGAGCTGGGTGGGCAAATAAAGGTGCGGCTCAATGTTTGCGGGGTAATTCTCCCTCCTTAAGCAAATATTAGGTTTCTGCTCGCCTAAGTCTATTATTTGCCTTTGTTTCTTTTGTCTGTTGAAAGGTTGAACACATTAAATTAGCATTTCTGCATTTCTGACTTTTCAATGTCCTCAGTTAAATCATATTTAATCTCCATTGTTTTAAATCAACAGTGCAACAGAATCAGTGCAGGTTTTACATTTCTACATATTTAATTGTACAACCTGAAGTTATTTTTTGAGGTAAGAACTCTGTTTACTGTCTGCCTGAAGCATTAACGTATCTGTCAATCGTCTTAGAAAAGCCTCAGAAACCAGAGAGGAGGCAAAAGCGGCTGTAGCAGTTTTTCTTCTTCTTCCTCTTTAACCAGTAAAGCGCTCTCATGGTGAGCTCATGTGTCAGTTTCGAGATGTGCCACGCAAGTAAGTCTAGTTGGACCAATCAATGCTACACAACACAAAGACCAACAGTGTTGAGGGGAGGGAACAAGGAAACAAGGCCTCGCAGGACCGGTGGAACCATCAACCGACTGCTACTCTTTGGGTGCGGTGGGGTTGCCATAAAAGTAAAAAAAAAAGACAAGGAAGTAAGTAAAGAAGTAAAAAGGGCTATCACTGTGTAAAAGATCTGTTTGTAACAGAAATCCATCTCTTTCAAAAGTTTTAACTCCAGAGAGGAAACTTAAGTTCGAGTGACAAACTTGACAATATTTTCCAAGCTTTCAACCTCAGAAAACAGAGCTAACCATGTGATTACCCCCAGTGACAACATCAAAAAGAGAATTACAGATTTGAACAGTTTTGGATTAAAAGATACATTTCAATGGGCAACTACCCAAGAGTCACGCCGGAGACCAAGGAGTCACCCAGGAAACATCGTTACCAGACAGTGTTAGAACAACAGTTGTACAATCCAGCACTGTAAGGTAAGATGGATCCTGAGAGCCATTTCTGCCAAGTACCTGAGCCGTCCCAGGGCCCCCGCCAGGGGCACGTCGCTTCTAACATTGCAACAGTGGTTTGTCTGGTTGCAGGCCGCAGATGACTATCATCATCATTACCAGGCAGTATTAGAGAAAGTGATGATATCCAATGCTGCCTCGTAAGATGGAGATAATCACCCAAACACAAAAACATCTTGTAACTAAACCCACTGAGGTGAACAGCACTCACTGATACTAGGCTGAGATACCTTTGCCTCTGGAACATAATGTGATATCAGTGCCCATTATTAAAGGTTAATGAATAAATCAATGTGATATCTGCTGAGGCAGACTGAGGTGAGAGCAGTACACCAAACTTACATATCTTTGTCTGAAAGAAAAAAGGGAACTCAGCCTTAAGTAATATGTGGTCTGAAAAGCAGAATATGATTGTAAAAAAGAGTGTGGAATGTCCATATTTGGAGACCACCTCTCTGTAGTATAATTACTGAGTCCTTGTTATGGTGGAGGTTTTTAGCTTAAACTTGCTGTCACAGAAGACTGGGCCACAGTAGTTGTTAATGATTGCCCAAACCTGTTCCAACTAGTCTAAATCTACGGCACGGCAAGTCTGGGAGGGCTGCTTTTAGGGTTACTAATTTTAAACACAGCACATCACATCACATCACATAGGTGCAAACCAAAATGCCACCAAGTCAAACACATGCCTCAGGCTGTTTCTGCTCCTGTATCCCAGCGGATGGGAAACTGTGTTTTTCTGCTGCAACATCTCATCTTGGCTCTAATAAAGCTATACCATCAAATTCATTTAAAATCATTTTTTGCTTTTTCTGTTTTTCGTTGGTGGACCTCTCAGGCCGTTGTCTTTGTTTGCTGAGTGATGAAAGGCTGATGGAATGCTGCTCAGCTCGACCTGAGGCTACACCATGTATGCAGAAGGTCACTGAAACAGCCCTCGTTTACTGAATAACGTGGATCATTCACAGGTACACTGTGTGAAAACCTCACACCCCAAACGGACACTTTAACATACATTATTATTCAATTACTTAAACATTAAAGAAATATTTTATCCACATATCTGTCCAAAATCTGTATATTATACTGTATATTTCATCACATAAGCCACTGGTTTTAGTGGAGAGCTCCCTTTTTCTTTCAAACAAAGATTTGATTAAGTGTAAAATTTGGTTTAAAAAAAAAATCATTCTTCTCTTCTTAAAAGCACATGACAAAATGATTTCAGAACAGAAGCCTCCTGATGATAAGGTGAGATCTTATTGTGTTCGGTAAGAAAGAACAGGTTTCCAGTCATCCTGAAAGCAATGCAAAAGTAGAGCACAAGCACGAGGGGGAGGGAGAAGGAGAGAGAAAGAAAAGAGATTATAAGGGAGGGAAAAGTTCAGGGAAAGAAGGTGGAGAAGGAAAATGGAGAATGCACCTGTAACCTTACCGTCATGAAAGGTACCCCAAGGAAAGAATGTAACAAAACCAAAGTAAAGTGAGTATATTTGGAGGGAGGGGGCTGAAAAAAGAAAGAGAGAGAAAAAAAAGGATCTTGAATTTCCAGCTCGCTGCCTGAGAATGCTCCGTCTTCCTCCCGGTCAGTCAGGCCCCATGAAATGAGAAAGCCAAGCAGACCTGCTCTCCCAGACTCTATTTAGTTAATCATCAGCATTATAAACCAGATCTGCAGGCCCTCTGAGGAAGAAAAGAGGGAGAGAGAGAGAGAGAGAGAAAGAAAGAGTGAAGAAAAGATTAGCCCAGAAAATTCTAAAGAGAAAGATCAAAGTGGAGCACGTCCTGTGTTACCTTTCGAAATGTCTGACCCCTGCGTCCAACAAACTTCCTCTCACTTTGTCCTTCCTTTAGTCCAAATATCTCTTCCTCTGCTCCCTCTCAAGGTTATACACTTCAGACTTTTCCTCGTTCATTTACATGGTGCAGCGGGAGCTTCAGCCACTGACGGCTGCCCGTGCTTTTTGCCTGTTGGAAGTGAGGCGTGATCAGGTAACTCTGCCCTCTGTGCTGGAATGTGACTCCACTGTGAAGTGAACAACCCGATAGGCAAACTGGCCTGGCCCTTAATCAATAGTTGCTGTCTTTGTGAGAAAACAATGGCGGGGGAAACCCAAAACCTTATTTAACTGCGGACGTTATCTCAGCGCCACCTAACTGGGCCCTCAGACCACTGAGGAGCAGCCTGTAATATTCAGGCTATGATAGTGATAATCACCACATCCGTCTGCACCTACCTTTTTTATGAATGTATACTGTAGTTATAATTTACACATCATTTTAAAGCTAGGAGCACCTCCCTCTCTTTTCCTGTTACTCAACCTCTGCGGTTTGTTTAATTTTAAAAAAGGATTAAAATATTCAACAGATTTGATTATCAAAAGGGAACTTTGTTGTCATGTGCAATTTTTTTTTTTTTAATTAGAGTTAAAGACTTAAATTTAGCTGCCTATCCATGGCTCCTCCTTTTTACTGGTAGCTTCAGTGGTTTAAAAAAAGTTGAATCATTCATAATACTATGAATAATTATATATTAACATGTCGGCGGCTCCCTGGAGGCACAAAATGTTACATTACGTTTACCAAAGTTGATTAAATGTGGAATAAAGCCAAAAAGAGGAAATCATTTTTTAAATATATATCATACTTCCTTATTATCATGGCTTTTTGAGGAAAAAAGCAAACAGCTTTCTTCAAACATTAGCATACCATTAAACGGCCCATAATGCTGGGTCATTCCTCCTATCAGCTGCATCAAACTGCAGCTTTAACTTCACCTCTCACCCTATGAGGTGATAAGAGCAAGAGTTCCCCTTCCTCTCAACTCTACGGCTGGAAACAGGAACAAACAGCGTTAAACCGCTCCACCATTTCATCTGGGCTCAAATCCCGGGTTCTGCTGAAATTCTACTCTGCACTTCCCGCCCCCGTCGTCACACATTGGCAGAGTGACTCGCGCTCATGTGACTCGCAGCTATTCAGCTTTATGAAAGAAATGAACAAATGTTTCTCTTTCCACCAATCACAATCCTCCACCTCGCTCTGAGGCCGCCGCCGTACAGTATGCGGTCGACATTTTCCCTCCATTTTCCCTCCTTCTTCCCAGACTGCATCCGTCCTCATCATCTTAAAAAATATCTAACTCAGTACCATATACCCGCCTCTATCTAGTCGAAACTCTCTGCTCTGATAATTCCAACACTGCCGGCTGTCTAGACTCGCAGCAAAACCTCTGAAGCAAGGAAAACAGACGGGCAGACATTTTATGTCCGACAGAGATCCACTTCATTATACACTTTCTTTTTTTCATTCTAAAAGTGCACGAAACTGTCCCTGTTCTATCAAATATCTATCCTAAAATGCTAATAGAGAAAAGCAGAAACAGGTTGACAGTGGAAATAAAAACTCTGAACAGGTAACTAAGGCTTTACAGTTCAACAGGTTGTGAAGAAAATTTGTTCTGAACTAATTTAATTATTACATAACAATAATGTTTGTTAAACTAGTGTGTTGTTGTTGATAGATTATAAATTTGTAAAACTGTTTCATACCGTAATTTGGTGGATGTCTCCTCGTAAAGCATATTTGAGCGCTCTAAAAGAAGAAGGAGTCAGCCGCTGTCTTCATATCCTTTGACAAGTCTGGCAGTTTGCCTGTACCTGCCCCAACTGGTCGATCCAGTTTAGGAATGAGCGTTGGCTTCTATTGTTTCCTGTTCTTTCTCTGTGGTTAAATGGAACTGGAATTCGATACACATTATTTTCGCTTCCCATCGAAACTACCTATACCCTGCTAGACCCGCTCACAATCGCCGAGGGCTTCGTACAATGATCTAATTTGTTTGTCGCACATTTCCTGATCTTACCCGCTGAACATATGTCCTTAAAGTTTTTTAACTATGCCACCGCTATTCAACAGGTCATGATGACAGCTCGAGCCTCAAAGATGGAAAACGAAGACAAAGGAGGGATCACGTTTGTGAATTTACCCCGTCTTTTTTCCCAGGTGTGGTCGCCGAGCCATAAACCCAAGACAAGAGGCAGCATTGTATGAGGGCTCTTGACGCCCCGTTGGCTGGTCTTCCTCTTTCCTGCTCCCGCTGAAGGACAGTCGACCTCTGGAGTGGTGGTGAGGAGGAGAAAAGACGTCCCTCTCAGGTCGATGCGGTTGTAGACAAACCCCGGAACAAAACCAACCAGTTTGAAGAGCGTCAGCTATCTTCCTGCTGCCCGAGCAGAACTTGTCTTTTTTTCCCAAGTGCTCTTGTCAGCGGTGTTAGTCGGTTAAGCTCCTCGAGTAGACAGAGACTGAATTTGTAAAGGGCTTGGTTTACATGTAGCCTGACCCCCCCCCTCCCCTTTTCCCCCACAGGTGTAATTTTCAGGTCGCAGCCAATGTCCTTAGCCTCTGGCGCTCACAGGTGTGTCCCCCATGCAGACTTCAGCCAATGGTGGTTGAGACCAAACCCAAATCCCCCCCACCCGACTCCCACCTCACCGGTTCGCTCACCTCCACCCCCCTGATCAGCCCCCAGGTACCTTGTTGTGTGTTTTTTTATGATGTCAGCTCAGGCTTCTGTGGGAACAACCTCCTCTGCTCCTATTACTACACAGACAACAGCAAAACCACCATCATCCTCAACTGTAGAACACACCCATCCTGTCCAAGCCGAGAAAATAAATCATGAGGCCCGACATGCACCATGGGGGCCTAGCTACTCAAAAATACTGTCTGTAAAACTGTGAGGCATTTTCACATGCATAAACCTTCACCTGCTTCTCAGCTGTATAGCTCCGCCATAACCTGAAATACCTGCCCTTTGCTCTCAAGCCTTCCCTCTCTTTGTGTTCACACACCTTTTTTGTCCTGACAATAATCTGACTGAGTTACAACGAGAGCGGCAGGTGAACAAAGTGCAGATGAGTAAAAGTTAAGAAAGATCCACCAGCACAGTGATGTCAGTCTGAGGTGGGGGAGCAGCACAACAAGTGTGTGTGTGTGTGTGTGGGTGTGGGGGGGGGGGGGGGGGGGTTCTTGGCCCCCTCGGGGCAAACAGGGGCCCAGTCCAGAGCCTACATGGCCAGGGCTTGGCTGGATGCTGGGCAAGGCAGCCACTTTCGGTCTTGAGGTGTAATTGTCGGGATTAGTCTCTCACAATGAGCACAATGCCAGAACCGTATCCTGTTTCAGCAGGGGCGTGGTAAGGGTTGCTGCGGAGCTACCTGGCAAAGATGGAGGACAGCGATTGTTTGAATTTGTAAGTCATAAAACAAACAGCAGTTGGGAAAATACTGGGCCAAACAACCATAAATAACCCATTATCCACCAATCAAATAGTTATACCTTTAATTCTAGGAAAGTCATTACAATAAAGCTTTGCTTCAAATTACACTGTGGATAATGAGCTGATTCAGACTGAATGGTTAGTTCCTCAACAGAATATACCTTATCCACACTGCAGAACAAAACAAAATAAAAGAATGAAACAATCAAAACCACCTATCTTCTAGATATGAGTTATATTTAAGGCCACAAAATAGATTAAAGTGTACTTTGTATTTTTATTAAACAGTTTTGCTTCATTTTACACTCAGACCGCCAGACTTAGACTTAGTAAGTAGTGACAGAAAGGATATGCTTGAGCGTTAAAGGTAACCTATTCGTTTTTTGTCTGTCACTGCGTCAAACCTGAGTGAAGCTCAGTCTCTTCCAAGGGACAGGTTGGTAAATGGCTCTGTGCTGAAAGCTTTGCCTTGTTTAGGTTTTTCATTTGCAAACCAAATGAGATGTGGAATGAAGCACAGGGGCCTGACCTGAACTTATTTGGGTACTGATGGCTATCTGGCCTGCAGGTCATGCAAGGCAGGATATGCATATATGCATCGGCAGCACTGACCCAACAGATACATTACTACTACAAACACACAGGAGCAATCACATATGCTCACATACACACGCTCAAGCTCTGCCTAACAATTCTCTCATGCAAGGATTTATATATATAAAAAACCTAATGAGGAAACATAAAGGAAATAATGTAGGAAAAAAATGTAAACAATTTTAATAGATTGGGCTTTCTAAACAATAATAATCTTTGCTTTCAGTGAAGCATGAATTATCACACCAAGTCTTGTCACGTGCAACCTTTAGACTCACACTATACAGACTACATACTGCCCTTCACACAGTGGTGGAAGACATAGATCCCTATTTAAGTAAAAGTAACATTGATGCAAAATTATAGAAAGTTACTTAATTTAGAGAAAAGTCCAACATTTTAAAATTGAACCGCAATCTGAGCTATAGTTGTTCTGCTCACTGCACAGTTCAGTCAGTCCAGGGGGGTTATTTTATCTTACTTTATTAGACTTCATTGCTTTTTTATGAAAATCACTATTTGATGTACAACTGACTAATAGTCACATGTCTTTTTAAGAAGTCAAAGTCAAAATGTTGGGAACTACTGGTTTAAGCTTTAGTAATGTATTATATCATATTATCATATAGCTTGAACGTATACATTTTAATCAGAAAAGTAACTAGCTAAAGCTATCATACAACTCTAGTGGATTAAAAATGTATTTCTGCCATGGCTTGGAGTATGAGAATAAAGAATCATAAAATAGAAATTACACAATTAAAATATAAACACTTCAAAGGGTACTTAGTGTATTAGTGTACTTACTTTCCACCGCTGCCTATACAAGAGGGGTAGGGACGAAATATATGATGTTCATGAGTAATTCAGATGCACACATATTTAATTTGAAAACATAAAAGGATTAAATTGTTCACACAAATTGGGAAACAAATCTCCATGACGTCTTCCTGCTCTATATACGATAAACCTCACTGTATTTTAACTGTTTCGTTGTTGTCACACTTTTACTTTCTTACCTTCTCAGTTTGAAATTTGAAACTGAGGTTTGAACCGGGGGGACAAACCTGTGACATGTACAATCTTGCTCACTAGAAAACAGTTAACGTCATTAACGGACACACAACAGGACAGTTTGACAGGTTCGTATGTATCTCGTTTGTACAGTAACAGCCAACGTGGGGATCACGGTCTGGATCCATGCCACAGCTACGTCAACGGAGAGAAGAAAGACAGTGACTCATGTTTTTTTGATCTTTCCCCGTGCGCTGTAGCAGAAACCTCCACTTATCTTCGTTCAGTATCCAAGGTTACTAGTAAAGCTGAACATGAATCTCCCCTCAGCCCTAACTGAAGTCATGATGCAGCTTTTATGGTGCTTAGCCCGCTGAGAATTACATTATAAGAGGTGACCTTGGAGGGGTCACTTTAAACAGAAGACAGCCAGAGTGTAACCTCTTTAATCATCAAACACGTGAAAGATAAAGGAATAAATCATTTAACTTCAGATCAGTCAATCCCTCAGCATGCTGTGTCTTTAGGTGACCATCTGGATGTTAAAGTATGACCTAATCATTATTTTATTTCATCACTGGTGGTATTTTCACCTGGTTTTGTTACAGTTTTCCTTTTTATAACTCCAGAAATCTCTGTTTGTCTGAATGTGGCTCACATATCTCAAGAACTGTTCATCTTATTGTCTTCACACTTTGTATGTGTATTGTTAAAGGCCTAATGAAGTGCAGTGTCAACTTTGGTGTGATTTGGACACGTGATATGTTCAACAGCAACATATTAACAACAATGACAGCTGATTTTTCAGTTCTGGGTTCTGGGTTCTGAGTAGAGCTTACCTTAACTTTGAATAAACAGGTGAACAGCTCTTTGTGCAGCAGCGGTGGTGCAGCTTCAATGCTCCGCGGAGTCCTGCAGTCGGACTTTACTTACTGCCACAAAATTACTGCAGGTCACTTTCACAGTTTCGGAGAGAAAGCTGCAACCAGCGCTACCACATATATTTTTTCACTCTCGCTATCCTTTGCTAATTTTATGAATGTGTGATATTATACCTGTGAATAAGACTTTGCTATATTGATTGTCTGAAGCAAGTTACACGCCTCAGCAAGAAGTTTTTCATACAGATCATCAGACATGAACAGAAACCAGGTGAAGCATGCAAAGCAAGGTATTCAATTAAAGAAATAAAGAATTTAAATGTGGCATCATTTAGGAAATAGTGTAAAGCACTAAATATTAAATTTGTGTTAAAATGACTACAATTCTGTATTAAATTTTCTTGAGCTACTCTCACACAACAAACCTGTTTATGTACATGAATATTAAACTATTGTAATGTTTCATATTTAACGATCATCTGGTTCAGAACAAAACTGGATAAAGTAAATTTAGAGCCTGCTAGCCTTACCTAGAGATCCGTGTCCAAGCACTTTTGAGATCATGGCAGAACTAAGCCCAAAACAACAACAACAAATAAACAACAATAGGCTTTTAATACTTAAAACTTGTTTTCTCCACTCACCCACACAGTGTTTGAATTTAGGACAGTTTTGAACCTGATCGAAAGAGTGAATCTACCTTAATGTAGCAGCTGGTGTGCCGCTGGTTTACAGCCTGTATGAGTCTGTACACAGGGACATGGTGTTGCTTTGAGATAAATGCTAAAGTCAGTGTAGTACTTTAGAAACCATATTAGTTTTAGTGTTTAATATACACTTGCTCAACATCTCATTAACTGAGACAAAACAAATCAGAGATATTAGAGAAAAGCTGTCTCAAGACAGCTGGGCACGTTTTACCCAAATCATTATATATATATATATATTTATATTTATTTATTTACATATATATTTGTGTATGCTGTAGTATCTGGAATATTTTTGTTCTTAATATAAACACTTAAGATATACCCTATCACATATTCTGACGCTGTCCTCTGAACAGACACAAAGCATTGTGAATGCAACTCACACAGATTCTGATTATTAAAGCAGTGAATGTTGCATGTAATGGACAAGTCACTGCACTGAGGCTGTGTTTGCATGTCCTGAAGTAAATAGACACCTCCTACTGTAAACCAGGCAGCTCATGAAACTGATCCTGAACACTACCCAGTGTGTTATAACAAATTCATCAGTGATGAATAATGGATAACAATCTTTCCATGCTCTGTGAAAACTCATAGACGTGGTGCGAAGCCATCAACAGATGATATTCTCATAGGTTTTCCCCAAATTAGAGGCCTCATCTCTCAATATGCAGCATCTGTCTGCTGAGTCCTCTCTGTTGTTTTATCCACCTGTCTCCTCCACACTGCCCTTCTGCTCAGGTGACTGTGGGATAATTACAGAGATTTACTTTGTCTATGAGGAAATTGGAGGACTTAGCCCAGGTGTGATGTATAAAGGCCCCTCATTACACTGATCAGCACTCAACCACTGATTTTTACCAAGTCTCTCGCCAATTAGCTCCCTGTCTGCCTCACTACCGGGACAGCACCGCCCCACACCACGCTACTGTATAGTAGATTGCAGATATATGAATTACATCTCTTTTTAGGAGTTTGGATTTTTCCTGTATTGCAATATTTAAAATTGTATTATATTCAAGTTTTGTCTTTGCCTGGTGATGTGAGGTGATTCAAGCCTGATTTAGTTTCACAAAAGCCAGAGAATCCTCAGGGGAGCAGCGTGCACACCAGCGGTCCAGAAGCCACAGCCGTGCTCTGACTTGCCGCCTGCCACCAGCAGCGAGTAATTGGCCCCCGAAGGATTTAGGGCGGGATGGTGTGTGGATGGTGCGGTCGTATCCCATAATCTCCGATGGGGCACGTTGCCATAGAGAGACAGAGCGAGGCATACCAATTATTATTGCATCTTATTCCACAACACACCTGTTTGGCTCATCTGCTAGGTCGGAGCCAAACTGCTGCTGTGATGAGTCTGACATTCGGGACAAGGAACAAGATAAATTGACTAATATTCAATAATTCAATAATATATATACATCGAAAGCCACAAAAACTTCCCCATGTTTATTAGTAAGGATATATAAATGTACAATAATCATCCCAAAACATTAGAAATACAATCATATACATCGCTTTTCACTTTAGCAAAATATGTTTTTGAGAAAAGTTGTTGTGTTAGGTTTATGTTTTCCTCCAACATTTCTCAGCTGATTATTTATGTTAAAACATAATAGAATACCTACAGAGTTATGTGCTGGTTCAAAGCTTAAATCAGAGAAGGAGGTTGGTCATAGTTAAATGTGGATGTCTTCTGGGATGTCTACATATCCTTCACACTCTGTGTGAACAGCACAGTGCTCTGTGCATGATACTAAATGTTGGCTCTGAATCACATTTTAATATTTCTGTTTTCCATTCCATTTTGAAGGATTAACATATGATATCCTAGAAGCTAAAACTATAAATATGTTTAAACAATGTAATATCTGCTTCTGCTTCTTTTCTACTGTGAACAAAACACTGAAAGATCAAGTATAAAAAAACAAACTGACTGATAGAAACACAGGGAACACATGGATCAGGAGAAACAAATTCACTTAAAAATACAAATACCAGCATAGTGAGGAGGCAACTATGAGAAAATGTACGACATTCAATGAACAATTTAATCTTGTCACTCAAAGATGTATTTCCTTAAAGACAGCACTGACTCAAAATGTTCTGTACTTGTAATTGCTCACAAAAAATGAGGAAGATGTTGGTTGATGCAACTATAGATATAGTCGACACTATTCAGATCATGTGCAATGCATGATGGTTGTTGTAATGTTGAGTGTTGTGGTTCAGAGTATAACCAGTGTACAGTTTGTAATGTTTTCCAGATAACAGAGCTAAATTAAACATTAGTTATGTATAGTTAATGATTTGAAACACATGATGTATCTTTGGCTGCAACATAAAAGATGCATTGTCACTGCCAACGGCAAAAACTTCTTTGTGTATTTCTGTATGGAACCCTGTCCTCCTTAAACCTCCATGTGCACACATCTTACACAAACAGTGACACACACACACACACACACATGCACACAGTCACTGTCAAACACACCTGCAGAGCTGCCGGCCGGGTCGAGTTTCAGTCATTCACAGCCGAGACGTTGCAGTTTGTTTAGGAAATGAGCTAAAATGCCGACCTCAAGGTCATCGTTCATTGTGACCGACTCTAAATAGCATGTCAGCCTTTGCGTGCCTCGTGGCTAAATATGGCATTGTCAGGCTGTGAACGGTGTGTGTGTGTCTGTGTGTTCATTGAGGGCATTATGAGGTGCTATGATAGCATACCGTCTCCAAACACACCTGCCTGTTTCTTCCATAAGACTTTCTGTAGGGTAATTAGCTCACTGTCAAACGTGTTTACTGAGGCATTAGCATGTGCAGAAAGACAATGATTTTCAGAGAAAGGGCTATAGGCCTTAGCCCGTGTGTGTATGTTGAATTCATACAGGCATGAAAACATATGAATGGCACAGACAGAGAGTGAGTGTACCATTACATGAGCCGTTTGAATCCTCCGGGCAGGAAACGTCATTCTGTGAAGCTGAAGCTGTACAGCTGAGGATCATTTGAGTCAATTTCACACTTATAAGATTAGTGGAAAGGCTTGAGATAGACAAAAGTAATATTTACAGTTACATTTACATTAAATAGGGACTCCTGTCTCCTCCAGATCAGTCCAGAGAACTGTTCTCGCTCCAGAACAATTTGTAGGAGACTCAAAACTGGTTTAGAAATGCTTCTGTAGGATCATAGTTTCAATGTATGAAACATGGCTGATGAGTCTGGTTTGGCCTCTTTGTGTATCAGGAAACGTGTCACTACTTTCCCTTTTCACTGAATGTCTGTTTTGCAATCTTTGCTCATGATGCTAAAAGACGACAGAGTCACCATGTTGTTCTTCTAGCTCACAAACACACAACGGACAGGAAGTCCACTACACACTGTCGAGAAACATTGCAAGTAATGTCCTCTCACTGATTCACTCAGTGGCTTCCAATCTGAATGAATGCTGCCACAGTGTCATGAATGGCTTGTACCCGACCAAACTCCACCCTGAAAGTTCCTGAGTGCCACCTCTGATGCAGGGGCCATTTCAGGGAAGAGAGGAGGAACTAAATTTACTTAGTTCTACTGAAATGCAGGTCAAGTTCCTTGCGGAAAGGTGCCTGTGGTGGAAAAGGGCTAGATGTTGTTATATCAAAGAGAAGAAAGTTAACCCAAAAATAAAGCAGCACAAGACTTTAGACCTAAGACTGCTAACCACTATTCACACTAATAACCTGCTCTTTGTATCAATGCCCCAAACTACCAAGAATTTCAGCTGTAAAAAGATTCCTGCTGGATCACAGTGTCAGCCTGACATCACATCTCTGTCCTCAAGGGTTTTATCAGTGGAAATATACAAGTCTCTTTACACAATGCAGAGAGGTGGTTTCATACCTGCTTCAACCATTTTGCTTTATTTTTTTTGTAAATAACTATTTCTTTGAAAGAAAAAAAGATAAAACAACTAAAATAGCCGCTCTGTCGCCAACCAGTGCAGTTTCAGTCTACATAATCTTTTTCCAGACACATGTGAGGTAACCTTGACCTTTGACCACTGAAATCTAATCAGTGTCCAAGTGACAACAGGTCAAAAAATTTGAAATTCTCTAAAGGCCAAAAAGATGTTTTCTGAGGCCACCGTGACCTGGACCTTTAACCGCCCAAATCTAAGTCAACATTTGTGCCATAAGGGTTTCCTTCAGAGGTTCACAAGGCAAAAAATGGTTTTGTGAGCTTGACCTTTGACCCTAGACAACCAAAATTCGAATGATATTACCCTGAAACCAAGGGAATTTTGTGCCAGATGTGATTCGTTTCCCAATGGGTGTTCTTGATGTGTCACATTTAAAAGTACATGTGACATTGACCTTTGACCTTCGACCACTAAAATGTAATCACTTCATCTTTGAGTCTAAGTGAACGTTTGTACCAAATCTGAAGAAATTGCCCCTGTAGGTGTATATGAGATATTGTGTTCACAACAATCCAACGCTGGACAGATGGACAACCTGGCTGTCGCCGGCACTGAGACATAAAAATCACTATTTGGTTAAAAAGGTCACAAGTGCAAATATTCAACTAGTGACAAGAGGTCCAAGTTCACGTTACTGTAATTGAAGGAGATCTGAGTTTGACATCTTCTATACATGCTGTAATCCTATACTGTATATACTGTTCACCTGTAACACAACTCTTCAAAGCAATGAAACTTGAGGAACAAATTTAAGGAACTCATTCCTCAATGTGACAATTGAGGACAATTAATAAAAAGCAACATTCCTACCACTGAGGTTATTTAAAAAGATTCATTCAGCTGCTTTTCTTTAGAAGATGCTATTTCGTGGTGACTTGAACTGTGTTAAAAATCTCCCCAAACACTGTACAGCTAATCATAGGACACAACTGTATAACCCACAATAGAGAGGTTTTTATAGTATAAATCATTTATAACTTTATATTGTTGCATCCTTCAGTGTAATGCTCCATCTCTCTGTGTGTTCCTGCTGGTGTATATGAGGCCGTGACAGAGAGGATATTCACTGTGTGCTGGATAATGACTGATCTCTCCCACTGAGTGTATCATGGGCTCTGGCTGCAGGATAACAGCAGCTCCTGCTAATGATGCAAGACATGTTTTTGATGTGGAGGCTCTCCAGGGAGGCAGGGTTCAGGTGAAGCCAGAGTCGGGAAGCAGCCCAGTGGGACCAGTTACCAAGAAACACTGCCCACCAGCCCCCTCCCAACACACTCACCTGTACAGTGCACCTCTCCACTTCCTCTGTGTGTGTCAGGGCGAAGGCTGGGCCAAAAGTAAAATCATACACTTTATAAGACATTTTAAAAGGCCTGAGGTAAATTGGAAGTAGGTCAATAAACTTAAATCTACTGTAGTTAAACAAGGATGTTGTTTTTTTTAAATCAACATATGAACTGAAATATCAGGGGGTCTGTTACCATATCACCACATTTCCCAGAACTCTCCCCAGCTCTTCCTGCATCATTTACTGAACTGAAAACAATCACAATGTCAGGGCACATTTTTCCAGTCGCTTTTTACTGAAGAACAACGCCCTCTTTACTCTATGCATGGTAAAGGAACTACTGCAGAGTCATTCTAAACCTGCCTGTTTGGGCTGATCTCCTGTGTTAATGGTCCAGAGCTACTTCAGAATGATTCCTTGTCATTCGTGAGTCCTCCTCAAACAGTTCTACTCTCACTCTTTATTGTTTGTGTGCTGGATGTTGTGTGCAGAGATTTTTTATAAACTGTCTATGGTGCAGAGTGAAGTTAGAAGACGTTATGTTTGTCCTAACTGGTTTATCTGCAGTAAAGATTCAATTGTCAATATTTTTCATGAACTGAAACTGAATTTGCTTCATTACTGTTCATGTGTGTGATTTACAAATACATTTTAATTATTTACTATACTGGTTTTTTTTTTCATACATTGCATGTCAACAATTTAGCAATTGACACAATCTTCAGACCTTTAGATCCAAGATCCCAACATTTCAAAATAAAAGCTTTGTAATTCAGCTGAATACAAAACATGGCAGCAACAGAACAAATGTTGAGCTTTAACTTTGAGGAAAAATTGCAGAACAAGAAGTGACTCTGTGAATGTTGTTGCCATGATGGAGATCAGCACCTGCAACACGTCTGTGTCAGTCCGACATGGCGAAAAACAAAACTCAGTAACTGGCAGCCTACTGTTGGCCGCAGGCTGCCAGTTACTGAGTTTATCGGAGGACATAGAGGAAGACATGTTCAACTCGGTCCGAAGACTGAAAGCACACTGCCCTGCCCCCACTGACTCCACCTGTTTATCCAAATCCTATTAATAATGAACATATTGTTTGACCATATCGCAACACTGAGCTTTCTTGGGCCACTAAGGACACACAGGTGTGAAGTCAATAAAATGAACAGTTCGTGAGATATGCGGTCCACTTTTACACCCACTTTTGTGGAATTAGAAGAAGGACACAAATGGGACTGCACATCTGATCTGACTGCACACAATATTAAATACAATGAAAAAGAAAATGGAAGCTGTCAAACGTGTCCCTCGTGTTCAAGTTTGTCGTCATTGTGAGAAACCTGCTGCTTCAGGCTAAATGCTGCTGATTCAAACATAACAGATGACACTAACTGCATGCATGACATTGTTAGCTTGTTCTTTCCTATTTAACTTTCACTTGTTTATTGTTCCTCACAGGAAGATGCATTTCAACACAAAAGATACTTGCATTACACACAGAACTATGACAAACCATTTTTTTATGTTTCTGCATGATTTCAGCTTAAAAAACTATCATGAAAGAATTGTTTCCCATCAAGGCCTGTTGGTAGTAAATTACTGCTGAGAAATGTAAGACCGTTGCAATTAAATGAGATTTATAGCTTGGAGAAATTTACTGCTCTATGTAACGCTGACAGCCAAAATGTACATCAGACCTCAGCAGCGAGCAGGGCAGAGAGATACCAGGATATTCAACCTTCCCACTCAAAGGACATAAATATTCAAAGGGAGGACAATATCAGGCGGAGATCTTAAACATATATGATTCAAGATATTTAAAAAGAAAATTGATTAAAGGTGTCTCACCTCATCCGATCTGCAATGGGAAACAGAGGAGGAGAGCACTGATTTCTTGAAGTTATCCTTAAAAGAAAGTGTTACTGAGAGCTCTACAGATCTTATCTATGCAGATAAGGTGAATGACTTTGGTTCTTTTGTTCCTCATGCAGACAATGCTCAGGTTCCTCAAATATAAAACTATGACAAAGGTGGTTGAGTGGCTATTTTAAAGGGAACTGATTTCCCAGCTTTGCTGATTAGATGTTGTGATGCAATGATTTTACCACATGTCTGATAATGGTCTGTAAGTATACAGCGCTTTTCCAGTCTTGACGACCAGTCACACACACATTCATACAGTGCATCTATGTGGAGCCCTTTTTTATACATCAATTATACATATCGGTCAGGGGCAATTTGGGGTTTATCTTGCCCAAGGAATGGGGGAGACGGGGATCAAACCAACAACCCTCTCTACCTCCTGAGCTTCAGCCGCCAGGAGCTAAACTGGTTACAATTACTCACAGAAATACACCTGCTTTATGACACATAGAGCATGTGTACAAAGGCTGTGTTGTTGAGTGGTTATGAGCCAATCGTCTGTAGTAACTTCAGCCTCAGTGGAAAACCATCAGTGCAATGTAATGTGATGGCAATAGCCCTGAGTTGCAGGTTGCGATGAAGGGGTGAATAGAAGAGAGGTTAAAAAATGAAAACTCCTATACAGGCATCCTACTGTGGAAAATCCCAGATCAGCTTCGACCCTTAGTAGCCCTGAGTCTGTTCTGAATTTGTATGCAGGTAAATGATCAGCAGATTTCATTCTTTTGTATGAATCAGGCAGAAACGCGTATCAAAGTCCACAGGCCTAAACATTACCTAAGCCTCTCTGTTACGCAGAGCAGTCACTGCAAAGAGCTACACATTAACACATTCAACACACTGGCCCTTCTCAAAGCTCAGCCAAGCTTTTACAACCCTCCAAACACACCCTTTGGATTTGGGTGCCGCTCTGTCAACACTGTAGTCTCCAGACGCCAGGAACATTGGTTTGTCTCGTTCTCCCAGCCAATCACAGAGCGGCAGCTAGGTGCGACGCAGTCCCATGAGAGCCTATAGGAGGGCAGGAGCCATGGAGACCAGCTGTTCGTTGGACGGTGATGGGCAAGGAAGTGTTGAGGGTGCAGGTAGAGTGTATACACTGAGCTGCTGGTGCAGGTGTTTTACAGTCTGTAAACTTTGCATAGTTTACAGAGTCTAATCCATGATCATTCAGGAAGTGGCTCTGAATCAACATTGTGGAAGTTAGCTGTGCAGTAGAAATATATCACAAGCTGCATATAAACGGCTTGAATTTACAAATGCATCCTAATCACCTGCCTTCATTTATTCTTTATACCTCTGAAGAAGACTGAAGCAGACTCTGCCAACAAAACCAATGTCTGTACATTTCCCATGAGTCAAACCTCCCTCCTCTGTCCACAGTCGGTCTCCTAACAGGTCGGAGGCTACAGACACTCAATAGATGTGGGAACACCTTCAGCTTTAACCCCAGCTGACCTACCTCTTGATGAATATGGCCTCTGCCCTCGCAGATCACCCAAGCTCTCCGTCTATTCAAGAGAGAGAATCTTCAAACACAACGCCTTAAGTCCTGTCTCCTCTTGAAAAGGCTCAGAATGGGATACTTGTTCTGTCCAGCTTGATTCTGCTCATCCTGGGCTGTGAGACAGACTGTATTTAACTGGGAACTGGGAAAAAACCAAAGATGCTGGCAGCTGTGATGTGTGTTGAGAGGAATGCACCGGTGTTATCACTCACTGAGTTATGCAAGAACGATTCGGTGGAAACCTTTGCCTGGTACAGTGTTAGGCCTCAGCCTCCTTTTGCAAAGGAGAAATTCACACACACACACACACACACACTCAGAGCCAAGCAGATCCTGCCCTAAGGATTTTCTAATTACCCTCAGTGAAGGGAGGCAGTCCGACTCACACAGAGCTGACTGCCTGGGTTATCACACACACAAACACAATGACTCCCCGATCTTCTTCCGAATGTCCTATTTTTAGCTTTCATCTCTAACTTTTTTTCCCGAGAGGGCATTAGGTGTATGGGAGGCACGGTGAATATAAAATTTGTCTGACTGAAACTTTGTACCCTGAGCCAAAATGTAAAAAAATTCTACAGAAAAAAACGATGCACTGCCAGCTTCTTCTCCTGCTCAGAGGAAATGATCTGCAGATGCCTCAGAAAAACTAGTACTTGATCTAAACAAACAGACGTCTTGACATTTTCAAGTTTTGCTTTTTACTCTGTCAATTGCCTCAGACACATGTTCAGTATTTTTTGGGATATTTGAACTTTTTATTTTGTGTCTAGCGTGTCTGGATTTACAGGTTGGGAGGCCTCAGGGTAAAAAAAATTGCCTGTGGATCGATTCCTTCCTTAATGTCTGCGGTAATTTGATTAAAACAACTGGAGTCAGAAAAATTATCCATGTGAAGGAGAACAGTTATAGAAGATCATATTCCCTCCTGAAGGCAGCTCTACAACAACAAATAATCAGGATGCAGGATGTGTTTACACACAACTAGTTCACACACGCCTCAAATCACTTAAAAAGTACAACAACCTGCATTACCCTGAGAAGTGTTTGAAGGACCACAACAGTCACAGAAATAGTCATAAAGTATTTTTTGAATTATTAGTTAACTCTACGATATAAAAAGGCAATTGTTTATCCATAGATTTTTTAACAATTGTTATTGTCTTATTATCTGAGTTCAAATCAGGTGTGAGTATAATCATCATCATCGACATCAGACGGCTCTCCGTAGAGAGGCAGTTCCAGCCATCGCATGAAAGAAGTAAGTCTGACATGTTCCATAATTCAGAGTGGCCTCAAAGGATGTAATAAAAATGGAAATCGCCCCTGATTGGACAAAGGTTCCTGACACCTGGTATAACAACGCTGTTAATTTCTAACACAGCTGCACTTTGGTCTTTTCTCTCCCTCTCTCTCCTGTAAAGATTCAGGGGGACCAAATGATTCCACATGGTCCGCAGGTAGAACACAGTGCAGTAACAAGCTGCAGCCTCAGGCCGCAGAGCTGAATGGAGTGACAGTAAGGTGAGGAAGACTGGTATCGGATGAACACATGAAAGAGGGAGGTTGCGGGATTTAAGGCCTTTTTTGTCTTTGGTCGTTCAAAGGAGACAGCTGTCGACTGCACAAGGCCTGACTCCATTCAAGTGGGGGGGACCGCAGACAGGGACCACGCCAGTGCGCACACACACACATACACACAGTTCAAAGAAAGGTGTGTGTGTAACCTGTCACACTATTATTATACTCACGGGACGTTACCTTATTTACATTAATGGGACCAACGTATCTGTTCACATAACCTGATGTATTAGTCATGGAGAGGTCATGAAAGAACTACAATACCTGATGCAAAGTGCATCTCTTTAGTAGCTCTCTGGTTTTGTAGTTCACTTCCTGTATTCAGATAGGCTCTGCACTTTAAAGGAACGCTTCAAAATTTAGGGAAATGCCCATGTTTGTTATCCTGTCTTGTGTAAGAGGATTTAAATGGCTTTCCTCTCTGTGTGTCTAGTACCGACAATATGTTAGCTTAGCTAGCTTAGCACAAAGACTGGATGCAGCTACCTTAATTACATGGTATGTCTTGATTATTTTATGGAAAATTATTTTGATGGTCACTCACAGCTGGAACTACAGTATAAGAATCATTCATCCAGGAGGTGTTGATGTTGTTTCTAAAGGCTGTTTCATTCAAGTCCGAATTCATCTGTATCCTCATTGAGATAAAATTAAAGGTCGGGTCGGTAATTTGTTTCTGCAACACCATTTCTCTTATTTGTTGAAATCATCCTCACATGCTGAAAGCTATCAATAAATAAAGTTAATAAACTGTGTCTGTGGCCCTCAGAGGACTGTAATGAGCACGACCAATTATTTGACTTGAACCAAATAAAATGATTGGCTGACATACCTCTCTGTCACTTCCTGTACCTACCTGCCTGGCTGCCTGAACGCAACCTGCCCGTGTTCACACTGCACATGACCGGAGTCTCCACAACTCAGAAAGACATACACCACTGAAGCAGAGAAGAGAACAGAAGTCAGTAAGCGGGTATCGGAAAAGTTGTCTTCTATAAGTTGTCACGCAGTGTGCGTTCATATGGGCATAACTTTCATTAGCGGTCACATGGGAGGCGATGGGATATATTGGTTGGATTTTGGCCTGCTCTTGCTAGTTTCTCTAGGATCACCAATAACTAATCAAACTAATGTGGATTAAACACACTTGGACAGTCTGCATGATGTTGCCAAGAAAAATGTTAGAAGAATCAAAAAAGAGAGAAATTTTTTTGTGTTGCACTATATATGCTGCACATGGATCAAAAAACTAAAAAACTCCAAATAAAGCATTATATTTCCTTGGCAAAGTTGTTTGATTGACACTTGATCTCAGTGTAGTACCGATGTAAAACATTTTTTAAGAAAATTGGAAAACTAAGAATTAACTTAATTTACCATTCAAATGGTCACACTTATTATGTGAGGGTGATGCAAACATTACAATTTAATGTCCATTACTCAGTGTGTTTTCAGATTCCATATACCATTATATATTTTGATAATGAAAAACTGAACATGGAATAACGAGACCTGTTTTGATTCAATAGAAGCAAAGTTTCACCAGGTGAACAGATAACTCCTGCCTGCTGGTACTGAAAGTCAAATCTCTCTTTTTTGCCTACAGCTATTTTTTTCATTGCCGTCTGAGCTGCGTCATGGCTGCACCATGTCTTCAGTTGATATTTGCATCAGAGGCAAATCAGTCAGTCGGGCTGTACGAGTGGGGGAGACTGTGCCTATGAGCAGAGCTGCAGCTACAGAGCAGATCTCACTGTAAAAGCCATATGTTTTGTAGCAGAAACATAAAAGGCAAAGCAGCTGAAAGGGAATTTTTTGTCACAGCTCTGGAAAAAGCTGTAGTAATATGTAATACAGTTTATAATACACTTATAAACACATTTTTTATTGTTGTTTTTTGTATTAGGAAACATTCACTTTTTCTCCTAAGTGGGTCCTCGATTGGTGGGCCACACTCAAACTCCCCTAATCCCAAAGACTTCACTTGTATTTTCCTATGCAAATAACTTTGCATTGACTGTTCGAATGCTGCAACGGCTGCAGGAGACAAGGCTGCTCTCTCGTGCTCGGGTCTCTTCCTGATGTCTTTTGTTCAAGTCAAACCAAGATGCAAAACCTGTTTCAACAGCAGCAGGAAAAGCTAAGACAACACCCTCTGTCTCCTACAGTTTGTGAGGAAACCGACTGAGATGATCAGTTAAAACTATGCAGATTTGGTTTTGGGAGGGGGGAAAGGAATGAAAAACATTTTTTAATAATAAAATTTATAATAATAATACCTTTATTTGTATAGCACTTTTCAATGCAGGTAACAAAGTGCTTTACAACCAACAATATGAAATTCAAAAAGTGTTCCTGGCTCATAGGGAGATAAAAGGTCGAAATATAGGGCGGGGCCAGTCCATGCCTGGCTTTAAATGTATTAAAAAGAAACTTAAAATCAATCCTAAAATAAACAGGCAGCCAGTGCAGGGATGCTAAAACAGGGGTGTTATGGTGGAATTTTGGGGATTTTGTTCAAAGCTAAGTGGCAGCATTCTGGACGGTTGATTGATTTCTGAGTAAGACCAATATAAAGGGAGTTACAGTTAAGATAGGAAATAAGGGCATGAATGTTTTTTTTCCATGTCTGTGAGAGATAAAATATTTAACCATTGCAATGTTTCGTCAATGATAAAAACATGATTGCACAACCTTCTTAAAGTGAGGTTTGAAGCTCAGGATTCAGTCAGAGACCACACACAGATTTCTAGTTGAGGACTTGGTAAATGGTGCTAGTTCACCATGCTGGAGGTGGGACCAAAGACAATTACATGGGATTTGGAGAGGTTCAGTTCAATAAAGTGTTTTGCCATTCAGTGTTTTATTTCAACGTGGCACTTGTGGAAAGTTGCAATGTTCGATTGGTCTTCAGGACTGATTGGAATGTAGAGATGTGTGTCATCAGCGGAGCAGTGAAATTGGACATTATGTTTACGGATGATGTTACCAAGGGGCAGCATATAGATGGAAAATAGAATGGGACCTAGGATTGAACCCTGCGGGACACCATACTGCACGTTTGAGGGGGGTGAGACTGAGCCGGTCAAAGTCATTGAGAAACTTTGGTTGGAAAGGTATGACCTGAACCAGTTTATGGGCATGAGGGTGATCCCTGCCCACTTCTAGTAGAGTCACTGGTGAAAAAGAGCTGAGGGATGGTATGTAAACTGGTCTAAGGTCAAGGGCAGACATGCTATGGGGTTAGCTGCTGTCTGTCTGTCATGGATTTGAATTGTGTTTTAAAAGGCAAAAGTGTTTGAAAGGCATTCTGACAGATCAAGGTGGAAAAGTAGTTTGCCCTGTCATTGTATAAAACTGTGACTCCCCCACCTCTGACAGGTAGCCTGGGTTACTGAGGATAAGAATAGGCTGTAGGGGTTGTTTTTATGGGAACATCTAGGAGATGAGAAGACAGAGACCAGAGTAGATTTTTGGGGTTAATTAGCATGTTAGTTTGGCAAAGTTATAATGAGTTATGTAAATGCAATGAAATTATATTTCAATCCTGAGATTTTTCATGTGGTATTATGAGATGTTACATTATTAACATTTTATTGGGATAAAGATATATTTTTGAAGCCAAGGATGTGGATTCCTGAAATATTTATCAATTTAGAATGTTTGTTTTGTTTTGGAAGGATATGACGATGATGAACTTAGAAAATATTTCGATAGATGTGGAAAGTTTATTGAAGCTGAGGAGTGGAAAAAAACTGTTATTTAACCCAAAAAGAATATCTAAAAGCCTATGGGTTATTTAAGTAGGCTGTTGGCCCTAAAGTTGTCTGGTATTGTTTAGTGTGATTTTGGAGATGTGTTTTCTTTGTGTATTGTTTTTGTCTGTTCTTGATGAGTTATGTTAAGGCTCTGTTGTTCAAGATAGAAAAGAAAATCATTTTCTGATATTATTTATGGTTTTCGAAAGACTGGACTTTAAACCTCCTGCGTGTATACAATTGTTTAAGTAATCTCCAAAGAAAAGGCATCACATGTTATCTGGGTCTCATCAGGCGTTAACTAACCTGCTTCCCATCCAATTTACCCATCTGCTGCAGCAAGTCTCTCTACATATGGCCTGTATTCTCCTATAGGAAATGTAATGACCACCTTCTTAACAAATCTGCTGCAGCAGAGGCCTCTGGGCCGAGACAACAGCAGGTCGACTACAATGAGGTTGGGATGGAGGAGGGGGGCCCACCAGTCATAGCATGGGCAGGCCATTCAAGTGTTAAGCAGGTACACAAAGGTGGGGCTGGTCTGAAGGGAGTTAAAAAAGAAGGCTATACATCAAAACATGGCTGTTCAGGTGATTCACTGTCACACAGGGGCATATGAAGTGGAATAAATAGTGGATATGTATTTTATAGCAGATACGAAGTCACATGAAACATGATCTGGAGCTGGAAAACACACAAAGAAACTGGTTCTTGTTACACCTCTCCCATAACAACTGTAATATCATGAGTGAAAACAGGACAGACTAAAATTAGGCCGTGTGCGTGTACCCAGAGAGTGGAGCGGAGCTCGGCCAATATTGCATCAGTGGGAATCCCATCATAGCAACCAGGTGGCTGTTGTCAGCCTGGGAGGCTGCAGACAGAGGCAGAGATGGAGAAAAACAAGATGCTCTCTCTTCATCTCACCTCCCAGAGTGAACATCAGCTCATCATTTCAAATTCAACACACACACAAACTCCTATATTATTCATATCGATTGTATATGTGTTTTCTATTTTAAATCTCATTGTGACACAGCAAAGCAGAACAAAGCACAATAAACCTGAAGGTCCTTAATCATTAACCACCGATGACAAAGAAGTGACTGTGGCAGCTAATAGTCAGGCCATTAATGTTGAAATCACTCACTATCATCAGCATAAAAAGACATTTCTGTTTTATCTTTCCTCTTTTATACACATCTGCAAAACAATGAACGGGAATCAGGATCTTTCTCATCTGATCTTATAACATATAATGTGTCATGTGTTATTCATGTGTCATCATCAAGTAATGGGAAGATTTACATTTTCGAAAATCAGTCTGTATAGCTGCTGTAGTTACCTCAGCCATGGAGGTTATGTTTTCACTCCTGTTGGTGGAAGGATTTCGTATGTGTCAGGGAAGAATCCATAAAATGTTGGATTTATTTACTGCGTAAAACTGACACTTGTGCAGAGACACAGATTAAAATTAACAATGTCAAAATTGAATATAGCAGTTAATGCTCAAAAAAAAACAGATCCTGCATTTCCCATAAGTCATTAGTTTCTTTCATTAAAGCCTGTATGTCTAAAATGTCCATTTCAGTAATGACCACACTTCCAGTTTGTAACACAGGCTGAATTAACTGTATTATCTACAAAATGTGATCAAACATAACCATGGTGACATCATTAGAGTGTGTTTGTGTTTGTTCAAAAGAAATTCCACAGGGTGGACAAAGTGGCATAATGAAGAAGAAATCTCAATAACTGTCATCAGTCACAGTAAGTCACACATTATTCTTCTATTATAATTCTTTTTTTCTGTTATATGTTGTGTGACAAAAAATCTAAATGAAGTGTTGTTGTGATAAATATTTGTATGAGGTAAATAATGTCAAAGACACAGACAATGGAGTGTCAAAAAAAGTCAAAGGAGCTCAGTGTTTATGCTTGAAGTTGTTGATTGTGTGTTGGAGGGGTGGAGGAGTGGAGGGGTGGAGGAGGGGAAGAGGGAGAGTCACATCTTCCTTCCTTTGTCCGTCCCGTCCTCGTCCTTTTGTCACATTTTATTGAGTGACCGAAATTATCTGATCTTGCAACTCAACTCAACTCAACTTTTTTTTAATCATACACAAAGAAAAAAGACTTTTCATCTCCTGGAACCAGCATCTGCTCTCAGACATTTTAGAGCAGTAAGATGATCCAGAGGGAACCGTCGGTCGCTGCATTCATCAAACAATAACGTAACAACAACGCTGTCTTCCCCCAGCCTAACAACCCAGTTTCACCACACAAACCCCATCAGCAAATCCTCTGCAACTGCTCAACTGCCGGCGATCTTTTCGTTTTCGGAAAAGCCAATGATGCGGCGCAACTTGTTGATGGAACAACAGGTGTGTAGTGACAGTGTAAATAAAGCCACCTCATCTTGAATTGCTGGTTTCTTTTGTGCTGCACGAGAGTCGATTCTATAAAACCCTAAGCTGCAAAAAAAAAAAGAAAACAAATCCCAGGAGCTCATGGTGCTTTCCTCCAAAACACCTGATTACTGTATAAAGTTCAGATGACGAAGAGGAGCGAAGGCTGCTGGGACAGTATTTTGTCAATGTGATGTCAGGACACCACACCATGTAACATACAGCTCATTGTAATGTCTTTAGTCTTTAACTTAATTTCCATTTGTTTACATCTATTAACTAGAATGGCACCCAGCAGAGCTCGTACCTCAGCCAAGGCCCAACAGTCTCCCTATATCCAATCAAGCTGCACCAAATGTCACACACTCATAGGTATCAGTCCCTAAATATACCAGATTTTTTTCCCATCAAGATCCATGAATTATTCCCTGCATGGGAAAACAGTGAAAATTCCCTATGTCACAATGTTACAGAAAGCAGAATGTTTTCCCCCAGAATCTCCCTGATCCGGATCCTCTTTAATGGAATCCATCATATAGTTTTTGCATAATGTTGCTTACAAACCAACAATACAACAACCAAACAGACAGGAGTGAAAACATAGCATCACTGTCGTCAGAGTATGTCGACACTCCAGATATGGAAGCTGTTATTCAAACAAGTGAATCAGATCATCATTATGGCATCAAGCTCATGAACTCTCAGGACACAGAGGTTTCTGTGTTTGATTGATGCTGGCTGGGGATTGAAATGTTTGCTGCATTTTCTGAAACGTGAAATGTTTGACAAGAGTGTCTGGCAAACTGCAGCGGTGGAAAATAAACAGAATCTATCAGATAGACAGTTAACAAGACTGGAGAGATAATAATGGAGCGATAACAGTCACCAGTAACCAGGCAATAGTGTAATCATAGGAAATGTCTGAGCCGTGTATGTAGCTTAAATAATCATTGACTTTATTTGAGGCTCAGTGTGAAGGATTTAGTGACATCTGGCGGTGGAGTTGCATATTGAACCTAACTGAGTAGCCTCCCCCTGGAGGCCGACAGGAGAAGCTACAGTGGCTCTCAGGTGATGTAAGAACATGAAAGCTCCTCTCAAGAGCCAGTGTCTGGTTTGTCCATTGTAGAAACAAATCTGTGTCAGATTCATAAAACTTAACTCAAGGGTTTCTGCCAATTATCTTTATATTTACGGTGCAGGAGCAAATGACAGAACAGCAACGGGAAAATAAACCTAGAAGTTTCAAATAAACCCTCTAATCTGCGATATCATCTAATACCATGCGGAGAAGACCTCTCTCCTTTATAATTCAGAAAACAATTGATCCCTGTGAAATTATAGGAACATAAGCTATAACATGAAAGCAATGGAAAACAACCAGACCCTGTCCAAATGTTTCAACACACACTGTTAAAATACGTCACTCTTTATGATTTGTTTTCCAACCTGAGCGAAACTCACTTTTCACTTGAACAAAACTGAACTGTTGACCTGTCAACGAGTGTAACTTTATTCAGCTAAATCTAAACCTGCTTTTATAAAATCCAGGGATTGTCTTTCGTCTTCCAGTGAGTGGGAGCATGTCAACTAAAAACCCAGCAGGAAACAAGAGTTTTAATCTGAGGGGGTAAAAGTTGATGTGACTGTGCTCGGCAGTTAATGTTGAAACAGAGATATGAGGAAAGTACTGGAGAAAAATGAGCTACTGTGTCAGTAGGAGATCAGGGAGTAGTTATGTTAACAAGTGCGCCCCCTGGAGTAAAGGCTACACAGTGCTGATCCTCCATGATAACCAACTGTTCAAATCCAATGCAAATTCATGCGAAAATACAGAGAGTGGCTGATAACAGTCTTGTGGGGTAATTGAGTAAATTGTCTCGTTGGTCTTGTAGATCCAGCTTCTCCTTTGTCTGGATCGTAAAACACACATTGTATAAAATTCACAGAAGCTGAACAAAACATACCAAAACAATCCTCGGGTCGTTTTTCTACAGATTCAACAATAACCAATTCTGGTTTCATCAAAACTATCCATTAATTCGTCGTGTTGGACTTTGAATTAAGTGCGTTTGACAATGATTAAATTGCTACATTGAGGACATTGAGGCTGCAGCCCTGAAACTGCAGCCTCAATGTCATCCAGCTCCCCCTACAGGCCACTAAGGAAACTTTCATGAACACATATCTGGATGTGCAGGTGTTATGGAGAAAATCACAAAGGAAATTACACAAAGACAAACTCAGACAATATTCAAATTCACTCCATAGAAATGCATTCATACATGTATAAAAATAACATACTCATGGAGTTTGTGTTTGTGTGTGTGTGTGTGTGTGTGTGCGTGTGCGTGTGCGTGGGCGTGGGCGTGTGTGTGATCTGAATGTCTGTCTGTTTTTTTTGTATCACTAGATGGCGCTCTGATCCCATCATGGTGTGGATAACATACATTCGACCTGCAAACAGCACAAGCTTAGAAGGCAAATGTTTAGTGTCAGACAACTGGAGGTTATATTGTGTAAAAATGCATTAACATCACAAAGAGATCAATAGAAACAGCTGAAAACAGTAGAGCAGTATTAAAGAACATACATGTACACAGTGATACATACATGTAGATGGATACTGGAGTGTAAACTATGAAAACATTTTGATAATGATGATAATATTCACAACCCTGGATAATAGTTTGAAATAGTTCAGTAGCCTATGTCAAAAATGTTGGAAAATGTGTTGATATAAACAAACATGTTAACAGCTGCAGTAACATTTAGAAGTTTAAGTCAAAATCAAATTGACTTGAATGTTTGGGTATTTTAACATTTTCATATAATGTTGGAAACAGTGAAAATGAAGGTCAGGGGGTTTGCATTGATTTATTTCGCTGTCAATCACACCTACAATTACATGATGTAGCTATTTTGATATGTGTGCATATAAGTGGAGATATACAGGCCAGTACATTGGTCTTGAAAAGATACTGTGTCACTCTGATGGATAAACACAAATGTGTGAGATAGAAATACACAAGTTCTTTGCTGAATAAAAACAGTTCAATAAACAATGTGCTGACACAATTTCATACATATGCTTTGTATCAGAACAACCTATTAATAAAGGTCACTATTTATATATATATATATATATATATATATATATATATATATAAACAGGACATTGGTGGTAGGGCACAGTGGCTCTGTGCTTGTTCCCAGTGTTCAGAGCTCTCTTCCTGTCCTCAGAGAGGACGTCACTGCTAAAGCGCTGAGTCATATGCCAAAGCTATCTGAGCCCTAAGACAATTAGGACTGAGAAGTGGCACGCAGCAGCAGGAGACTGCTGCACAGATACCAGTCCGTCTAAATGGGTTAGTGAAATCACAACCTACTCGCCTGCTGTTTACCTGCACTGTGGAGAAACGCAACGAGGAGGGAGTGACTCCCAAACAGTCCAAGAAATGTTAAGATAATAATTTACACTGTAAATTACAAACAAAATCCCCAAACCGTCACATCAGCATATTCATTTATTTCTCCCAAAATGTCATTATGGAAAATTTGAATATATTTTTTCAAAGACATCTTAAAAAGGTGCAGCGCCCTAAATTTTAACACCACTAAAATATTATCACAAAATGTTTGGGACATCATGTTAATAATTCATGTCAAAGAAATGAATATAATGTGAATGTCAATAATTTCCATCTTAACCATGATGTCACATCTATACTGTAACTACCTGCCTTAAATAAACCACTAAGATATTCAGCTGTCATCAAAGTAAAGACATCATAAATATGATGTTTTCAGGTGGGTCAGGACAGTAACACAGGGGGATGAAGCAATTCATGAGTCAAAGCTTTTTTATTTCATGTGACTCGTCTGCAGTGGGACGACATTTATAAAATCATTTCAAAATAGCTTCAAAATTACAATTACAAACTCGACACCAGGTCCTTAGAAAACAGTTCCATATTTATTGCAAAATATTTTTGTACAGAATACAACTGAAAAAACACCAACAGAGGAGGAATGGACAGTAAGGCCAACATCAGAACTCCAAGAGCTGAACTGTACAAACACCAATAGTAACGTTTGCTGCTTTTATCGTGTGTTTATACATAAATTGTTTCCCGCCGTTGCAGCAGCCTCTTTAAGGGGGAGGGAAAAAAAGAACTTGAACGTCTTCCCCCTTTTCCTAAAACATTATTGCCTTTTGTCTGTGAATCCATCATTTAGAACACCAGTGGACAGATCCTTAAAATGGTGCCATTTCTGTAAGAAACTCGTTGCTCGACTGATGTCTCACAAAATATAAATATATATATATATCTATAGATATATATAGATATATATATACTTGTAAAAAGCTCCAAACAATATGGGACTGATCATATTTTGGAAGTGAGTGTAGGGTCACCTGTCACTGAGAGCATGAGGAGGTTGGGAGCAGTACAGCTAACGCCATTAGCTCAGCCGCTAATGTCAATACTGTAACTGTACTGTACTGTAGCTGCTGAGTTGCGTAACGAAACATTGACATTTAAAGTTTGCTTTTAGTTTACTTCACACTGCTGGAATTACAGAACCCTCGCTTGAGCTTAGCAGGGGTTTTTTTTTTATTAAGATAAATTCGGGCGTACATGCCCATGCACATCCTCATGCGATTTGGCACTGATGTAAAAGTTCTTTCCTCAAAATAAACCTTGTGGTAAACACATCACTCCTTCTCCTAAACCTTTTCTTTTACACATAAAAAGGCAGAGTGAGACAGGATACATTTTTCCCCCCTCAACATTCAAATGTACATCTTTAACATTGGCTCTCCCAAAATTTGGGATCTAACAAAGACCAAAAAGAAAAAACTAAAACTCCTGTCTGCTGGAGTTTATTATAGAAAATTTAAATTAAATTTTTTTTCTCATATGCATAAGCCCTTCAAGAAAACACACCAAGACAGAAAGGATGAGGACGATGTACAATCCAGAACTCCAGAGGAGAAAGGAAGGGAACAGGGTTCATACTGAATTGACTCGACTAAGAACAAGGAGCCACAGATGCAACACAACAGTGTCATGTTTTTGCCCTTCTGATTCTTTATCTTACAATACAGTCTGGTGGATAAATAACAGAAACTTGAGCGCCCTCCTTGAAAGTATGAACTTGGTGCTCACAGGGGTCTCAACATCAGTCAGATGACAGACAGACAGACTGTGGTCAGACTAACACAATTCTTTCTGTCCAAAATTAAACAGAGTTAGAGCTGAGTGGTGCTTCTGGGATGTTTTAAGGACATTTATTTTGTATTGTTTTGAAGTAGAATGCAGGCGAATGTCAGTCTGTTGCAGAAACTCATCTGCAAACATTCAATTCACTAATGAGAGAAAACAATAGTTATGGGTGTATAAAAGGTTTTTCCCCACCATCTACAGGGTTAGTTATTAATGACCTTTTCCTTCAGTGACCCTCCACTAAAATGATCTGACAAACTGTGTGTGTGTGTGTGTGTGTGTGTGTGTGTGTGTGTGTGTGTGTGTGTGTGTGTGTGTGTGTGTGTGGGGAGGGGGGGGGTCTTTAACCTTTCATGGATATCACAAGTGCTTTCAATAATTTGATACCCTGAGTAGAGGACATAGGCTTGGGGTGAATTTCAGTAGAAACAATAATATTTTTGCCAAGCAAACACCAACTGAGAAAAGGACATTACTAAGTAAAACCACCTGTCACACATAAATAAAAACCTGCACTTATCGGTACATTAAAAACCACAAATGTAACCAGAGAGAAATAAAAACAACGACAACGACAACAAATCACCCATGACGACACAGTCATTTTTCAGCTTTACAATATGCATATACTCATGCATATATAGTGTGTATTTCCCCTTGCATACAGGCGAGTGGTTGGGGACTATAAAGAGAGCCTTTAGTTATACCAACTCCCTCTGCAGAGACTAACACTGATTATTAAGCGATTGATACAAATGAGAGCAAACATAATTCACAGGACAGGCCGAGGGGGTGCGGACACGGGACTGATTCTGTGCAGCTTTGTAAACAGAAGGGGCCAGACAGCCAGAGAGGATGATGGGTAACAGACATCCACTTAAAGCAGCAAAGATAGGACAGATTGCAGGTGGTGGAGAAGAAGATGCTGAGGACCCTTTTCTCCCAGCTTCGCATTGTCTGCTTCCTGTTGAGCTCGACGGATGATCAGTACTGACGGCGAAAAATTAAGTTAAAGTGATCGACGTGTTCCTGCCCGTGCTGCTCAGGAGGGAAACAACAGAGAATGTAACAAACAGTGGATGATGTAACACAGCGTCTTATAGTAAAGCATCATGGGCAGAGTGCGCTTTTGATTACGTGTGGTGGGCACGAGCAGGAGGGTGCAACAGGCAGATACAGGTCGCTGGGTCTTCAAGCGGTAGCAGCTGCCCCCTCCCACCCCCAACCCCCACCCATACTTCTTCCCAATCCCCTACCGACATCCTCTTTGGGTCGTGTAAGAGCTACAGAGAAGCTCAGACGAACAACTGGATCCGCTCGCGTATGGTTTGTCGGCAGATGGGGCAGGTCTTGAGCGCAGCGCTGCAGTCGATGCAGGAGGCATGTCCGCACTGGAAGACCAGCTTGATCTGGTTGTCGATACAGATGGGGCAGGTGATCCGCTCCTCCATCTGCCGGTAGCGGGATTGCAGCTGCTCCAGCAGGTTGTGCTGCTCCGAGTTCTCATTTCCAGGACTGCAGTCTACCTCTGTTTGGTCTGTGTGTGTAAAGGATTGTAATGTAAATGTCAATTAAGAACTGGATTTACAGGCTTAGACAATAACTGTAGATTACTGCTTTCTGAATTCATTCAAGCTACGCATCGTGTGGACAGATGACACCGCCCAGCTCTTTCACTGAGCTACTGGGTCATATATGGCTGGGTACTATGGAAACTATAGTATGACTCAAACATTTTTCATTAGTGTCTTGCTCTTGACACAGAGGTGCTTTAATCTACCATCCAAAGCTGTGTCTCACTGATACCTGATCAAGACCAGTGATCACTGCCCTGAAAGTCCTCTCTGCGATGTACACATTGTAGGAAAACTACAAGGGCCCTCTTAGAGTATATGTCCGTCGAGCTTAATACCCTATCTCGCCATGTCAGAGAAGCTTTTCCCATTCATTATCTGTGGCCCCAGCCATAGTTTCATTTGTCCTGCCACAGCTTTATATTGAACCAATTAAAAAAAATTGAAGAGATCTGAGGCTTGGCGTTTGGCTCTGGTGCTGCATTGTATCCGCAGCACAATTTGCCCTGTGCTGGCGCTTTCGTCCATAAAGTTGTTACAATCCAAGCAGACAGTCAGCCCTAATAGTTTTAGCTGCAGTTGTGGCATCAATACAGTTCTCACTCAGTCACTCAGAATCTGTTAAATCTGCTAGCACTATGGTTTGAATTATTTGTAAAACGCTGCAGAATAACATTTCTGGATCCGTGCCTAAATATAATGGTTTCTTCCCTGGGCCATGTCCCAGCCCTCCACAAAATCAATTAAGGAGTTTTTGAGTAATCCTACAAACAACTGAAGATCAAAACTTAAACTCCTTGGCAGAGGTCATAAACACAAAAATGGTGACTTTAAAACTTTAAATCACTAAAAAAAACCTCAAATGAACATTAGATCAGTAACAATTATAGGACTGAATGCAAAAGTTAAACCTGGTTGGAGGGAAACAGTGAAACATGTAGGACAGTACATGCAGTTACATTCCAACATAAAAATGCTTAGTCTTACCTTGTCTAATTTTCTTTGTGATTGTGACTTGGCATTTGATGCATTTCTTCATTCGATGGGCGCATTCTGTTTGGACAAGGACCAGGTCAGCAAAGACACACACATGAACTCTGAAGACAGATCAATATGATAAAAATGTGTTTGTACAGATCCATGTTTCTCATTAACGCACCTTCACAGGCCACGCTGTGCTGGCAGGGGCAGAAGAGAACCAGCAGAGCCAGCTCGGAGCAGATGAGGCATTCGCTGGGCCCCGGTGGCGTGGGAAGAACCAGGTTGGTCATGGTGTTGGGCGTAGTGTGGACTCTCCGCAGGCTCGCACTGCTCAAGCCCTGTCCAGATGTGATGGCCTGCAGACGCTGCAACCTGATAGACAACACAACACTCACTGTAACAACGCATAAACCCCAGTACAATTTTTTACACATCACATTGTCAATGGAATATACTGTATATGAGAAACAATGTATAAAGAATCTGACAACTACCTGTGCTTCTCTGAGAAGCTCTTGATGAGCTGCATCATTGTGCTGTCAGCCACAAGGTCCAGAGGACTCTTGCCCTTGTGGTTGGCATAGTTGATGTCAGACCCTTCCTGTGCTAGAAAGCAGGCCAAAGCTGCCCCGACACTCAGCTCCGTATTCCCCAGAAGACCTGAAGCACTTAGCTGTGGATACACACAATGAGGAAGGGAAGAGAGAATGAAAGAGAATAGACAGAAAAAGGCAGAAGTTGTTTGAGTCAAAACACACACTCAATAAGACCAAGCACTCGTGCAAATGCTGACTAGAAAACTTTGTCAACAACGATGTAAACAACAAAGCGGTCACTGAAATAAAACCAGTGCAATCCAGCTAATGCCGATACATAACCCCAAATCTAATCCTCACTGATAAAAACTCATCTGCTGACAAAACAGCGGTCAAAACAGCTCTGAGCACTTAAGTCTGACCACCTTCAAGGCTGTGTGTGTGTGTGTGTGTGTGTGTGTGTGTGGGTGTGTGTGTGGGTGTGTGTGGGTGTGTGTGGGTGTGTGTGGGTGTGTGTGGGTGTGTGTGGGTGTGTGTGGGTGTGTGTGGGTGGGTGGGTGGGTTGTGGGCAGGTTGTGAGTGTGTTTGGCAGGTTCCCAGGACATTGAGTGGAGCTGCAGTGTTTGCGGTCATGTAGACTGGAAAGGACATTCTTCATCAGTGCAATGATATTAACACTAACTGAGTAATAACAGTATTTAAAGTGCAGCACAGATCAGAGAGTCAAGGTCTATTAATGATGAAAACCAAACGAGAGTATATGTCTCTCAACAGCATGAAGGAGGTTTATTTATTAAAACTCTGATCCTCATTAGAGTGTGGACACAGTTACAATGTGAACATATTATGTACAAATCCCTTAGCGGGTGTTAAAAGCCGCTCCAATCAATATACTTAAATTAACAACAGGTCAGATGACTGCATGTAATAATGAGAGCATGAATCCACAGAGGATTATCAGATCTACAGAGCATCTCTCAGCTCATTGTTTTGGTTTTACAGTCCACAACTTTTGCTGTTTTGATTCAGTCTCACCGCTCCCAGCAGCAGGTGAGACTCTGATAAACCTAGTATACACTACCAGCCTCGCAGATGCTTCTTTCAGAAAAGCTAAACAGATCTCAAACTTACTTATATGACTTCAAATGAAAGTTAATATAATGCTGCTTTGTGTGTTATTTGCTTTAAAGGTGATGTGTCTGTGATGTGTTGACAGCTCGTTGCTCTGTCTCGAGGTGGGAAAGATAATCAATAATTTCAGTGTAATGTTACCAAACTCCAGTGAAGAGTCACATGCAGCTTCAGTTTCATAAAAGCTCTTCATGCTGCTTCATCAACATGAATAACTTTATCCTCGCTTGTGATACTAAAAATTGGAATTGCCATAGGTTTTTCATTTTTTTATGTGCAGCAGTGATGCATGGAATTCTCCCTCCACAGATAGACTATAGAGATAAAAACTGAACACAAACAAAGACTAGATGGAATCCTGAGGACTCAATCAGATATGTCTGTGCCTGTGGGAGTAAATAATACCACATGACTTCTTTTAAAATCCCTGGATTAATTGGTCTTTTTCTTAGATCACGACATCCATTGGTGAAAAATGGCACAATGTGTGTTTACACTGTACTCAGTTTACATTTATCATATATCTTAACTGGAGGGCCATCTTTGCCATATCAATATAGTCACAGTAAAGATGTTTTCAAACATGCACTGAACTCTGAATAATCTCCTCAATTATCCAGAGGGACTGTATGTGAGAACGCAAATTTTAGAGTCCGAGGCTCTGGACAATATCTGGAGGTTTTCTTGCCAGACATTCTCGCCAGACATTCTCGGTAGAATCTACAGAATGGAATTCCCCAATGCAACATTATGTCCTGCCTCCTGCATGATCTACTCAGATGCTCGCAGAATCTCCTGCTGCATTCTTTACATATGAAATGCAAAACTCAGCACAACGTCTACAGCCCATTATTCTGACATATGTCTGAATAAATACCTACATACATTTTTTTTTGCCTGTGCATCCTTTAAAAACTTGTAATTAAAGGTACATTTTATCTCTAAGAAAATAAATCCTTAATAAATACAGAAAAATAATTTAATCCATTTGGTTACTTAGCTTTTTGATTATTTTCTTTTGTTCCCCCAAGAAACATTCATTGCTTCTTGGTTACATACCACCGCAGTGCACTCTTATCTGATTACTTTCTCCTAAATTAAGCCCTCTCCATTATCCTGTTTACACAATACTCTTAAATTAACCATCTCTTTAAGCCTTCCCACCTGACTCACTCCATTCACTCCATCGTGTACCTGGCAACTAGCTCCTTTATCCTAGATTAAACCCCCAAGACGATAAGCAAATAACACTGACACTCATTCCCTCAGGTTTTGTTTACCATTCCCGCCTTGTGCTTTATTTGCTTATTTACCTGACTCTTAATCTGTATTTACCTCCTTAAGACTGTATTAATCCCTCCTCCCAGCTTCAATCTTAATTTACCAATCTTAGGCGTCTATTTATTCTATCTTGACTCTTCTTTGAATGTTATTTTGTTCTCTTCCTTTCGTAACTGTCTTTATTTACCCGCTGATTAGTCTGTATTTAGCCACTTTTTCTTCCTGTGGGATCTTTTTAAAGTTTTGTTATGTCATTTTTAAGTCCCAGCATTAACCAGAATTCAGAATTAATGAGTTATAGGCAAGTAATGACTCTTTCCCATTATGAGTTGAGTAATTTAAGTAAATACAGAATAAGGCTTTTTAACAATCCCGAAAAAAACAATAGTAATAGTTACTGAAAGTAATATGAATGATAGAATCTTCCAGCTATAGTTGATTTAATAAATTGCTCCCCTTAAAATAAATATCAATTCTTTAAAAACAGAAAAATATGTTTAAACAACAGGTCAACAATATGCTACTTCCGAGCCAGTTCTCACCCTGCAGTAGAGCGACGTGGAGGAACAGCCCTCACTGCTCTCCTCTGTGCTGCTGGTTCCCACAGTGGGGCTGAGCATAACGTTGGCCAGCTGTGGGCGGAGGAGGGCAACATGCATGGCCGTGTCACCGTCCTCGTCCTCCATGTTGACGTCTGCCCCCTCGGCCACCAGAAGCTGCACCAGCTCGGTGTGACCCTGTGTCACTGCCAGCTGCAGTGGCGTCTGGTTGCGGTTGTTGCGGATGTTGATGTCGCAGCGTCCCTGTGGAAGAGGTGGTATTGAATAAAGGATATTGAAATACCTCAAAATACCTTCAAATTGAAAAAAGGAGGGAAGAAAAGATGTCTGGACATATGAGCTTTAAAGGACTCTGTTTTGCTCATGTCCTCGGCTCACCTCCTTGACGAGGATCTCAGCAACATCTCTGTGGTTGTTGAGGGCGGCCAGATGCAGTGCGGAGAAGCCATCTTCCTTCTTAACATCCACCAGCTGCCGTGCTCTGGCGAGGATCTTCTCTGTGGCCCTGCCGCCGGGTCAAACAACACAAGACTCAATTAGCCACTTTGCAAAACAGCCCTCATGACTCATGGCCCTAATTAACAACAGTTATATTTTTAATTGTTGCCCTGGTGCTTTTTACAATCTCAAAAAAAAAATACTTTAAAAGCTGCTGAAGGTAACAATTCAACTGTAATTGAACGTGATAAGCTTTCATGACAGAGGTTAATTCTGCACCTATTAGTCTGGTATTATGCCCAGACAAAGGGACAGTGACTGCAGTACAACAGCAACGCAACATAAACCTCTCAGAACAGAAGCTTATCCTGTCTCACAGCGTACTTGACATGAGCTTGGACAGAGATGCAGCTGTTGCAGAACTGGTAACAAGTGGATCTAACAAGAAAACACTGAGACACAACAGGCAGACAGTTGTCACTAAATATAGTCACCTGACCTGACCTCCTGATGAACGACTGTCCGTGGTGAAAATAGCCAGCCCTTTCTGTTGCACTCCTCTAGTGTCTTCTAAGTGTTCCATGTAAATTGTTGCTTTAAACTCTAAATAATAATAATATATCACTGCCATCCTCGTAGCTTGCCATTATATTCAGTATTCAACCAGACTGCTATAGAGTAATAAACACCACATCAACATGCTGCAGCTCAATTCCTGACGCAACTGTGGACATTAGATCAGACATTTTAATCTTAATCACTTCTCTTACTTAAATCAGATTGTGTCCTGTTCTCTTTAAAGTGAAACTTGCCAAAGGAGAAAAAGGTCAGTTGCAGTGCATCATGAGGCCACATTCAGTAAAGTCAGACTATGAGAACTTTGTTTTCTCTGATTTATGCAACTGGCTGATGCTGCAGTGCGAGGTAGGGCTGCACTGTTGAGCTGTCCTCTGCTCCGTCGCTGAGTTTGTTTGATGACGTGTGAAATTGAAGCCGACAGCCTCAGAGGCTGCACAGCAAGCTGCCTCGTCACCATGGAGGCTTCAGTGTGAGGTGAACTAAACTTTCTATGAACATTAGATTTATTTTAGTATTAGCTCTACTGGGGTTAACTGCTTGTAAACACTGGTGTTGCACAAATTAAACTATAATTATCTAAATGAAGCAAAAGAATGAACAGCACATAAGTGATGCTATTGGTATTCTACTTAAGGTTCACTTTTTGACTTCCATCACTGAATAGGAAGACAGCTTCTTTCAAATAAATAAAAAACAAGAGTATGTAAATGTCTTGCTCAATATCTAGAGTAGAGAAAACCTGCACACCAGCAACTATTGAGATACCAGTAAATGGCCAATACAAGAATAAAAAGCTTATTAATATAAAACGAAATATAATCAATAAATAAACAATATACATACTGGGGAGCAAAGAATGTCAAGAAAACAATTATTCAGTCTTAAGCAAACCTTACAGCTGGGGAACAGATGATTGACCTAAAATGTTTGTTTTTGTTCACTTTTTATTTTAGTTTAAGTTCGCTATACTTATGATGTACATGGTTGATTAAACTATCAACTATATGCAGTGGAGGAAGACCTGTGCCAATAAGTACCCTCTACCTGTTATTTTAAATTATAACATAAAATGAAAACTCTGCTATGACCCAAATGAATATTATACGGTTTTGAAATCACTCATTCACACACACATACACTCTGATCAGCATCAGGAGCAGTTACAGTTTCAATGTCTTGCTCAAAGACATTTAAACACACTCCTATGGAGCCAGGATTAGAACCAGTAACCTTCCAAGTACTATTCTAGACAACCACTCTGCCCCCTGAGCCCCACTGCATGATGCAGTACTGAGGACTGGACTGCTGGGTCACATGTGTACTCACATATGGTCACCATCTTTTCTCAGTGTATCATTGAGAATGAAAGCTATAAGGGAGACACTGTGTTGGAGGTCATTGGTACTTGCTATGCAACTCTGAGTGTGTGTGTGTGTGTGTGTGTGTGTGTGTGTGTGTGTGTGTGTGTGTGTGTGTGTGTGTGTGTGTGTGTGTGTATACCTTAATTAACTTAAAGAGCGGCTCGCCCTGGCTACTCTGGAGAAGCCTCTCAGATTAGATAACAGCCGTGTCAGTTGTGTCACCGCTGTACCCACAATGCCTCACTCCTCTGGATTATTTCCATAATCATTACTCCAGCGTGTTCATGAATATTCAGACCTGGGCTAACGTTTTGAGGCAGTTTTGTGCAAACATGCCTTCCCAAAAAACAGCCAGAGGGCATCCTGGGTAGACTGCTAATGACTTTTTTGGAGACTGATGTCATCATTCGGTTATTTTGGGAGTTAACGTCACTATTTGATAGAACTCTGATAAAATCAGGAGAAATGTACCAATTCTATGCCTCTATAAATGACAAAAAGAATGAAAATAAAGAATTTTCATTTTGTGTATAATTATAGTGAGTATGTTGTGGAATTAGAAGAAATTGTAGGGGGACAAAGTGCTTCTGGTGAAAGTGAGGAGAAAACAAAGCTGCAATGAGGAGTTGAGATTACAGGAAAAGAGGGAGAATCCAGCCAAGTAAATTTACAGTAAACAGACTAACCATCCTCTACATCTATTTGCTTCTTCTGTCATGTCAGAAAAAAATCTGGCCGCTTGCCTCGTTTCATTTCTTTCCCAGGACTGTTAGTGAACTTGGCCTCTAGACCCTTTTTTCCATTTCCCCACAATAAATAAATACGGTAGTCTAATAAACAAAACATTTTCAACTTTCTGTCAGAAAAAAACAACAGAGGGTCACAGCTGCTGACAGGAGCTCCAGAGTAGCATCAGACATAAAATCTATAGTTTATGGATGGTCTTTCGACCTTTAAAGCTGAGGAGTGTAAAGCAACCATCAATTTAGGCACCGCAGGGGAAAAAAAACAGGCAGAGGAACAAATCATCCTTAACCCCCTTAAAAATACTATTAATCTTTAATTCACTCTACAGAGGTTAAAGTAACCCTCAATCTAAAGTCTGGATCGATTAAACTGCAGATTATGGTTTGTATTAAAGCCAAAACAAACTAGGAAAACACACAGCGACGCCACTGCACCTGGACTGTGTCAGTGTAATGTGAGGCCGGCTTGATGATATATGAATGAACTGCTGAACCAAGCTGGTCCTGAACACTGTAAATCCTCTGTGGTTCTACTTTTGGCTTGGCGGCCGATGTCAGGCTAAATGAATGCTGGGGAGCGTGGCCTAAACTCAGCACCGCACATATGATACTAGCCAGAACAGATTGGACGTTAAATAAATGACTGTCCGCTGCGGCCTCCATTCCCTTCCCTTTTCCTCTATCGCAGTTATTGTCTGCCAAATGTATTTCCTGCTCTGTCCGACATTCGCACATGTGCTCATGTACAAGGCTGTCCTGAGATTGTGTTTTTCGTGGGATCATTTCTAGGAGGGTGGCTGACAGGAGTGATGAGGACATGTAGGTCACTGGAAGGAGAAGTTAGGAGGTCAGATTCTTTACGGCTTTCTTTTGATGAGAAATGACGTGTGTGACTCACTTTTGACTAGTTAAGTATTTGACAGTTGGCGCACGTTGAGTGGAGGGTCGGCAAGCAAATGGATCAACTATGGTAATCTATTCTGTTGACGAGAACAGCGATCCCTTCCTCTTTGAAATTTTAACTTCCAGGATATTATGCATCAAATGACATAAAAGATGTTAAATGTCTCAGACTGAAACCTTAGTGATGTGGCTTCACTCCAGGGTGGAAATAGTATGTTAAGAGGTATTATGAGGCAGATGTATTCTCTTTTCTTCTTTTCCTTCATGGCCCCCTGGCCAGGGACAATTCTCCATTACAGGGCTATGTTATAAGTTGGGAAGGAAAGTTCATATCACGTAGTAAAAGCCCTGGAACAAGGACCAGACCAGTCACGCGGACTCTGTACACAGTAAAAAAATTCACTCTAAGAGATCCTTCAAACTTTTAAGAATACTTAGTATTTTACTTATTTTTTCAAAGAGGTAGGGAAAAAAAACAAATTTTCTTGATCTATCTTACTTTGAACTCTGTCTAGATATCTTTGCAAGTGATCAAATCAGCTCTGGTCAGTTGCAGTCATGCATATACTGTATAAGATCAATGATGATGTCTGAAAAGGTATTTGATGACGCACATTGCAAACAGTCTCAATAATTATCATATCGAAGACAAACTGACTGGTTTAAAATGACGGGTCATGGGATTGGAAAAGTATGAATTACATAACTTGTACAGTACTAAATTGATCAATAACATGATTTCATAACGTAGTCACAGTACTAATGAGAACTGTGATAAAACCCCCCCAAAAAGGTAGCCACTGATCATCCATGTTTAGTTTTTTCTCACAACATTTCCAGGCTATTCAGGGTGTGTGGGAGCTGATGTGAAAAAATGCACAGAGGCACACACTGATACATTCAAAAAGGAGCCAGACATAACAGTCGTGTTTGGGGAATCAAACCTTATCATTGTGAGAACGTTATCTACTGCATTTTTCAGCCAGGCTGGGTCAGTGCCCTCGTTGAGGATCAGCGTCAATCAGCGTAAAATCAACACTGTCAGAAGACAGTGGAACCTTGGAGACAAGCTTGATGTTTGGCCTCAAGCACCTTGGTGAGGATTAAAATGGCCGGGGCTGATGTTTCTCCAATTTCCTGATGGTGTTAATGGCAGATGTAGGGAGGAATGAAACATATAGAGCCATGTAGGGGGTAATTGGGTTAAAATCATTCAATCAAAAGGGGCTTTCCTTCTGACTCTCACCGTGACAAAGCAGTTATACAACCTATGGTTGAGTCATTCTTTCCTGGGAAATAATTTGTTACAGACTGTTAAGAATTTGTTTTGATTTTTTGTCCACTCAAGGATCCCAAATCTGCATTGCCGAGAAATAGCTGGACTAAATGTATTTTGGGAGAAAATTTGAAGGACAAGTCAACGTGTTGGGTGCAAAAGTAAAGGTTGCTGCATTTTTACCGGATATTGACCGCCAGCCTGCTGACACCAGCAGAAGCTGTGTGGGAGATGAGCTCTCCATTTGTACTGATAGTGCAGAGAGCTGACCTTTGAGTCCTCATTCAAACACGCAGGAGAGATTCCCACACAAGCCCATAGCAATCAGTTCCACTGCTCCCATTAGACGCAGGCACATGAGAACAACTGAGCAGATAATTAAGAAAAAAGATGTGCGACTATTTACTAGGTCTTATTGTTAATCTCTACCAAGTGACAACCACAAAGACTGAAAGTTAAAGCCTTTACAAAAGTATACTATAAGATCCAGTTCTGGATATTAGCTCCAAGGGAACTTCAATTGTGTTAAAGTGTTTGACAAAACATCGCTAGCCTCTTGAAAAATAGAAAGTCAATTGGTTTTGACTTTGGATGTCATCACTTATTTTCACTTTGTCTACTACGTGTGGCATAAGGATTCATGTCTGAGCTTCAAAAGCTGATATTTTATTTCTACTCACAGTTTGTTTCCTTTTAGAGCAGCATGGTGCAGGAGGTTGAAGCCTCTGTGGTTCTGTTGAGTGAAGTCAATGCTGGGCACCACAACCAGGATCTCGATGATTTGGCGGAAATCTTTCGCAATGGCGTCGTGAAGAGGTGTGTCCCCATATGAATCCTGATTGGGGAGGGGGAAAGAAAGGTTGTTCAACACATTAAAATTGGTGCTGCAGGTTTACAGACCTTTTCTTAATACATGCTGTAACATGACAAACAAATGCCCCCCCCCCCCCCAAAAAATCACAATTTTGTTATAACGGCAATTATATGAATTACAGTAACTTAAGTCAACTTGAGCATCATTAACCTCTACAGAATAATATACTGTAATTCAAAAAGGTGGTAATTAGTAAACTTAAATGAGTTTAGTCTCTAAATAGTGCACACACACATTAACAGACACTCTGCGCCGACGTGTTTTTGGCTGAGTAGCTACACAACTCAAGCAGAAATAGAAGAGTTATGAATTCGGGGCCTGGTTGCAGGCGTGTAAGACAAAATGCCCTAAAAGAGAAACTAAACTGCCTTAATGAGGCTAAGGAATGAAGTTAAACAGGGCCACAGTCAAACACCATAAATTCATGTGTGTTTACAACTGCTTGAAAAAAGCAATGTGTGAGTGGTTTATGACATGTGTTGAATAAATGACACTGGCACAGAAGCTTGTTTATTGCTGCCCAGATGTACACTCAGTGGTCACTCTCTATTCAGTCCTGATGAGCCAGAGAGGAGTGGGACAAAGGTTGTCTCTCTCTTATCACACATGACACAAAAGTGAACAAACATTTCACCAGGTCATGTTTCCAAAGACAATCGTTTGATGTCCTCTACAAACTACACCAGCACAGACTGGTTATTACTTGTACTTAGTGCCTCATTGCAGAATTAATCAACACTACCACAACATTGATATAGTAATAAGATAAACAAAAGAAAAGAATAATGCAAATACCGCAATAGCCCTGAACATCTGATATTCAGTGACTACTGATCAAAAGTAGAGGAATTCCCTTAAGGCAGTCTTGAGATATCACATTTAAGAGGCCAGAAACATGTTTTAAGAGGCCATCATGACCTTGACCTTTGACCACCAAAATCTAACCAGTTAATGTGTGTCCAAGTGAACATTTGTGCCAAATTTGAAAGAACTCTCTGGAGGTGTTCCTGTGAAATCACAGGAACAAGGCAAAACATGTGTTTTGACCATGACCTTTCAACACCAAATTCTTATCAGGTCATCCATGAGTACTACATCAGGATGGACAACCTGCAAACAGAATGCCTGAACAAATCTGATCCAAACGTTTAAACGGAGGTAGCATCAAGTATTAAGCATCCTAAATCCTCTCACCTGGAGATTGACGTCAGCTGAATGTTCAGTCAGCACCCGCACCACATCAGTGAAGCCCTTGTTGACAGCGATGTGGAGCGCCGTGCACATGGAGTTGTTCAGGAGGTTGACATTTGCCCCCTTGCTCAACAGCAGCCGAGCGATCTCTGCCTGATTACTACACAAAAAGACACACACACACAGATTAATCCTCATTGTCCTTCATTTACGTTGAGTGATTCAACCTGTCCAAACAGTGTTTTGAATTAAGGTAATTTAAAGCAGTATATAAAAGAATCTCACGTGTTTGTTGTGTAAACCTACCAGGAGCCACACAAAGCTCCAGGGTTGTGTGCTAAGGCTGACATTTTGTTTGTATGGTGCAAGACGTCGGCATTACAAAGTTATTTTGAACAACGATTTTATCAGATGCTGAGATACTGAGCATGTGCTCATCTCATCTGACTGATTAGGCAACACTTAAGTGCTGTCCCTGGTGTAAATGGATTATCACATAACATGGTAGGAGAGCTCTGCTGAACAAGTGGGAGTGTGTGCGTGTGTCTGTGTGTTACCATGGCAGTTTTGTATTCTGAAAATGCATGTATAAAAAAACCTGAGCATACAGTATGTGTATGTGTGTGTGTCCTCCTCACCCAAAGGCAGTGTAGTGCAATGCTGTGTCTCCATCTTCATCCTTGACCTCGACGGAGCTGTTGGCCTGCAGCAGGGCCTTCACCACCTCCATGTGGCCTTGGTGAGCAGCGACCTGCAGTGCAGTCTTGCCCTGGTTCTTTATATCCACCTGCCAGAGACACAAACGTGGTCGAAGATTCATTTCAGACGAGGGAGCCTCAGACACTAACAGAGCTGAGCAGAGACCGGCTGGACATAATCTGAGCATGAACAGCAAGCAGCGTCATACACATGATACATAATCTGAGCATGTTGTGTAACCATTAACATGGAGATGCAGAAATGCAGTTGAGAACACAAGTGAGATTTACTTTGATTTCATTTAGCAACAAGATATTACTTTTCTTACTCATTTTTAAATAGAAACACATCTCAAATAATATTCTACTCTATATAATGTGTTTATACAACTGTCATATTACAATGTAATTCCACAGAAGTTAAGTAAATCATTTTTATGGTGGCTGTTGAAAAACTTTTTCCTATTATCATTACTATTCAACCTCAGTCTTGACTAAACAAGCCAATGACATAATGAGAATCAGTTTCATAAATTATTAATGGACACAGTTATCCTCATCATGTCCAGTACTAAATTATTCATCTAGTTTCCATATTTATTAGTTGTAAATATCATAAATTAACAACCCAAAAAAACAAGAAGCAGTTGACTCTTGTGTGTGTAAATCTTAGTATATGGGAGTCCATGACCTAGGAGAGTGATAAAATATACAGCACCATATTCACAACAACGATGGAGAGAAAACTGCTTCACCCTACGTTTTGGTGCTGGGTTGTTGAAGAGGTGTGCAATGTGAACATTTCAATTTATTTCAGTCTTTTACTTTATCTGACAGAGCCAGCAAATGCCAGTATATCCTATGTCACCAAGTTACTTTAACCCCCGTAAGTTCCCCACCCCCTGTCTTGGGGTCCTGGTGGAAGGAGCTCTTGGAACGGACAGTGGACTGCAGCAAAGAGAAGGGAGTGCTGCACTAACCTTGTCAGGATATTTCTGCACCAATTCCCTCACTTTGTTGGCACTGCCATGTGCTGCCTCAATGACCAAGCGGCTGGGATTGTCCTGCTCTGTAGACTGAGACAGCAGCTTCTCCAACACTGAGATGACAGTACCTGCACACAGACGTAGTCAGATGGAGAGGAGATGGGATAAGAAAAGGGGAGAGAGAAGAGTGAAAAAGTGATTAGCTAGCTAACTTAATCAGTGTAATTGAAACAACATGATTAGAAATGTTGTCACAAAGACTTGCAGAGGCCAAAATAGCACAACAGATTCACACTGGTTAATCTTTCAAGGCTGAGCCAAATGCAAAAACCACAGGAATGAGTCAAAATGTCCCCCCATGCAGTGCAATTGGACCACACACACATGCACACACATCACTCTGATGACAAGCTCCCATCTGCTGAGGTGAACACATGCACAGGAAAGGTTTAGTCATGATTAAGAGACCGCTAAGAAGTTCTGACATGATGACAAATGTCTGCTGTGCGGCCAAAGCATCTCGATGTCAACATGCAGGATCATGACATGCCACAGAGAAGAACATTTCAATAAATGGACACCCTGTCCACCGGTCACTGAAAAAAGACACAGCAGCAGCAGCCTGTATGTGAAAGCATGCATGAGGCGAAGCAAGAGTAGCGATGAAGGCAGGGGAAGATGAGTGAATGCACGCAGAGGGTAAAGCCGGAGCTGGAGTGTTACAGATGAGCCCCCTCGTCCCGGCAGAGGTCTTACTTCCAGATTCGTTGGGGTTCTCGGCTGTCATGAGGTTGGCGTCCACCTCCACGGGCTGGGCCGAGAGGCACGCTGGATTGAACGTCCATGTCTGACCTCCGAATGCCACCCGAAGGTCACCATCAGCATATACTTTCAACACCTTCCCGACCTGGCCAAGCACCTAGGACAAAAAACAGTAAGTGAGGTGGATGGGGCACCGGTGGGTGAGACAGGGTTCCAAGAAAAAACAAAACAATGGAAAAACTAAATCAAGCAGAACTACTTATTTCTACACCTCTTTAATTTTAGGCAAATTACCAGGCTGTAATCAAGGAAACAAATCTGAATTTAACAACTTCCAGGTGTACAGTCAATTTTGGTGAAATAGGGTGTTTATTTTAGCAAGTTGTTGACAACAAGTAACCTGAGGACACCCGGATATAGGTGTAGGTAGGCAGAAGTCATTGTTTTGTAAAAGTAAATATTGGTTATGAAATCAAGAGTCACAACCAAATCCTAAATAAAGCAATAAATGTTTGCTGTTCAATTTTGAGTTAGTACAATAAACTTTCAGGAATAAAATACTAAATCTTATTGCATTATTCCTGCAGCAAACCTGCAATTATTTGTAACTGTTTTTCAATCGCCAGTGTGCTGTGTCTATCTGAATGTGAAATTGTAATGTATCGTCTCTAATCTGAAGTATTGTCTCATCAGTCATGCTGCGTTCAAATGCTGGAGTTATCAGGCTAAATGAGCGTACAGGAGCCATGCTGTCTGTCCACTCTCCATGGCCAGCCTGCAGTCTCTTCACACTCTCCATGTCCTCCAACACTCGGACTAGTTCACCGACTCCAAACGTGTTCACCTGGGAGAAAGACAGATGGACAAACTATTGACACATTGACAACGTTGAGGAGCTATTAAAATCAACTAAAGATGTACTGATTAGGTAACTACACTCTGTCTCTATCCTATAGTAGAAACTTATCTGTACCTTGGTCAGGGCCCCAGGATGGAAAGTCCAGCGGATGTTGTTACTGTACTGGACTCTGACATCTCCTCGGTCAGTGATTCTATGGACAGTCCCAATCCGACAAATGTACTGCAAACACAAATAGACTGTTTCACTGCGGGTGTCCCTCTCTGCATGTATGTGACCTTAATGTTCCCTTCAGCAGCTGTGATTTGAGAGTTAGATGTTCTGTTTCTGTTCACTCCACTGCACACCAACATCAAACTGAGCTGCTTATATAATACAGATATTCTATATGCCAGGTTCAAAGCCATGTGTGAGGCCATGTTTTCCTAAAGTACAAAAAATACATGCATGCACTCAGTTTATTAAGTTGTTGGAAAAAACAGGTAAAACAGGTTTGAATTTAACAGGTTTAAATGATAAAATTGTGGTCACTTGAATTAGGTTTGTTTTATGTATTATCTCCATCAAGGAGGTTATGTTTTCATCCCTGTTGGTTTGTATGATTGTAAGCAAGATCACACAAAAACAACAAAACATATTTCCACAAAACTTGGTTGAAGGATGTGGTATGGGTCAGGGAAGAACCCACAAAATGTTGGTGTGAATCCAGATCAGGGGACAGATTGAGGATTTTTTTTTTTTATCAGTTTAACATTGAAAGGCAAACAAATTAATGAATTAAGAGTTTAAATACTTGAAATTAGCACTTTTAGATTTATATCTAAAAACACAATTTCCATTTGTCATGATGAGTTACTGAGTTTAGATAGGTGGGAAGAAATGGCAGATTAATCCATTTAAAATGAAATGTACAATCAAGTGTGACAAAAGTGAAGGGGTCTGAATACTTTCTGAAGCCACTGTACACTTTGTACTTGTGCATTATAGAACAGTTCAACAGGGACTTATTTGACGCTGTCAATTGTTCCACCTGAATTGTGTTATTTGTCTTTGTGTCTTGAAGGAAACAGTTTAGTACCTCTGCCATTTTGGGGTTCCACCCTCCATGGCCCTCCTGCATCTGTCGCAGGATGTCCACCTCCAAGAGACACTTGACCTTGTCTCCCTGCTGGAAGGAGTGGCCATCAGCACTCTCTTGGCGCTGCAGCTCTGCGTGCTCTCCTGGATGGACAAGTGTCAGCATCAACAAGTAGATCCCCACTCATGGGGGCTTTTCAAAACTAACTGCAACAATCGTCCGAGTTTAAAACTAGTATTTTTCACTGTGTTGTCTCAGGACATTGCAGTGATTAAAAAAAAAAAAAACTACTGTTAGTACAGCTGTCACCCAATAATTAAGTAAATTAGAGGGTAGTTTTATAGTTATCACATCATAGTGACATAACAGACTATGATCTGATCATGCATGAAAGCAAATATCCTTTGATTTACTTCTAATTTTGAAATGTGACCCAGCTGACAACGAAGAAATTAATGACTTAGTGTCTCAGGAGTGCAAACTTAAATAAAGTAGACTAAAATATAAAAGAATAAAATTAAATAAAATAGACTGTCTTACCGAGCTTTGGTAGGTGGTCTTTGTAATAGAAGCCTCCTTGGCCGTCAGACACGTATTTCAGGTCTACCTTGCCCTTGTGGCCCATTCGGTAGACATTGGTGGTGCCGTTAGACCAGGTGACACTGGCAACGCTGCGACCAGACTCTGTATCCCAGCCACGAATATCCACTACCTTCCCAACCTTACCCTCCCCGCCTACACACACATAAATGCACACAGATAAATATGCAAGAACCAATAGCATATCAGCTCGTTAAAGAAAAACATGGTTAGAGAAAGAAAAAGTGGATTTTGTTATGTTTGTGAGAACATTTCAACAGAGTGAACAAGCAGTGACAGAAATCAATATTTAAACATCAGGTAAGAATGGAAGACAGAGACGTGTGAGACAAATGAGATGACACAGAGAAACATGCCTCAGTCACTCTCATGTTACCTACAACACAGCTACCCTTCTCAAATCAAAAATACAAAAACATCAAAAGGAAAAATCTGAAGCAGAATCACCATTAAACAATTACATAGTTCCAAGCCACATTATTAGTGTCCATGCTGTTTCAAAGGATGGTTTGAGATCCATACATCAGGTTTTAATGAGAAGAACCCTGAAGTCACTCAAGTCCTCAAGCTGCCTCAGTAACCACACCAACTAATCTAGTGATCCGTAAGACTACATGGTGGGATGGGGGTTTGGGAGCATCATCAGAGCGTCCCGAATGCACTTATCGCAAACGCCACTTGAGCCTGATGAGTGACTTGACCAAACCCCTGGGCGTTGATTTTCAAAGACACTAAAGGGACATTTTGACTCATTCGCTCAAGCCCAGAAAAGGGAGCATTACTATTCTCAGAGACAACCATGACCCCAGACCAGGAATCATAAAGACATATTAACATTCTCCCTAAAGGGAACATTCAAGGGTTTAAATTTCAGTCCACTGATGTGGAAGATTGTTTTTTTCAATTACTATTTAAACAATTTCAAACATCACCATGTGTGGGCTGTTTGTATCTGATAGGTGACACATTTTTCAAAACATTGCAGACTCACAGCTTATCACATGATAAAAAAATGCAGACGAAAACATAATTCAAGGCAAGAAATAATCTCCAGTCTCTGCCTTCGTTTTACTTGCACCGCAGACAATAGTGACTAAATGAAGGGGGTTCTCAGTTTGTGCAACTTAACAGGTCTGAACAAAGAAAAACAAGGACACACAGAGACGGGCACATCTGTGGAACAGACTCAAATAAGTCACTGGCTATATAAGTGCATGCAGACACTTGGGTTAATGAGACGTGAGGTTACAGTGTTGGTATGGGTTATGGATAGTGGAACACTTTGAAGAGGCACAGCTCCATACTCAGGAAGGAGGGGGGCTTTTGAGTTGGCAATGGCAGTGCGACCCCCCCAACACACACACACACACACACACACACACACACACACACACACACACACACACACACACACACACACACACACACACACACACACACACACACACACACACACACACACACACACACACACAACTCACCGTCTTGGTTGCCCCAGTCCCAGTCAGGTCCTCGAACGACTTTAACCCCCTGGAAGATTCCTTTGAGGATGATCCGTGGGAGGTTCTGCCTCGGTGCCAAGCTTACTCTGTGATTTAAAGAGCATGGACATACAGCTGAAAAAAACTGACTACACACCATCTGAGAAAAAATGAACACGACACTTTGATTTAGGGCTGTTGCAATATCGGATTTACACTTAACGATTATCTTGGCCAAAATACTGCACAACAATATAGTGATATCTAGGTTTGAAAAACAACAGTAATGGAATTGGTCAATTGAAGTTTTAACATTGTTTTAAGTATGTTTTATGTAATTTAGCAAATTCATGACACTCAAATCATTCCAAAACTACTAATAGAAATTACTAATACCAAGTGGGGTTGTGCAGACAGATGCTGATGGTCAGAGCAATACTATTTACACAAATTTTCCCATTATGATAAAGGGGCAGTGGATGGATTTACACAATGTTATCATATTATCATACACAATATCAATAGCTCATAATCAAACTGATAATTGTCTGTTATTATTATTATTAATAATAATAATAATATTATTATTAATATTATTATCATATTATGATTATGAGTTTAAATGATTCAATTAAATGAGTTGTTTCATTTGTTGTCCTTAATTCTAAATGTTTTTTATTATTTGTCTTGTTTTTATTTGTACTCTTTGTGAAGCACTTTGTAGTAGCTGTTCATGAAAAGTGCAATATAAATATAATATTTTGATTTGATATTGATTATTATCATCAAATTAGGATGTTGCGACAGTCCTACATTGATTAAGTATGCATATACTATACTATAGCATTTTATGTCTTAGAAAACACGATAGAAAACATACAAATATGCACAGTTGGAATACCAATTATTAAGGTATAAAAAAATGTGTCTGCCAAATAACAGATTGACAATTAATAAAGCATTTAAACCTTATGAGATACAAATCAAGGAAAAACATTATTTCTGACCAATGAACACAGGGTATATTTGAACATGAATTTGATCCATAAATCAAATCAACAAAATGCTGTTGTCTGACTAAATTCAATAGCCAGATTGACAAAAATCCTGTTTACAGATGGACAGAAAAAAATTTAAATAGATATGGTGGAACCTTCCTAAAGAACACACATGTGATGAGACTTGAGCATTTGAGCATATTATAGCATACTATACATGTCTGCTGTGCTCTCCTGACAACAAAAAAGGTACATTGTGGAGTTACTAGCACGATTAGCACAATCAACCACCTGCTGAATGTCATGAAAACCAAATCCTTTGACTTCCAGTCTCATATCAAAGTATAATACTGATAGGTCTCCTGGCTCCAAAGGTGACCTCTTATAAGTTTTTTGAATGATGTCTATTCAGTGGTTGTTCTTCCAAAAGTGGCCAGGAGATAAGCAGGATATCAAACTTGAGACAAGGTCTTTGACTGAAAAACTAAAATACACTAAGGAAACATTCCACACCAGTGTCAACACCTCACTTTCTAACATACGACCAACATCCTGAAGTCATTTCCTAAAATGTGACAGTACCTTATGGTAAAGATTTGATCAGATCTTGGTGCAAAGGAGCTGCCTATTCCCATACTTTTTTGAAGAAATCAAACCCCAGCTTCCTTTTTTGGATGAGGTCAAAATCATATAGACGAAGAAGACGAGCCTCGTAAGAGCCGTAGTCCTCAGGCTTTGCTGCCTCCTTATCTCTCTAACACCAGGTTAAAGCTGTAGCATCAGCTACCGTCATCCTTCTTCACTGGCCAGTTTTCTCAGGTTCCTGGGTGCTACAGCGGAAAACAGTCGTACGCTTGGCTCTTTGAGTCAACTAACAGGAAGTCTCCTGTGTGAGACTGACCTTGGACAGGTCTGTTCTGAGAACAGAGCACAGAGCTTTGAGACTAATCCCTTGACAGCAGAGAATCAGAAAGCAGGCTACCTCAGGGCAGGTCAAAGAGCATGAATGTTTGTGAATGCATTTCTGTCTATATCTACATAAGCTGGAAACACTACACATGTAGAAACAGTACAAAAGATTTGTGCGCACATTAGTCTGCACTGCCATAGTGTATCTGTGTTTTTAGAGCTTTTCAAGGAATTCAGGATATGTATATATGGTACGATTGTGATAAAGACAACTATATCAAACTTGGTTAACAGACTTCTTGAATTCATAGTTTTACTGGTCCATGGAGATACTGTGAACAGCTATACCAATTTCCTGATGGCAAAACTAATATTGAATTCAGCATTGAAGAATTGAAACCATACCAGAGAACGCTCTTTGACAGGAGAACTACTACAGCAAGAGAAAACTAGTCCTAAAACATGACTCAAAAATATTTCATGAGTAAAGTGGATGTAAACTGACAGATTCAAATTCACATCAAAAACACATGAGCTTGGGATTTGTTGTGTTGTTTGGTAGGGAAGTTACTCTGAAAAACAAAACAGCTCTTTCAAGGGATTAAGATTTCTAATCCTACATGACCATGTCACCTCTGCTCCCAGACAGGATCAAGACAAGAGGCCTACACCAACTGACACAACAGCCAGGTCAACAGTCAGCCAAGGGTTAGCGTGAGTCTCTGAAACAAACTCAGTGGGATTCACAGATTAACCTTTGTTATGTAGGAACCAAAAGGACCAAGAAATTATCGAGAAAATTCACGAGAAAGGTGACAGGGATTTATGGCGTAGGTATCATAGTTTTTTAGCTCAAGTACAACGGCTGTGGTTTAAAATATCTGCCCTGTTTACCCTCTACTTAAAAGGCCTAGTGGAAACTTGACAACTGTGAAAACACAAATCCAGACTAAGTCTACTTGGACAGACATAAAATAACTTAATACATTGACTTGTCATCCAGCACCAACTTTGCTTTAGTCCACATCTTGCATACAACAAAAACCTTTTCAAGATACATTTATAAAAGACAGCATTTTGTGGTGGGAGTGGAAACAAGAGTAAAATCTACATATTTTCCAATTCCACTTCCCCCCCAAAAACAAGTTCTTGCAGAAATTCCAGTCACTTCTTCTTTTTCTTTTTCTTTTTTTTTAAACAGAGAAAGCACTGGAAACCCCTGCAGGGAAGTTCTATCGACAGGGTATGATATACTTTGAACACAAACTGTTGAGGTCAGGTGTAGCAGTGTATCTTGATAAGCAAAGGAAGGATTAGACTGATAAGTTCCTTAGAAAGCACACGTGTGTTGTTTGTGAGTTGAAGAGCCGATTAACAAACTACATACCAACCATCCCCTTGCAAACATATGGTACACACATATGCCCTGAGCACTGTCAGCATGCACAGACACATCTATGTACTACAAGACTTAAACCACATGCACAAAAAGAAAACACTGAACACAGTTAACAAGCAGCGACAGCAGCTCTCTGCATTTGAATCAGAATAATTAGGTTTCAAATATAGTTTATTTAAAAGTCATATTTTAAAGAATGAGGAAATATACAACAGTCCCTTAATAACAGCTTAATGATTTAGGAACAGCACATAAAACCTGCACCTTGATTTACTTCCCATCTGACACCTGTTGTCTAATACGTCTTCTAGGAAACTGGAAATGTTAACATGCTAATCTGCACATCTGAGAATGTTAGCATGCTAATCCTGTGAAATCCATTGTAATTACAATGGAACACTCGTGCACAGTACATTCAGCTCATGTCTCGCACTGTGTCTGTGATGGTGCCGCTCCGGTGTCGGCTTACTGCAGCAGTTTATTTTGTTGACAACTTCCTATTGCTCCCTCAGGACACTAATAAAGTTTCTGCCTACAGTTTGGCTGTAAACTACAAATAGATCTACCCTGCTTTAGTTGCCATTAAAGTCTCACACATGTTTGGTCCACATGAAAGCGGTTTGATTTTAACTATGCTGAGCCCAAATCAGTCTCTTCACATAAATCACTGCTGGCACCACAAGAACCCCCACTCATTATGAAGCCAAGTTAAATTTGCCTTTCCAGGCAAATATCAGGGTGTCTCATGACTGCCAGATAATAAATCAGTCTTTTGAAAATGCTGTCAGTGAAATATGGGTCAGTGTAGTGGGGAAATAAAGAAGTGCTGTGTGTTCGGTATCACATACTGTACAGTGCTCCTCTCTTTAACTCATCTGATGAGAAAAGAAGTGACTTTCATGTGATGTTCTCCCAGATGTACACTCTGTCCCAGTGCCAGGCAACAATCACAACTCTTTTCACTAAAATTAGACAAAGATGTATTTGATAAAAGAAAGAATGCAGAGATACTATGAATAGACCATTTAATGTTAAAATGGTGCGCTGTATATTGATAAAAAATGTCTTGATTGATTTATTTATATTTGTTGAGCTGGAAAATCTGCAAGCATTGTTTCTTTACTATCAGGGAAGTTCAACACTGGGTGCTGTTAGATGCAATTGCATGAAAGAAAATCTAATGAATTTAGTTGTTATTAGGGCCCGAGCACTGACGGTGCTATTGCTTTTCCTTTGATTATTCAGGCAAATGAATCGCATTTTTGATGGCTTGAACATACTCAAAAACTCAAACTTCGCGGGCACGTCAGGCCTGATGAAAATGTACGTATTCTAGAGTAATTTGAAAATGGGCGTAGCAAAATGGCTCAACAGCGCCCCCTAAAGCGCAGCAATTCCGTCTAGTTTAAACAATCTTCACAAAATTCAGTACACACATACTGGGTGCATGGGAATAAAACCTGGGGGGAAAAATTCAAAAAAGCCATCAGGTAGGGCTGGGGGATGTGTGAAAAAAAATTTAAAAGCCTCAAGATATCGATATTTATGACGATAAATGACAAATCATTATTTATTTTCAATTCAAAGACAACATTTTTGCTCCTGAGTGAAGGTTGAGGTTTTAAACTCTTCTTTATGAGCAGAGACCAACACTTGATGAACAGCAAAACATTTTACATATCTGAGGTTGATCCTCGATGTGCTATATAGTATTATATCAATATAAAAATCACACTTTTTTACATTAATATTGATTCAAAAAACTGCAAACTGTTTTATCACCAAGGCCTATGATAAAGCCAACAAATCATTACAAATTATTTTTACTGATTGCACCCACAATATCATTGCATCCAAACATTACAGTTTGAAGAAAAGGTTGACCCTGTGGGTGAGACCCTCTAGTTTAAAACTGCAGTGGGAAACACAATCTGTTCACTAACACGTAATAGTTGATGGAGATGCATTGTCATTGTAATTACACTTCCAGAGGGTGTATAGCTGCAATTTAATTAAAGGGTATAATATGAATATTGAGCAGCAGAATGAGCAATCCTGTAGCCAAGTGGCAAAAAATATTGAAAATCAAGATTTATGTAAATGAGTTCTCAACACTGCTGTCGTGACCAAATATGGAACTTGTCCTGGAAAAGTCACAAAGGCTCTGAAGTGATGTTTGAAGACTTCATTCACATCATGACTGAATGACTTCAGCGGAGTCATGGTCTTTTATGCCACTTATGAGCATCAATATACCATTCATGTTTCAGACACCATGAAAATAATCTCGCTGAGAGCCAAAGTGGAGAGAGGCCCAGTGTTAGCAGTGACGTCAATTCATTCAAGATTTCTGCAGATCAGCTGCCTGAATTGTTCGCAATTATGTTTTTCAATATCATTCATATTAAATTAAACTAATTTAGAGGTGACATCATTTTGAAACGCAATATTCATCCATGTAAGAAATGTAGCACTCAATCTCCTATATAGACTTTTAAATATCAATCTTCACTATTCTATAAAGATAAACAGTTTTAAAATGTACTATGTTACTGTAATTTCATCCACATTTTACTCCACTCTTATTAACTCCACTGAGCAGGAGGACGCTTACAATAGAATAGGTCCCTAGTGTTGGACTACCAAACAACAGCATGACTGAGTCTGTAAAATACTTTTGGCTGTGGTATTAACACGCCTCAATCCTCAAGAAGGGAATCTCTGTTGAGTTATTTTTAGTTGTTTAGCTTCATCTCACGCTATGAACCACTCCAATTCAAGTGGGATTAAAATGGCCTCTAAATAACGCAGATTAAAGATTTAACCAACATCAATGATCAAACAAATCAATTTATTTTTATTGATCACTATCTTAAAACTGAAATTGTATAGTATAAATTATATAAAAAGATTATAAAATGTTCCAAATTCAGCAAAATGAAAATTGACTCGTCAGTGAGACCAAGCCAGTGTTTGTGCAGTGTCGACAGATGGAAAGCAATGACCTGTTGGGAGGGTCACATTTATAAATGTGTTTGCTCCACCCATAAAATATCACCTTAATGAAGGACACTGCTGAGCCAAACAACATTTGGGCCTTAATGATAAATCAATACTGAGGAGGGAGATGAAATGAGACTCTACCTCCTGTCAGAATGGTAAACTGTGCTATTCTGTCTCACTGGAAGAGGGCCGGGGTTTCACTAAAAGTCCAAATCTGCAGCTCCATGCACCCTTGTCCATGCAGTACACAATCAAATGAGGCCACAACCAAGATCTAAAATTAGATTCTACTGAAGATGTTTTTCTGTTTAGCGAAGACGTGATCACAGCTAAATTAAAGCATGAAGTGATAGAACAGAGATGGCAAAGATACTAGGTTCAAGTCACGACCAGGAAATATTTTGGAGGTAGAATAATTCATTTGATTCACTGATGCATGAGGTGAACTGTTTCAATACGCACTAAAACTGTGACTTAGTTGTTCTGTCTGTGACACTGCTGTCATTGTCAGATTTTTCCCATATGTACTTTAATGAATAAACTCTTTATGCTCATCCTGACTGATTAAAATAGTGTTTTTTAAACTCTTGAGAAAAAAACCTCATGGCTGACTTCAATATTTAGTTGTATTGAAGCAACACACACACACACACACACACCTATTCACAGCCTTCACTGAACATCAGACACAGGAAAATAAATGCTACTGCGTTGAAACCCGGACCAGGCTAAACTATAGAAGAAATCTGGGTCATACATATCACCTCGTTAAAATGAGAACAGGCTATCCAGCTGACATTCAGACAGTGCCTAAAGCCATTTGGAGCTTTACTGTGAACTGATGCAGAAGAGTGGATTCTGAAGAGGAGAACTCACTCCATTAAATCTGCATACGTAGGACACTTGGAATCAGCTCACTAAACATTAAGCCATAACAAGGCCAGGCATGTTTTGACCAAGCTGAGATAAACAACATTAACAACACCTTTTTGTTCTTAGCCACATCCTGATCACCGTAGTTATTAATAATATAACTGTGCTGCTTATGTATATGAGGTCAATGGTGCAGAGTGAAGTTAGAAAATGTTGCGTTCAACCTACCATGTTTTTCATGACATGAAGCAGATTTTTCTTTATTACTGTTCACGTGTGTGGTTTATTAAAAAGTTTGAATGACTTTCTGAACTGCTGTAATTTTTTCATACATTGCATGTTGACTATTTCAGAGGTCTGACAAATTTTCAGACCCAAATTCACAAATTTTCAAAATAAAAGCTCTGAAATTTCACTTAGTATAAAATATTAACGCACTTGAAACAAACATTGTGATTTCACTTCTTAGAGACTTAGAGAAAGGACAGTCTGCAGACCGAAAGCACACTGCCCCGCCCCCACTGATGGGCTAAAGCTATAATCAGTAAAAGTGCTTTTCTGTTTTTAGTGAGAATGGACTGTGTTTGACAAAGATTAAGTGAATCATGATGTAATCACCTAGAAAATTGGCTTTTGGTTGAAATTTGTATTTTGTAAACAAAGCTGAAATAAAAAAACAGGAGCCCAAAGCACCACATCTTCTCAACTCCTCTCTAATCCCTTCAAAATAAAATACCTGTTGTATTGTATCAAAGGGTCAACACTGATTATTTGACCAGAGTCCAAGACCCTGCCAATGACATTTACACTGCAGGCTAATATCATTTAGCTGACGCTTTTATCCAAAGCGACTTACAATAAGTGCATCAACCATGAGGGAACAAACCCAGAACAACAAGAATCGAGACAGTACAATTTCTTCAAAAAAGCAAAACTACAAAGTGCTATAAGTGAGTGCCATTTAAGTGCTACTAAATTGTTAGTTTAAAAATTGTATTCAAGGGTTAGGGTTAGTAGTGGGAAAGTCATTCATTTAAAACTGCAGTGTATTGAAAATGAAACCAGAAATGCTCCATCTGGTCAGTTAACTGAGGAAGACAAGCTGACAATAGCTGATTACCAGATCACCAGAAGAAATTTAGCAGAGGGTGTAGGAATGAACAAAAGTGGAAAATGTGATGATATTGCCATGAAAGCCTTGCCTGAACCAAATGTCGCTGGAATTAAGGCAACAGCACAAATAAAGGCTTACCTCCTATGAGTTGAATTGGATGTGAAGAAAGCAAGTTAAGTCGAGCAGAGATGTTGTAATAGACAACCTCATAATTAGAAAACATCAACGGTGGCAGCGCAGTACTCACGGCTGGGAGTGTGCCGTCTCGTAGCGCTCGAAAGCGTGGTTCAAGTCATGCTTGTTGTTCATGTAACACTGGGTGCAGAGGTCGTAGTCGAAGCACACCTTGCACTTCCATCGCATTCCCATGATGCCATGCTTCTTGCAGCTGTCACAGATGATGTTGGAGTGGCGCACGCCTGGAAAGGTAGGAGAGGTGGTTGAAGATATGTTCCTATTTCTATGTCTTTCTAACAACATGTACTTCCGGTCCTGCAACTCACATTTGCAAGTTACATATCTCGTGTCTCACAAAAACGCTAATATCGCAAGAAGTAGAGGAACTGAGGCATAAACAGCATGACAAAAATACCCCCACGACCTCAGTTCCTCATCTCTTATCCTCCATTTCTTTCGCTCCATTAATTGAAGCTTCTGAGGCAGAAAAATGTCACATTAAATGGAGCAAAATGCTAAGAGTCCAGCATTAATGTTTGTGTCATTCAAGTCAAAAATAGGACTGGATGGGCTGATGACAAGAAACGGCACCATGTTTACTCAAACTGGGCATTGTGAAGGCTGCATGAGCCACCAACGCCATGACCAACAGACACAAGCAAGTGAGATAAACACGTGGACACAGCTTTTCAACAAAAACAGGACCATCGCAGCTGATGGACAAGTGAATTAGGAAAACTTTAACATCTAGGAAGTGGGATTCTAAAGGCTTAACAACATACTGCACATTTTGGGGGGTCCTTGCCTTCAGAAACTGCCACCTCTACACTATCAATATCTGATAAAGGGTCTGTGTTGCTGGCAACATTGAATTACATTGCAACAATAATGAATACACTGTAACACCTGTTGGTGTTCCCTGTGGACAGAAACACAAAGTGCAAAGTGGCTAACACCAAAAAATACATACAATTGATGATTGGATTGAGTGCTTACCAATTTGAGCATTATCATAAAGCAGCAGGTCGTAGGCACCCTGGTAGCCTGTGCGGTAGTTGGTCCTTGTGCCACTGTCCCATTGAACCACCACTGTCTTGTCCGGTGTAGTAGTACTGCCTTGTCGACCGATCTCCACCACAGTGCCCATGTGGCCCTCGCCATCATCCTGGTTTCCCCATTTCCAGTCCAGGCCGCGCACCACACGCATACCCACCTCCATGCTGTCTCTGCTGGGGCCTGGCCTGGGGGCTGAGCGCAATGGGTGGGGCCTGGCAGCACTGTCACTCCGGCTGCTGCGCCTCTGGGGCTTATGAGGGGTGGGACCGGCTCGCACCGACGATATTGCGCGTAGGGCCGGCACCAGGGGTGTTTCCGGGAACAGATCAGGGGAGACTGGAGATAAAAGAAGAATACACAGTAAAATACTAGTATTTATGAAGTCGATAAATGGCTGTAACAAAGTTAAAAAATATAAAAGTGGATTCACTTTTTTTACTGTGTCAAAACAAACAACTGATCCTTGTCCAGAGTTCATGTCACATCTTCAAATAAGCTTCAGTGGGACCATTTCACTGCTTTTAAATAAGGTAATCAAACAACCAGTGTGTTGCTTCTTCATGTCTGTCAGTGGCTGCTGAGGGGACTCTTAAAGCAACATGCCATATGTCTCCATTTCTGAGCAGTGTTCTCTCTGCTGGTGGATCTTGCACTGGAGGCCTCGCTGCGTGTCATGGCACACTTCTGGAGAGAGCAGCTGGACTCGACTGCAACGCCCTAGTGAGCTAATCACGCCCTGACCTGACACACACACACACACACACACACACACACACACACACACACACACACAAACACACACACACACACACACAAACACAAACACACACACACACACACACACACACACACACCTACACCTATTGGCCACATTCATGCACTAAACCTCAATCATAACACATAGCTACTTAAACATAACCCTATACTTGAGGTATAAGCTGTAAACACTTAAGAGATCCTAAAGGAAACAAAACAAACAAATTGACATGAATCTGGAATGCTCAGCACTGTACTACTCAGATAACATTTTGTATGAACCTTCCTTGATCTCATAAAAAAAGTAAAAAATCTCATCACAGGGACGGATATACAAGAACTCACACATTCACACCCGTGACTGATGACTGCAGTGTTTGAACAAATTCCTCCAGGTGCTAATACAGGAAGGAAGCAGCATTTATAGTGTGTGGAAGCTTGAGTCAGCAATATACTCATAAAAATTTACTTTTGCAGAGGAACCTAAGCAGCAGGATTCATCCAATCACACGCATTAATTAGAAATATACACTGGTACACTTTAATATACTGCACCTCCAACACTAAGATTATAAAGAAGGTTTAAAACTAATTGCTACAGCTAATGCTGTTTGTGTATAATCATACAATACAAGTTGTAGATAACATTTGTTCATATGCACTACCAACAATATAACTACAGCTTTAAATGACAGAGAGAACAGAATGTATCCACATTGTGTGTTCATGCTTCTTTCCTTTATAATTGATATCTTATATGCATCAAGAAGAGGACAAGCAATATTGACACAGGCACACATCCTACTTGCTGTCACCAATCAGTGTTAGGACAGACTCACACTCACAGCTCCTGCTTTGAATTAACACCCCATACAAACAATACCACCCTATGTGTTGCAGTCAAGATGAAGAAAATTGACTTTTTAAAAACCTATTTGTTTTGATTGTACTTTTACAATCAGTGGCAGCACCTGGACTACAGCACCAGACTGTATTTCAACATAAAACAAGTAATAAGAGAAAACCGTTGAAAGTCACACAACAGCCTGCACCCTGAAATCACGTCTTGTGCTTGCCAAAGGGGTCATACATTTGACCACATTCCCTAGCAGATGGCAGATAATCCATCATGCCCCTGTTTACAAGAACCACAGATCTAAATTAGAAGGACAATGAAGACACTTAAGCCTTTAGTGTGGACAGAGAAAATCGAGTAAATCATCTATAAATGCTGGTGTAGACACAAACTTTCAACACAATCCACTTTCGTGTGAAAAAAATCCTAGAATCTTTCTTAACACCCTCCGTTTGTCAGGTACTTTTCACTCAGTATGACAGCTCAGTCAAAGGGTTTATTCAACAAAAAATCTTTCGATAACAGGGTGGACAGATGTCTGTAATGTAGCTGAGATTACACTCACATGCTTATCAAGATTACAATTTCATTTAGGTATTAAAGGCATCTGCTTACGCATGAAACCATATGGGATGTAGGGGATCAGAGGAGGGAAAGCAGGCTGCTTATGCTCCTTTTACTGTCCAAAACGACAGCTTAGCCTCTTTCATGCGCTGGAATAATATCCCAGCCAGTCATTTACCATATCAGCGTGCAAACAGAGACGCTGTTACAGACACACAGATCCCAGCATGCTGGGTGTGGATGGATGCAGGAAATGCCAAGTTGATCTAGATCTGCCGAGAACAGAGAATACAATCACGATGAATTTTCTCAGTGACTGAAACCTAGGGAGGAGAACATTCTGTTCAAAAGGTACAGCATGCTGAAAACTAAAATTCATGATAAAACCGATTAACAAACTTGCACTCTGGGTTGGGGAACTGTAGACATAAATAAATTCTACCTACCACCTACATTTAAAACTGCTATACCCATACAGACCCACCGCCTCCCACTCTGTTGCTCCCACACATTGTGCTCCAGAGAGGATTCAGGTTGAACACACTGATATCATGATTAAATAGACCTGGGGATGAATTTATACCCACAGTATTCCTATCACACATCTACAGGGAAACCACTTCACACTGTCAGCTTTATCTTTTTCCTCTGTACATAATAAAGCAGCCCTGCTAGCTTTACAGAACACGACTCAGCACCTTCTTAAGTACAGAACATACAAGGTTTACTGTAAAAACAAAAACTTTCAGAGGTTTTGCAAGAAATTTTAGGAGCTAAGTTCTAAACATTTTTTAATGCAGAAGTGAAAACAACTCTATTCTGTAGCCTGACATAACAATGATCACTGCTACTACAATTTTTGTATTTGCACTTCTATGTTGACTTAGGCATTTCCATATCTTGTGTTTAACGTCCCAGGCCAAATTCCAGGGCTGTGCCGATGGACCAGACAGCAACAATTTGTAATGGATCTTTTTATAGTTCACTAATGATCAGGCGAACATTAAATGCAGGACTGAAAATCACTCAAAATCACCAATAGCAAAGATTACAAATCATGTGACTTAAAAGACATGAAAGAGCACTTAAATAAAATCAGCATCAGAAAAACATCCAATCCTGGTTATGGTAAAAAAAAAATTCTTTTAATAAATGATAGTAACCAATTCAAATAAAATGCCATCTGTTAATAGCAGTTTAATACCAATAGCAGTTTACTTATTGAATGATTTGAGACATCTGCCACAGGCTGCAGAGACTAAACTAATTCAACATAAATGTATGTCTGTCTCAAGTACATTAAACCCATTTTCTGGTTTATTTTGGATACTACATCAGATCCTGATGTATAAACTGTAGGACAGAACTAGTCAAACATTTCTTCTTCTATATGATTCAGAGCCATTATGTACTTTTCAATGTGAATGTCACGGTTGACAAACAGCTGGCAATTGAAAAAAGTTTAAAAAACAGAGAAAGGTTGGGAGCTTCATAAAGACGAGCCATTAAAATTGTATGAAAAAGTTTGGTCTGTTGTTTATAAACACACAAAATTGACATTTGAGCAACAGCTTTACAAATATTTGGTTCTATTTTTATACTTTCCAGGTGTCTGTTGTCGGCTTATTTCAACAATGCAGGTTAACAGCTAAATACAACAGGTGCAGCTGAAAGTGAGCATCGTTCCTCCAGAGGTTGACTGTCCAACATACCTTCAATCTTTTTTTCTGTGTCTGTGTCTGTCAGTGTGTGCGTGTTAAAGGCAGCCATGACCAGGCCACCTGTGTTGCTGAAATGTCGCTGCCAATCTGCGACCAAGGGTTGAGAGAGGCAGGATTACCGCTCTCTGCCTGCAATAACAGATGGACTGGATTCCGTCATCCACACTGCTGAGGGCCAATCACACAAACAACCAGGCGTATGGCCACAACACTAATACACACCATAACAATACACACTGCTCACACTCAAAATATTTGCTATTATTATGTAATTTCCATTAAATATGTTTATTATGGTTCCAAAGATTCAGCTTAAAGGGCTTTTTGAATTGTATCCTTTCCCCATTTGTGCTCTACATCAGTCTGCCATTGTGGTGTAGAGCAGATCAGCATGTTTCCTCTCAGCTGAGGGAACGTAAGTCGGTGTATCTGTGTGAGTGAGTGAGTAGTGGTGATTTCAAATTCTACAGGTGCACGACGGAAACAATAGTTGGTTTGAGGTGACCACATATAAACATGTTTAAGAATCAATACAACACTGTAACACATGTCCCTGCAGGCCGGTGTTACATAAGACTCAGGAGCACAGGCCAGGAACCAGACAAACTACCTACAGACTTGGGTGATTTCACTGAGGTCGGGACACACACATCGACTGTGAAGCAGATAAGCATATTTGTCAGTGCAGCACTGTAATAATTGTCACTGTGCAGTTTCAAAATGGAAAATGAGTCAAGAGTATTATTATTGGCAGAACCAGTGCCATTAGACATGTGCTACTGCCTGAGGCCTACTTGGGGCTGTGTGTCCTGTGACACGTGGTCTAACTGGATTGTATCCCCACTCTAATGTCTAATAAGAATAGGCTGCTTGCCTGTGTTGTTTTTCGCAGTAGCCACTGGGCTCTAAATGCTTAGCAAAGTGTAATCTAAACATAGGCTCCTGTGACTTTAGCCTCATCAGCCTTAATATCAGCCTGCTGCAACTGGTTCATGTCAGAAACATCTGGTGGCCGGGGGACTTTCAGGGAAATCAATGAGGACCCTGAGTAAATAACACATTTACAAAGATTTCTTCAGAGTGAGCAAATAATACATTTCAGGCTTTTGCTTGGTCTGCCTATCTTTTCTCAAATCCCACTAAGCAAAGTGATATCTCCATTAAGAAAAGCAGCCTTTGAGTGTTGAATGTGGGTAATAATTCACAATGATCACATTTAACTACTGAAACAAATCCACAGTGTAATAGATTCTCATCCTTACACAACTGGACGCTTGCAACAATATTAAAAAAAGACAACTTGATACCAGCAGAACCATTCCTATATATCACTATACCCCTGTAGCCTTTCATGAAGACAATTGCACCACAGTGAAGCCTGTTCCCTTACTGGACACTTACTTTACATTCAACACTGCTGAAATTATCATATCAACTCATTGTAAATGATCATACTCACTCCCCATGAACTTCAGCCCACTTTTGAACATGCTGGCTGCTGTTACGATTCCAGTTTGATGTATCACCGCGAGCCTCACTCTGCCGCTATCCCAGGTCAACCTGCAGGACCATCTGAAAACCCTGAGTGCAACGAAACGGGCATCCTGCTAACAGGGGAGTGAACCCTTTTTTGGCACATTCTTACTATTTGGTTTCTTTTGAACTTTGCTCTTTGATTTTGGACATGCAGGACTTTTTCTTCCTCCGCTTTTTTTTGTCAGGCAAATGTTGCTCAATTAAGACTGGATAAGTCTACTGCATTATCTGAACAAAAAAACACTCCCACCAGCTGGCTGAGTTGGGTAAAGAAATGACTTAGAACAGAGAAGATGTGATCCTATGAGGGGATTGTCTTTTAGGAAAATACTTTACTTTTTATAAACATGAGGCATTGTTCCTTCACATAATCAGTGCTGTGTGGGAGCTTTGATCATCTGTAGTGTTTGTTAGGCTTCTTTTGTAAGATGAGCATGATTCACTTAACTCAAAATGCAAACTGCAAACTGACCTCAAGTCAAACATCAAGTCAAAAGTCAATATTGAATCACATGTTGGTACTTACGTATTAAGCTCCCCTAACTTCATCTGAGGTAAACATTAAAAGCATTAATTATTATCTGGCAATCCTGGGATAGGATCATTTCAATCAGAGATGAATTTGATGATTAAATTTTAAAAAATCTAGCACAAACATCCTTAAATGAAACCTACAAAATGTGATTAAAGTCTGTTTTTTTTATACTGATCCTTACTTTGCTGTGGTCATTCTCAATCTGAATTCAGTACTACTTAGCAATAAATGTTGTAAAGCTACTAGTAAACCCAAATGCCTCTAACCTCTGCAATGCACATGCTGTGATTAAGCTGCCAGCAATCAAAGGTCTGAAACACAAAACGACTTGCAGGACAGGTAGAACAACCATTTATGTGCCTGTTTGTCACCAGTCAGTCACACAAACAGCAATAAGCGGCAGCCAGGCAAGCAAGGTGTCACCAGCCCGGCTGCTTGGCACATCTACTAGCTTTACTTCAGATTGCAATGACATGTTGCACAACATTGGTAACCAGCCATGGACATATACCGGGTACACACGTGTTGGCTTTGCACGAGATATCAGCAAACCTGTCCACTGATGACAAAGAAGCAGCCACATTTCACTGAAAATAGATGGACTCGTGCTTTTTCTGAAATGCTACTTGAATTTATTTTCAAAGAGAACAAAAATTGTCAAGAAGAATATATTCTGCTCTTTGTTAAAATATTAACAGCATCAACAATTCATGGTTTTAAAAAAAAGACTGAAACTACCCAAACAGACAAGATTGAGATGCATGCTTGATAAAGCATGTCCTGTTTAGGTGGTTTACCTGTTGGTATAGTAATGTGCAGCTGAGTGAATAAAGACACCAACAAAAATAGGGAAGGAGAGGTAGCAGCTCCTACCTCCTGCTACATAAATGCAACATAGGATGGACAAAAAAAAAATGCTACCATCGTGCCACCAATAGCTTCACCAGCAAAAAAAAAAGCCTCCTCAGGGCTGAAACCGTGTTCTGACGCCCTCTTGAATGAACCGACCGAGCAGGAGGAGGGGATGCAGGGGGCAGAGGAGGAGGGCAGCCAGGCCGGTATTCCAGAGACGTGATATACAGCCGCGAGTAGTGTCCGGCTGTACAGGCAAACAGCCAAGCTGTACAGGATCAAAGCAGGAGGAGGAAGAAGAGGAGAGAGCCCTGCTGCTGGAGGATGCAGCCAGCATTTAGTTCTTTGTGCGTTGTGTCAGCAAGGATTACCAGCGTGTAGGAGGAGGAGAGGAACAGAAAGGAGAGGAGAGGAGAGGAGAGGAGAGGAGGATGGCCAGCGAGAGTGGCTGGCCAACGAGCTCTGCATTCAGGTCGACGTTCTCCGGCTCTCGCATAAAAACAGGCTAATGGGCTTTGCTCGGCATAGGACTCCTCTGATGCTGTAGTCAATCACCGGGGAGACGTGAGCTTCAGTGACACTGTGAAGCCAACACACTGTGTTTATGGATCAGCATGTACGAAAACATGCGCATCACGCTCCACATAAGGATGTGCAGCCCTCTCTTTCATAGCCCACAGGGACACCATTCGCTCCACTGCCAATGAGCAGACAAGCGGAGGGGAGGGGGGAAGGGCACATGTTTCAGGGGGAGGGTCTGCATGTTATTATTTTTTTTGGGGGGTGGGGGCTCCGCAAAAAAAGAAAACAGGTGGGGTTGGAGGATGTTTCGATGAATGGGCACCTGCCATGATGCTCATTTTCAGTGGCAAACTGGTCTGTGCCACTGCTGTTGCTGATGAGCTAGCAATACCAACCTCTGTGTGTGTGTGTGTGTGTTTTTCAGGTATTACTGTGCATGTTGAGCGATGTTTTTATGTTTTAAGGTTAGGAGGTTAGCCTAGTAGTAGTATTGTTTTCCCAATGCTTCTCTAACCTTGAACAACACTATTTACTGAGGCCACAGCTCTGGGAGACATCCACAACATGGTTCCAAAAAAAGTCTGGCCAAACGGCATTCTGTTGATGCCACACACATATATGAATGTACAGCTGGCACTGCCAGGGAGTGAATAGCCCATGAATGGGGGCTTAGGAAGTGGTTGAGACATAGGCTTATAATGAAGTTTATTACAGCACTCACCCTAGTAAACAAAGCTGCTACTGTCCATGTGATAGACTTGTTGGTCTAGATCATATAAAAGGAATGCATTCATGCACACAGCTCCTCCTCCAAAAAACACACACACACACACACACACACACACACACACACACACACACACACACACACACACACACACACACACACACACACACACACACACACACACACACACACACACACACACACACACACACACACACACGTCATCAGACCAAAGAGACTAGGGGGACTATTGAAATATGGGCATGTTGCAGCCTGGGAAAAACTGATCATCATGTGTCTGATTATTCTGCAGGTAATTGATTATACTAAAAATGACAGGAGGCAACTGCAAACATGTGTAAAGCTAAAAAAATCCTCTCATATAAAGTCAAATACTCTGGTCTTGTGTACTCGATCGAAACGTCCTCATTACTAGGCAAAAGCCCAAACATCGATGCATTGTGAATTCTAATCTAGCACCATGATGACATGTCACCCTTTCCCTCATTAATATATTAGTCCATAAAACACTGTACTAGAACCATATCAATTCAACAGTTGCCAACTTGCCTTTGACAAAAATAAAAGGTATCAGTGCATGATACATGTATGTTATAATTAACAATAAAAAATGTTTAGAGACAATGTGCATTCATGTTTACATTGTACTTATATACATAAAGACGTGGCCTGTTCAGGGTGTACATATGTAATGTGAGGGTGGATGGATGGCCCACACAAGCCACAATTATATTTCTTTGTCATAAGGGTTTGATAATGACATCTTACAAACTGCCAATCAAAAGTTTCTGAATATTTTTACTGCTTTATATTGGAATCGACATCTGTCCAGAAAAATCCATATGGGCCAGTTGGACACAGTTTAAGGGTAAAACGCACCAATGGTTCCAAATCTGGACCTGAAGCTACAGCATGTTAAACTGCTGCCATGAATAATAACATTTATTCTGAAAGAAACCAATGACTTTGATGCACTCTATATCACAGCGGATGACTCTCTCAGGACAGCTTTATACATTGCAACTCGAACTGTCACCTGTTAAACTATTACAGACTTGTGGGCAGAAGGCTATTGGTCTGACCAGCTGGGAAGTTAATGGTAGGGGAAAAGGAACATTACAGTCCCCCCTCTGGCCATGAGGCAAAGCTCAGGGTGAAGGATATAGATGAAACCCTCCTTTCCTGCATGTACTTAATTTGGGGTAACTAATAGTGGACAAATGTACAGGATGAGAATGTTTTTGGCAGCATCAGATGCCTGACCATTGAAAGTCTGACAATGCATCACATTGACTTGAAATTATTCCAACTTTAATATTGTCATACAACAACCCAGCTCAGTTGTTGAGAAAATTATCTGCAATGGTCTAATTCAACCAAAGATATTAATGTAACAGATTCTGCAGTATTAATCAAAACTGTTGGCACGCTTTTATTATCATGTTTTAGATGTTGGAATACTGACCAACCTCATGAAGAGCACAGCACAGCAACTCACTGGTCAACTGTGTAAGTCTAACTACACTTGTAATATGCAAGCATAAGATAATGTTTTGATTCACCAAAACCTGCATTCAGTTTTCAACAGGATAAAGGCCAGTGAGAGTCATCCAGTAGAGTTATAACAGATGGGTGGAGGTTTGATTGATTACATAATGTATGACTGAATCAATACGATCGGTTGCCCACTTGTACCGATCCTTATGCAACATTTAATTTTGCTTCATACAAGTGCTCCAGGTTGATTTTCCTACTCAAACGATATATGCTACTGTGAAAGCTGTTATTGTACTGTGGTGATTTAGATCCAACTGTCAAGCTCTGTCTGGTGTTTTACCATCAAGATCCATTATTCTCTGAGAGATCAAAGAAAATGTTGATTGAATCAATGTTAACAATAGTTTTCTGGATCTGCCCATTTATCCAGATCAACACCAAAATGTAATGGATTCTTCTTTGGCCTATGTCTCATCCTTCCACAACATTGTATAGAAATCCAGTTAGTTGTTTCTATGTAATCTTGCTTACAAACAGACAAATCAACCAACAAACAAAGGGTCAGGGGTGAAAACAGAACCTCCATAAAGAAGCATTTTGAAGCTGGCTATAATCCACAAACTGAATATTTTAACTCTGTCGTAAAATTATAATATCTCTAAGAAAGGATGCCATAAAACAACGGAGTCTGGAGAAACTATGTATTTCCCTTGCAAATGCTGACAGAGACAACTTGCGTACCAAGAATCTGTGGGAAAAGAGCTGTTCAGAAAACCAAGCACTCAAATACAAACAAAAAGAGCTCTCAAGAAATTAGTACTATTTTTTTGTAAAGCTAGCAATTGCACAACTGCCTCGATATTCCCAACAGATGGATGACCACAGGGGCAAAGCTTTCCCATAACTTAAGCCAAGTGTTAAAGCATCTTACCGTGACAATTTCCACTCAAAACTTCCCCCATTTCTTCTCAAGTCGCAATCAGCTGTTTCACCTCTGTTTCTCTGAACCACTAGTCATCTCTGTGATGTAACCCAGGGAGCACTTCAGGCTTGATTACTGTGATTTAGATGTGTGGAGCCAAGCAGGGACAATAACAAGAACAGAGGGAAACGGCAAATGACTGAAACTTTGCTCCCCGGAGTGGGTGTGGCTGAGAGCAATCCTGACTATGTCCAGCAGCAGCAGCTGGGCTCTGCTTCATCACTGTAGCACATGATGAGCAGAGGGATGACAGCTGAAAAGGCTCCTGTAACAGCTATGGGACTTTAATGTCACAGCCCTGCAACACATGTGAGCTCAGCAACAACCCAAGGAAACAGCTAGTGCTTCCATCATTGTGCTGCATTTACCCCCTTAGTGCTTCATTTGGTGGTAAACACTGTTCTCACCGTGTAATGTACAGACTGACAAACCTGACCAGAGCTGTCGGTGCAGTAGAACAACCGACACCTCCCACTGATCAGCTAGCCTGACTTAGCTTCCTAGCTAGACACTTAAGGTTTTCTCGTGTGGGCTAAACCAAACCTCGTTCAAAATGTTGGTAATTTAATCACTTGGGTCTCTGGGAAGAGCAACCACACGGTGATTAATCGTTAGATGTGAGTAATCGGTTAAACACACACACTAACCAATCAGAAGCAGTAAAGTCCAGCTGCTAAAATTCACAGCTGAAGTGAACAAGCTTCCTTATCACCAGCTTCCCAACAGCCACCGTAACATTCATCCGTGACTGACGAACGAACTGGACACGTTGGGTGTCAGCAGCAGGGAAGTGCAACATGGCAGCTCACATGTAAACACATCACCAGTGTGTGAAGTGCTGCAGCTTATAGACAAAAGAGACGCTGCGTTAAAACTGGCGAAATTGTGAGCGGAGCTCTGCGTGATTTCCCGATGACAGAGTGATAGTGCTTTAGCTGGTGTCACATTGACGCTAGCTAGCTAACTCGCGTCTGTCCACCCCTGTATCGCTGTGAACACCGCTGGTTCTGTTCTGTAGCCACTTACCAGACCTCCGTCCGGACTGTTCAGTCCGTGTCGCTGTCCGCCACCAGCGCCGACATGACGAGTTTTAGCTCAGTAAGTATTTACAGCACGGAGCCGTCCCGCAGCGCAGCCATGACAACACGCCCATGTGTTGCGTCACTGCTGATGCTGCCTTCACGTGCTCCCCGTAACAACCACAACATTTCCTGAACTCAACCCCGGTTGGTTTCGACCTGGTTTCAATGTGACCTGATGCAGAAAACAAGACAGTGAAGTAACTGCACATGGTCACATTATGCATCTTCATCGCAATGCAACTTAAAGCACATGTGGATTTCTGTTGCTGTGGAATTCTCTTTTTGTTTTGTAAAATTGCTTTAGATTTGCACTGATATGAACAAAATTAATAAATGAATCTATTACACTAAAATGGGTCAGGGCCCAAATCCGAAATGATTTGCCTGTCGGCTGACTCAATCATTTCTTCTTAGCCCCTTCCTAAGATATACTCTAATCAGAGAGTGTTTCATAATTTTCGTTGAGTTCTAATTTTAATTTTAGATACAGTTTTTATTAATAAGAAGAAGAAGAAGAAGAAGAAGAAGAAAATAATACCCCTAAAATATTTGCTCAAAAAGTGTGCAAAATAATAATCACCATTTCAGCAGTGTTTTCTTTTCAAAAACAGCAAACAGATGTGTGACAATTTCCCACTTTTCCCCACTTGTATTAAGGTCTTTGTTGGACCCATGGTGGCCAAACAGTCAACTATCAACTTGTGTCATAGCACAAGTGTGATTTCCTCTTTTTTTTTAACTGACTGGCTTGTATATGGCAGTACTATGAAAGCCAGGTGGCCCACTCAGTAGATCAGACATCAGTAGCTCTATGCCTTTTTAAACTCTTTCCCATTTTAGAACGTAGGACAAGATGGAGAATATCCCTTGTAGGTTCTATCGCACTAATTAATGCCTACCACCACTTGATGTTATCGGATGTCAGAGACCACCATGTCTTCAGTTGTGTACCTTGCTCTCATCAGGTGTGTCAGCCTTTTAATCACGAGACACCCTCTACTAAGGAGAGACTTATTTTTACAACCAGTGAGGATGTGCCTGAGGGTAGCTGCAGTTGAGCATAGTGGGCAGGATGGATCTTCGTTCAGCCACTGCTGTAGGTTTTTGGGTGAGGGAAGGACATCATAGGTTGCTCTAAGCAGGAAGCTAATCCTGCTTGCTTCCATTCCCCACAGGTCCTTCCAGCTGATCTTTCTTATTTTTTATGCTCTCCCATTTCATCCACTTCCCCTATCTGGCTTGACCCTTAGCACATTTTGCTGCCTCTTCCTGATGCCGGATTTCCAGGACTTCCAATTTTGGCCACTCTGAAGGACTTGCCTTGTTCCACAGAGGTCTACACTGACCTAGGCCCAAACCTCCTCTATGAGTCCCTCTCTATCCTATATCTCATAATAATAAATATATTTAAAAAAGCAAACACAGATTTATAATGAATAAAGTGTAACAGGGTTTAACAACTAAATTACTATTTTATTAACAGCTGTGGTAACAATACTATTTCATAGCATGGTCATATTAATATCACATCTTTATTCTGAATACACAGACAATGGCTGAGTATGAAGTCATTAGAATTTTGATTCAGAACATGCTAGGTGGGAGTGGCAGGCTCCTGTTACCAAGTCATCCTCCCTACATGTCTTAGAGCTGTGGGTGGAAACCAAAGCACACATAGACCAGCCGCAGATATGCAAAGGGAAGTCAGATAATTATGACACCTGGGGGGCAACTTATTAGTCAAATTAAATTAAAGTCTACACACTCGAACACTGTACCTAATTCGAAATGTCCAAAGGCTGACATTTTTTTCTCTGCACCTACATAGAATAATGGGATAAAAGGACTGTATACAAATTAATACAAAATATTAAATCTGGATGCTGCAAAAGATGTGGCATCTATGCTTTGTTGTAATACTTTGGAGGGTTTTGGGCGTATGTTAACAAAATGACAAAATCAATCTTGTGGTCTAATGGATGTTGTGATATATAGAGAAAACCAACTTGATGGAAATACTGGCAACAGCCTGACAGAGACACGGACAAGACAGTGGAGGTTAGAATAAATCAACATCAAACCCACCATTACCATTACATTAGGGTGTATAAATGGTATAAATAATTCCACAAAGCACATAACAGCTGTCCATGTTGATTTAACGGTTGTCAAATATCGCCTCCTGCTGACAAAAACGCCACCATACATATTACATTTTTTATATTATTTATAATTAGAAATTAGAAATGCTGCAACTTTGATGGATATTTACCTCGTGAGATATTTGACATATCCTAGCAATACAGGCCATGTCATCCATAGAAGGTCAATTAAAGACAAAACTTTTCAGTGCAAAATGAATAATATTTTTAATATATGAATAATAAATCATCTATATAATATTAAAAAATATTAGGTGAAGGAGTAATGTTGCATTTCAATTCATGAGGAACTTGTAACGGAAATATAAAATACTATTATATCAGGTCTGGACACATGAAACTATGGAGTGTTTTCTGCAGCAAAGTGTCGTAACTATGTATTCTGCCAATGGTCAAAGCCAACTTTGTATTTCTCATTTCACACACAAGAGGAACGTTTCTATAGGAGAATGTATGCTGCTCTGATAGTGTCCACAGCTGCAGGTAGCAACTCGATGACCTGGCCTTCATTTTTGTTACAATGATACAGTTCTCCACATTAATGGAGTTCACCCTGCAATTCATATTCCATCAAACATTTTGAATGGCGATAATGGTGCACTATAAGCAATTCTATAGCTTTAAGATATGTATTCTGGTCTTCTCGAATGTAACCTAATATGTCAATATTCCAAAGAAACTATGTGTTTTGTTTTAAAGAAACACGAACTTCCTTGATCCAGAATGATGACATGGAACATCAGCAGCAGTGAGTTTTATTACAATCTCATAAAGGTATATTTGGCTCCTCAGAAAGAAAATGAACAGCATGTACTGTACAGAGAGTACAATGTTAAAAATAACATAACTTTATTGAGGAAGTTTCAATGTTACATATTGTGTCTTTAAAATTATGGCAACTGTTGGTTTACTGTCAGTCCTTACTTATGAAAATGTTGCCCACCTCTACAAATAACACCAACATTTCTTAATTTTACCAACATGTGGCTTAATACTGAAAAAAAAAAAAGGATTAGGCTTTCAGTGTCACAGAAGAGGACCTAAACTAAATCTCTGCTCGACGTATAAATTAGACAATAAATTAAAGCCAGTGAAAGTCTTCAGATAGCTTTGTACAAATACAAGGAGAGACATAAACTAGTCTGTGTTAAAACAACAAAATCGAAATATCAAAGCTAGAGAATCACAATAATGGCAAGCTACCAGGAGGTGCCAGAATGATTCCAAACACATAGAAAAGTCCCATGAGGAGGTTGAGCTTGGCCGTCTTCTGGGGGATCTTGGCGTAGTATCTGCTGCGGAACTGCCTCTCCAAGGGGAAGGCCATTGGCAGCGTGAGCAGAGGCAGCGCCATGCTGATGGTGTAACGGGTGGCGAGGATGCAGAAAAGCACATAGGGGACAAAGAGCAGGAGGTTGTAGAGGACATAGGAGAGCGTAGGACCTATGAGGATGGCCAGGGTGACGATGCCTGCCTGTTTGTCAGAGTCCATGTCTCTGGTGTTGTTGCTGTGGAGGATGGCTTCTGTGTTGAGCGCCAGCGGAACGGCGTACACTAGCGGCAGCACTGAAAGGTATCCGACCTGTACTGCGTGTGCAAACATGACTGCCAGAGGGCCGAAGGTAATGAGGATTACCACGTCCCCTAATGCCACGTACTTGAGGCCGATGCCTGAGGGAAAGAGAAAACAGAGGCGATATTTGACTATTTGATTTAGTGGTCGTACACACCTTATCATCAAATACACAAGAGGGGTAGAAGGGTAGCATCTGTTTTCATCAAATTATTGATTAGCATCTGATGATTATGATAAAATCATGTCATCAGGGTTATTTACTCAGACTTGCAAAAGCTCCTCCGGGGCTACAATAGACAACTATACCACTGTTTTCATAGGGTGAGTATTACTTCCCATGACAACTAAACCAACATTTGTTTCACTTCTTTAATGAAATCTAGTAAACTGTCATGTGAATCACGAAGTGAGCATTAAAACAAGGAGCACAGTTCTCAAGTTTTTGTTTTTCAAAGAGCAACATTTTTCTGGCACGAGTAGCCATTAACCTGCAATATTGCAGAGTGTATTTTAAATAAAACATGTATGCCTCTCCATGTGTGAGGGAATGTGTGTGTGTGCTTTTGGTGACTGAGGTATCTTATCAACTGAGGCAGCAATCCAAGAGTTATAAGTTTTGATTTACTCACCTCCAGTGTATAAAAAAGAGCTGGATAGTCCCCCAAAGTAAATAAGAGCTAGATGCTCCAGTCTGAGTGTAGACAGGAAGTAGAGCAGGGTGGCACACAGACACCCCAAAGAATATAACAATGCTCCAAACATGACAACATCCTGCGGTGCCAGAATTTCATCCACTAGAGTCCTATCATCACTCTTCTTGTGGTCAATCCCTTTCGAGAAGTCATAGTAGGTGTTCACAAGGTTGCCTGCCCCGTGGACTACGAGGACGGCCACCGCACACACCATCAGGATGACCAAGTCCACAGAGCCATCAAGTTTGTACGCCAGGGCGCTGCCGAGGGCCACTGGCGTGAGCGAGGCACTGAAACTCCACGGTCTCAGAGCCAGCACGTATGCGGCACACTTAAGCCTGACATGTGAGGCGACGCGGGCCATCTTCGACTTGTGGTTGGCTCCTGGAGGGTGATTGGTCATGTTATTCATGCCAGTCTGCCATTGTTGGCCATTCGATCCAGCCAGAGATAATGTCTCTGCCCTGCTTTGTATCTGCTCATTGGCCATTTCCGTGCAAGGTGTCTACAGAAGCAGTGATGTTCCCAGATGCCAGAGTTTGATGTTCCTGCAGGATTAAAAAAAAATGACAGCAGCTAGAATTAAGACATATGATCCCATCACACCTGTTTTATAATTTTCACATTGGCTCCCAGTTTATTTTTGGGATGGATTTAAAGATTTTATTGATAACTTTTAAGCCTTTTCTAGGCTGAAAACTAGTGGGACAGACCCAATCAGAAATCCCCTGAGGAAATAAAGCCGTCTGAGACGGTGTGTTCATTTCAGTCTTTTCTAAAAACAAAATATTTTCAGACAAAATGTTCCTTATTTACTTGGGATGCCCGGCTATTATTGGTCTCTCTTATTATTTTATTATTCTTTCGGAAATTTGAACCATTTGTTTCCTTGTGGTACAGCACTTAGTACTTTGAGCTGAAAAGTGCTCTATAAATAAAGTTTCATTGTTATTATTTAAATCAGAAGAAACACGAGATGGTTGGCAGTGCGTTGGAAACACAAAGTATGCCACACAAACTCTTACTGCACATAGTCTGACCATTTAAGAGAGGACTTTGTTTTGGCCACTGACCAATTCACTCAAACACAGAGTGCACACAGTATTATAGTTACATGTCCAATTGCTGCAGCAGAAGTGGTAATCAGGTGGTCCCCAGCAGACCCAGGGGTTATAGAGAGCGAGACAGGTTCTAACAGTGAAAGTCACCAACACTTTAACTCCAACGTCCAGTGGGCGGTTTCTGAGCTGAACTGACATTGGCTCTTTGGTGATCGTATTATTACACACGTGGGATTAAACTATTATACATCTCCCACTCTCACTCAGAGGGAAATACTCGGTGGAGGCACCAGATAAGGACATCGCTCCCCGGGACGTGCAAACAACCCCTGGATAGCTGCTGAGATTATGGGATTAGAGCTAACACGCTAGCCGCAGAGCTAATGTCCTGTGTGCGGGGACAGCAGCTACTTACCGGCTATGTCCTCAGTGTCCGACACCACCCGGGCTCCTCTCTGTTTGCAAACATGTTTCTGTGGCCCGCAGAGTCCGCTCCGTGTGTCAGTGTACGTGTCAACTTCGAGGATACTTGACTGGCTGGCAACTGCTGTACATGACGGGCGCCATTTCCTCCGCTGCAAGTGCAACGTCGCACACGGGTCGAAGGAAAACGCATCATCGCTCGCACAAGGTTCCGGCTTGTGTTTTACTCCGGCAAATAAAAAGAAGAAGAAAACATTTAATGAAACGATAGAAAGTGTTTAATCTACTCCAGTTACACACATCTTCATAAACATGTCCGTTTGAAATTTAGAGTCATGGTTCATACCACATTGGACTTTATAGACCACAGAACCAAATGAAGGCAAAAGTAAATACACCACAGGAGACGGAATATAAAGAAGTGGGGGAACTGGTCAGTCATAACACTTGCTACAAATACAAAAAAGTAATGCACATCATCAACATGTAATTGGTAAATCCAGTCAAGTACAGGAACACAAAGCAACAAAAAAGAGATGGAAAAACAAATAAAATACAATATATAAATACAAATGAGGCTAATTAGAGTACCCCAAGATTCCTCACATTTGCATTGACGTGATTTGGTTTCAGTTTCTCAATGTGTATGACTGAGACACATTCATGCAGCCACTTACCAAAGCACGGTGGAGTTGATGGCTTACTGACTGAATATAATATTTCTTGCTATTATTTAGTAATTAAACATAGGAGTGGACAGAAGTATTTACTCATTACTTACACTCCACAGATACTTTTGTTATTTTAGTTATTGTTATTCTACGTACAACTCTGTTTAATTTATATTCATATGCATTCATGTATTGTCTTATGTTCATTTTACAATTTGTTATGATGCCTTTTAGATATTATATAAAGTACTAAGAATTACCTGGTTGTTGAAATTTCCTATACAAATAAACTTACCTCATCTTGCCTTACAATAGAGGTTTAATCTAACAAAAGTCCTGCTGTAGTAAATCCAATACAAGGAGTCAAGTAAAATAATGACAAGGGACCTGTGGAATCAACTTATAATTAAATCAAGTTTTCCACATTGTTCAAAGTCCAACGTAGGGTTGAAGGTGGCAGGGTCAGTGGACAGATGATGTATGTTGTTGTGGACAATGGTGGAATACAGCTATGTAATTTAAAAGATGATCTGGACCTTCCAAGAAGAGCTGCATAGCATCATGGGAACAGAGAGGACTGGTTGGGATTAGGATTCAGTTCTGGATACAACCTAATTTCCTTTGCCAGTAATTAAACAAGCTATTGACCAGAATTGAGAATAAATGTCTTTGGCCAAAGCTGAACCATAACACAACCACGTGGCTACCAAAAGTGAATCTGTTGAGAGTGTCTGACGGCAGAATTGCTTTGCTTGAAAACATGCCATTTGATGCCAGAAGTTTTTAAGTTTTATTAAAACAGTTCTTCTGGAATGCTTTAAATTATTATGAAACCACCCAAAATGTAGCTAGAGCTATTGATCTATTTTTACAGCAAATATTTTGACTCCATAGTCATAGTAGGAAAGGACTTGTGTTACTGAGAACATTATCCATGACTTGTTCTGATGCATCATGACAGCATGACTACTTCACACTACTGTGTTGATCATGTATTCTTAATAATCAGACTTAATATGTGTGAGGACAATGAACAAGATCACGCATTGTCACACACATCAGTGTCTCTGTGCAGGCAATATTTGAATACATCTATATGCAACTTCACCACTAGATGTCACTAAATTCTACACATTGAACCTTTAATTCCACCTGCACCTTGAATAATGTTAAGCAGCATGCTGGGATAATTTTCACTTCAAATTCTGTTTTGATGCCCTAGTGAAGAATGTTGTACTTTCACCACCAGACAATCTTTAAATTCAAGTCGTTATTATCAATTGCTGATTCTCAAACTTTGCTTTTGTATCATCTCGCCTTGATTGCTGTAATGCACTTTACTCCAGTTTCAGCCAGAGCTCCCTCCATCTTCAATTAATACAAAACACTGCTGCCCAGCTTTTCACTGAGACAAAGAGACGACCACATTACATATGTGCTTTCTTCTCCACACTGGCTCCTTTTTAAATTTCATAATGATTTTAAATTGTCTGATCCCTTTTAAGGCCTTAACTGTCCTTGCACCACGATACCTCTCAGACCTTTCAGACCTATTGACCTGCCTTCTTGACCACTAAGATCCACGGATGGATTCATTTTTTCGTCCTTGTAAAGCAGTCTGTAACATTAAGAAACGTGCCACATAAATTAAAGTTTATCAAAGTTAATTAATGAAATGGTAAATTGCAACACTTGTCTTTGCATGCATCAATTGCAGAACAAAGACTGCACCTAAAATACGAAACTTGTGCAAAAGACAAGATGCTCTCGGTATGAAATGTTTACTGTTTGTACTTTGTACAAGACATTACCCAAACATGGGCCCCAGTGTCACTTCTGCATATGGCATAACTCCAAACTATAATTCAGCTTTTCCATTCCAGGGAGAGTCATCTGTATACTCACCTGCAATGTTCCTGTCACCCTGTCCTCACTGAACAAAATAAACACTAACAAATCACAGAGGGAGGCTATGCAACTCGAGCGCTTTGACATTTCACAAAACTCTAAACAATAAATTGTTTGGAAAAACGCTGAAGCTGAATTTCCATTTAGTTGAAGACCTGGAATGTAAAAAGTGGATTTTGTTTGGAGCCCTGGGTTGTTTGGAGTTTGGGAAGATGGTTAACACACTGACCATTCTCCCTCCATCCAAAGGCCTCTTTGTCTGTGTTCTTCCCTCCTGCAGAAAATGTGTGTGCATGCCATATACTGAAGTACCTTTCCTTTTCCCGCAGCAGCGCTATTACATAAACCTTTGAAAGCCATGTTCAAAATGAACCATCTGATTCCGCTTTAGCTCTTCTCCAGCGGTTGCAGCAAGTGGTTTTGATCGACAGAGCGCGTTTGGTTTTCATTAGATCGTCTCGACGCTGACCCCCTGCCCCCTCTGGAGTAATGTGAAACCAGCCCTCTGGCAGACGCGCTGTGCGGCCGGAAAGGAGCCGAGCGGAGCTGCTGCAGACTGCGCTGCCTCCACCACCCGGTCCGCAGGCTGCGCCGCTGCAGCAGAGCCCCGCACATTGGTCCGCGCAGCGACACACTGCCGAAACGTGCGATGGCAAAGAAGTAGTGTTCCTACATGCTGAACCTGTCCAGTCTTCGCTGAGGAGATCATTTTTTTTAATTGTTATTACTTTTCCTGGAGGTGTGATATCGCAGCCATGGGGAGCTGTCAGACTCCCAGAAGTTTACGCAGAGGCGGCCGGAGCTTCGCTCCTCTGCTGGCCGCGGCACTGCTCACTCTTCTGTCCGCAGGGATGCAACAAACCACAGCGTTTCCCTCCTGGAGGTTCGAGGTATGACCACTCCATCACATGCATGTCACCGCCGCTCCAACACCACAATGTGCGCTTCCTTATCAAGTTGTGTAGGGGAGCTGCCGTTTTCTTGATCATCTCAGGAAAATTCAACACCAAACTCCATTCAAAATGTTATGACTTATGATTTATCATTTCTTTTCTGCAAAACGACACACCAGGAATGCTTCAGGTTGAAATGCTTTTGAATAACCAAAGGCCACTTTCAAATTCGGCAGAGACAGTATTGTTATCTCACGAGGCAACGCTTATCTAAAAGGGTAAATGATTTGTAAATGTACGAGTTAATTACGTTTTTTTAATTACTAGCTTATACTCATTAGTATGATTATAATAGCAATATAATATAAACTTGTAAAAACTATGTGTAAAGTTAATAACTTCCTGTCCACTATCCCTCACTAATACACCAATAGGATACTATATAATTTAAGTTTTATGTAAGAAAAGGCTAGTGGATCCTTTATACGCCAAATTTTCCCAAGTATGTACGGATTAATAACCTGCTTCATCATATGCAAACTGTGCATAAGTGACAGTGAGAAACATTTTATTAAATTATGAAAAGTGTGGTCTTCAGTATAGAGATAAACAGGTTTTAGGATATTCACAGGTAAAACGAGAATAATTCATTTACTCATTATTTTCTGTTGCTGTTATTGAGTAAAAGTCTTTCGCTTTTAGAGACTTTTAATAAGAACCCACTTACTATGTAATTTCCATCACTTCTCTAGTTTCCTTAAATGTATTATCAGATTCAACCACTTACACTTGAGCAAACGCATTACATTCAATTAATGTTGGTTCTCTTTTTGATCCCGGTGCACTGATATCTTCAGTGATATTGGATCAGCGTGTTAACTCCACACGACTTCAATCACTGCCACCCACCACTCTCTCACATTATATATCAATCAAGCCAGGCTGCTTATGAGGATTATATAACTGACTTAGATAAGCTTGTGGCAGGCTGGTGAATAAAGAGGTCAAAAATGCAGCCAAAGAGCATTTTAATGAGTTCTCTTTCATCTGTACTGAAACTAATGCACTGATATATAGGAATCCTCAGGGTCAGCACTTACTGGCTTTCAAGTTTGGTTTAACACCCCTCTTTCTGCCTTCATGGCTTATTCATCTGTATTTGTGCCACAGTGTGAGATGAGATTTGCAGTCAAAGACACAGGAAGAACTGAGCTGGCTTAACTGCAGTAAACACCTCATGAATCACTGCACACAAAACAGTGGCAGCTGAGGTCAGGAAAGCAACTTCTGTCTAAAATAATGACCTGTACATACAATGCAATATAGAAGCATTATGTCAGCAAGAGGCAAGAGACGTCATCCAGTGCAGCAGCAGTGTCGGAGCGTCTGCCAGACGGCCGGCCCCTGCTTCTCTATTTTGGTAAGGAAATGAAGGAAGTACGGCATCTACTTGTCTTGACTGGCTGGGCAAAGCAGGATCAGGAACCATACCAGGATATGGTGTAGAATACAAAGTGGTTGGGGTGGCTTTGATATTTTCTTTACGCGTACAGGAGCTTTTCCCCCCATGCAGTAGGAAAATGCTGGGGCGTGGGTTTTAAAGGCTTTGCTTCTTCTCCTGTTTATCAGATTTATCTTACGATGCCTGGGCTCTGAACCACTGCCTTAAAAGTACCACTGCATTGTTTTTCATACCAGTGTATTAGTCGGACTGAAAAGTGCACCAATACACCTGAGCAAAAGCTCTGTACACTGAGGGGAAGTTGTTTTTTTCGTCACGAAAAACATTGTGGGACATGACCCTCACAAATCCACTTTCCAAATGGGTTTGGGGAGGACGTTTTAGATGCTGTTGTGAAGTCTGACACACACTTTTCTGAAGCATGGCCAACTCTTGGATGTGTCCTGAATTCTAAAAAGGACATTTCCAACACTGTTAAGACAATTCAGCAAGTGTAGTTTGAAGCATATTGAGCCTTTTACTCTTACTGAACCCTGTGTGTCATTGGCAGGCTCTGTCAATTCTCATCAGACTCAAGTACATGATGTTAGGGTTGAGGTAGGAAAAGTGCTCATTTCAGAGAAATCTAGATTCAGGGTATGTGGACAGTTGCATGTAGCAGTTTTTCACTTTTGATGTATTTGTCTTTGAATTCACCACTGAGGACAGACGGTCTTCCTGCACGAGCACACAATGGGCTCCTTGGTTTGAATCACGGCTCGACTTCAAGTGTTGGAAAGTGGATTTACTACTTAAACCCATCTCCATAAAGAGTTATAGGTTTTATCAACTGGTGCGAGCACTATTATGGAGTTTTGCAGCCAAGACAAACCACAACTATACTTCAGTCACAGAATATTTATGAAAGCCTTTCAAAGCTATGAAAATAGTGCAGAATCCAGGTGGGATTATTTTGAGTCACTGTCGCCCATCCCCAAAGGGTCATCCGGTACAACCTATCCGTGAAAAGGATCGTATTTAATGTTTGGAAAGTACTTTTACTGCTGATCACTTCCCTTTTCCAAGAGATGGAATGCCCTTGCATGAAAATAACTTTCACAAGCAAAATGCTGAAATTATAGTAGTTGAGCACAGTTTTAGCTGTCAAGATAACAAATATTGTCTAATGCCTGCAGCTACAAAAGTCGTACTTTTTCCAAGACATGTAATAAGCAAAGAATTTAACGTATCTCATTGGATTCCTTGCAAAAGCCTAACCGAGGAGTGAGACTGCATCCTCTTTCAATTAGAGCACAGAACCAGTTTCAGATGTCACAGATGTTCAGTTCCTAAACTCCACTTTACGGTGCGAGCTGATTAATTAAGGTTAAGGTTTTTCTTTGTCCAAGGAAGAAGCTTACACCACTGCCTTACTCATCGGGATCCGCAAAGAGGCCCGGTCACAAGTGCTTCACCTCTCCAGGAACAAGCGCTACACCCTCACGCCGGAGCAGCTCAAATGGGACAAGTTTAAGCTGACATACAAGTATTGGTTTGAAACTCTTTCTGTAGTCTGCAAAGCAGGAAAGTGCAGCTTTGGGGAGAGGGGAACAAAAGGTAGACAAATACTTCTGGGAAAAACAAACCAACAAAAAGTTCCACTGAAGGTTGTCCAACCACCACAAGTTCATAGTGCATCTTCTGACTGTGTTTACCTAACAGAACCCTACTTGCATTTGAAAGAGGGGGAATTATAAAGCCCAACCTTTGGATGGTGCACTAGCTGTTTGGAGAAGTTCCAGTGACATTTAATTCTTTCTGGAGCTGTAAAACGAGGATCTTACAAACCTAAAAGTCCTTTAGAGGAGTTTAGACTGAGCTAGAGAGTTTTGATCATGATGTCCTGCAATTTGAAAGGAAGATTCAACTGACAGGTCAGCAGATGAAAAGTAAATAGATTCTGAATTAGTCATCTTCATCTCCTCCGTATTACAAACAAATCCATATTAGTCTAACTCTAGCTGATACAGCAGTGAGTATGAAGTCACACAAATGGAGCTGTACTTACAACGCTTGTGGGATTTCTGGTCTGTCTGAACAGTAGCCATTGAGTTTTGGCAGATTGCTCTGCTGTAGAGGGATGTGTGTCGAGACCAGTATTAACGACCCAATGCTGTTGTGTCTGAGCAGGTTGCTCTCCTTCCCAACAAACCTGATAAATGCCAGCGACACGCGCCGAGGGATCGCAAGGGCTTTTGGCATGTGGAGCGACGTCTCGCCGTTCAGCTTCAGAGAGGTGCCAGCTGACCAAGAAGCAGACATTAAGATTGGTGGGTACTCTGCATGTGGCTGTATCAGCCCGCAACAGATGTTCCTTGGCTTCGAGTTCCAGACTTCTGCTTTGTCGTTACTGTTTTTCTGTCTGTGCTGTCGTCACTGAAATGCCTTGGCCTCCAAATTCATTAAATCACGCCACCACAACTATATTACCAAGCTTATATTTAGCATGATTCATTATTCTAAATGAAAAAAATAAAAGCTTAACAACTTCTATGCATGTCAACCCATGGTGAAGATGTCTAAATTAAGTTTATCTGTCCCATTGGGTGCTAAAGCTGTAGTCCTGCATACAGTCTCAGCAACAGTGAAAGGAATGGTCGTCATAAACCTCTGTCTTTAGTAATTCATCATCCCCCTGCTGTAGTCCACACACAGCAGAAGTAATGGAGTGAGGGTGTCCCTCCACGGCTCTGAGGTATGCGTCTGTCTCTGTTCTGGCAGGCTTCTACCCCGTCAACCACACAGACTGTCTGCAGTCCTATTTGCACCATTGTTTCGACGGCATCACGGGAGAATTGGCTCACGCATTCTTCCCGCCAACAGGCGAGATCCACTTTGACGACCATGAATACTGGATTCTTGGAAACATGCGCTTCAGCTGGAAGAAAGGTATGAGTCTTTATCATGTTTGTTGAAACTGCTGATATTAAATCCAGAAGGTGATGGAGGCAGCAGACCCTGAACTGGACAGCTCGTGGGGGGGGGGGGGGGCAACATAAAGAGAAAATAATCACATATCTCTGTTGCAGGAGTCTGGCTCACAGATCTTGTCCACGTGGCAAGTCATGAAATTGGACATGCCCTGGGACTCATGCACTCCTTGGACCCGAAAGCTATAATGCACCTGAATGCAACTCTGACAGGGCGCAAGCTGATCACACAGGATGAGGTGTGGGGTATGCACCGTCTCTACGGTATGTTCATATATCCGATGTTTCTTACAGAAGACAAATGAGGAAGTTCTTTGTAGACAATTGTAAATAACTCTTAGGCCGTAGTCAGTCATCCAAGACAAATATCTAGAGGTAGTCAGTCAAAGGCAAACTTATTGGGTCTCTTAATATATTAAGCAATTCCTCCAAAAGGTGAAAAACTAAAACCTCATAATACCAAGTGATAGGACTGATGGGCCGACCTGACAGCGACTGCTTGTTTTATCCAGAGTAGTCTGGTATCGACGCAGCACCAAGGAAGCTTCATCACATTTGGACTAAAAGAACCACTGCCCAGTGTGACAACATCTAGAACAGTTCAACAGAGCAAATAGAAGAACGTTGGTGCTGTCATGAGGGACCCTTTACACCATCTTCACCTGTTTGTCAAAAAAAGATTTCAAGCTAGGATAAGTCAGCGACCATCATGTATTCAGCAAAGTCTGGTCCCAACATTCGAAGAATTCATCTAGATCCTCTTATGACGAACTAGTGGTACAAAACCAGCGACCCATCTTCGTTCGCAACCGACCAGAATGTAGACCACAGTCTTTGACGACTGACACTTAAAGCCAACGTGGCATTAATGAATACTATATAAACTACTCATGAGTCATGATTAGTGTGTATTAATAGTGAGTCATTTTCATTGGAATAAAAAGCAGAACAGGGATCCAGATTCTTTAGCTGCTTACTGAGAGCTGCTGCTGTCTGATCCTCCTCCTCCTCAGTCAATCTCCTCCTCTCTTCCAGGATGTTTGGACCAGTTATTTATCTGTCCAGCCTGGGCTCGGAAAGGCTATTGCGACAGCAAGCGCAAGCTGATGCAGAAGCACTGCCCCTCCAGCTGTGATTTCTGTTACGGTAAGACACAGCAGCAGCAAAAAACAGCAGCGGTCCAAGGGGGAAAAAAAGAGAACGTTTTCTCTCAATTGAGCAGCACAAGGAGCTGCTGTGAACCGTTTGCCAATGGAGCAACGGGAGCCAACAGGTCCAGCCATGCAAAGATGTGATGGGGGCTTTCAAGAATTTAATTTGAAAGGAAATTGCTCTTACTACTGAGGGAGTGTGCGTTTAGTTCTGGAGAATAGCAGCAGCCCAGAACACAAACAGAGCAGAGAGGGTACCTGTTGTTTCCTGTGTCTCTATGAGTACTGATAACACATCTGCAATTTAACAGCCTAAGCCTCTTTAGGCTTATTTGCGGTGTTCTGGTGCTGAGCCCTCTGCTGCACAACAGGGAGTGGCTCCTTTAAACCGTCACAGCTCACGGATTGTTGTGGCCGTTTGAGATTTTTGTCAGCAACAAGGGACAGTGTGGAGAGAAGCAAGAGGATACGATTCCTGGCTCGCAGTAATCTGTTCCTCATTGTTGATTGGGAGATGTTGTACGGCTGTGGAAAATTCCTGAGTCAGTCCAAACCCGCTGGAATTTCAGACTGTGGCTTGAGGGTTAGAGACACACAAGGTCAATTTGGATTTTTGTGGCATTAACGAGAGCGACTGTTTTTAAGCAGAATTTGAGTTGATCAGAAGGCAGACTGTTGTGTTTGTCAGGGACCAGATGGGAGAGATTATGACGATAAGGCAGTCACCGCACCAGCAGGTCAGGGGTTGTGAAAAGTAAACGTGATAAGGTTTGCATCGAAATTTTGACCGTAATCGATTTCAGTGGTGTTTTTGAGAGGGTGACAATTCCAGATTATGAGATGCACTGAGATATAGTGTAAAATATCTCTCTTAGCTGTTTTACTTCAGCACAGTAGTCTGAGATGATCTATGCATGGACAGGAAAATTGTTAGATCAATAAAGTTAGGATTTCTTTGTACTTTTTGAGGATTTCCTCTCAATCTTCTTCCAGAATTCCCGTTCCCCACAGTGGCTCCCACACCGACTCCACAAAGGACCAAACACAAGTTAGTTGTTGAAGGCAAGAAGCTGACTTTTCGTTGTGGGAAGAAAATAGCATCAAAGAAAGGCAAAGTATAGTGAGTATTCCTCTGGGATCTTCGCCTACTTGCAGCAATGCTACAGTACAATTTCTCTCTGCACTGTCTGATGTCTCAAACCCTCATTCCAGCTGGTACAAAGACGGGGAGCTGCTGGAATTCTCTCACCCAAACTACATCTCGCTGACAGACGACCACATCACCATAGTGGCCAACGCCATCAACGAAGGCACATACACCTGCATTGTGAAGAAAAAAGACAAAGTCCTCACTAACTACTCCTGGAGGGTACGCGTGCGCTTCTAAAAGCCGCGCCGCACATTGAACAGGACACATTCACATACGTGGTCACCAGACCTCATTCTCTAAGGCACATAGTTATTTTTATTTTTTAAAGAAAATGTTTTCCTGAATCTAGCACACACAACTGTCTTGTCATTGTGTAAATGTGTTTTCATATGTTCAAATAATAAATGATCCGTGACCTGTAGTCTTTTGTAAAAATACTGCCTGACAGTGAAAAGCCAGTGATGACAGACCTTTTATTTGGGGATGAATAATACTTGCGGCCCTCGTCAGCTGTTTGGGACGATGTCCGCTCTGCCTTCATCGAGCCTGGACCTCCTGCTAAGACAGTCATGGCGTGCAAAGCCACCCAGGGGTTCATGGGGTGTCCCTTAAGAAAAGGGGGCTAATTTGCTGGATAGAGCTTAATTTAAATCAAGATCAGATTCTAGAAAGTTTCCAAGAAAAAACAAACCAAAAAAGTGCCCATGTCCCTAATGTGTTTCTTTTCAGCTTTACAGAAGCCCTTTGCGTCGATGCATGCCATTTGAGTAATTTACACACTAACCAAACTAAGCTAATAAAGCCAGAATAAGCAATGTTGTCTACAGCCTTTAGACCAATTTGGGCCTCCGACCGCATATGGAACACCTCAGACGTCTAGCTTACTTTACTAGCCTCGCAGTGAAGCCAGCAGTCTGTCTCCAGAGGCCCAGCAGTCAGCTCCACCAGCAGCTCTCCTTCCAAGCTTATTCAACACATCAGGTGTAATAATCTGCAGAAGGGCTCCGCTGGGGTCTGGGGATAGATAAAACTGATTAATTAACATTTCCATTCAGTGCTGGCTCTCGAAATCCAAAGACCAGGGTATTTTTGCGTGTGTATTCCAGCGAAAGCAGCGAGCAGTCTTGCAGGCAACAAAACTGTGCTGTTTATTTTTCTTCGGCTCAAAATCAAAGAATTTATTGGTTTAATACTGAAGCTGCAGAGCCATTTAAAAACAAAGGCAGAGCAAATTCTGGGCCTCTTTTCCCCTGAAAGAACAAAGTACTGAGACAAAGTGTGCAGTGCAAAGAATGACATCACTCTTTTGGACAGCGACTATTAAATTGGGTTCAAGGCTTCTTTCTTTTTCTTTTTTTTTTTTTAAAGCTCGACTTCCCTTGATTTTTTTTTCCTCCCGTGGCAGTGTGCGGTTGTGTTTACATAGCTTGTAGAGAGTTTATAAATACGGGGGAAATGGCAGACCAAACAAAGTTTCAAGCTTTATTTCTAACAAAAACATCGTCCCGCTGTCATCAAGTGAGCCGACAGGCCCAAGTAAATTTTGAACATTATGCTGGAGGGAAAACACAGCCAATTCTGCATCATTATACAGTAGCTCAGGCAGCCAGGAAATGCCAACCATTTATAAAATCAGCTCCTCTCTCATGAAGTATAAAAGGGAAAATAAAAATAAAAGTCAAACATGAGAGCTGAAGTTCTGACAGATTTATCGTTGTCTTCTGTTTATGAGCTAAAATGACCATATGTGAAATGGTAAAATGGCTTGAAAATACAGAGAAGTGGCTTAAAAGTGGAGGGAAAAATTCAATATATTTTGAGCCACCAGTCTTGCTGTGAGACAGTCCTGACTATTTGGTGAGAGTTGTAATGGATCAGACATTAATCCAAAAAGTCCCAGAACTCTTTGCTCCCCCTCTTCCTCAGTTCGACAGCCAGGTGTCGTGCAATCCTGGGCTCAAAATTTGAGGCTGAATCCTGGACCGACTGCTGACACTCCCTGGTTGCTGGTTGTCAGGTGAAAGCCTGTGTCTTTTAGGTCATCGTCACCCTGAAGACAAAGTGGAAACAAAGTTAACTTTCATCACATAGTCTCATTTCTCACGTGTGTTGTTCAACTGGGCACAAACATGTTTATCATTAATATTGTTGTTATTCTTCGATGGTTTTGAGTGTTGATGGTCTCTTACACAAGCTTTTCCACTCCAATAAGAATAAAACTGAGGTTAAACATGAGAAACAGTGGAAAATGTATTGATAAGACAAAAAATATCACCTGTAACTTCCACTGAAAAAAACATCAGCCTTTATAAAAACAAACTTCAGGGTGGGTAGGACCACTGCTGAAAACATTAAGATCTAAAGTGTGCTCATCATGGAAAACACAAGGAGGAAATACGCGGACACAAAGCAGAAGCCTGTAGGTCTGTAATCTATTTAACACAGGCGGCGTTCGGAAAGCCTGGTAGCTGTGTGTAATGGAGAAAGTGGAGCCTAATGTCCTTACCAGTTGACTGTAGCCCAGGCCTCCCTCGGGTGGACGGGGACTGGTGCCTCTCTTCACCCTCTGCTGCTCGCTCTTGGCCGGCCAGGTGGGGAACATGGACGGTTCAATGGGCAGTGGCGTCTCTCTGAAGTACTCGTGCTTCAGAGCCTCATCGGACACAATCCTCTTACTGGGGCAGTAAGTAAGGAATCTGGAAAACAGTCGGTGATCAGGTTCCTATTGAGATTCTAATACACTGAAGAAACATTTCAGGAAAGAATCACATGCCACCAGGAAGCTCAGACTGTCTGCACATTGTAGGTGGGCTCAAGCGTGGAGGTGATGTCTATCCGGGCCAGAGGGCACATGCTGGCATTTGAAGGGGATAATCTTCCACTTGTGTCTGACTTGTTTGTTTTGAAATTCCAAGAATGTCTGCGTCTTCCTGCACCTGTGGGTTTGATCCTCCCAAGAGCTCTGCTGATTTTTATCTGAAGCATACAGACTTGTTTATACCTACAAAAAGGCGATGAATCACTTAGAAGGGAAAACCAGTAATATTACGCATGTTTAGGCTCAGGATTAAAATCTAAATCTCTTTTCTATCAAATCTTATTAGAGTTTGAAGAAGATCAGAAGGGCTCAGGCAGGATACTCAATGCCTTGACCTTCAAACACTTTGCTACACAGAGGGGTGTGATATTCCAAACAGCTCTGTGATGTCTACCTGCCAACCTAAACCTCCAAGCGTCTTTTACACAGTTGTCTGAGGTTTTTCAAAGAGTCATTTTACGTGTTGACCTCCTGCAGTGTGAATGTGTCCCTGAGTAAATGCTTCATGAGTCTTCTGACAGCTGGAAAGCTTCAGCAGCGTTGGCCATGTGCCAAACTTCCACTGAACTATGATCCCTCTGGCAGCACAGTGGACATGTTGTTACCGTCCTCTGCAGCTGTGAGGAGAAGCCAGTGGTATGGTTTTGTCATTTACAGGTGCAGGCAGAAAAGGCTCTGTGGGTGGGTTAAGATCTGAGAGAGGCAAATGTGGAGAAACGCGTCTCTGCTCTTTGGAGCTGTTAAACTATGCTGATCTCTGAAATGTGCAAGATAGAATTATAAAGCTGTTATTCTCTATGTTTAAAAATGATTTTCCCCATTAAATGTGAGCTTTCTAAAACATTTTCCTGTAGCGTGGAGCATCACTATGGTGAGTGTGTATGTGTGTGTGCGTGTTGGAGAAACAGAACAGGAGGATGGAAAGGGACTGCTGCTATGGTATGCTGATGAATTACCAGTCCAGTTCATGTTTGAAGTCAACTTGCCAGAAATGCACTGACTGAATAAGAAGCTCTGGAAAGACTGAGAGAATGCGACAGAGTAGCACCGCGCTCATCCAAGTAAGGCCATTTCCAGTGTAGGCATGATGCTGATTGTGTGGTTGATATTTGCTTTTCATTGACCTGTAATAATATTAAATTCTAATGGACAGAAAATACTGCCATAAAATATTTTTTATATAATGCATACATGGATATTTAAAAAAATTATCATTATTGATCATTGATAGACGAGACTCTTAACGCATTAAGAACCCTAAACTCCTTGAAATTATTTTTTAAAACCAAAACCAACCGCTCCCCTTCTTCCTCAAACCAGTCTCCTAAGCTGCTTTCAGACCTGCACTGAGACTCCGGAGATTCTCTGCACTTTCTCCAGAGGAGGTGCATGTGTGAACGCAAATGTCAGAGTGAGAGCCTCCTGATGTTATGTCCCGGCTCTGCCTGCTGCACCTGACTGTTCCACCTCTCAACTTTATAATGCAGAGGATTTGTTGCACTTGTGAATGCGTCTGTGCACAGAACCTCCCGCTGTGTTGTGTGTGTGTGTGTGTGTGTGAGAGGCAAACTGCAGGTAAAGTCCAGACCCAATTCTCTAGACTTTACCCAAAAATCATGTCTAAAAATAGTTTTATCTGAAACGCGACTTAAAAGGCTAGGAGCCCTAACAAACAAACTACATTACTCATCATGCATTTTGCCTTTCCTACGAGTATTTCAACAAATCAAGATGCATGTCATTAGTCACATTTCTTAAAAACGATGACATTATGATGAGACAAACGTGTCATCCGGCTCTGAAGGGAGAAGCACGCAAACGTCACAGCCGTCTTAAAGGTATATACACACACATGTCGCATCCGGTCTTAATTAGTTAAAAATCCAAATCTGTCAGTAGTTGAGGTCAACACTGGCAGCAACTGGCACACAGCTGGAATACAATGCTGAGCCTCATTGTGGTGCAGTAAAGATGCAGGGTTGTGTGGAATAAGACAGTCTTTAAGAACCTACTTGTTCATGAGGTCAAAGCCCTGGTCTGAGAGCAGTGCTCCAAATCGCTTTCGCAGGTTGTTGTAGGGATACTCTGTGAAAGTCATCTTCTTCACAGCGGGCAGCTCGTTGTAGCCGGGCCAGATCTTCTCACTCGGTGACCCCAAATCCTACAGGCAACACAGATGAGCCAGCAGACAAACTATGAGTGCGAGGACACATACATTTGAGATATTTCCATTTTGGCAGAGTAGTTCATCAACCACAGACATGTGGTAATCTACCAGTCCCAAGTACATTTCAATACGTTAATTCATCACTGGTGACGACTGTAGGATGACATAGTCGCAGTGACATCAGTCCACACACAGGGCTGTAACGCCTAATGCAGATCATCTACTGAAAATTATTCAGCTAACTCTGATGAGCTTCTCGGTTAAATAACTTCATCAGCTGCACTGACATTTACCAACAGCTCCACCCTGTGGTGCACTGCAGAACTGCAGGCTGGTATGCAGACATAGGACACACAAAAGTTCAACAGGCAGTTAACAGAAGAGCTACATATACTTTATGGTGAGGATATATTTCATTTTATGATGGAAAATTACAGCATTTACCTTAAAAATCTTGTTAATTTGGTCAATTTCAGATTTTCCAGGGAACAGAGGCTTCTGGGTCAGGAGCTCGCCAAATATGCAGCCCACTGACCACATGTCCACAGCTGTGGAGTACTCCTGCGGAGAGAAGAACAAACACAGTGGCAGTCCACAGAAACATAAAATCGTCAGTCTTTCTGGCAGACTTCTATGTTTGAGATCAGTCTTGCATGTAAAAGTGAATGTGCTCTGACAGGCTGCTGGACTTCTGTCACCTGGGTTTGTAAATGATACACTACAAAACTCAAATGGTGTTTCTCGGTATCTGGCATCTTTAAATCAAATGCTTAATGTCTCTAGCTTAAACCAATGCATAGGTATTTCATCTGCTCCTGTGATTTGGGGAGGTAGTGTGAACTTGAATTCTCACCTTGGCTCCAAGCAGCAAATCTGGTGACCGGTACCACAGGGTCACCACTACAGGCGTGTACGGCTTCAGGGGGGAACCATACTCCCGCGCCAAACCAAAGTCGCCAATCTACAGTAGAAGACAGATGGAGGGGAAAAAATGACTTTAAGACAGTTTATGTTGAGTAGAGGATCAAGGCCTCTGCTTTATTGATGTTCCTCTAGAGGGGTGTATTTTGTTAAAGGGAAAATTAACTCATTATCGACTCACCACTAGGCTGATGGAGGGGTGGGTGAAGAGTTTGAGTCCACAAAACACATTAGGATTGTCAGGGGCTTAGACTAAAAACATTGAGTAAATGACCTCGTTTCGGGTCAAATATGAATGTCGGGGCTTGCGGACACTTGGATGACACCACATGATCAGTATGGAGGCATGTTGTGTTTTTTCTGTCGTTTTATTGTCACGTCTGAAGTGTAGGTCACCATTGAATTCAATTGTATTGGATTCTGCTGTAACAAGGTTTACTTCTGAGACTCCAGAAGTGTTTTGTGGACTCAAACACTTCACCCACTCCTCCATCGGCATAGTAGTGAGTAGATGGAGTAGTGAATTTCTTATTTTTTTTCTTTTTAGCCCTTGAGCGTTCATAGAAAATGAAATGACAGCACCACACAGGATACATGTTGAAAAGATGTATGATGGATTGTGATTTTTATTTGCTACTGTCCTCTTCCATTAAATTCACACTAATAAATGGTCTGTATGAACCTAGTTTATTTACACATGGACCCAGCCTGTTGGACATTTAGTCAGAAGTTCATGCTCTAATTGACTTTTAGTAATCATAGGCTGTTTGCGCGACTGGACTGTGCCGCGACTAGCTTGGAGGAAAGTTGGGCATCATCGACAGACGAATTAAAGGAAACCCTTTTTTTAAGTTTGTGTATTGGTACATCTATATATATTATAATTCCCTTGCTGGATGCGGGGAAGTTTCCTAACTACCCCAGTTCTTGTAAAACAATTCTATCTATATCTCTATTTAATACTGTAGGATTAAATACTCCAACTGTAAATTTCATTTTCAGACTTACTTACTGCCCTTTCACAGCAATATATAAACTAAAATATGTGTTTGGGTAGGAAAGTCCACTTCGCTTCAAACGTGGAGGAGTGGACATATGATTCTATGTTGAGAACCAAATTGATAACTGTGAGAAAGACTAAAACCAATAATGTAAATGTGAACCAAAAGAAAATCGGCAGTAAATGTAAAACTACTTCACTTTAAATTACATAATTGCAGAATTAGATTTTGCTACAGACCCTTAGCTCCTTAAGTTGCTCTCTAGGATCTCAGGAAGAGTAGCTGTTGACAAGTGTTGGTTTCATTATATCACTGTTAGTTGTTAACTAACAGTGATATAATGAAACCATATCAATGGGATCCACAGTCCTAAACATACCTTGAGGATTCCCTTGTGGCTCAGCAGCAGATTGGACGTCTTCAGGTCACGGTGCAGAATCCAGTTGTCATGGAGATGTCGGACTCCTCGAAGCAGCTGAATCATCAGAGTCTTTACTTCACCTTAAAAAAAAAGGGTCATGATTTAAAATAACTTTTTTGAGATGCAAGAGAGACCTTCACTGCTAAAGGTCACATCTACATCTGCAAGAGAGAACATATTTCTATGATATGGACCACAGCTCAATCACGTCTAAACTCACCTGGTAGGAAGGGCTGCTTCATGGTTTCCATCAGACTCTTCAGATCATGTTCTACATAGTTCATCACGATGTAGATCTTGTCCATATTGCTTCCAACAACTATTTCCTGGTGTAGGGAAAGAGCAGATACGATTTTTTTCTGGAACAGCATCAATAAAAGCATTGGTGCCTATATAAGAATTGTCTAAGTCTTCTCACCCTCACGGTGACGATGTTTGGGTGTTGAGCTTTCAGAATGGTATTGATTTCTCTTAAAGAGGTTATGGGGAAGCCCTCCTTCTCCTTCTCCATCTTCAGCCTTTTCAGGGCCACAATCTCATCTGCAAACATTAGACCGCATTTACTGTCTCTTCAAACAACAAGACTGATAATCGTCAATGCAAATCTATCTGCTCAGTTATTCTCATACCAGTCTTTTTGTCCTTGGCTCTGTACACTACACCATAGGTTCCCTCCTCTATTCGGTTCAGACACTGGAACTCCTCAACACTGCGACAACCCTGAAAACAAACAAACCAACAATATAACTGACTGAAGACTTCTACATACACTCACTTGTATTAGGGGATTACATACACAGTATGTGTATAATTTGTGGGGATGTAGTTTGTGCTAATTTGGTGCTGACCTGTAAAGCAGGCAGATACTTTGGCAGCTCCTTCTTCAGCTCCACAGGTGAAATTGGGGGAGAGTCTGGGATGTAATTCTCTTCAGGAGTGGGGGAGCGTGAGTGAGTCTGAGACTGAGGAGTGGGGTCACCGTCACCTGCTTCATCCTCCTCCTCCTCCTCATCATCATCCTCCATGTCTTCTCCACTTTCCTCTGAGTCGTGGTCAAAACGGGACTCAGGCACTGCAAAGTGAAGTATTAATTTAGTTAGTTTTTTTCCGCTTAGTGATATACAGCTTACAAATAGTAATAATATTTTGAAAGCTTAGCATTTTGTGTCTTTAGCCACTAATCACAATTCAAAATGTAAGTGTGACTGTAAAATTTAACAATAACAAACAAAAATGTCACAATATGGATACCTTAGTAATCTGAAGAAAGATTCCTGTACTTTTCACTGTTGTAAACCCCAAAATTAAAAGACCCGTCACCATGTCAAGACATTGGGCAAATTAGAGAGAGTTGTCAGCTTCAAACCCACCTGCAGGGATGTGATTTCCATTTTCCCTCTCCTCTTCAAAGTCTTCCTCCGACTGCTCGTCCTCACTCACATCTTCTGTAAAGGAGGAAGCTGCTGTGTTAAACCTAAGATACTGTAAAACTGAACCCATCAAATTTACAGAAGTTGTAATAGTGGAGCAGTTTAAAAATGTTTTACCTGCACTCTGCTCAGACCTTTCTGAGCATGTGACTGACTCCCCTTCATCCCCTTCTTCTTCCGCACCCTCACTCTGGCTGCTGGACTCCTCTTCATCTTCATCATCCTCTTCATCAGAGCCTGATCCTGATGCTAAACAAGAATGAGATGATTGGAGCACAACTTTATTAAATAATCGGAAGAAATGTAACTGTAAAACTGCCATGTCATCATGATATTGGTTCTGGTGGTTATGTATCGACACCTTCTTGTACAGTTAAAAGCTTTGCTGTCAAACTTAATGTTTATCCTCCCATCACATCTTGCATTCTAAAGTAGCCATGTCACTACAGATATTGAACATAAATTACTGTGAGATTGCTGTAGTGTGCAAATTGGTCTTTGCATGTGCTGTCATTTGTTTGCTGTAAGTGTAGATTAGATGGTCCATTACCTATGGAGGATTCTGCAGTGCTGGTCTTCCTTTCACTGTCACTGATGTCCTGAAGGTCTGCGAGCAGGTCTTTGCCATCCTGCTTCTCATCCTTCAATGCTGCAGAGAAAAGGTAGTGTGAGCTATGCTGAAATGTGATCTCAGAGAATCGTACCAAAAAACAATGAAAGGGTACAGTTACAGCTAAGAAATATGGGAAATAGAGATTTTTTTAACAGAGATATAATGGTAAACTCACTTGCACTTGTCCGTTGTTCACTGTGTTCAGATCTGTTTTGGGGAAGGCGGGTAGGACTGCGGCTGCGATGAGTTTGTTTTGTCTTATCATCATAGTCATCAGGGAGCATCCTGTGGTGAGACGGCACTGTGGAAATAAAAGCCTATTATTCACTGCTGTAGACACCAACTTAGAGTCCATGTGTTAGGTGTTCAGTAAACTGACAATGAATGCTGTGGATTTTGTGCTTAAATTAACTTTTCAACATTTTGGGAAATATGATGTCTTATATGTATTCTTGAGTGTGTGTATTAGCTACAGAGCTGGAGTCAGGAAGTGTTTTTAGAATGACTGATGACAGCTAGCTTGGCTCTATGCAAAGTTTAAAAAGCCCGTTGTCCAGCACATGTCTGGGTTCGCTCACTGACCTTCTCGTCGACCCCCTCTTTCTTTGCGTCGCTCCTCTGCCCTCCTCTCTCGATCCTTGAGCTCTCGTTGCTCTTTCTGCTGTTCTCGCAGCTTTCTATCCCGTTCACGCTGGCGCTCCTGCTGCTCCAGGCGGTCCCTGTGGTCCAAAAAAAACCCAGGAGATTCCACTCGAGGTCTGTTCAGATAACCAAAGGTCCAGTTTTGTCATTGTTTGCTGTATTTTTTGTTTGGGTTGATAAAATTTGACACAATTAGTTTATGGTTGTGAAATTGCTCTGATGGCTTCACAGCTATACTCAGTGATTGACATATTGTCCCATCTGAATTTGTGGTTCCTCTCTAAGGGCAACACTCACCTCTCTCTTCGAGAATGAGCTCTGGCCTGTTCCCTTCGTTTCTGCCTCTCCCAGTCTCGCCGGGCTTTGTCCTCCTCCCACAGACGCTTCCTGCGCTCACTCTCTCGCTCTTTTTCTTTGTCTTTCGGTCGGACATGTTTACCTACTGTAGAAGCAAAAATCATGAGTCGAAAAACACCCCCAAACACAGTTCCAAATGTGTTTCATTCAGCTTCAAAACAATGTGTTTTTATTAAACCATATCTCATACCTCCTTCATCAGAGTGACTGCGGTGACGTCTCTTATCTTTTCTCTTTTCCTCCTTTCTGTGGTGAGATTTGTCTTTCCTCGCTATCTGCTGTGGAGGCTTGATAGCTAATGAGTCATCTTCCTCTCCTCTGCAAATAAATGAAATACTGTGAGACTCTGACAAGCCAGTGGTACTGGCTTGTATATCATTTCCAAAGGAAGACAAAACATTAAATTATTACGTTTAATTATTACATGTATACTTGCCTACACCATAAAAATACAATTTCCGGACTTTTCATTCAACAACAATAAGTTTACTCATGTTAAGTTTTCAAAAGATTCCCTGCACCTGTCCTCTGTTGAGTCTTCCCGTGTGTACGGGGAATTACGAATTGTTATTTCCATTCTTTGATCCTGTAGTTCTCCTTCCTCCGGAGTGTCTCGTTTGGATTCCCGATCATCCGCCTGTGGAACAAGGCTCTGTGTGAACTGTGTAAACAAAAAGAGCACAGGTTTAGGCTGCAGCTACAGTTAATTGTTAAATATATCCTCAGATAATGATTATGGTGCAAAACCTAAGTTAATTATCCAATATGCTATTTGTAATCATTTATATTAAAACTCATCACATTGACCTGTAACATTAAATTACAATAATTATAAGTGACAGCTATGATAAAATAACATTTTTGAATCAACGTGTACGTGTCATATGGGTCTTAGATTAACTTTGAAATACTTTACATTTTTCTGGCGCTTGGGGTCTGTTTTCTGTTCTAATTCTCTTCTACGTTTCTTCTCAAGTAGGATTTCGTCAAGAGTTTTAACTTTCCAGGTCTCCTTTTCGTCCCCCATCAGCATCCACTCTGCACCGCCTGGTCCACATCAAACACAACACAAGTATTCTTTACATGTGGTCTCAGCTCAGTTACATGTAAATAGTAAATAAAGAAATGTGGTTATAACAGATCGAGGACAGAGAAGAAGCATCTACCTGTCAGTCATTGCTATGTTTTTCTTTTCACCTGGTGTACTTGGATCTTTTTACTAACTAGATCAACTGTTTATATTCCATTTCACTTTTTCTGTTAGTCGTGCATGTTCCAAACACCTTTACGGACAAAAACCACAGTGACATAAGATCATTTAAAACAGATGCACACGCCGCAGACAACCAGTCCCGACGACAACAAAACGATTTATTAAAACGTCACTTCTACTCACATATATATATATATATATGTCTTAATTCTATCACAGTTTCACCAATGCATCGTTGCACCGACAATGAAATGGGGCTCGGAGCTCACTGTGTTTACGATACGACGTGATTCTGGCGGTCATTTGTGTTTAGCTGCAGTGCAGCAAAACAATACAGCGCGTGTTAGCTGACATGCTAATGAGACGTAGAGCCTGCTAACGTTATACATCTGTTTACCTTAACGCAATGGTTCAAGTTTAAACCAGCACATGAAGCAAAACGGTCTTTAGCTACTTTTAAGCCCGCTGTGTCTTGTTAAGTCCAACGTCATGCTAACGTATTAGCTAACGAACGGCTAAAACTAGCACGGGGTACAGTTGCTAAACACCTCCCGCAGCTAACTAGACGGGTTTAAAAATAATCATTAGAGTAGCCGTTTGGGGAATGAACTACAGAACATATATCCGTTTCCGAAAGTCTCATTAAAAGCCCAGATACAGTAAAAGGTGAAGTTATCCACGGCGCATTGAAAACGGTTCAACAAACCTGAAGTATGCGCAGCGGTATTATGGTACACACCGGAAGTGTTTATGCGATGGTAACGTTTGGAAAACTTCCGGTGTGAAACAACGACGTCCTATAATATGATATAATATAATTTGATTCCCAAATATGTTATATTATATAACAAATATGTTATATAATATAACATATGTTATATTATATAACATATTTGGGGTCTTCCCATTTCAACCAAAATTGTTATTTTACGTTCAAAGGCATCGCTAATTAGGGCCCGAGCACCGAACAGTAGGAGACAGTGGGAGGCCCTATTGAAATTGTAAGGCAAATGAATTGGCTTTTTGAGGGCTTTAACATGCTCAAATCGTCACCAAAGTGTGCAGAAAATTAGAAAGTGGTGAAAATGTACGTATTCTGGAGTAATTTTAAATGGGTGTGGCAAAATGGCTCAACAGCGCCCCCTGGAACGCGTTCACATTGACCGATCTTCACAAAACTCGATACACATGTGTATCATGACCAGACAAACAAAAAAGTCTGGAGGTGCAATTGGAAAAAAGCAACAGGAAGCCCGCCATTTAGCATTTAGTGGCAATTTTCACATTTTTACTTTGACGAACTTGTCCCAGGGCTTTCATCAGATCAACTTCAAATTGAGATGAGCTGTCATCTAAACAAGATGGAGATAAAAACTACCTCAAAGATCGATTTTTCGTCACACGGTGTGACCGTGGCGCGTGGTGTGGCGTCAAGGTTTGATTACACGCCATCAAAACATGAGGTTCTGTAGCTCGGACATACATGGACCATGAATCCTTTGATGCTGAGTTGTCAAAATGTGGAATATGGCCAAAATTATTTCTTAACTACCATGTATACCCAATGCTGTTTCCATGGTGATGTGGGATAATGATGCCGCAGAGTTCCACAGGATATTTTTTCTGTCATTCTTAATACCTTATATTTTTGTTCATTCATTTTTTGCCACGGATTTTGTGAAGCCCTTTGTAACCTTGTTTAGATAAGTGCTATACAAAAAAAACATTGTTATTTTTAGTATGTTATTTCTTTGTCTATATCATATTATATATAGAAACTCTCAAAATGTCCGTGCAGTGTCTATCTGTCCATGAGGGGGCAGCAGTGTCCAACAATGATGTTGAGCCATGAGCTCCACTGATCCTTCCAGAGTTAGTCAGTTACAACTGTGCAGCTAAACCCAAACACACACAGAGCAGTGCTGAGGTCTATGGGTCTCACAGAATGTTCCATGTGAGGCCCTAAGCCCTGGAGGCAGCCTCCTACTCCCCTAACACTGGTGGAAAAGTTAATATGTAAAATGCAACTGTATGGTTGATGTTTATCACAGTAATTATTTTGTCCTGATAGATAAAAGTAAAATAAAAAATAGAAGTCAGTTTATCGCTTCATATTCTCTGCAGTACGTTTAAACATATTATGGTGCAGAGGAAGGAGAACCAGGAAATGTAGGAAATTGCTTTACAGTCCACTATCTGACCAGGATGTGATGAAACCGGAGACTATCCACTGATTGAATTGCTCTTTATCACTGAGTAGGAGTCATATAAGCCGGTGAATGTCAACAGTTGGAAAACAAGCAATGAATTTATGACAGAGTGACCTCAGTAAACACATGTACTGAGGCCAAGGTCTCTTACCGAGCAGGAGGAATGGCTCTAACAGTCTCAGTGTCTGACGTGGTTTTAAAAGAGCTGGAGACCAGAGCTTTATGTGCAGAGCGTTGACTGTTTCTGACTCAGGTGAGTACAAACTAAGTTTATTTTCATGTGGGGACATGAACTGAACTCTTCTTTGAGTGCGAATCATCAAATCACTGCCTTTTGAATCTGATTATTTCCGTCACATGGTCTGATTAAACAATTAAATACGGACTGACGTGATTTTCTCTAAATATTTTAAATGTAAAAGGTAATAAATACATGTGATAGAACTTTAAATACAATATGATGTATTTTAAGAAGATTATTAATACTAATTATTTTGTAAAATTACTTAATATTAGAATTAAATATTCAGATTTCCTTGTTGTAAGGATGCCTTAAAAACACTTTATGTTCCGCAGAGTTGTCGATGTTTTGTTGCACACAGTCGACTCGTCCTCCTCACTGTGTCAGAGTTCATGTGTCCAGGCTGAGCAGTGAAGCAGTGAGTGAACAGTGATTCCAGCATCAACCCCTGAGGAGAGGAAGGATTTCCCACATGGACTCCAACAGAGCCGGCAGTGTGCAGTATGATCGCTGGAACGAGGACAACGTCAACATGAATGTGGAGGCATCACAGTCCACTGGGATGAGGTGAAACATGAGGACGTCTGACATAAAGATCCAACAGTTTCTAATATTCTGATGCCATTGAAGAACAAATATATACAGCTATAGGAAGATGTGTGTGAGATAAATCAGATACTGGGACATGTCAGGACTTAACTGGCTGGGTGGGGTTCTGGAAAACCTTTATAGTCAAACTTAAGTCAGAAAAGTCCATTTTACTCTTTGACTCTTCCTCCACTTCTCTTACACTCACAGGATCTACAACAGAGTGTGTGTCGGCAGCACTGGAGTAGCAGTGAAGACAGCAGGAGCTCTGGCTGCACTGGTGTCCATCTACATCATAGGATATGTGACAGGGTATTACATCCATAGGTGCTGATGGTGGAGCTCAACCTGGAGAGAAAAGCACTCGCACATTGTAGATTAAATCTTTATTCAGAAGAGCAATCAATCCAGGTGTGTTAAAAAAATCAGTGATTATTTCAGTCTTATTGTTAATACACAAACTCAAGTCACATAGAACTCTGCAAGTAAATCTTCATCAGTTCAGTCTTATTGTTAATACATCAGTTCAGTCTGGTTTGTCTTTCATTATCCTCATGTAATTTTTTAAATACAGTTAAAGTAATGTAAACATTATTTTTGTAATAATTTCTATTCTGAAAAATACGTTTATTAATTAAGCTGCAGTGCTGCAACCATGAATCCGCGAACTGTCTAAATGGATTTTCCAAATCAAATTGTGTCTTTCTGGTTTTGTGTCATAATTGAATTGCATTTAAGAGATATGTTGTATTATCTGGTTCCCAAAGAGTCAGCGCAGTGACAGCAGCAGTGATGACAAAGGAGAATCTGAGCTGATTTTAAACCTGACTGGCATCAGCCCACTGCAGTTTTAAGGATCATTACTGTCATATTTCTTTGGTCATACTGAAGGGGCCACCTGCTGCAAGAGCAACACTGATTTTATTATATGTATTTATTTATTTGGCTGTACGACTTCTGATTTTCATTTTATTCCCCTCCAAATGATATCCCTCTGGTAAGGCTGACTCTTTCTTGTGCAGCGATACAGCAGCAGTTTCCCTCTCTCAGAGAAGCCTCTTCGTCCACTGATAACTGGTGGAAGGATGTAGCTGCTGGCCGAAGTCATAGTTTACCCTGGTTTAGGGGCTTGGAGTAATTCCCTAGTTATTTATTAACTCATGGATGTCAGTTCAGTTTTCTGAGGCTCTGAATTCAGGTCATTAAAAGTTCATCAATCTACTTTTCCAAACTCTCTTTTTCTTTCGTCAGACAAATCCTCTGCTGCTCAGAAAGTGACGCCAACACGTCTGATTGATGAAACTGATTTGTTCTGCAATGAAAGCTCACTTTTGGATTTCAAATAAATCTACTACTTTTCTTTGATGTATTTTATTTTTCCACAGCAGAGTCTGATCTATATTTGCCACTAAGGGTGTCCACTGACATTGCGAACAAATGGAGCTGGATCTTCAGTTTGTTCTTTACCTTATGGCCTTAATCTGAGTCATTATACAACTTATTACAAAGAACATTTTAAAGGATAATTAAAATGTTCTGTGTGATGGACCTTTGAGCCGTGAGGATGATTTCCTGTCTCTGTGCACCCGGAAAGCAGAACTGTGTCCTATAAAAACTGCTGCACACACTTCCATTCAAACTAAAATTAACATTCATTCTCTGCAGATGAATCCAAGTATTTATATTTTTGTCATTAGGAGAAAAGGTCAGCTACACACCAGATATCTCATTAGCTGAGTCCAGTCTTTACCAACACCAATATGTACCACAGTAATACAATAGTATTCTTATAATTGCCTTAACTTACCTAACGTATCTATATCCTTTGATGGGTCACTGGGGAGTGGGTGCCAATCCCAGCTGATATTGGGTGAGAGACAGGGTACACCCCTGACACAAAGAGACACACATTAACACCTATGGTCCATTTAGTGTCCCAAATAACCCAACCCCAATCTGCATGTCTCTGGACTGTGGGAGGAAGCTGGAGTGACATGACATCTCCTCAGCCGAACTGGGATCCAAACCGGGAACCTTCTTTTTGTGAGGCAACAGTCCAATACCATGCCGACCCTTGTTTTATGTAAGATAGGAAATTATACAACAAATACAAGTGTTATTAATCCTACTGGCAATGTGCCTATAGGCAAATTATATATTCCTTTTAGAAATAGTCTTTCTAGCAGTCACTGAACATCTAACAGACGTTGTGGTTTCAAGTACATTATTTTGTACAGGTAAGACTAAGGTCTATTCCAGGATGGCAGAGGAAAGAGAGTGGAGGTGAAGCTTACTATGATCAGTGTCCATGTCTTCTTTAAAGACCAGCAAGCAGATTCAATCCAAAAACGGATCTCTGGTCATCTCTCTGATCTGTACAGTGTAACCAGTTGATCATGAAAACATTAACATTAATATCTACATTAAATAATGAAACCGAATCATCTCTGACATTTATATCACTTAGGTCTTTGAGTACATTTTGATATCAATCAGCGTGAAAGGAAATAACATAACAACATAAATAATCAGAAACATAGATTAATATTTCATTTTCCTTCCCAAAAGGAGTAGTTAGATTCAACAAGCTTGTCTTGTCTTGTTCTAACACTATTCTTTACTGCCCTGTCTCCCAATGTTAAATAAAAGTGAAAAACAAATCCTGGATCTGCCCCATGCATCTAAATTTACCCATACTGCATCCTTCCCAAACATTCTGTATGCACATTCAGACATTTCTCTACTAAATAAATAAACCTAATGTAAAACGGACACTTATTTATACCTTACCCAATTCTGTATAATTCCTGCCCTGATCTTAATATTGTCCTCCTGAAAATCACTTAACAGACATAAAAATCCATAAAGCTCAACCCAAACTAAGATGAATAAGTTCTCAGTACTAAAAACTACAATAACACGAGTGGAGTTCATAGCTCTGCAAAGGAACAACAGTGTCCTCCTTGGATTCAATTGAGCTGCATTTCACACACTCACAGACAACAGCTCCCAAAACATGCCTGTTTTCTTTTCAAGATCAAAATATTGTTATCTGGTAACATGGTGCTAATGTTGAAAAATCTCTCAATGTTAAAGAAAGGGAACAAAAGATCCTGGATCTGCCCTTAAATGTACCCATACTGCATCCTTCCATCAAGTTTCATGGAAATCTGTTCTTTTGTTTTTGTAACAAAACACATGGAGAAGGGACAAAAAAGAAAGAAGGTAAAAAACCCAAAGAAAGCATTAATACACACACACACACACACACACACACACACACACACACACACACACACACACACAGACACAGAAATGACTGATAATCCGTATGCACTTTATCTATAAAGCTGAGCCCTAACCCTAAACCAAAATATACGTATAAAATAAACATACATGAACCATATAAAGTAAACACCTATAATAATCAAATATTGAAAACAAACCATGAAAATTAACACAAACTAATAAATATCTCCTACATCTGCTCTGCCCAGTTAAGGTAAAATGTTAAAGTGACACATTACTTTTGCAATGTTTTGTCTTCATTCATCTCATTGGATTATTCTATAATAATTATTTGTGTCATGACGTTGGGTCAAAATAAATCCCTGTTTGCTGTGTTGCAGATCACTCCACTGGTGCTGTGACGTGCACGTGTGGTCCCTCCGTGATCAGCTGTGTGGAGGGAGGGGGGGGGGGAATCCGTCAGTGTGACGTCACGGGTCGCAGACAGCCGGGGGGCGGGTCGCTGCGAGCAGGAGCAGCCCGGGAGGAGTGAGGGGGACTCGGGAGGAGTCAGCGGGGAACGGCCGCCTCTTCCACCACAGCGTGTCTGAGCAAAATGAAACATGGATGAGGAGGTCGCAGAAAGTTGGGAGGAAGCTGCGGACAGTGGGGTAAATACCGAAGCGCTCCGTGCAGCTCCACCGCGAAGCTGCCGATCGCGTTGTTGTCCACTTTGTTTCCACTCTGGTGCTTTCAGAAGTTCGCATTACGTGTATTTTCCGCGTTCACGACTCCCACGGGCCAACAATGTGGCTAATGCTAACGCTAGCTCTGCGAAACTTGGTGAGCTAACGTCAAGTAGCTGGCGAGCGAGACGGGTTCAACCCAAGCAAGCTGCGGGACGGTTGTTATTTTCCCCCGACTTCACACGAAGTGGCGTTAATGTGTCCGTTTAATGGCTGAACTGCACACGCGAGCTGAGCCAAGTGAAGTTAACGTCCAGCTAGTGGAAATGCTAAGGCGTCAGCTAATGCTAGGCTAACTGTGGAGTACATGGCTAACGTGGAAAAACTGTCAATTGGCATATTGATTTTCTAACCTCCCCACACGAGATCCTCCACTATAGCCTCATTCAGTTGTGAAAACGCTGAGATGTAGAACTGTTATTTGAACAAAATGTCAACTGGGACACTGTTTTCCTAGACACCCGACCAAGCGGCTGACGACGACGACTCTTAGCATCGCGGATCACTTTGAGATGTCCACATTTTGTGAGGAAGATGAGTAACTTCAAAGGACTGTTGGCCTTCACTTATCAGATTTTAACCTGGACCCTGATTTAACCTGCTCATGTTGAAATGCTAGCAGGCGGGATGTCGGCGTGCTGAACTAACTTGTTGGCTTCCTGTTAGGTTACAAGGCCATGTAGTTGGTGGACAACATTATCGGCCATGTTACCAACTCGTAGCAGAGCAGCGAGGTAGTGCTCTGGCCACACAAGGCAAGTTGTTACCCTCCAGGTAACATTCCTTTAGACACTAGCAGTCATGGCGGTGGTCTGGCAGACCATCACCAGCGCACGACGTCAACAGCGTGGCTCTGAGAAGAAGTGAACGTCACCAGCTAGTCCCCCTCGAGGTCCAGATCATGAATCTGTGACTTTAGGTAGTTGGTGTGAAACGTGAATAAAAAGCAACCTCAGCGAACCCCTTCGTAGAAAGTTTCTGTGTCAACATCTGCAGGCTAATGTTGGCTAGCTGAGCGGGTCTCTTCTGACTTGGCAGCTCCCGACACATGTATAAATAGCTCGTAACTAAAACCAGCTCTTCCACCCGCTCAACTACTTGCTTCATACCTGCAGAACTTTTCTTCGCATCCACACTCAACGTGAGCTCCTTGTTTGTTTCCACGAATACATGTCTTGAGTTATTTTCTCACTCCCACAGGAAATGGAAAAACGGTTAGAAGAGAAGCTAAGGATCAGCCAGAAAGAAAGGTAAACCCACAGTTGTAATGCTTTCAAAGGTTTATTTGACCTTTCTTTCAAAACTACTGTGTTGCTTATGATTAGTTTAGTTTATTTCTCAAGTTTTTAATAATCCGCAACATACGTGTTAAGAAAAAACACTTCTAACCCTATTCTTTATTAAATCATCACACAAAATCATATAACTCCACTCTCCCCCTTGTGTCCCTCCAGCCACTTCATCGCTGTAGTCTTCTTATGTGAATCATAACGCTTTCTATTCATCTTCTTGGTTTCCGTACCTCTCATAAAAGATGTCTTTGTACATCTTATCAAACAGTTTTTTCCTCTGTTTGATTTCTTACCTCAGCCCATTCCATAACATTTTTCTTACTCGTCTTTATACGTACTTACCTGACCACACACTAAGACTTTTTACAAACTACTATGAGCCACTCTTCAGTTCACTATGCATGTGATCTCTGAAGAACTAATAATGCACTGGTTCATTCATATGGTGGCTGATACTGACTTTATTAGGTAGATTGGATATTGGTCTGACTTGACTGATGGATGTAACAGTCTCCAGTTACATTCATGCATTCCCAGTTTTAGCCTTGCAGTAATTCCTGTCCTCATAACTTTAAAATGTACACAAAGAGTAATATGCAGTTTTTTTCTCAATGGAAACACTGGTAAATGATTCTGTGTTGATACTGTACCTTCAGTTGAGGTACTGCTATTAGGAGGGGAATCAATTGGATTGTTGCATCCCCATTCTTCATAAAAATATTTTTGTCAATTGTTAAACTAAGCTTACCTGAAGAACACATACTAACTATTCCTTTACCACATGTTATATTGATGAGCAAGAAACTGAATAAGTCCTGAATGTGTTGGGGTTTCTTTCAGATGTCTTTTGGTCATGCATATATCTTCTAAGCTACTGACTCCCCGTCTTTATGATGTGGCCTTGTCCTCCCTCCAGGGAGTCCAGTAACAATTCTCCGCCAAAGACAACCATGATGATACAGGACGACTCTCTACCAGCGGGGCCCCCACCTCAGATACGCATTTTGAAGCGGCCGGCGAATAACGGGGCACTGGGATCCTCCTTGAATCAGAACAGACCTACACTGCAGGTCAAGTCTCTGGCTCAGCGAGAGGCGGAGTACGCAGAGGCAAGGAAGAGAATCCTGGGCAGCGCCTGCCCAGAGGAGATGCCTCAAGACAAGCCCAACACTGACAGGTAATATTGACAGGCTGAGAACTGTTTGCTAGGTGACAGCAGTAAACACCTGTGGTTGTTAAGTATTTAAATGTTTTTATCTCCAAGACAAAATGCTGCTGAAACCTGGGACGTGTGAGCACTTTCTCACTGGCTGCTGGCCTTTGAAAAAGTATGCTGTCTCTAATTTATTCCTGTTTCCTCTCTTTCTGACAGGCCAGGACGCAATAACTCTACAATGCCTTTAGAGGACACCCGATCAACCAATCACACTGTCCGACAGCCAGCGGGTCCAGATGGCACCCATGGCTTCCGACAGCACAGATAAGTGGGCCTCAGCCATCGAGAGTAGAAAGATCAGGGGCCTCCTGCGAGCAAAGACACATTGTATTCTTAAACTTCCTTCAGTTCTATGATATCAGAGGGGCAGTGAATTACAGAGGGGCACTGCTGCTCCACTCCTCCCACCAGCAGTCACGTGGAACTGCCAGGGAGCGAGGAACTCCAGGATGAAGTCAAACGCTCTTTTCTCTCTCCCAATCCCGTCTGTTTGACACTGTGATTATGGACATCTTCTGGACTCACTGTGATGATCCCTTTAAGAGACGCCTCTCACCTCCATCTCGCTCCTCCTTCAGTGCCCGGCGGCTCCTTCTCAGGATGCCTGCAAGGCAGAAGCAAAGACTTTACAGGAGACGTGATGGGCCATAGCAAAATGAGATGAGCTGGTACTTGTGCAGCAGCTTCTCCCCAGCAATAATACCACACATCCCATCTCAAACTATTCATGTTTTTAGTTTTTCAGATGTTGGTTCACAATTTTTTAAATCTTTTTAAGGATGACCAAGTGCAGATTAAAGTATTTAATTATTATTCACCACAAAAACAGCAATTATGAAGAATTTTTCAAATAAACAGCTGTAGCTGCAGTTTGTATTGAATAGACAGCATTCAAAGTTTCGCAATTTGTGTTAAAATGATTGTAAAATGCCACATTTAGGTTTTTACACAGTTTGAACGCAGACTCCAGGGCTGCAGCTTGTTGTGTCAGATCTCCCACAGTGAACTCAGCCCCGAATGCTGAGTATTTATTTGCTACCTATTCAGTAACTGAGCTGTTAGCATTATCAGTGCACCCCTTAATGTGTATATTGCCATTTGTTTTAAAAAAACTGAGGGTAAGGGTCATGTGTGTCTAGTTTTATGTCTGACATGTTATGTTTACGGTTTTTGTTTTTTAATTAAGCTTTACAGCTGTCTTCTTTTGACTGTCACTTCATTATTTCTATTTAAAAGTAAAAGAAGAAAAAAAAGGATTGTGGATCTAGGTCCATTTTTAAGTAGCTTTTCTGCCCTTTTGTATGAGATTGCAGCAATGTCAGCAGTATTTTAATCAAAATGAACCAAAAGCCCATTTAAAAACCAACCTGTACATGCTTCAGGTAAATCGGATGTCATTATTTGAAGGTGTTGTTGGCAGCAAGTCAAGGGAGGTTCAGGCGGGGAAATTAATTCACTGCTGTACTTCAATGGCCGATTCGTTGCGTCTGAACCTTGTCATCGGCGCGCTTGTCTGATCGCGTCCTTCTCTGACGTACAGTATGTAGGAACTCAGGTGCAAGTGATTGAGACTGAATGAATGAATGAAATGAACGAAGATTGTATTTTTCCAGCAGGTTTGATTGCGCAAAAAGCAAATGTCCATATTTGAGTTTGGGTCTGCACTTTGTTAGAAGAAGTGCTCTGTGAACTTGAAACGATGTTCACGTCCCAAGATGAATATGTTTTATTTTTGTCTTAAGTGTTGGCAACTTGGTCACAATATGAAACGGTTACACCCACTTTGCTCTCGTGTTCAGCACCTGATGGTCCACTCCTGAAATGTAGACACAGTTGGATGTGAACCAGAGAAGTAGCAGTTAGCTCACTTTCCGCTGTGCCCCGATAGACATGACTAGTGTTTTCCACATTTACTTGTTCAAATGAGAGATCTCTATAAAGCCATATTCAGTGATGCACATCATCAGTAGAAAAGTAATAAGAATGGTTGAATTCAGCGTGTGCCTCCTGTATCATGTATTTACTTTGCGGTTGTGGGTTTTTATTAGGGTAGTTCAAGAAAGTGAATATATTTGAGGAAGTCTAGCAGGAGACAGACTGGTCTGGCTGAGCTCTTGAGTGAGAACACAAACTGCCTGTAAATACTGATTTAATAAAATGATTTGCCAAAAAACTATCTGCATGTTGTGATGCTTGCTCTTTAAAGGAGTTTCATTTCTGTAGTTGAAAGTAGTGCTAGTAAATATAGTGGATCCACGTCCGATGTTACTGCTGATATTTAGAAAATCTTTTGAAAAACTACTCACCAACTACTCTGGGAATGAAACAGAAATCTCAACCCACACAACTAAAACCAGAACTATACCTGGACAGGAGAGGTGAGAGAAAATGTGTGGTTTGGGTAGCATGACCCTTTATTTACAACATGCAAACCAACCAGTACAGTCTATCAATAACGATCATTGATTGGAAATATGAACACAATTCAAGACACACTGAGGTATAAATGCATAAAAATTGTTTTTATTAACAGGTAAACACAAATTTGCATTGTTGGTCAAATTATGGTTGCAGCTCAGACATCTGCACCGCTGACCGACAGTCAACTCTCCCTTGCTGCCAACATTACTGCAACAATTCGCTCATGTAGATACATGCTGCACAACATCAGAATACGTCCCCTTCACACTCAGGAGACGGCGTAGGTTCTGGTTCAGGTTCTGGTCATCTCACACATGCAGCTTCCTCCTGGCTGGTCTGCCTGCCAGTGCCATCCGACCTCTGCAGCTCATCCAGAATGCAGCAGCTCGACTGGTCTTTAACCTACTTAAATTCACTCATGCTCCTCCACTCCCTTCACTGGTTACCAGTGGCTGCCTGCATCCGTTTCAAAACACTAGTACCTGTGTACCGTGTGGTGAACGGATTGGGTCCAGTCTACATCCAGGACATGGTCAAACCTTACACCCCAGCCCATCCACCCCCGCATCTGCCAATTGGCTTGCTGCTCCCTCACTGTGAGTTAACCACTCAACAAAATCACGGCTGTTTGCTGTTCTGGCTCCTAAATGGTGGAACGAGCTCCCCATTGACATCAGGACAGCAGAAAGTCTACACATCTTCCACTGGAGACTAAAGACACATCTCTTCCAACCACCTCGTGGTTAAATGCACTTATTCTAAGTCACTTTGGATAAAAGTATCAGCTAAATGTAATGTAAAAATGTAATGACTGTCAAGTGTCCATCAGAGGGGAAACGGATGCTAGGACAAGCGGATGAGTGTGTCATCTGTGGGAAACAGTGTCTGATTGAGGGGCGGCCATGATGGCGAGTTAGACAGGAGCACGTGCAGACGTTTGTAATGTTTCTTGGACGGACGCCACCCACGCAGCAACCGAAGACACTTCAAGAGACCCAAGTCAATCAGCACCTGGATGAAGATAAAACAGTAAATGTACAATTAACAAGAGTTTATTTGTTACTGGTGCAAATAAACAATGAACCTTTTTTTTTTACTACAGATATTTTAACTTGTCAGAGCCTGGACTTATGGAGCCGATACCAATGTAAACAGGAGTAAACATGTTTAATACCAATAAATATTAAAACAAATATTAGGAAATGTTTCCTAAGATGTCGCTATGTAACCTTAATGACTAAGAAATGTAATTGAGGCTTGATATTTTATAGTTTAGCCATAAACAGATTTTCATAAAAAAGGCTCTGCTCTTTTAGGTGGTGCTGGAAAACTCAGACATTTGCGCGGGGAAAACTAATCTAATCATTTCCTTTTATATATAAATTATATTACAGATTTTGCATGACACACAAGAAAAGGAGTATGACAGTACAAGGAAATAGCTCATACACACACACACACGACAAACCAGTGGAACATGGTGTGGGTGGGGGGTTTCTATATGAAACAATGTGACCATAGGAACATTTGTATGCAAGTGATGTTACCCCAACACATACTTGGCTCCATCACATAAATACACTTTTTTAAAAAAGGTAGAAATTCCTTACATAGACAAGACACGACCAGGCCTGAAACACTGAATCCGGCCAAGACACAATTTTATTAGAAAAAGAGGAGGGCATGTTGTGAGTCCAGGAATGACACTTTATTGACCCATAGGCCATCACCACCCCCTTTCCTCCATACTTAAAGAGGTTCAGGAAATTCTCCAGTTATTTATTTAAGCTTAAAAATTTAAAGTGTTTTGTTGCCAGGTACGCTACCAATCTCTAAACACAGAAACTCTGAATCTCTAAAGACTGAACAAACATGAACCGTAGTGTGTATCAAGTAACAATTAAGACAAAAAGTGTCATAGATCCTAATGTTCAGGCGGATAGAAGATCACTCATGGAAAGAGCAAGAAGCACCATAACCTTATAATGGTATCTATAAATGTGAATCTGGAATGATGAACTCTGAGGAAGTTCCAACTGGGGGAAGCAGACTACAGTGGCAGACATGGTGTTGAAGACAACAATCGTCAAAAGTTTCACGACCACACTCACCTCCACAATAAAACAGACGAGGAAGTTGAGCGCAGCCACAGCGATGATAAGCATTTTGTAGTTCATATCAGAGATGTCGTACAGTGACAGTAGGAGGCAAACCCCAGGCCCAGGGTGCACCACCAGCCAAGTCATCACAGAGAAGAGGGTGATGAGCAGACAGAGGAAGATCACTTGGAATATGAGATGAAAAAAAAATCTATTAGTTTTTCATTATATTCACATTATATTTTATTATCCAATTTTTTGGCACTGCTTTGGACACACACCTTTCCAACCCCCCAAACCCTCCTGTTTGCTCATTACTGATGACTCACCATTGTAGTAGAAAGGTTTTTTGTGGGGGTAGCCCTTTGTGACCACCACAGCCATGATGATGTACTGGAAACCAGACAAAGCAAACACACTGGTGTCCTCCATGTTGGGAAGATTTTCTATTCCGAACACTGTTGAGTTGAGTGGGATATACCTAAAATGATACAACAGATTTGTGTACAGATTTGTATAAACATACTTTGTGAACAGGATTCAAATGTTCTGAAGGGTAATAAAAAACACTTTTTTCTACTGACCAGTCCTGTGAGGTGGTGATGAAGAGTGCAGCCAGCTGGCCCAGGATGATCATACAGCTGTGAATGAAGAGGCTGCCCAGGACGGGCAGGGTCATAAGGTTGGCTGGGGGTCTGCAGGGATGCAGCTGGTTGCTGGGGCCCCCTTTTCCCATCACGATGGCCAGAGTGGTCACCAGAGCAATGTCAAAGTACAGGAACTGCAGGTCAGCCACAGGTGTGTTCATCTGGACAAACACAATAAGAAGTTGCATGTTACAACAAGGTCCACTAACCCTGCCTGCTGAGAACTGCATGCCTGTCGCAGTTACAGCTGAGATCACTGATATTATGACAAGATCTGATGGAACAATGTGGCCTTGTCTACACTGCTGCTGATATTTGAACAAATATTTTTCCCTCAGCTTTCAAAAAAGTTCTCTCTGCCCACACGACCTTTGATTTACGAAATATTTATGTCACAAAAATTACTACAAACGCTCAGGCAAGCACGCCAGACCAGTAGGTGGGGTCTTCATCAAAAATCTGTCAGCCAAAACAGTTTGCTCTAACAAGTCATCACCTTTGGTAGTTCCATTCCTCCCTCATATCAAACTGGGCAGTGATCAAACACACTAAACTGTATAGTGGGGCTGTATTTGTTATGGGTGTTTTGTTTTTTTCGCAGGCCAAAACTCATTTTTTCTTGTAGTGTGATGTTTTTTCAGTGTCTTGTGTCAGATCAGTAATCAGCTGATCCAAGTTGTGGCGGACCCACCAGGACCTGAGCAGAGAAACATGGCTGCTTCGACAGTGAGGATTGCTGCTACTCACTGTGTGAAGGATGAGGACGGAGCAGAACTGAATGAGGCTGTACAGGGCCATGTATCTGAAGAGACTGAAGGAGGTGACCAGAGAACACCGGCCCTCTCTGCAGAGACAAGAAGCCAAAATGTGTTGTTATTTCTTACACTAAAGATACTGTACCACAAAAATCAAGAGTTATGTTGGTTTTCAAAAAAGTCATCACCAACACTTCCTCACCTGATGAGCAGCGGCACACAGATGATATTTTCGTTTCTGGAAGTGAAAGGTGAAGCAATCGAAGCTTCGGCTTCAGACAAGGAAACCCCCACATCAGCAGCTCTCAGGGCTCCACAGTCATTGGCCCCGTCCCCACACATGCCCACCCGGTAGCTGCAATAACAGAAGAGGAACATTATAAATTCACTAAGAGCTGGGGTCTTATTTAAAGTCAGGTAATAGCGAATTAGTGTTTGCCACAGTGGCATGTCACTGACATAATGGAGTATGATCGTTTTTCTACAGTGGCTTTAGTATTCAGATAACAGAAATGTGTACACACTGTGTTGTAAATTCAGTTTTAAATGAATACAATTGCAATTTTTGCTCATCAATCAACACCTAATAAACATGTTTTTACATTTTCTTTTTATATAAAAAAAAATCATAAATAACTACTGCAATAACTTGTGATCATCTGCATCCTGCTAGCTTTAATTACTCTTCGGGGTTGTCTATAACTTGATTGGAGTAAACTGTTCATGATGTTTGAACTCACTCTAGATTCTGCAGCTCCTTCACCAGCTGGGTTTTCTGGTCAGGAGTCATGCGTGCAAATACTGTGGTTCGCATCAAAACCTGAAAAGCCGGCACATCAAAACAAAGTAGAGTAATGTCTTTGTTTTGACCAAACTATAATGTAATTTAATCATTCTTCAGGTCACAGCTTGGCCAATGCTTAGCACGGCCCGTTCTCTGAATATTTCTGCAAGGATTACACATCTTACATTACCTTTGGCAAATACTCCGGGAAGTGGTCACAAAGCGCAGCAAAGGACTTGCCATTAATTGCCAAGTGATAACCAGACCCCCCTTGGTACAGGCCCTGAGAGGAGAGGGAAGAATGTCAGTAACAGCAACTAAAATGTATCCTGACAGTATAAAAACCCAAGCTATGATTGTGGTTTTATGTGCTAATGAGACAACTCCTTAATTATCAAATATGAAAAAGCAGATTATTAAAAACTGATTTCCAGAGTTTGGCCACTGAGGAAAAGACCACGATTCCTACTCAGTCTGACATGATGAAGGTCCTCCACTCTAACAGTCATCACAGAGAAGCAAAGTTATGGCTACAGTCAAAACTGCCAGGGACAGAAAGTCTCAAGAAAGTCCCATGAACCGTGATTCTTCCCAGACAACGGTCTCAAACAGTGTCAGGACCAGTGCAACATTGTGTCTGAACAGGACTAACCCACGTGTTGATCTCTACTGAGATTTGTGCATCAGTTGTCACATCGTCTTCCAGGGTGAACCTTAGGGTGGGCATGGACTGGGCAGTTTGGGGGGTGGCATTGACGAATATCACCCTCTCGTCAGATCCCACCATCCGGCAGCTTTTTGCTACATTTACTGCTGTTAAAATATTGTCACCTGTGTGGACGAAACGTAATGATCAATACAAAAGAAATCATATGTAATTGAGGAAACAATAGTAAATATGTATATTAATAACAGAATATCTTAAAAAATTGTATACACTGAGTAACACAATTTCTCTCACCAGTGACCATGACGCTGCGAAGTTGTGCCCGTCTCAGGATGTCGATAACATCAGCACTATCTGGCTTCACCAAGTTCTTCATCATTAGCAAACCCAAGAACTGCATGTCCTTCTCTACCTCCTCTCTGTGGACAGACACAAGAGCATCAACACACAGCTCATCTTTTATTGCTTAAAGAAAGCAAATTAAAATGTCTATGAAGAAGCCAGAGATACAGACTGGGTTCTCACCGTTTAATGGTCCTCGGGTCAGTGTTGTTATCTAAGGGTTTATAGCCAAGTGCAAGAACTCTGAGGCCTTCACTGGAGAAGCTGCGTAGTTTGCTGGAGAACTGCGCCGGCACTATAAACAGAAATAATATTATTGCATATAAATGTCACAGAAAAATAAAGACCCAAAGAAAATGTATTGCTATACTCTACATTTAGAGAAAGCCTGTTTGCTATTGATGATAAATGATTAAAATGTTGTACTACAGTCTTCTATATATATTTCAGCTTTAAAAAGGACTAGTTCACTTAAACATGAGAAGTAAAACATTTAGTAAGGATCTCACTTAAAGCTTATTTAGTTATTATCATTATAAAGTATCTGACCTGTTTCTGCTCGACAGAGGCTCGCCACCATCTCAGGGGATCCTTTAATGAAAGCGAGAGCTGAGTGACCCCTGCCGACCACAGTGACCACACTCATCCTCTGCAGGGCCGAGGAGAAGGGAAATCTCTGAACAAGAGCCACCGCCTTGCTGGTGTACTGAAAATGAACAATAAAAAGGAAAGAGAAGAGAAAAAGCTTTGCATAACTGAAAACTTTTAGTTTTAAATATTTCCTTGGACCATTAACAATACACATGCCAAATGTGAAGCTATTGAGATATGCAAACTAACTATAGACAAAAATTTCTGGAATTATTAGATGGATGGAAAACAATCAATGTATGTTCAACAGTGTTATAGTGATAAGTGTTTGTTCACTTGAGTAACACATAACTCCCAATTGTTGAGTCTATAGGGGACTGATGCCAGTGACACTCACCGTTCCTTGAGCTTGGAGCTGTTGAGTCGGAGGTCTCATAACAGCTAAAACTTTGTAGCCTCCAAACTCTGCATCCAGCATCTTCCCATCTCCCTCAGGCTCCTGGTGGGTCTGGAAATTATACAAAGATACTGATGTTTAATAATGTTATAATGGAAATTGGCTGTGAGAAGAAATGTCACAATAGGAGAGGGAAAATTAACCATTTGAAGAATGCTAAATCATGAAGTGGTTTTTATTATGTCCCAGAGGTGTGAACAAGAGGGAAACTTTAAAAGCATTATTATGTTTAAACGGAAAAAGGAAATTGTGTTTTTCAATTTGTGAGATTTCAATTTTTGTTAATTGTTAATTTTGGTATAGAATTGAAAAATAACAATTGTCAAGTCTCAAACCTCAATTCTGTTGTAGTACTGACAAAATGTGTTTGTAGCACTGACTATCCAAAATGAACAATTGCGCTAAAGCTGGCATTAAAGAAACACTATGCATTGTTTTGTTTTTTTAACCTTAAAATAGTAGCTTCAATATTAGTTTAATGGTACATCGACTTAAAATAGGGTGAATAGTGCTGCTTAAAAACCAGCTCCTCACCCTAAACGCTTGTTCTTGCATGTTTATGTAACTTTAGCAATCAGGTACAATCTCCAGCAAGAAGTAGTCCAGTGGGACTATACACAGTTAGAGCTCCAGGACACTTTATCTAAAGCCTTCAAATGATATCCAGTAAATAATATGAGCTTTGCCCTATCATACCCAACCAGTGGACTCAACCATCTTGAGCTCCAGAGGGTCTCCAATGGGCTGACCTTGCATCAGCGTCACAGTATGACAGCAGGCCAAGCCTGAGAGCATGGGCCCTGGGGCCAGGAATCTGGGTTCTGGGACCAGCTCTGAGAAACCGGCTGGTCCCCCCTCCATCACTCCCCACACATCCAGGCCCTCCTCCGTGAGAGTTCCTGTCTGATAAGAAGAAAAATCACACTGATGCCATGACTGTTCTCCACATACACAGTAAACTTCAGATGATGGATTCATCCTCACCTTGTCAAAGCAAAAGATGGAGACCTTGCCACAGACATTAATGCGAGGTGGACTAATGCAGAAGATGCCCTGTTTCTTCAGCCTTTGCTGGGCATAGATGGTGCCAGTGGTGATGGCCGCAGGCAGAGCAGGAGGCACTGCAATGGTCACGATATCCAGGCACCTGATCACTAAATACCCCCAAGACACCTAAACATGGATCACAAGTCAGTGACATCACATTATTTGTTGTTCTCATCCAGTAAAAATCTTTTATCACAATTTACTGTCAAATAAAAACTAAAGAAAACTGTTTACAGTCCATTGTAGCTTACACTTACATTGGCTCTGAAGAGGACCACGAAGTTGTAAATGGTGCCAATTAAAGCTGAAACAGAGGAGAACAATGTTGATTTCCTTCATTCTTGAAACAAAAGTAATCTAGTTGCTATTAAAGTTCTTACCCAAAAAGCCCAAAATGACCAGGAATTTAATAGCATCTTGGTAGAAGCGGAAGTTGATTGGCTGAGGATACAAAATGGAGCTGACCAGGTTTCCCTTGGCTGTGAAAAACCCTGAGGATGAGAGAGAAGACAGAAAACTGGATTTTACTTCTAGAAGAGGTCCTACCAAACAAGGAGGCTGGGGCTGTGGCCACAGAAGATGTGAAATTGCCTGAGACTACTGTAAAGAAACATGAGGCAAATTTGAGTGGAAAGGAAGTGATACTATATTAAATGAAGTCTCCCATGAGAAGGATTCAACAACTTTTCTGAAAATTGAAACTAAGATTGATAGTCTCTTCTGTCAGAACCTATTGAGAAGCTTGAGTCTAATCATTGAAAGGTCAGCAGACCTGGTATTGACATCTGTCCTGAGCAATCCGATCACAGTACAGGTGTCAGATGTTCTCAGATGTTCTGGGACACATGTGGCCACATTCTTTTCACTGTATGAATGTGTCCTGAGCAAATATGAGGAACAGCCTACACAGCTGGTGAACTCTGACCCAGTACAGGCTCACAATCAATTAAAACAGTTTTATGCTTCTCAGAGTCCATCGTTAAATTGTTTGTTGCCACAATACCAACACTGATCCCCACATTGATACTTTATTCTAATTCTTAGCAGAACTGCATGCTGTGCATTTCTCACTCATGCTGACACACACACCTAAACATTGTCAGCTGACACACCAGTAAACTCAGACTGGGTGAAAACAACATTTGGTCTGCGTGAACCCAAATTACATGTGTGATTGTTTGCATACAGAAAGGGGGAAAGTGAGAAGTGGTCACAACAGACACAATTTATTGCCAAGTGTGAACAAAAAATTATGTACGGTTTAACCGGTAACTGATATCTCACTAAAACATTAATGCCTCAGGTCATCAGTTTCACTACTCACCAGTGCTCGTCACCACAGCAATAACACCGCCACTTCCCGCCCTGCCACCTTTGGCCTGAATGAGCTGGGTACCACAGAAGAGTGTGTGTCTGCGCTCAGTCTCTGACCTGTACCTTCCCTCACCAGCTGGCAGTGGGGTTTTTAGCACCGGGACACTTTCACCTTGACACAGACACAGATGACAGGTTCATACACCAGTAACATGACCAGTTGATTTTGCAACAGTTACTGTATGTTTTTACTTTTGTTGCAGAAAAGAACCAAGACATTTCTAAATAAATCCCAAGCACAGACTGAAAACTGACAACACTCAAGCAAAGTGAAACTATTTTATAAACTGTTTTTTCTTCCTTTTTTTTTTGTTACTGTGTGATTTCTGAAAGAGTGTCAGGGGCCTAGTGGTTAGAGGAGAAAATGAACACAAAGAAGAGAAAATGATCTTATATCTAAAGTTATAAAACATAGTGGCTCCAGTGTTATTGTGCCTGGTGGTGGCGTTGAGGGTTGATGATCACCTGTGAGCATGCTCTCATTCACCAGACACTCCCCAGCCAGCAGGGCAGCATCACATGGAAGCAGCAAACCTTCCTGAGGGATGATTAAACAGTCGCCAGGGACCAGCTCCACTGAGCTCACACACTCCTCCACTGAGAAACACAAAATAGAATTAATGTCCTTGTAGAGAGTTCTGGATTTAATGCAGAATGACTGGGCAGAAACCTGATTCCTCCCCTGGCTCAGCTCATGTTGAAAAGAGAGCAGGAACAAATATGGATGTGTTGATATAACTGTACTTTTGTTTTGGAGGATAAAGTTTGTTGTGCTGTTGAACTGTAAAGCATCATGTAAAACATATCTCATACTGAAACTGACAACTGTATCTCAGAGACCTGAAGTTCTACTTCAAACTTTCAGTACTGAGGAAAGGGGAACTAAAACATTAGTGGTTCAGGATGCAACTACATACCAGTGATTACTGTCTAACATCTAAAACAACACCTGGTACAGTGTCAGTTAACAAATCAAAGCAAATTATGGTTATTATATGAAGCCAGCGTTTCCAACAGAATTCCTTAAATCTTTGGTAGTAGCAAGGGTGTATGTACACATATACAAAGGTCACCCTCATGTGCAATAGATTCTGAGTGACAGGTACACAGATTAGAGAGTGAAAGACAAGTTCTCGCACAAGAGAGAAAACTACATTGATACCTCTTGCAGGTTGGCACTGCAGCTGAAACTGAGGTCTGAGCACACGATAGCACAATGACCCTAAATAAACAGCCATATCCACATGCATCATTTTCTGAAACAAGAATTTCACATGCAAAATTTACACTCACCTCCGGAGTTTCTGCGTATCGTAACATTTGTGACTAACTGGGCCATGTTGTGAAGAGTGATGCTTTGCTGTGGGGTAAGGTAGCATAACATTCATATACTTCATATTAACATTAAAAACATATATAATAATCATATTAAGTATTCCACTAGAGACTCACCTTATGTGTCTCATAAAGAGAGATGCTGATAGAGAGAATGGATAACAATAAAATACACATGGCGTAGTAATAATATGCGTCAATCATCCACAGGGTGATACTGAAGAATTGGAACACATAGAAAGGGTTGAGGACCTGAAGAAGCAGATAAAGAGAGAGACAATATTTATATTTTTAATAAAATACTTTGCACCAAAACATCTGTAAAAGAAGGGATTTACATCTCACCTCCTCAAACAGCAATTTTATATAAGGTTTCACAGGCACATCAATAAGGTTGGACCCATAAATGCGTCTCCTGAAAGAATTCATGTTGTGTCACTACTCAGCAGTGTCCAATGAGAATAAACAACCCGCCGATTTCTCCATTTGTGCAGCTCTTCCTACCTGAAGCTCTGCTCCAGGTGGCTCAGGCCGTTTTGGAAGCCATACAGGTCCTTGCAGGTCCAGTCGTCATTGAGGACACTGCAGACAAAGATGGACATGCTGGTAATTATTTTCTAGAGTTGAATTTAACTGAAATCGTCAATGTCAAGCATTTGAATATTTCCACCCAAATATGCGACATGAATCCAGTTTCTCTTTCGCTCTGTGTTTCTTCTTTTCTTGTTTTAATACCTAACACGAAAGAAAGCTCCCTTCCTGTCCAGCCAGACGTAGCGCAGCCCTTCGAACAGGTAGTAGCGTAGCAGTGTTTTCTGTAACATGATAGAGGGAAATATCAGTCTGGGAGAAAAGAACACGCTGCACTTTATTCTGAAAAACAAACGTTTGTTCCTTACCTCCTCCTGGTACAGCTGAGCTGTATCTCTCCAATCAGTGACCTCGTGCTCTCCCAACAACTCCAAACTAAATGGGAAAAACATGACGTAATTAACAGTTAAACCTGTTACTCAGATTCAGTCAATGCATTGTGATGAGAGGCTGAAGATGATGCTGTCAGAGAATAGAAACATGGAGCTAACCTGCCATCCTCCATCTCCTCTGTAAGGACATCCACGACATGCTGCTGACCAAAAATGTCCTGAGGGTGAAGAGTATATAAATGTGTCTGTGAGAGCAGGAAACAAGGCACTGACCAACCAAGATAGCAAGCAGAAAAAAACATGCTACAGACACAGTCCCTTTTTCCTTCTGGTACTAACATCTATGTTGGGTAATTAGACGTCATTAGAAAGAGAGAGATTTAAAGCAAAGTGTAAATAATAATAATAACACTACATATGAGATATGTAATATATTTTGAATGCAAACCTTTCAAATTTAAGCTGGTAATTTCCCAATGTCTTTTCTTCATACAAAAACTACAAGTACACAGTGTTTTCTGTATAATTTATATGTTGCCAGCGTGGAAAGAAATCTGCAACAGCATTACTGGAAACTAAAACACAGCATCTTCTTCTTCTTTGGAGCAGTACTTAAAATGAAGATGACATCCACCCACATAATTTAAATATACAGTATTACTACACAGACTGGACTGAGAAACTAACAATTCAGAGCATGTTTTATAACAGATATGACTGCTCAGTCTAATCATTTATGACCAGGCTTCATCTATTAGGGGCCTGAATGCAGGAAAATGTGGGACAATGTGACTCGCAGGTGAGGTGCAGGTCAAATCTAGACAAATGTAGGACCTGTGGTAATAACAGAAGTATTATATTTTCTCACTCTTATTAGCAGAACATGTGCTAAAGCCAGAGGGCAGGAGCTGCAGCGTGCGAGGACGCCGAGCCGTGGGCGCCAGTGGATCACTATTAAGAAGACACCCAAGGACAGCACGGTAGCCAGGTGACACATCCACACCCGCCAGCGCACAAACTTATACCCCTGGACATCCTGGTGAGGAAAAGGAGTCAGACAGTCTATTCAGATTCAAACAGCGTTTCAGTTCAGAGTAAAAAAAGGTTATTTCCATAAACCTATTAGCATATCAGCTTACATGTTACATGATAAAAAATATAAAAAACCTACTGTCTCAAGCCAGATTTGAGCAGTGGCTTGTTTGCTTTTAACAGTGACACCTAACGTTTAAAACCAAATCGTGAGAAGGGAACGGAGGACTTCTCATTAATTACACTGATATGGCATCACCCTGTGTAATGTTTACAATGCACATAATTGACATTCGGTCTAGCAATGAAAGTAATTGTGTGCTGTTGAACCTAGTCCACACATGCAACAAGATTGATCGGATATCTAACATCTCTTAACACCCAAATTAGAGGTGCAAGTTTTATAAATGCAGTTAAACCCACAAAAAGAAAAAGTCAATAGACTCCTTTAACAAAATTGATTCTCATCCAAATCTTATTTCACACATAAACCAGCCCCCTACAAAAGAACAATAAGCCATTCTTTTGAGCGGCTCTTGGAAAGGAATGGAGAAATAGGATCCAACTCCTTTCAAAGAGCCGAATCTCCCATCACTACTTACCATGTGCGAGTCAGGGGAGAGAAGGGGGTCTTGTGGACTTGGTGAGGGGAGTCCGCTCTGCGGCTCCACCGCACTACCTACAAAACAAGTTTAAGGGTCGTTAACATCAACCGTCCCTCTGATACAACACTTACAGAAACCAGGAAGCACAACACACCTACTGAGTCAATATTGACACGGATGGCTAAGCTCTAGTTTTATCAAAACTGCAAGCTTCTGTAGCATGTTTCAGATCATGTCTTATATATGAACTTTATGGTAAAGGAAAATGGAGGTGAACTCATTCTTTATGTCGTCTGTGTTGTCAGACAACCATTAAACTTTACAGCACTACATTGATGCTCTAGGTCAGTGTGGTTAAAACAGTAGTTTCATTGAAACACTTCATGTAAAAGAAACAAATGCAATGAAAGTATGTACTGCTGTACAGATGGTTCACATTTAGAGTTTTTAGTATAATTCACCTGTATCTCTAAACCTTGAACATCAAGTGATTATTTTCATATTATAATTTTTTGTCTGGTTGGTTTATTTTCCACACACACACACACACACACACACACACACACACACACACACACACACACACACACACACACACACACACACACACACACACACACACACACACACACACACACACACACACACACACACACACACACACACACACACACACACACACACACACACACACACACACACACACACACACACACACCTCACTTCCGGTTCCAAAGAAAGTACAGACAATGCACAAAACCCACTTCGTTCATGTCCGAACACTCAGGAGGAAAAAACTGAACTCAACATCAACACGACACCGCCGGTTTAAAATAAATATATTCCAGAAAGGTTGAAGTTATCTGGAGGATAAATGTCAGGGCAGAAGTTATTATCCACAGTCACTGGAGCCGCCGCCGCTGCGGCTGAGACTCAACCTGCGCTTCTTCTACTGCTCCTCCAACTTCTGTCTCTCACCTGAGAACAGCGCCCCCTGCGTCTCATCCCTGACACACGCCTGATGAGCACCTGCCAAATAGTGCTCCACCACTAACTGATGAGCACTGGAAAACTGACTTCAGTGAGCTGCGTTGACTTCAGTGAGCTGCGTTGTTCCCTTAAACTGATGGAAGGGCCTGGATTGGTTACAATCTAGGAAATGATTCAACGTTATGATAATGCATATTTGGAAAGTCATACTTTCTTAAGATTACAGTCTAACATCCAAATATTAAAAAGTATTATTAGACATAGACACAAATCAGAAACAAAGATGGCTTATAATCAAGTAGTTTAAATGTCATGCCTGATTACCCTCAAACACTCCTTTGTGATTATGTGATTGTTCACCAACAACATTACAATTTCACAAACACATGGATTTATAATAAGCACCGTCATAAAGTTCAGTGTGTGTACAATTTGTGATACAGGTAAATCAGCTGTAGACATACTGTATATACACAAACTGTGTAATGCAGCTTTAAAAGGCAGCACTATCACTTTTTTGGCACAAGTAACACAACCAACTCTGACAATGAATAAACCAACGTACACAGGCTTGTCAACAAAGAAATGTGGAAAGAAAAGGCATTTACTCTCCTAAAATGTACAGGGTGTATAAAAACAGAGATGGAAGGTGATGGTATAAGATCCATGTTAGTTTGTTTAATCTGACAGGAGAGGTATAGCACTTAGTATACTTCAATACACTCTTTATCATCAATAAATATTTTAATATAAGAGTTATATTTTTTGTAAAGGACACCATATCTGTTCATATGTTTCACTTTTGTATTGACGTCATAACCTGCTGGTACTTGTTGTGCTGGATAGACATGAAGCCACACAATACATTAACTGTTTCATCTGTTTTGTTATTGTGCACATGATTGAACTGAGTCAAGTGGAGGTTTATGGAGGCTGAGTAATGCTGCATTCACATGCTCCTTTGACTCTACTATTCCCCGAACTGGGAGGTTGTTCCTCAGACTTGGGTGATGTTCATGTGCTTTTAGTGGAAATGATACGGAGGCTACAAAATAAAAAGATGTGTTGTATTTTATTTCTCAGAACAAGTTGATTCCAGATTTTTTAATTTTTTACATGACTTGTCATCAGAGTGAATAAATACTCTCACTCTCTGGACAGCGATAAACCGTTACATCCTATCATTAGAAATTAAATGTTGGTTACAATTTTCTAAGAAACCACGTTTAATTAATTAAATTAAACACAATTAACTAACAATATCCAACATTTACTTTTGTCTGCCATTTTCTGCATATATGAGGTAAAAAACTACTTTTGACTTTCCAGGTTGTTACGATTTGAGGGGTTGTTCATGTGAATTATTTTACACACCAAAACACACATTCACACTCAGGTGTGCATGTGAATGAATCTGCTCACTGGTCCACATGACATGCACACATCTTTTGCTTTTGTATTGATAATACTGTTGCTTTTTTGTTCTTGTTATTATTATTTGGCTTAACATTATTTTCTTTTCAACTAAATTTAGAAATAGGCTTCAAAATAAGCCTACTGGGTTTTCTGCCTCCCTTTGCACTATTTAGTATTATTTGTCATTTTTCTGTGTTTTTTTATTTAATTGGTTTCAAATAAAGAAAAATCTAAATGACATGGATTGAAACCACTTGTATTTGACAGTAATCCAAACCATGCACAGCAGCCAGTGTATTGTTAATGAATTTTAAATTTCAACTGGTTTCAAGTAACCAATTCATTCACATACCACACTTAAATGGACCCAGAGTCCAGGCATCAGCATTATGGAGCTTTAAGTTACCCTTTGTCCCAGGTAAGTAATTATCATGCATTTCAAAATAAAACTTTATGAGCCCTGCTCTGTTCAATGAGCAGATCTGATCAAGCTGGAGAAAATCTGTTTCAGTTTCCTCCTAAATATAACACTATTAAACCACGTAAACTTTCTGCGTCGTCAAAAAAGGGAAATGACTTAGAACAGATAAGAAGACACAAAATAGGATGCAAAAAACATGTCCCCTACACACTCATCTGTTTGCTCTGTTAAATCCTAGTGTGTGTGACTGTGTTACATTTGTCATAGTGGCAAAAGTAAATATAAATAAGAGAAGCACTTAAACAAGTAGTGACAGCTGCAACAAACATGTACTGACTGCAGACTGATAGATCCTGGACACTTCTCAGACAGATATTCTCACGTAAGACATTTGAGATCTGCTCTCCTATCAATACTTCTACATTGAGAATATATCACATGACTGTGTATGGACAGCCTGATGTGTTGTGGAGGGTTTGAAACATCGGTTCACCCTCAGCTCTTAAACAAACCTTTATATATGTTAACACTGGAGGTTGCGGAGTTATAAAGAAGAGTAGTAAGAGGAAGTGGAACATTTAGTTTCCCTATGTGAACTGTTACCAACTCGAACCCAGGACAGGTTGTTCAGAGCCTTTTTTAGCCAAATGTTAGCAAACACATCTGTGTAGCTCAAAGGTTATTTCGCGTTTTTGTGGATGAAACGGCTCGTTTGTAGAGATTTGAATGATCTTACCACGTCTTTCCATGTTTGTGGTCACGACGGCAGCCTCCACATTATCTTGTTGTGTGAATGAGGAGCTTCTTCTTCACACTGAGCTTCTGGGAAACCTGTATCTGCCCCGGTCTGTGAAATACTCCTCTTTACGGAAAGCCAAGGAGACCAAAACAGCCACAAGCGCGCCCACGTGTGGAGACACCACCAGGCTGATCAACATTTTGTCACTGATCCGTTCAGCTGCTTTTTGAACTGTGTCCAAGGATTAGATGTTGTGTAAATCGAATCTTAGTGTTAGATATGACTGTAATCATTAAAAAATGTATGTTTGCGAATTATAACATTGACTTTATAATTATTGTAATTAAGCTTTCCCTATTTATACCCTGTGTTTCCACTCACCCGCTGCCAGATTGTCATTGTCTCCTCCGTGCGTACATGCGCTCCAGCGTTAGGTTCTGTTTATTTGCTTAACTGTTTTTTGACTCTGCTTGGATTATTGTTTGCCTTCCTGACTGCCTACCCGTGTATGACCCTTGGATCTTTGAAGTAAAGTTTTATTTTGTAGTTTATTTTTTGTCTCCCGTCTTCCTTTTTGCAACTGAGTCCCAGCTTAGTACGGAACTGTCACAGAGATGACACTCACTGAATTTAAAGTTGATCTGATGAAAGCTCTAAGAGGACCCAAAAATGGCCACTTAATTCAAAATGGCCGACTTCCTGTTCGGTCTAGCATATCGATCCAAGTGGATTTTTGTTCGTAATGAAATGACACATGTCACTAGCGATTTTTGTACATGTCGGTCAATCATGGTGCAAGGGCTGCTCTTTAGGGGGCGCTATTCAGCTATTTTGCCATGCCTCTTGCTTAAATCCATATGAATGTCTTTGTTGAAAGTTGAAGCCATGCCACTAACACGTTCTTCAACAAAAACTCAGTTTCCATAAGACTTCCTCATCAATGTCTTGAGGCCCTTCTGACAACGTTTGAGATGGTTGTAGTCAAAGGAAGAGGAGGTGTACTTCAAAGTGCAAGAAGTCCAAAAAACGACATTTTTTGTTGCCACCTGAGGGCGCTGTGATTTTAAGTCATAATTTCTGAGTAGATGTCATCAGGCCAGAACTCTTGTCATGTATGTCCAGTTTGGAGTCAATTGGGCCATGTATGTCCCGAGATACAACGGCCTCGTGTTTTAATGGTGATTCATCCAAATTTGACGCCACGCCACGATCACACCATGCGACGAAGACCTCAAATTTAGTTTTAATCTCCAAGGAGTCAAGGTTACACTTACCGAATTTGAAGTTGATCTGATGAAAGCTCTATGAGGAGTTTTGCATTAATCAAATTTCGTGAAGATGGGGTAAAAAAGACGGAATTGCTGTGTTTTAGGGGGCGCTGTTGAGCCATTTTGCCGCACCCATTTCGAATTACTCCAGAATACGTACATTTTCATTGGGCCTGACACACCAGCGAAGTTTGGTGAGTTTTCGAGTATGTTCAAGCCGTCAATAATGCGATTCATTTTCCTGAATAATCAAACGAAAAGCAATAGCAATCCCAGTCTTCCCCATCTGCATGCCGAAGTGTCCTTATTTGACATTAACCTGGATGTCAGTAATTTTTTAACACAACACTACCATGTATATGTTTTGTGAACCTACCATATTTTTGATGTTACTATTGCATGTTAATACTCAGGAATTCAGGATTTCTCTTTGCTACTTAATCCAGTCAAGCAAACCTGCCTTTGTGTTTACAATTTTTGCAGGAAGTTGGGAAGACTTTTTTTGTTGCAAGCTGGATATTATGTTTCAAATGGAGGCTCTATTACCAGCTCAGTATATTTAAGAAAAAGATTAGAAACATTATCGCTAAACGTATATAAAATAGTGACAACCTTCCAGCCTTCATAACAATTTCAAAGAGAAATAAACAATATTAAAGAAGGCTCAATTTCACTTAGTAATCCATGGAGCCATGTCAGCGAGTGAGCATGAAACAGAACGGAGCCTTAGGACTAGCTCACCTGAATGGAATGCAGCCATCTTTGTTGTTTTGTTGTGCTTTTCTTGCTTACAAAACATGTTATTCATTCACAGGCTGGGGAAAGAGGGCTTTTTTCACAGAAGACATTTTGTCATGTCACAATAAAAAGACATACATATAGAGTCATTGAGAGCTAAATTTCATGCTCTGGCTTAATGTCACGCTTGAACTTAGTAATTGTTGCTGTTATTAGCAATGCCTGTATTTTTTCTCCACTATTAAAACCATAATTTGCGCTGGGAAGGCAGCCTGTAAGCACACATACTACATCTTCTCTTAAGGCTATATGATTGTACTTTGTTCAACATTGTTGCTATGACAACATTCAAATTGTCTTGCAATGACAAAGTAACGTTTGTTGTATGATGTTGTAATTCGACAGCCCATTCTCAAACCCATTCATCACAGCTCATGACCATAGGTGAGGGTTGGTTTATAGAAGAATTGGTACATTAGTTGGGCCTTTTGGACATAGAAACTGTCTCATTACATCCTTCAGTATTTTTTTATTGTAATGTAATTTGCAAAGACAATTGACAAAGTGTACTGTGTTCTTTCCTCATTCAAAAACATAGGTTTGACTTCCATAATGAGCTCAGCACATCTTTAATGAACACATATACAAATATTTACAGCCTGAATAAGATATTTGTGAGTAATTACAACAGATCCTTGTTTTGTTTTTTCTTCACAATGCACACAAATAGCAGATATGTGGTCCATGTTCCATCACTCAAAATATTTAGCTTGAGACTCCATCACCTTTTTCTAACACTAACACTTTCCTGTTTCCTTCTGCCTCAAAATCACACTCATTAAAATGATGAAAGGTTCTTCTCTGCTCTTCTCTTGTTAACTTATATTGAGGTATTCTTCGTGGATCTTTAGTGAGCATGGTTTTCACAATGCTGCTGCTTTCTTCTCTTTGTAAGTCGCCATCATTTTCTTGATCTCTGCAATGGCCTTTCCTGGGTTGAGTCCCTGTGGAGCAGTGTGTCAAACAGACTGTGAGAAACTGAAATTATATTAACTCTGTATTACTGTGTGTGTGTGTGTGTGTGTATATATATATATATATACCTTGGGACAAGTCTTAGTGCAGTTCATGATGGTGTGACAGCGGTAGAGAGAGAAGGGGTCCTGAAGTTTAGACAGACGTTCCTCAGTGAATTCATCACGGGAGTCAATCATCCAACGATACGCCTGTAGGACAGTAACAGAGTGTTGTTTACTCCATCGGGAAAATATTAATGTTCACAGCGATAGAAATGCTGGTAAACTAGAAAAAAAAGAAAGAAACTTTGTCCATTATCAGTTTGAATTAACCACATATCTAATATTCAGTTCATGACACAATATCATGTTAAACTCAAGTTGTGGTTGCCTGGACTGTAAATTGTGGAATATTGCCAATGTTACCTTCCAATATTTGATATGAACATAACAATTCTAGGTCAGAACTGGTACAACCAATGAAAGCTGAATGTTGGGGGCGAGTGGTTGATGATGTTTCCAACACACGATAAGATGCAAAACTGAAATAAGAAGCCCCAAAAAACCTAACAAATGACCTTACAAAACAAACAGGATGTGAAAGAGTGTGTGAAATGCAAAGTCCGGAGAATTGTCAATTGTTGCACATTTTCTGGAGTTAGTGTCTGAAAAGATAGATGTTCTCAGACTGTCTTCAACCCACCTGCATCAGGACGGCAGGTCCAAGGTACTTGTCTCCGTTCCACCAGTAGCTGGGACAGCTGGTGCTGCAGCAAGCACAGAGGATGCATTCGTAAAGGCCGTCCTGTTGGGTAAAGTACCACAGCTTACTCTAAGTCTCTGTGGTATTTTACAACACGGCATAATGCTATCGTAACAAGTGTGGTTCTGCTACATTTCCTTGTGAATGTAACACACCAGACAAGAAAGACAGGTCAGCGCATCTGTTATCTGCCAGGGCCAAGATATGGCAACCTGCACAATGGCTGCCCAGGGGCGTGTAACCTTCTGTCTTTCTCACAGTAACAAGCTGGTTTATTTACCAGTTTTTGTCTGTCCTCCACCGACTGGAAATACTGCTCCTTCCCTTCTTGAGCTTCATCCTTCTTTTTCAGGTAGGGCTCAATGGATTTGTATTGTGCATAAAAGTTGCTCATATCCTGGTGGGAATTTTACAAAAAAAGTCATGACAGACATTCAAACATACAATGTTCTAAATATGAAATATTCCTTTTAAAATTCATAACATTTTTATCGTCATTATTTTGTCGACAATCTGCTAGAGCAATTTCAAATATGACCATTGAGTATAACTCTTCTCCTCTTGCAGTACTTACAGGCACCAGATCTTTGACCACATACATGTGTGGAAGTGGGTAAATCTTGGTTGGTTTGCTTGTGTTTGTGTCAATCTTATTAAGACACGCCAGCGTGTTGCCTCCATTAATGTTCATGGCACATGAGCCACAAATACCTGAGGAAACACTGTGTGTCACTGACATCTGAAACAAAGGGTCATGTCTCCATGTTTCATTTGCTTTTATAAAAGTTGAATGCAGGTGATTTTAGTTTCTTACCCTCACGGCACGAGCGTCTGAATGTGAGTGTGGGGTCCATCTCATTCTTAATCTTAATGAGGGCATCCAGAACCATTGGGCCACATCTGTATTAAGAGGAAGACGTCAATAAATTATGACATGTGCTACACTGTCATTAAAAAACTAAAATCCAGCTTAGTAATGTTCTAATAATAGACCTGGTCATGATTTACCTGTTTAGATCAATTTCATAAGTCTGCATTCGGGGTTTGTCTCCGGCGCTGTCAGGGTCCCAGCGGTAAACCTGGAACTTCTTGATTCTGGGTTCAGTAACCGGAGCAGCTGCTGTCTGAACGCACCGCCCCATCTAGATCACAGATAATGAACAGAAGCCGTACATAAGACTCAAACCCAAGTATCAATTAATAGTTATGTACTAAAAACCTCAAAATGTTACCAAGCTGCAGGTCATACAAACTAACTGCACAAATCGACACAACACCTACAGTCAAACACAAATATCCATATACTCTATACGGCTGCACATGTTGTATAATGTAAGAATTTGACAAATTGCACATTTGCACAACCGTTATCATTAACAGTCGTGTCAAAAGAACTTCCATTTTTATTTGATATAGTATAAATATGTTATGATTTTTTTATTGCAGCTTTTATTACTATAAATATACAATTATTTATAAGATTTTGTGTATTTTCTTATTATAACTGTACTTTTGTCCTTGCCCTGATACGTCCTTGTGCTTCTGTGTAAATTGCTTCCTCTGTGGAGGATAAATAGGTACATTATATCTTATCATATCTTATCTTAAGGCTAAAATTAAGCACATATCCTGTCACACTAGACTATTTTACTTTTAGTGTTACTTCAAATAATTAACACAACAATGACACTAAATTTGTATTGCTCATTTCTAAAAGAACCCACAATGAAATGACAAACACTATACAAAAGAACATCATGAGATCTGAATATCCAATTAATAAAATCTTTCTTTTGAAAGCCTTACAAAAGAAAACCATACAATCATTATTAAAAATCATGATGTTCAAAACGTCTGAAAATAAAATAGAATAATGGAGGCTCACTGTCTTGATATTACTAGGTAGTATTACACGTTATCATATGGCCAGTTATTGAGTAGAATCAATTTATATACACTGAATATAAATACCATATACTCTGTTTGCATAAGAAGGTATTGAGTCTCCCCCTAGTGGTAGGTTGGATGAACTGGCATGACAGTGTTACATCACTGTGATATCTCTGATTACCTAACTGACTTTACAGGACAATGAAAGACGTACTTTAACACAATAAGATCGATATTTCTGCTAAAATGAAAGAAGTATAAAGATATATATGAGGCTTAACTGCTTAAATAAAGGTCCAGACCTACTTGATCAGTCTTTAACATGAGGGAGGAGCTGCACCACAGCTCAGCTCATACCCAATGGAGGTTAGCTATTCAACAAGCATTGTGATGTATTCATTGTGGAATGTAAACGAACACTTCTATTCAATTATTTCACAGATCAGTGTGTTTGCTGTATGTCCTGTGGCATTCACACACACACACACACACACGGGGTGTGGGAGCAGGGTGTGTTACCACAGGTCGTTCACAGTGTCACACACTCTTTTAGATGATGATACAGTGCAGTGTAGCCTACAATAAGATAAATGGGCCATACATTAACACCAGAACCCCAGTTTTTACCACAACATTTCTCAGAGTTGCCATCAGGTATGAGTTTGTTGTGAATGATGTTGTACTCACCACCATGAAGCCACAGCTCCTGGCAACCAGAAGATTTCGACTCAGGGACACACAGATCGCCGACATGTTGGAGACTGGATGTGTTTGTGTCACTAACACTGCCAAAGGAACACAATACAGACACACACAAACGCTCAAACACTCAGCTGCCTGTTGTCTATACTAACCTCTGTGAGGTGAAGCCCCGCCCTCTGCCTGCGTCACCAACGTTGCCTTCACGATCTACCGCTGAGCTCACAACTAACACACATGTAGCCTGTAAACAACAGTTCCGCCGCCAGAGTGGAGCGACAGCTAAATGCGATTTGGTCATTAATCCGGAACCAGTCATAGTGTTTTATCACAATTTTTATAGAACTAAGTTGTAAATGAATACGTCGTCTATAGCGCGCATAGGTTAACTGTCCGACAGCACTTGAAGGCACCATATGTAAGAGTCTCTTTCACAACTCTCATTGCTGTGAACCAGGGTCAGTTACATACACATATACATAACTTAACATACAGTACCGTGCTGTATGTGTGATTCAGTAGCTGGGAAATGATCAAACAAATTGTTTCTCATTTACCAGTTGTTCTTATTTGATGACAGAACTTAATAATAACAATAATAATATGCTGGCATGTTCCAGATTTGTATATGCTCTACAATGACATCTGAGTTAAAATTTGACTCTCATTTCTTTGGAAAGCCCTTCTTGTTTAAAGGGATAGTTCAGCCAAAAATGAAGATGAACTCAGTATCACTCCACCCACCCCTTCATCAGCATAGTGGGGGTGAACTATCCCTTTGAGCCTAAGAAATTCAGATTCTGATTATGTTTAGTACGAGTAGTAGTAGTAGTATTTATTTTCAAAATCTGTCATAATTTCTTCATTCATCTTCTCATCGCACTTATAAGCGCTGGTCCAAGTGACAGGTCTCTGATGTGATTTTATGATCATCTGCTGCTGTGTTAAGACAAACTTGCCTGATATATATGTGATCATGAACCCAAGTAACAAATAAACCCTTATCACTCATATCTGAACTGAGCGTTTATCAAATGTTTTTAATAATAATCAATTCCTCCATGAGGACAAACAAGGAATCTGCTCTGAAGGAAAAGGCTGTGAGGAAAAGTAAAAATAAACCCAAATGCACCCTTGTATACACATTACTCGTCCACTCATGATGTCATGTAAAAACTCTTTATTATCCTACTTAAAGATGCAGTAGGATTTGTGCTGTTCCATAGTAAAGAATGGCCACTATATATCTGCAGGGATCAATAAGGTTGCTGACCAGTACCAGTGACTCAGTGATTACCTGACTCTCTGTGAGATTTGTGGCCCACAGCACAGAGGCCCAACCCAGTGGAGTTTCAAGACATTCTGAAAATTATAATGTTATTGTTCTTAGGGTTGGATTTAACAATTATTGTAAATATCAATTCATTATCAATGAATATCAGTTATCAATTATTTCTTGATTAATCAATTATTAATTTTGTCTATAAAATACAAGAAATGGTGCAAACATTTTCCACAGCCCAAGGTGACATCTTCGATAGTCCATTTTATTTTTATAAAAATTTCGTATTAAGTTTACTATCATGTACGATAAAGAAAAAACATTATTTCCTCACGATGGGAAGCTGCTACCAGCAACTATTTGGAATTACTAGAACCTCCACCATGGCCCAACAGTCCCAATAAATTCATTCATCAGGCTGCACAAAATTTCACACGCATATCAGTCCCCAGATATGTTTTATTGAAATCTTTTTTATCAAGATCCATTGGAAAATGCTGAAAATGTTGAAAAATGCCCTATGTGGTAGGGCTAGAAAGTGAGAAAGTGGAGTTTATTGTAAAAAATTTCTATTCCACAAAAATATAAATGCTACCTTAAAATAGAAAGTATAAGTACACAGAATGTGCTTAACAACTCTCTGCAGTTACACAGAGGAAAAAGAGGAAAAAACAGGAGCAGATCCAAATACATTTAAGAGGCTGCTTGTACGTTTTTACTATTGCTACACTACCAACGTAGCTGTTTAATAGCTGTTTATTTAGCAATCCAGCAGAAATTCTGCATCAAATCAAATTTCATTCTTTTCCTTTAAAGATTTTTTACAGGGATTGGAAAGAAGCAACAGTGTTCGCCCTTGGGTTGCTTCTTCTTTCCTCCAACTAAATTCAGCATGCTAACTGGCTAGCCCCGGCCCAGTCAACTCATCTCATCACTTTCCAATTGTGGTGTCCAGTTTACCCTGAAGGTGAAGTGCTCAAAGGGAATATTATAACCTTTAATATTGTAAAGGCAACAGTGGCTCAAGCTTTTGGCAAGTGACCATCACAACCATCTACTCAAGAAATTACACATGAGACAATAAACAAGGTACAATTAATAATGTCTCATCCATTTGATTAATATGTATCTCTATAGAAAAAATGTTGTCTATAACTGCATTGTTACACATTCATTTATAGGGTTTACATAATTACAAAGGAACTATATCTTTGAATCAGTTGAATCCAGTTTTAGCTTGGTGTGATAATAAACCAAGCTGATTTAAAGTAGGCCAAATCCACAGTGCTGTCAGCTGTGATAATAACCACATAGTTATTAATATCTGCTTCTTTTCCTCCCAGCTACAACTGAACATGAAACGGAGATGAGACAATGAGTGATTGGATTGACAAAGTTCGTGACCCGTTTGGAGGAGGAGGATGTGAACCTGATCCTGAAACAGATCTGCCTGAAAGCTGCTGAACACAGACTAACTTTCCTTGAATCTATAAGGTGAAGGCGGAATGACTTTCCACTCTCCTTAATCCTCAGGGTAACTGGCGTGTTATCGTCTGCGATCGCTCTTAGCTGTAAGTAGCTGTTAAACAAAAACCCCCGAGGGCAGCAGTGAGTGTCGCTGCCACAGTGGAGGCAGTCGAGGTGTTAATTGTGTTTTTATTTTCCTGGCAGGTAGGCAGGAGCAGTGTTTGGGGAAGGATTCTAAGCTTTCATCCCTGACTCGATCAAACTCACAGCCACAGGTAAACCCATGTCAGACCTGTCACGGGTTGTCACACTTTGACAATAGGAGGAATGCAGAGGATTGTGGGAGATGGTGGTCTTCATAATTGATATAATGTACATTATGTTTGAAAATGTGGGTTTGTTTTTTTCCACACAGGTCACTGGGTTGGCCCTGTTGACAGTAGGAGTGTACTCTGCCAGGAAGGCCACAGCGGAGACAGGGCGCTACTTCAAGGCTCGTCTCTGTAAGCCCACACCAGTCTGAGAGGCCTCCAGGTGGTTAACAGCTGCAATGGCCATGAAACAGCCAATCAAGTTCAACCTAAGGGGCGGATCCAAGCATGGAGCCAGGGTTTTTGCCCTGTCCTTATAATAAATATGACAATTAGTTAAGATTTCATTTCTTTTTCAAAGCTATTTGCAGTAAACAATGGGATTGAACAAGGAACAATTTTCAAAATCTATAAAATGATGTGTGTCTTTGCTCAAAACTACAGAGTTAACAGTAGGCCTAAACAAGGAATGACTTAATTGTGCACGTTACTGTGGCCCTTTTATGGCCCCTGATTTCGAAAAGTCCTCAATCTGCCACTGGTCAAACTAGATCCAAATTTTCATGTTGTTATTATTTATTGTGTGTTCTTTAAAAATCATTCACACTGGAATGAGATATGCTTCAATAATAATGAGGTAATTTTTGATGTAAATATAAGAATGCTTTCTACATAGGGATTATTGATTTATTCAGATGTTTTGTCATTTTTAAGAACCACATTAAAGATAAGTGAAGCAAGAAATGCATTAAATTTATTTATTTTCTGACAAGAAATAGCATATATTTAAGCATATGTGTATTTACAGTGCACCATCTGCAGCACATACCGATAATCCTGCCAAATGAACTGTATTGGAGAGAATTTTCAGAATAACATAAAATAGCAAAATCATAAAAAAGTTTGCAAAACATTTTATGGCTCAGACAACAAAACAATAAACAAGGGACTTTCACTGAATCTTTTGAGCATCTTATGGACTGCCCCTCTTGTGTTCCTCCTTAACATTTGTTTTTTTTTTAAATTTTTATTAGGAGGTAAGGCACAGTAGAACAGGAATCAATGACAAATTTACATTGAGTATCACATAATCTCTGTACGACAATTAACAATATATAGAGATATTGACACCATAAAAATACTGTGCATCACGATGGGTTAAGAGTTAGATATACAATTTACCTCCTAGGATGTTTTTTGGTTTATGGACCACATGAACGTGGTCATGCGAACAATACATTACACAATTCAATGAAAATAATAATAATAATGATAAATAAATAACTGAAAATTCTATAAAGTTATAATTAAGTATTAAAGCTACACAGTATAAATAAAATAAGAAAAATAAATAAATAAATAAATAAAAATAAATAAAAAAATAAATAAAAAAATAAAAATAAAAAGGAATAAGTGAATGAATAAATAAAAAGGAAGAAGAAAGAGAGAAAAGAGAGGGGGGGGTCCGTCAATCAGGGGGCAGGGACTGGAGAGAGTGGAAGAATGTAAGAAAGGGAAGCCACTTATTATAAAATTTGTTAGAGCTACCTTTCACTGAATATCTGATCTTTTCCAGCTTTAGAAAAGACATGGTGTCTTTGAGCCACTGAGTACTAGAGGGAGCTTTAGTCGACTTCCAGTGGAGAAGAAGGTGGCGTCTTGCCAGTAAAGAAGTAAAAGCTAAAATGTCTAATTGAGTAGAGGTAAACCGGTTATGGTCCTCTGGGAGCCCGAATATGGCAACATGGGGGGAGACTTTATAATCACTGAAAGTATTTTAGACATGGTGTCAAAATAATTCAACCAAAAGCGAGAAAGTAGCGGACAAGAGTAGAACATATGGGTTAAATTGCAGGATGAGGCATGACATTTGTCGCATTTGTCAGTGATACTGGGATAGATTTGCGACAGTTGAGCTTTAGAAAAGTGGACTCTAAACAGGACTTTAAACTGTATAAGTGTGAGACGAGCACAGGATGAACTTGTGTGAATTTTCTTAAGAGCAGTGTCCCACCAGTCATCCTCCAAGTTTAGATCCAGTTCATCTTCCCAGGCAGCCCTAACTTTAGTGACTGGAGAGCAATCAAAAGACAGAAGTTCATTATAAACTTTAGAGATGAGTGATTTTTGAAGTGGATCGTGGTTTAAAAGCACCTCCCACTGTAGAGTCGGTGGTGAGGAGGGAAATACTGGAAACAAAGCTTTAGCGCAGTGTCTAATTTGAAAGTATCGAAAGAGATGAGAAGGTGGGAGATGAAATTCTCCTGAGAGTTCTGTAAAGCTGCGAAAAATACCATCCTTGTAAAGATCTTCAAAGCATGTCAGGCCTTTATTATGCCATGCGAGAAAGGTTGAATCTGTAAGCGGAGCTTGAAATAAATGATTGTTCAGTAAAGGAGCTAAAGTAGATGTTGACTTAAATTTGAAGTGTTTCCTAAACTGATACCAAATTTTAAGTGTGGAGTGAACCACTTGATTATTTGTAAAGCCAGAGAGGTTGGATGGGATAGAAGAGGTAAGTAGAGCAGGTAAGGAGGATGAAACACATGACTGTGCCTCCAAGTGACACCATGGCAGATTCACTGATTTGAACCAAAATTACATTTTTTGAATATGTGTCGCCCAATAATACAGTTGGAAATTCGGAAGTGCCAATCCACCATTGAATTTACATCTCTGAAGTGTGGATTTGCGGATCCTGGGAGCCTTTCCACACCATAAGAAGTCAGAAATAGTTTGATCAATTGTTTTAAAAAACTTCTTTGGCAGGAAAAGTGGGAGACAATGGAACAGAAATAGAAATTTGGGCAAAATATTCATTTTAACCGCGTTAATTCTTCCAATTAACGAGAGAGGTAAGCTTTTCCATCTTTGAAGGTCAGATTTAATTTTAGACATTAAAGGAGAGAAATTAGCAGAAAAAAGGGAGTTTAACGTTCTGGTTACACTGATCCCAAGATACCTAAAGCCAGAAAGGCTCATTTTAAAAGGGACATCTGACTGTGTGAGCTGTGATGCTGAAGCATTGATAGGATAGCATTCGGTTTTAGAAATATTCACCTTATAGCCTGAGAATGATCCAAATCTCTGGAAAGCAGATAAAATTGTGGGAATGGAAAGGACAGGATCTGAGACATACAATAATAAGTCATCAGCATAAAGTGACAACTTAAATTCTGTGCCCAATCGTGAGATCCCAGTAAAAGTGGAGGAGGACCTCAGAAAGATTGACAGGGGCTCTATAGCTAGCGCGAACAATAGTGGAGATAGGGGACACCCCTGTCTGGTGCCACGGGTTAGAGTAAAAAAATTGGACTGAATGCCATTAGTGGAAATGTTTGCTTGTGGAGATGTGTCCTCCTTAACATTTGTGCATTTCCTTTTTAAATTCTTTGTTTCTTTTCTTTTCTGACCAAGTCTTTTCCCATTACCTTTCAGAAACTCTCCCTGTTCATTCAGGGATGGACTATGTCATCATGACAGGTGGAGATGTGGCTAGCACCAGCATGTGAGGGTCCAGGGCACTTTAAATTGCCCCTTTAACACTCACTGAATTAGCACTTCTAATTCTAGCTATTAAATGTTGACTCTGACCATTCATTAATGTTACTTACAGCAAATAATTTCACTTAACCCTTACATTATAGGCCTCAGATAAAAAGGACGTTTTTAAGGTAATTGGCTTTGCTCTTTTCAACTGCAGCCTCTTGTAGTTTGCAGATGGAGCCACTGCGTTCCTGCTTAAGCGAGCCACAGTGAGTTCAGCTACATTGCCATACATATGGTGATGATGCCCTGTGGTTTCATCACATATCCATGAGTCATGAGTTTTGCATTGCAGGAGAAAGTCTGCGAGGACCTCGGAGCTACCTTCAATGCAGTCCTCTACTGCTCTGGGAGCAGAGCAACAAGTTGATGTCTTTCATTATTCACTGTGCATGGCTGCGCTTGAAAAGGTCATTACCATGACTGAAAAGGTCACTGGCCAGGTCCTAGTAGTCTCATGCTGATTTTGGCCAGAAACCAGCCAGAAAAATTCAACTGTACCATTAAAATTGCATTAATGACATATTAAACTATGCATTACTAGGTATGGAGAAGAGGGGAAACATTGCTGCACAAATTTACAAACTTGTGCTGGGTCCTACCACTACAGGGAGACAGTGAGTATACGGATATTATTTAAATAACGTCTACTTAGCGCCATAGCAGAGGTGATTTACCACTGCACAGGAGAGCATTTGTCCCAAGAGGTTGCCTTGCAAGCTCAAGTTGCATAATTGTGTGTTTAATGTCTTCAGTCCTGAAACCAAATTGATATCTGTATAACCTATTGCTTTCATGAAATGGTCTTTTAGTCCTAATGAAGTAGTGCACACCCAAGCAGAGTGCACCGACGAGTTCAAACCAGATAATCAATGATAGGAAGCGATTTAAGCAGAAGGCTCACTTACTGTACAGACCGGGCTGGAGACTGGATAGAGGTGTGCAGAAATTGAAAAACAAGCTGAGTGAATAGTTAGTCATGAAATATCAAATATGGTGTGGAATGACAGGTGAAGTAGAACAGCCTGTTGACTCAAAATATGAATCTACTCTACTCCACCAAATGTGGAATTTTTATCGACTCAAGAGCTGATGATGCCATCAAGCAGCATGCACAGAAAATAGATGGTGGAAGCAGGTGTAAGGAGGTTGACAAGGTCAGTGCTCGTCCCTGAGGAAATGGCTGCAGGAGTCATAGCCCAGGAAACTATAAGTCCTTCCAGAGCTAAGAGCAATGCTGTCTGGGCAAAAGCAGCAGAGATGTAGGGGCAGATGTTATTCACAAAGAGGCCTGCTGCTTTGAAGAGAAGTTGTAGGAAGTTCAACCTTCAACAGAACCAGCGTTGAGATGATTGTCCCGTTGGTGCAGGGGGTTGAGGCCATCAAGGACACAACTGAGAAGACTCTAGGCACAGCAGTGAGCTATAGGGAACTGTTATACCTGAGGTGATATCGTCACTGTCATGGTTGCTCTTCAGTCGGTACACTCAGGGATTGCATCCTTGCGAGACCAACCTGAAGAATATTTTTAACATGCCTGTCAAGGTCAATGAACTTTCTCCTTGCCAAGGGCATTGCTACAAGGCCCCTGCGTTGCATTTGTTGCATCACACCGCCACTGGTTAAGAGGATACTGTTTAGCCTGCTGAGGGATAACAGAATACCACCACAGAAGAAACACAAGAAACTAATGCAAGAGACATAGGCAATAGAAATAGCCAAGAAGGAAATTTAGGAGGCCCACTTAGATAAGACAGTCTCTGCTGCTGTCCTGGAGAAGGAATAAGAGACGTGGTTGTGGAGTCGGACTCTAGTCAGACCCTCCAGGAAACTGTTGTCCAGGAAAATGAGTCAGCAGCAGCCTCTGTTGATTTGTAGAAGCTGAAGACTGGAGAAGAAGTAACGAGTAATGCTGCAGAGATGGTGGAAACCGCAAACAATGAAGCTGAGATGAGTCATTGATAAAGGTTGTAAAAGAAGATAAACAAAAGCAGCTGATGTGACTACGGTGGCGTAGCAACCATCGCCAACCAAGGAGATGGAGGACGAGCAGTCAGCGTTGAAGCGATGGAAAGTGAAGACATAAATGAGGCTGTAGAGGAAAGTGAGTCTGAAACATCAGAGGTGAGAAAGGCCAAAAAGACAAACATAACTCTGTCCACTTGTGATTGGATCTCTCAGGACGGATGTTAATTCCAGGTCTGAACAGGGTCTCAGACTCCCAAGACTGAAGAAGCTGAACCAAGTCAAAATCAAATGCCTCTTTCAATAAATAATCTGTAGCGATGCCAAGTACAAACCTCAAGCCAAGTCTCATCCAAAAACAATTTCAATCAGAATTTTGATGAAATGTATTTGTCAAAGTGTTTTCTTTTTAACTTTTTCAGTTTGAAGGTATTTTGTTTTGTCTACTGCTGGCCACACAGGTGTTTAACAACCTGTGACCAATCTTGAATTAAAGAAAATTTATTAAAAGCAATTTTGGTTGTCAATTATTCCCTGAAGTAATTTTTCTTGCTCAAATGAACAAATATTCACTGGTTTCATCTTGTCAAAGGTCAAGATTTAAAAACAACAACTCTCTTAAATGTTATATATGGCTTTCACACTGCTGGTTTGACACGAAAAGCAATTCAAAGCTGTCCCCTCATTTTATAGATTAAAAATGCTTTTTACTAATCGCTCTTTATCTGTAATGAAAATATGAAATAGTTTCAGCTGTAGCTTACATATCAAAAGAATAACATTTTCCAACCATGGTGGAAGATTTCTTTGAAAGGGCCTCTCTGCTTCTGGAACATGTCACCACTGGGTGATAACAGTAGAGGGCTTTACTCAGCAGCATTAGAATGTCATTGGCATTGTTAGTCATTTCAGAAGTGTTGTTACTCAGCGCTCATGAAATTTCTATTTGAATGTATAACAAACAGAGCAGGAGTTGTCGGCAGGACCTCGCTGTATAATCCGTCTGTTGTCGGTGCTCTGAAATAACCCTTCGCTATGAGTATGTGCTCTCATCTTCGCTCATGTGACTGGAATGACACAATCAAACATCAGAGGTCACTGTTGTGCTTCAATGGCACTTTTAATAAAACAGACATTTCATCCTCACAACAGCAATGTCTGGACAGAGAGGGCGAGGGGGGGCCGGTGAGGGTTCCCTTTGCTGATAGGCTGGTTGCTCCTGATAAGTGAGAGGGAATTGGATAAAGAAAATTGAACTGTGCTGCTGAGCTCAGTGTGGGGGAAGATGGAGAGGGCTGTCTGTGTGTTTGTGTGAGTGCGTGCGTGTGTGTTGAACTGACTCATCTTGGCTGGCATTTATTTCTCCCTTGTGTCTTCCATAGCATGGTAATACAGCGAAGAGAACCCTGACCACAACTGTACACACTCCCCTCCCCCTCACATATTTACAGAAAAAATTAATACATTCAGTTAATTCACTAAGTAACAAAGCTAATTAATCTGTGTTTTTAGCAGAAATCACATGTTTCACATCCAAGTTCCCAAACAGACTGTCTTTCTGTCCCATTTCTACAATCTTTACCCACGCAAAGGTCTTCTACTGATGACCGACTCACACAAATGCCCACCCCCCACCCTCTTCATAAAGACTGTCAAATCCCCCTTTTTTTTCTCCATTATTTATAACTATTTACAGAAGCAGCAATCTAACTATCACAAAAACCCGCCCACCCGTCAGTCGCATTCGCCCCTCCCCATCCCACCCATCAGAAAAAAAATATCATGACACCAGTCTCGCCACCCGGTTCCATACACTGCCCACATCTTACCCTGTTCTAAAAGAGCATGCCAAGTTTAACAATGAACACAGAAAATGTCTCTATACAGAAAAAACACCCTTAAAAATGTTTTTTTTTCTTCCTTCCTCCTCCCACAATGGTGGACATGGACATAAGACAAGATTTCAGTGGCAACAAATAAATCGTCATCTTGCTCCATTTGGGGATTTTTTGAGTGCTGACAGGGGCCAGGTTTAGTCCTAAGAAAGTCCTGTCATGGGGGTTTAAGGGGGCCATGTTATGAACAGTGGGAGGGCAGTTTTCCAGATGTCTCTGAGGCAATAGCTGGCCAATAGGCTGTTTGGGGAAGGGAGGTGAGGGGTGTCGGAGGGGAAAGGGAGAAGGTGTGCTGGGGAGAAGGATCTAGTTTTATTTTTTAGTTGTTGGTTTTGTTGTTCAGTTTTTCAGATTCAAAGGTGGCGGGGACTGGGGTGGCCATTGTGGTAGAGCTTCTGCTTGATGTGGACCATGTTGCCACTGGAGTCCTCCATATTCCGGAGCTGGGCCCGACGACGGAGGTCTCGGAGGTTGCAGAACTGAGGCAGCCATGACCAGGACGGGGTATCTGGAGGAAAAAGTTGAAAGGCAAAATAGCTGTCAAGAGGAGGCAGATGTTACAATAATTTGCTGTACGTTTAAAATAAATACAATAAGATTCTTCAAAATAGGGTAAAAAATCACAAGGTAACTCCAGGCAAAAATGAGGTGACGGTAAACTGAAGAATCTGCACAAAGCTTCCAAAAAATCGACTGAAAAATAAATTATATTTAAGATATTAAAATTGTATTTTGTTACACTTTACATTTTCACTTTCCAGCCTTGGATAATACACATTAAAATGGGTTTTTTTCATAGAGCGTGGTCTTTCAGTTTGAGACCAGAACTTGATTTCACATTCAGATTTTGTAACGCTTTCACTCCAAGCCCTGAGCTCGCACTCACATATACCCTGCTTGTACTTAGATTTGCTGCACTCCAACTTCAGCTGTTCTCCTCGCACTCGTGAAACATCTGCTCTTGGATTTCTCCTTTCCTCTGCTCTTTGATTTTATTTTCTGGTATTGGATTTTTATAGATTTTAAGATATACAAAATAAAAATGTCCCTCCTTCCAGGAATCAGACCTGTAGTGTGTTTATTCCAATTAAAAAAGACAATTGTGATATAAAAGTGTCAGAGTTGTAGCATGATTCTAAAAAACACAGAGTTTCCTGAATATATAATATGTTTTAATATTTTTAATGTTATAAAAAGTGCAAGCATAGAAGCCTTGAAAGTATAAAAAAATGTATAGCTACAGCCCTGATGAGGTGATGAGCTTGTTATTTTTGGACTCCTGCCTTCATCCCAACCAACAAACTGGGGATGTCATGGGACAGTATTATCCCATATTGACGGTATTTCACACTAAACTAGCAGAAAGCAGAATTTCAGACTTCAAATGTCTGTTGCAAAAGAATTGTGGGTATCGATATTTTGTCAAAATCAAAACACATAACACTATTGATTATTTCTTTTTCTGTTTCCCTACTTCTACTCACAATTAAACATGTGGATGTGCCACCACAGTATGTATGGTTTACTGTTTAACAATCTTGTCTCACTTGTGCAGATGAGCAAAGTCAACTGAACGCAGGCTTTCACAGACACAAGAGTCGAGCAGCTTTAAAACACACTCATGAGATCAGGAAACACAATAGAGTAAAATCCTTCTTAGTCTGGTTTTATATATCTAAATCCAGTTAAAGTAACAAAGAGACGGCAACAAATAATGTCTGCGCTCTGAACTGTACTTTTCCAAGCCCCAAAACCCCTTTTTGGCTCAGTTTATTTTGGAATATGAATGAATAATTTAGGGCTACGCAGATATTGGGTTGTCATTCTCTGATATGATGCTTTTTATATGATATGCTCTGTTTCAGTGGGGAGATGAACAATTCCATGATGGCCTAAATACCAAGTTTCTACTTTAACAAGGGTTCTGAGCAAAAATACACAATGTGTAAATTTATAAAAGCAAGTAATTTCCATGCAACACTCAATATTTTCTTTCATCTCATTTTTTGAGTGTGAAAAAAGTAAAAGAAACAAAATTTCATCATGTCACATAATCTTAAAGAAAATCATGGAAAGAAAAAAAAGATGATCTATTTAAGTTACTCAATCATAATTTACTTATTCACATGCAGTTGTGTTCACAGGTAATGTTGCATCCCCTGCCTCACACATGTACACACTTATCTCGTGCACACAACAAAGTCACTTTAAAGATAAGGTTTTCCTTACAGTTTATGAATGCTGGGTGAATTTGCAGTTCTTTCTATGCTTCCAAGCTTTACAGATTGTGCTTCTTTGTTGCTGTCCTCTGACATTTTCCTCTCAATATTCAAGTAATATTTAATTCATGCTTTTTTAATTTTTGAAATGTTGATACTCTTATTTTTCCAGTTCTGGGATATGAGCTTCTTACAAACTAAAGAAAAAAAAAAGGATTTGCCATCCGGTTGGGTTGGGTATCTTATTCTTCCAACATTTTGAAAGACCAAAAAATGGTCCAGAATCAGATGCCTAAACGTTTACTGCATAATAGTGAGTTGTGAGCTCCATACAAACCCCAGACTGAATCAAGCTGATGTTTAATATGTCTTTTAGCCACCAGCTCTATCATAGATGAGACAACCTTTAATCCTGTAGGGGTAACTTTTTACAGTAAGGACAGAGTGACAGAGACGACATAAAAGCTCAGGACGTTGAAATATTGGATGATAATGGTAAATGACACCAATCTCTTCAAGTGCACTGGTGGCTTTGCCCTTGATTCTTCTACATTCATGTTTAGCTGTTGCACATGTGACTACACATTATTTCTGTACAGTCAAAAGGAGGTGAGATTAAGGCTGAACATTCATTTTTAAGAGTGTTTAATTTTGGATTCATACAGACTACACAATAAAAAGGCCGGCCTGCTCTGAAATCAGTGGGTGTCTGGAAACGAAGTGGCCTTTCATGAATGTGTGGCATATAGTGTGAAAAAGGGGAATGGAAGAGCAGACATTCGTGCTTGTTGGGTTATAAACTGGAGCCGGCGAGGCGGAGCGAGGACCACAGAGACAGCAGAGAGAGAGATAGATAGAAATGAGGGGAGAGCCCCAGCGGCAAAACCCAGTGGCAAATGGCCCCTGCGTGGAGGTGTGGTGGTGTTGGTGGTGGTGGTAGTGGAAGAGGGGGTGAGATGTTGGGTGGAGGGGAGGAGAGATAGAGTTATTTATAGCTGTGAGTGAGTATGCTGTCCACAAGTACTGCTCTGAAGGGTATCCAAAGGAAAGGGGGCAATGAAGACAGGTTTCTCTCATTTGAATAAAAGGATGGAGATGAAGTCGGAAGAAATGATAATGAGCGGCAGAAAATGGGAGGCGAAGACGCATCTGTTTAGAGATGAGGGAAAGGAGAGGCGGGGCTTAATGCTGAACGCCAAGTCATAATTTTCTCCATTTTTTGACATACTTTATTCCTTTACGTTTCCACTGTGTCTTTGCTAAATGGGAGATGTCACAACAGGAAGCACTGTGAAGGAAATGACCAGGGTAGATTCAATAAGTGAGAGAGGGGGCACTAGAGATGAAATTAGGAGGGGGAAAAAAAGCATAAACGTACATCTCAATGTGTGTGTGTATCTGTGTGTGTGTGTGTGTGTGTTTCTCACTTGCCATTCCAGCTGCTCTCTCTCAATCTATTTATAGCTCTGGTGAGGAGAATGCGTGTAAGTGGGGGGTGGGGATATGACAGCATCTCCACCCTGCACCCCCAACACACACACACACACACACACACACACACACACACACACACACACACACACACACACACACCCTTCCTCTTGCTCTGTCAGCCTCACCTTCACTCCTCATCTCGGGTAGGCTAAACGACTCTGACCTAGCATTGTCAGATCCGACACACACACACACACACACACACACACACACACACACACACACACACAGGGGATATTCCCTCACAGTACAAAAGAATAAGCCTATATCCCCTGCTCTATAGCCGCTGCTAATGAATATGGATGTTACCTCCTCTCTGAGTTTTTTTTTATGATGATGCATTTTACACTGTTATACTAAAGCACTGGAGAAAACAGCAGTGTCTCACCCGCTGCTGTAAAAAATCTTCCACACCTCTGTGCAAAGCAGATGCCTGCAGCTATCAAAGCTTCTACATTTCCGGCACCTTGTTTATTGTAGCAGCATCTAAAAAAAACACCCCGAAAAATGCCAAAACTGATATATTTCCTGTTCTGAAAAACCCATGTTTGTGAACCTTCAGATGATGTAGAAATAATAACCATCATTCTCTGATTGCTGCTTGAGACTTTCCCATCCTTGCCTGAGGAGCTTTTCCATGGCACTCCAAGTATCCAGGTCACATATCACCTACTTTCGCTCTTGAGGATCCAGGCCACCACCGCAATACGGGCCCGACACTGAGCACCTAACAGCCTAGAGCATACAATATTCAGCCTGCAAATCCACTTATTAAATTATTTGCTTCTATTCAGTATCTCTGAATTTAGCTCATTTGTGTCAGCAGAAACAAACAAACATCTAGAGTTTAATGCTGATAGGGTCAAGAGGCCTGTGGCACTAAAACAGTGAAATCCATGATGCTCATACTCAATTCATCAAAGAGCATCGTGCCAATCCTCTGCAGTTGATGTCTCTTCAGCACATGCATCTATTATCTGATTAGCTTTAACTTGTGCAGTGGCCGTTATAAACCTGACTGTTTTATCCACAGTCTGTGGTGCAGAGGGAAGTTAGAAAACGTTGTGTTCATCCTGCCTGGTTTGTCTGCAGTGAACATCTTTTGTTAATGTTAGTCATAAAATGAAACTGATTTTTATTTATTACTGTTTAGCTTATATACAAGCTTGATCGATTTGCTTAACTTGTGCTATTTTTTCATACATTTCAGAGGTTTTCAGAGGTTTGTTTAGCAATCAACACAATCTTATCTGCTCTAAAATTCCACTATATATAAAACTGTACTGCAAAAAAATTAACAATGTGTTTTTACTTTAAAGATCATTCTCTAAAGAGGTAGTGATGCTATGAATGTTGTTGCTATGACAGAAATCAGCATCATCGACACCTGTCAGTGTCAGTTTGATATGGTGAAAAAATATATATATTGAAATGATGTGGCGAGGATTTTGACCCACGGTTGACACTGATCGCTGCTGTGGTTTGTCTGAGGACGTAGAAGACATGTCCAACTCGGTCCACAGACTGAAATCATGTACTGCCCACACTGACTGCTACAGAGAACTGGTCGCCTGTTTATACAATTATTATTGAACAGCATGTCCAAATCACACCAAACTCTGCACTACACTTTCTCAGGCAATTCAGAATAGACATACCAAGTGAATGTGTAATTGCTAGGTAGATGTCACTTTTAATCTCACATTTAATGTATTTACTTTTCTTTCGTCCGCAACAGCCACACAAGCCAAAGACACGTGTGAACATTACACCCTTTGTTCTGCCTCATTAAATCTGCTGGGAGCCCTGTTTTTGGTACAAAAGTAACATGCATCCTTCATCTGTCAGGAGGAGATGGTACGAGACATGAAAAAGATATTTCAGAGAGAGAGGAGAGAGAGGTTGCTGACAATAGACAGGAAATGAAGGAGCAACTTTCACACTCAGTTGGATTTAAACACATGGTATGTGGGAATGTAGCTTTCACCAGAGCACAGCAGATGGTGGCAGTGCAGTCATTTCTCAATCTCTGTGTCTCAGGCCTGGTTTTGAACAAGTCTCAGTAACTGCTACTATCACACAAAAGCAATGTTTGTTTTGTACAAATGACAGCTTGGCCAGAGTTTCCCAATCCGACGACTAATTTTCAGTTACAGGATTTGCACTTTAGGAATATACATTTATATTTACATACATCTATACACTAATACACTTGATGTATCAGTGGCTCTGGTTTTCTACAAACACTATGATTAGGTTTAAATCCTAACATGGCTCCATCCAGCGTCAACCTGAGTGGAGGTCTAATTGGCACGAGTGAGGATGTGCAAGCTGTGTCAGAGAAAAGGCTTTTTTTTCCAACAAAAGATATTTTGACATGTCACAGTACAAAAACCACAGGCGTAAATAATACAATTAATTACGGCTGAATTCCATTTGGCTGCCTCAGTTTCAGGGTCTGGGTGTTCCCTGTCACTGTCAGGACACACTGCAACAGTTATAGAACTACTAGAAGAGATTCAGGGTGTCTGTAACTTCTGAGCTCTTCATACCATGACAAGTCAAAAATGTCTCCTGTGAAAAGGTTATGTGTAACACACTATAAGACGATCTCTGACTTAAGCAAGGGCTCAAAATCCAAGTTAGCTGTCTATGTAAAATTGGGTCAGCACATCGTCCTGGCTCCTCATCTTCAGTGCACGTTTTACACTCCTCAGCTCTAGTGCCCAATGATCAAAACTGGTTTCTGAAACAAGTATAGGATTTCAGTAGGATATGGGTGGACATTTTTTTAAATATGCTGAATTGTTTTCTAAAAAAGAAAAGATGGATGCCACTCTCTGTCCAAAACTCAAAAAGATTAATGTTAAGGATATAAATCTGTCATAAATAAGACAATATTCCTAATTGTTATCACATTTTCTGTGATGTATTCAAGCAACAAAATATGCATTGAGTTGTTTAAAATGTGTTTTAGTTTTTTTAAAGTTAGTTTTTAGCCACTTTATCAAACATGATTGATAATGTGGGACATTCCTTTAAGTTTCTAAATGGGGGAAATATACATTTAGGGATTTCCTGAATTAAAAAGAAAAGATCTGCAGTTGTCAGACAGGAGTTAATGGAAACTACAGTCTGTCCCTATACTGATTGTCTGGTTAACTAACTAGCACATATTTAGTTTGCTCTCTAGGACAGAGATGATCCAAAAAGCACAGAAGAGTCTGTCTTATGGTCTGCAGCCATTGGTTTCACCAAACATGTAGAGAAGTTCAAAGTTCAAAGCGTTTATTGTCATATATACAGTCCTGTACAATGACATTTTATTTCTGCCTTCCACTATGAATACCATGCTTTTAAGATTTATATAAAAAAAATATCAAGGTAAGAAAAATATAGATATGTACAATAAAGTATCTGTTCAACGTAGTGCAAAAGAGCAAAGTGAAACTCAGGTTCCACCGAGACTTGAACTCGGATTACTGGATTCAAAGTCCAGAGTGCTGACCATTACACCATGGAACCTTGAATAAACAGTGGTGATCGTTGATTATGACTCTCTCAACTGACAGACTGTTTGTCCCTGAATTACACCAATATACACAGCAAATTACAGAATGAATAATCTGCAATTAAAATTTTTGCTTGCTGTTGATACATTTTTTTAAAATGTGATACACCTTTAACAGAAAGTTTTCAATGGATATCATAGTTTCTTTATTTAGGTTTGGGTTCTTTCTGAAAAGAATATGACGTTTGCATGGTAATATGAATTAATGAAATTTCTATGAATAACATACATTTCCTTAGTAATTTTTTCCATTTCTTTTACAAAAATTGCTCATATTGACCTTGACATGCATTAAGAAATGCGATTTAGACACAAGTGTCCCAGATACAAAGTGTCCTTTCCCAGACTATCAAATTCCAATGCTATCAAATCCCGGAATCCCAGAATACCCGAATTCACCTTTATTATGCTTCGTTAAACTAGGGCATATCATTAAGATGAGATTTTCTTCTTTTCATTGGTACCCTGGAGAAGGTCATTCATGCTTTTGTCTCCTCCAGGCTTGATTGCTATGACATACTTGTGGTCTTTGCAAGAGAAATATCAACATACTACAGTTAATTCAAAACTCTGCACAGAGGCTAATCACTGTCTCACTGAGAGAAGTGGCCAAATCATTTAAATGCTCCCCTCCACAGACTGCCTGCCAATTTTAGAACAGATTTTGATTGTTTTAATTCAGCCTATTTGTGTGATTTGTCAACCCCATGTAAGCCTGACTGCTGCTTGAGATCCTCTTTCAGAGGCCCTTCAAATGATCCATCTCCTCATCACCATGGGAGACCTGTTAACTCCAGGCCCATTAGCCGAGGAAGTCCTTACTCAAGGCTTTTAGGCTTTCATAGACTGTGTTCTTTAAAAAAAAAAATCCTTCCTCAAAACTAACTTTAATCATCTGCATTCTCCTACTTTCATTTCAGAAATTAAGTTAATTACTTTACAGATTTTTTTCTGCAGTGCAATATAAAAGTTGATTCTTCACATACACTCATGCATAACGGAACTTAAAAATTTGTAATATTACTAGCCGAGACAGGCATCTAATAATAAATGCTATGATTACAAATGTAAATTGAAGGGATTGTAAGCTAACTTGTAGGCTAAGGTTTGACTCAACCAAGTGTTAATTGAAGGTTATAAAATCTCCTCTGTTTCAATTCCTATATATATTTTTATTTGACTTTACAGCATTGCTCTGCTCTTTTGCAGTGTCCCCAGTGAGACTGTTAACGCTTTGACTTGGTATTTAGCATAGCGGTGGACAGAAGCCAGCAGAGAACTGTGTCAGATCAAGCATGAAAAATGTAAGGATGATAATAAACCATTGCTGACAGGTGAATCAACCGAAACATGCCAGGAAGCGATTGCGGTTGACAACAAATCATGAGGATACCTACTATTCTGTTGCTAACACACTATTTTAGCTCATCCCGAACACAGCTGCCATTGCAGGAGTAAAGTACATCAATAACACTTAAAGGTTCAGTGTGTAGAATTTAGTGACATCTAGTGGTGAAGTTGCATGTTGCAGCTGAACATCCCTCAACTGACCCTCCCCTTCCAAACATGAAAGAGAACCTGTGGTAGCCTTCAGTTGTCATAAAAACTGTTTAGATGTTTAGTTCATCCAATCTTGGCTACTGTAAAAGAGAGGACCCGCTCCTGATGTAATTATAAAGTATTTAAATATAAAGGGCTCATTCTAGGGTGAAGAAAACAACAATTTGTACAATTAAGATGAAACATACTAGTGAAAACATCAGTAGGATAATTTTGTATTCAATTTCTGCCAATAGATCCCTTTCACCTGAATCTTACACACTGGACCTTTAAGTGTGGTATCACAGTTTATTTAAGAATGTACTGAAGTACTTCTATCTGTTATTGCTTTTAGCATCGTATGTTCTACCCTGAATGTGTAAAAGGATCTTTACAATCAAGTTTGTTTTGTAACACGTCTTTTGGGGGTCTGCACTATTGTAGCTTTCATTAATATATGATTTTATTTTTCTGAGAAGATCATTTTTAGTTTGATATATTCAGATTGTAACTACACCAATTGTCGTATTATGAACATGGGTATTTCCCTAACTCAAATAAAGAGGATTATCAGGGGAAAAGGTTTTGAAGTTTTAAGTCTTTTCCAAAGAAAAAAATATAGTTTATCTCTGCCAATAGTCTAAATCATCACACTGCTGATAAGTGAGTTTCCAATAATTCACAGTACACTGAGTAAATAAATAAGTGAGAAAAGCCAAAAATGGGCCAAGCGTCCCCGCAAATCTTCCTCTGAATTAAACTTTATCTCTCTCATACAAATTAAGATTGTTCAAACTGAACAAAAGATTTGGGATATTTTAGAGTTTGCGTATCTGCAGTGATGTCCAGCTTACCGTAGTAGCGGCTCGCCCTCCAGGCCCTGACAGCACAGTGTAGGACTCCGTCCAGCCACAGCAGCAGCCAGCTAATGCAGAAGCCCAGGAGCAGCCCCAGCATCAAGTCCATCTCCTGCTTGGTCACGCTGTCACTCACAAAGTAGTTCTCTGATGAGTCCACCAAGGAATGGTCCCCATCATATGGGATTACATAGTGGACATGATGTCTGGAGGGAGGACAGATAGGGAGAGGTGTTAGATATACTGTTTGTATAAATGCAAAGATCTAAATCCATTTTGTGTCCTTAGAGCATTGTATAATTATCTGAATTAAAGCTACACATCAACATTCCATGGACATCTCTAAGGTGAACGAATCAAAGGAAAAACCAACAGCTTCTGTGCACATTATTCTCTGATCTTTCCTGGTGAGATGACGAGCATTGTTACAGAATATTTTCCCACGTTTGGTGTTTTGACGATGCTGGTGGAGAGCTCTGTTTAGCACTTCCTCCAGAATCCCCTCAAAGAGTTTGGTTTCATTGAGATCTGGTGAATGTGAAGGCTGTGATGTATGATTCACATAATTTTCTTACTCACTCCATTTTACTGACTAATCCATCTTAAAGGCATCTGCATTTGTTACGTCTCTCCATTCATTTATTCAGGTGTTTTCTTTAATTTACCACTTGTTTTTATATCCTTACTTTGAAAAGGGACTTTTCCAAATTTCTTTAACCATGAGTACCATGGACAGCATTGGACTAGATACTCTATAGTATATTACACACTCCCTCTCCCTCAGATGGTACCTGAAAATATAGACATTTTAATCAGATTGCACTAATCCACACTTTGCCGGAAACGCCCTGAAGCCCTCTCAAGGACCCATGGGTGTCTCCAGGCTGCACTTTAGGCAGAGAAGTTTATGGTCTACTTGTGGAAAAGCTCATGGCCTGAAAAGAGATTGAGTGATAGTTTGCTACCTCCTTTGGTAGATCCTGTTGAGGGGCCTTTCAGCAAAGAAATGATTCCTATATCAAACAGGTACTCTCTCAGTGTGAAAGTATATTTCCTAAGTTGTCTTATAGCTCACAGGTTTTTTGTCAGAGTGGCCTTCATCTTCCTCATGTCATTATGGAATTATGGCCGACTTTTCCTACACATGCCAGAAGCAGTTGACCAATAACGACTGAGAGAGTGGACCAGCTGGCCAATTAGAGCAGACAGGGCTTTATAGGGACGGGGGCCTTAAAGAGACAGGAGCTTCAACCGAGTGTTTCAGACAGAGGCTTAAAAGAAGAGCTGCAGCAATGGACATTTTGATGAAAGTGATGCCTTTTCAGAACATTACAGAATGTAATAACCCAAATTAAAATTATGTGAAAAATGTGAAAGGAATCAATATGAAGCCAATTTTAATTGTTTTCCTCAAATCCACAGGGTGTGTGGTTGTGACTTACCATACATGAGGACAAAGTACTGTGGTGAATTTATTTCAATTTAAAGACACCGTTTTTTTCAGTGTATCAGAAAATATGCTGGTTTGCTGTGTTACAGCTAACGTACAACATGCATGATATCATGACATGCAGCTTTTAGTATCCACTGTTGCCACTGCTCAACTTAGATTCACTTTGTTGATGTTGTTGATTACTGACTCTGCTCCAATGTTAAAACAAATACATGCTGTTGATATAAACGTCTCACTTTACTGGTATAACCTGCTCTCCTCAAAGAGCTTTGAGAGCTTTTAACAAAAACTACAACACAGGCAGTTGTCTGTGAGGGAACACATACACACTTTGGGTTATTATTTTGACAGGTTTGGACTGATGCAGGTTTTCGAAGGCCATTACCAAAACTTTTCATAATGAAAGAGTACTCCAGCAATCGAGTATTGCACTTCTGAAAATTGAAGGCCTTGCAGGAGACAGATTAGAACAAATGTATGCTCGGAATTTAATTTCTGTAATGCAACATGATAGCGTCTTTCATTAGACATTCCCAGCCTTCACAGCTCAAAAACTCCACACCACAAGTTTGTCATACACATTTCAAATATATTCAAATTGTCTGTGTTGCTTATCTTCACCTGTGCTACCTGGAAGTATGTGTAAATACTTCTGTTTTGAAGTAAGTAGGAAGTTAGAATCCTGACCAGCTGTAAACAAAGAGTCAATCTCCCCCGACAAAAATGCAACTTCAAGAAAATTCAAGTACATTGTTTGAATGACAGATGATCTCTGGAAAATGTAGATAGCAGCACTTTGTATTAATGTGGAGAAAAAAACTGATCTTGCAGTTTAACACCTTAAGCATCTTACTGAAGAAGTATGGCCACATGGGGGATCAAACCCCTCTATTAAACCTGACTGACCTGAGCTACGCTGCCACTGAGGTCCATTAACGCCAAAACATTTTTCACAATAAAGAAAAGCTATGTGACAAGATAAGACAAAATCTTCATCGGGATTTCTTTCTTTTTCCCTGAGGTAGGCCCTTGCACCTAAACCAGTAAATAAAGTAAAGGATTATTTAATGCTGCCTGACTGTCTATCTTTAAACTGACTTAAGTCCTGTTCACCTGTGCCCTACAAATCTTTCAATGTGTGTCTTCTTTTAAAAAAAAGAGAATCATTCTGCAAGAATATTGGGATGGAAATGCCTCAATAGGAACATTTAGATCATCTTCTGATAACTCTCATGCTGCCTCAAATAAACACCATGACACCAACACACTGTGTCCATTTCTTGATCTCCTCTCTGCCACAGAGGCAGATATTGCAGGTCAGGCTTTAGCCTTTCAGAGAAGCCACAACTGCATCCAAATCAGAGCGTCGAGGCTGCCAAATAAAACGACACTGGCTGTGTCCTCAAGGCTGATAAGGTGAGCGCTGTGGGCGTCATGACACCTCCATGTCTAAGGGATGGAAAGACTACACGTGTGAAAGCCAAGCTTTGCTCTATTCATCCTACTATCCTGCGTTTCCGCTGCTTATGTGAAGACTTATAACTAACACTTATTCAGAAGTGTTTTAAGGTCAGTGAAAGACACTGTGGTTATACAGTAACCTAAATACTAGGAAGCTGAGCAGAGGTTGAACTGTGCATACTCTCCAGTGGGATGTTTTATTTGATCAAACAAATGCTTATATAGGAGACAAATGATCATTACTTCATTATCAATAAAATAATCACTGCTTAATGAGTCTGATATTACTAAGCATTTTCAAAATTCCGATCATATTCCCAATCAAGGCTCTTTCATCAGCAGCGTGACAATGACTATCACAATATCAGTGATTCCTGCTCTCATCATAACCCCCCTCTCCAAATATGCTTTTATTTTGGTCTTGATTAGTACATCAGGTACATAAAGGTGTACAATAGGCCTTTTCAAACTTTAATTTAGATTACCTCCCCCTCGCTGATAATCTAATAGCACCTGATGATGAAGGATTTCTGGATTTTAAGGCTTAAAAGACCCACAGTGTAACTGGCCTGTTAATGCTGCTAATGAACTGCTAGCAGGCTTCATCTACCCCCACACTGCAGTAAGCACACCACGGGCTGCTGTTTTGGTTTCATGTGCATCTCTCCAGCTTTTGCACCAACACGGGTATTGTGACATTTCCCTTCCCTGAACCACTGATCTGTTCTGGTGACTGTAGCTAGGTTGCCTGTAGGACAAGGGCCAATCAGGATCCAACATCTGAGGACAATATAGAGGGTGAATCTATTGGCTAAAAGAGCTCTTACTTTAAATCTTCTCCCAACATTGTCGCCATACCCTCAGGCACTGTGGAGAAACGAGGCCCGCTTGCATCAGTGCTCATCCACACACCCTGCAGCCTGCTGTATTCTACAAACTGTTGATGGGAAAATGCATAATAATGCAGATTGAATCAGAATTAATGTATTAATGAGGGTCTTGCTGCTGTTTTGGCTCTCCACTTCAAACCTGCTCTCACCGTGACAGCAAACAGCAGGTAGGCTGATGACTGTACCTCAGCCCCGTAGCACTTCTCCAGCCACACAACCACCTCGCTCCGGCTCTCATTTGAGCAACATTGGTTTCAATTCCCATCGACACACTGCAAACCTGTATGAATCGCACACTTGATGCTCAGATTGTTGTTGAACGGCCTCGTATCGCTCATAGTTCATTACCTATTTATGGCTCCGACACACACCTTCGCAGGCTGGATGCTGCAGAAGCCGAAGCCCTCGCAGCCGATACATTGCTACGAATATATATATTTCATATATAAAAACACGCAGGGCGATCAAACGAGCCATCGGACCGTGTGTTGGAGCCGATGATAAAAACAAGAGTCGCTGTAAAGGCTCAGCCTCTGCGGGGCTTCACCGCCACAAATCGTCCAGGCCTCTTCAGCAATTAAGAATTGACGGGGAAAGCGGGGGGAAAAACACACACACACACACACACAGATACACACACACCACCACCATGTTTATCCAAATATTGCTCGAGGATGATGGCATTTACCTTCCACAGTTGCAGTGACAGACGCGGTCCTCCCCTCGTAGGTGCGGTAGGATGTAGTTGTGAAAGCGGTCCAGTAGTGCGTTCATGTCCATTAAACAGGCTATCGCCTGCAAAGAACCATGCCAGTCAGCTGGGACATGTCAAGCAATAGGCAAGGCTATATTCCTACAGACAGCGAATCAATCTTCTTCTCGGGATTATCAAGATACACAATAACAGGGAGGGAAAATCATAAAGAAAGGGACAGAAAAACACATCCTGGGTTAGATCCTCCCGATTCTAAGAGGGGGGACTCTTGCCTCAAAACGGAATTAGATTATTTATTGATGACAGCAGGTAATTATAGGTGAGCTAACCTACTTCCACATGTCATTGATAGGCCTGCTGGGAGGTGGTGTGTCGCCAAAATGTGATGCATTTATGGCACATTTGTATCAATCGGATTAAATTAGCTTCAGTGATGTGAATGTGAAAGAGCACACTGTGGCCGAGGGAGGTGGTGAACGTGTCTTACCATTACAACTGAAGCACCAAGAATCATAAAAATCATGGTGGTTGTGATCATATGCATCAAAACTTCCAAACTGGCCGCCGTCCTGTGGCCCGGGTTTTTTTCACCCGCGGCGGCGGAGACGCTCCGGCTGCAGGGCTCCTCTGGGCTCTCTGTCCCGGCAGGAGCCGCTCATGGAGCCGCTGCACCGCTCCTGGCTCCCCGGGTCCCTTCGAACCGCCCGCTCCCCCCCCGTCCCTCCGCGATCGAGCCGCTCTCTCAGCCCCTCACTGCGCCCTCTCCATCCAAGGGTTCCCCCCACCCACCCCGCGGTGTGTCGGCTGCGGCTGCCGCTCGCTCCGAGGAGGCAGTCCTCTAATTACCGATGCAAAAGTGATCCGTTCTTCCAGGCGCCTTGTGATCTCTATCCCGGTTAGAAACCCATGAAGAAAAAAAGAGATTAGCTCCTTCTATATATCCTCTAAAAGGCTCCCCTCGGTATCCTCTCCGTGCTGCTCCAAGTTATTCCACACCGGGGCTGCGCTTTTACTCGTACCGGCGATTTCTCTCCTCCTCCATGGGCGAACACGGTGGATTTCTCTCGGGCCGGACGTCTCAAACAGCGGCACCAACTCCTCTCTCGGCAATCGCCCTCGTTAACATCGACATGAGGTCCGGATCGCTCCAGAACTAGACCCACCCTTCGCTCCGAGTCCACTCCGGATCCAGCTGCATCAATGCCCGAAGCCAGACACGCATGATTATCCCATCCTGGCTCCCAGCAGCTACACAAGCATCCACTCCCACCCCTGGTGCACGTGCGTGTGTCTGCGCGTGCGTGTGTGTCAGAGCGAAGGAGGGAGGGAGAAAGTGTGTGTGTGTGTGTGTGTGTGTGTGTGTGTGTGTGTGTGTGTGTGTGTGTGTGCGTGTGAGAGAGAGGGAGGGGGACTGGCCTATAGGCTCATTATTTATAGTGGATACCTGTAGATACACTGGAGCAGGCTTCATGAATGGTACTCCTTATGATGATCCAACCTCCTTTGTGCAGTGGCTTAACCCCTTTTATCCTCCAGTTACACACAACCTTGTTCTTTTATCCTAGTGGAGACACCCAATTGGCAAAATGCATTCCCTCGCCCCTTACCCCAACCTTAACATTTACCAATATACCTAACCCTAAAAACTGCCAATTGAATGTGGGTCAGTAATAAAAATGTCAAACTGTCCTCACTCTGTAAGGTCTATAGGGTCAATGTGGTCCTCACAAAGATATCTGTGCACACACACCATAAGGGAGAAAAGTCCCTGTGACGTGACCATGTAAACAGATTTACTTCCACATAACATGCAGAAACACAAATACCTGTCTTTATTTCTAATTCTCTTACAGACATTGGAGCTCTTCAGTTTCTAATTCTGTGCAATTCCATGCCCCTTCTTATTTTTGGAATATAACCCACATGGGTTGTTTCTTTAAATAAGCAGAGACGGAGGTGAAAACTTTGAAACTGGTGTTGTCAGGCAGTAATTCCCCAATCAAACCTGACAATTATAATAACTAGACAACAAAGCTCACTGAGGCAGGTCAACTTTTTTGGAGATAATGGTCTCAAAACCCTGGCTGAAGGGATTACCCAGTGCCATAGGTGTCTGGGGATTATTTTTCTGCATTTTAACAATAAATAAATATCCTATAAACTGTGAACCTGCAAGTTAAGATCAAATTCAGGCCCACAGTTCCCGCAAGCATCGGACACTTCCTGAATTAAGCAAACTAATCAGCCTTGGTAAACTTTTTCACAAATAAACATTTATTTAAACACATAGAAGTACGTCATGTTAATTCACGATATTACTGACATGAACAGTGATTTACATATGTCTCAGCACCATGGACAGCGCCCATAAACCAGCCTGCTAATGTGGAACACATTTTCTGACTCTCTTCAAAATCCATAGCATTTCACTTGCAACTATCAACATGGAAACATTTTAACAAACAAACTCAATAACCACTCTAATGCTATTCTTTTTTTTTGTGGCGGGAGGGGATTGCAGAATTCAAAAACATCTGCTGTTGCAACCCAAAGACCCCCTATAGTTGTTCTAACCTCCTCCAGTAAAGAAAACACAGCCAGACTCGCCACCAGTGTAACAGAGTTTCATTACAAATCGAAAGGTGGTAGATTGAACCTAATGCAAATGTTTGATTGTAATAAAGGGACTATAAACCAGAGCAATAACATGCAGCTACAAACACAGGGTTGATAGTGGGTTTACATTGTTTCTCTGCTATGAAAGTGGCCAGTGCTCCAAGTAGCTGCACAAACAATCAAACAGAAAAGGGTATCTAAGCTGATAAGGCTAAGGTTGCAATAATAATTAGGTTTACATTAAAAGGGCAGGTTTAATTACTGGATTGTATCTAAACATGCAGGTTTATTTTTCGAGATTTCCCTTATATTGCTGCTACCACTCAATATGATTGACTGAAATATTAGACGTTTTTGAAAAATCAGGTGCCGGTTTTCTTTTCAAAAACTGTCCTATATACTCTGGAATAAACCACATGAACAGTTTCCATGGAACTACTTTAGGAAATAGTCCCAGAGAAAACACGATGAGGTTTGTCAGTTATTGACAGTAACTCAGAGATTTGTTGTTGGAGAGACACTTTGCATTTTTGAAACATTTTCATTTTGAGAACTAAAGTTTACTTAATCTCGACAGGATTATTTTTGTCTGATGAAACATGTACTGTAACTACCTTCGTCGATAGATATCAGTAAATGAGAAGATGCTTCACTTTAAATAAGATGAACTAACCTTTTAAAGTATTTTTTTCATGTGGGTACTTGCAGTAATTTACCTCCTGAGGGCCGTCACCTTTAACAAAATCTTAACATTTACCAACAAAACGTCCAATATTTGCATTTGGTTGCATGGAAAATGTTCCTCTGCTAAACTGGAAGACCTCCATGGAAACGTCTCCCACTTGAGCTCAGCTGTATCCTTTATGCTTCAGCTGATATGAAATAACAGTCTGTTTATATGTTGAGGCAGCTAGTTTAACAAAAATCTAGGTTTCACCGTTTTAAATGCCCTCAGGTTTCTCAGTGTACCATGATATTTCCTCATGTTGGATATTAGCACAAATCAGGAAATGATGTATGATTAATAACCACAGTTTTGCAGATGGTATATATACAAATAACCTTGTGCCATGGCAAAGAAAATATTTGAGCATGTCAGTGAAGCTGCAAAGTAGTTTCTTATAAAATGTATGTCAGTATAAACATATGCAACCTCAGTAAAAGACTTTCCGCTATATTGGTGTCTATTTTAGCCTCAGGCCCTTCCTATAGCATAATGACTTGAAGTACCTTGTTCGACTCTTATTCACCCACAAACATATTGTACATGTACAGTATAAATGATATGTCGTTCATGCTTGGCTGATTTCTGTGTTCCACTGACGCTGATTGCAGCACATGCATGGATGACCTCCGGGCCATTACATCTGCTCACACACAATGCCATTACTCACCAAGGTCTATAATGAACCACATGCCAACGCACATCTGCAGATGTGTGTCCTCTTTCTTTCACACCAGCTGGCATGGTGCAAATTTGTATTTGGTTTTATAGGAAATGGAATAGTCTTACGACGTCCTCCTGTTTTCTGATGCAGTTTTATGTCTTCAGGCTATTTTCTTTTTGTATCAGTGCGTCTGCTGGTTTATTTTACATTGCAAACATCCTGTTTATTGCTTCTCAGCCCACTCATCCCCCACACGCACCAACTGTGTGGAGTCATCAGGAGGAGTTGGTGGTGGTGAGTAGATTTTCTCCGAGTTGGGGAGAGGTGGAGATGCAAACATTTCTTTCAGAGTTGTAACTGTAACCTCCTACTTTGTCCTGACTCACAGTCTGCAAAATAATATGACTCATGCACCTCTACTCATGCAATTATCAGAGAGTTAGATAGATAGATAGATAGATGGATGGATAGATAGATAGATAGATAGATAGATAGATAGATAGATAGATAAAATAACAAGTATGAAATGGATTATTTTTACATATAATACTTGAATAAACACTTGTGAATTAAGTTACATGGATTTTTAATTTGCATTTACAAGCGTTATTTATACTTCAGAAATCCTTGACCCACAATTACATATAATATAATATAATATAATGTAGTTTTGTGGATTCCTTAAATAAACCTAACATCACTTTCAGCCCTATGCATGGCCCATTCCACCTTCCGTAGGATGTGACGTACACTGACGTACGTATGCGGAAGTTCATTTGTAAACAAGAACGACAATCCCATAATTTCTCCTCTGAGACAATTCAAAACGAAACAAATACATAACTCTTGGAGTATATCTTGTTAAACGTAAGTATTACTGTTTTAACCACGTCTAATTCTCCACTTACTCGATTTGTATTCTGTGCTACAAGCGAGAGTATATGATGCGTTACGTAATATTCAGCTGTGAATGTTAGCTCGCTAGCAAACTAGCTGCTAGCTGATGAACTTCATGTTGGCAAACCTGACGCGGATAATATTCCGCTTGAGTCCGCTAAAGTAACACTACCTAGTACTAACCTATACTAGTTACAAGACAGAGCAAGCTAGTTGTAGTTAGTTAACGTACCTCACTGTTGACTAGCTTTATAACGAAACTGGGCGAATTAATATTCAGCAAAAAACGTTTATGTTGTTAAAGCACCAGTTATATCAAATTTTATTTAAAAAATGTGAAATATTTAAGACCGTTTTCCTTTTATTGTGTCGTCAGTCTTCACTTTGGTCAACATTTACTCCAAACGCCAATTCATTCATGAGATCAGAAAGTTATTCTGACAGTGACAGTGGATTAAAATGTTGCTTATTACGTTGTTTATATTTACAGTTTGCCACAATGAATCAGAGAATCAGACAGAAGTAGTAGCTAAAGGTTTCCTCCATATTGTTCATATTGGTGGTCTAAGAATCCCCTCTTAAAAATGCCTGCCAAATTTCCTATTATAATTTATTTGGTATAATGTCTTCATCTGGGACAGACAATGGAGGCTGTTCTTGTGCAAAGTTACAGAATACACGCTGGATAAACAACCCTGGTGTTTACGCACGCACACTCACCTTTGCTTCTGTGTATTGTTAATCAGGTTCCTGATGTGTGGCAGTGCTTGATGCAAGAGACGGCTCAGTACTGTAAGAAGACATACTTCGGTGTCGTAGGCCTGGAGGCACGACTGCAGCCAGCATGTCAAGGAAACAGACATCAAAACCTTTGCGGAGCAATAAGAAGAGCGAACTGGAACGCAAGAGGGATGAGCGGGCAGCTCGCCGGGCCATTGTGAAAGACCGCAAGAACCGGCCTCAGGATGGTGATGAAGGAGCAGAGTTTGCCAGTTTCTCCATTCAGCTCCAGGCACTGGGACTTAAGCTGAGAGAAGTCCCCGGGGATGGGTAAGAGCCAGAAAGAGATTGTGGCGTCAAGTTGTGCTTTGTCTCGCTCTCTGTTGTTCTTTACCATCGCTGATTCTTTTCACATTTGTCTTTTACACGTCTTTTAAACAACATTAATATAAAGAAATCTTACTAACCAGGAGGAATGCTCCAGCCTCTGTGTTCATTTCTCTCACAGTCAGTTACAATGTATTTTTGTCTAAACTACAATGTTTTTTTTAGCTGCATGGCTGCTACATAGTAAAAGCAAAATTTGTCACTCTGCATCAATCATGTTTACTACTTGGCTGGAGATCTAGGAACCTTGTGTCTCGCAGGACATAAGTCATTGTTATTGTCCGAAACCCAGGACTTTGCCAGCTAATACCAACTCTAACAAAATCACTTGAGAAATATCAAGGCGTTGATTCAAACTTACTGACAACTTTGCCACTGAGAAACATTCATTTGGGCTTTTTTTTTTCTCCCTGCAGAAACTGCCTGTTCAGAGCTTTAGGCGACCAGTTAGAGGGTCACTCCCGGGGTCACCAGCGGCTTCGCCAGGAGACTGTCCAGTATATGACGTCCTATCGACAAGACTTTGAACCCTTCGTCGAAGATGACGTGCCCTTCACACAGCACTGTAAGAAAACTACCCAGTATGAGACATGAACTAACTTGACCACGGAAATAGTAACTTTAGCCAGTGCCTCATTCACAGGGAACTGATTAGTGATGCAGGTACTCTACATGGTAGTTTCTCTATGCAGCAACCAGGAACTATGCACTGACCCCTGGTGGTCCCCACTTCTGCTTGCAATAGATAAGTAAATAAAGAAGATCATCAAGACATATTGATGCAACAAAGATTATTTAGTTTTTCAGACTTGACTCCATTCTTTGCTTCACTGGAGCTTGGGAAAAAATAGGAAAAAAAATCTTTTTGTTTCTTTCCACCCAGTGTCGAGCCTCTCTCAGCCTGGTACATTTGCTGGCAATGACGCTATTGTAGCCTTTGCTCGCAGTCAACAGGTGAAAGTGGTCATCCATCAGCTGAACACACCACTGTGGGAGGTAGGGACAAACAAAGGATTTCCAATGTAATGTAACGTGCTGTTGATCTGTGATAGCTAACAGCCTTCTGCTACTTTGCACACATTATATGTTGTATTTTCTTTGTAGATAAATGGTGCAGAGAAGCAGGTGTGCAGAGAGCTACACATTGCCTACCGCTATGGAGATCATTATGACAGTGTCAGGCGGGTCGGAGACAACTCTGAAAGTCCTGCTCAGCTCCGCATAGAGGTAAATACTGTAATATACAAAGAGCATCAAGTAGTGTTTAACATTCCCAGCTCAAGTATTGTAATACTACGTTTACCGATGTGTCTTGGATGATTTCTCGCTTTGCTGTCATCAGAATATGCAGAATTCGCCAGGCCAGCAGCGTGAGTTTGGGGACGGTCAGAGGGAGCGACAGAAAAACCCTTCCCCCACAGCCTTCGAGGAGGACAACGTGATCCTGAGCTCCATCAAGAATCGAGGAATCCAGGGTCAGAAGTTACATTTGACTCATTAGCTGCAGGAAGAATTAGACTGTCAGAGCAAAAGAGAACAACGAGGCATCAAACTTCCCTACAGCCTTCATAACTATGGTGCATTCAAGCTTATCTCTTCTGCTACATTTCCTCCATCAATATTATACAGACATCAGCCTGTTTTTCAGTAGACAGTTTTCTCTATCTTAACAGTGACCATTGCATCACATTGACGCTTTACTATTTGAGTGTTTATGTGTGTTTTCTTCCTCAGTTGATGAGGAGAACCTTCTCCAGCTGAGTGCAGCCACCATCAATGCTGAATGGCTTTTCGGCTCGGTGCTGGGTCAGTCCTGCCAGGGCCAATGCTCCTCAGGATCCTGCTCAGCCTGCAAAGCTACAGCCACAGACTGCAGCGAGCACAAGCAGTCAGCAGAGAGCAGCAACATACAAAAACCTAAGGTGGAGTTACAAGAGGGATTTGCCAACTGACATAAAATATTTCTCTTTATATCCTGTGGATTAACGTTGTACTTTCACAGCCTGTCTAGCCTAACTGTTTTTAATAAAACACCTCATTGAAGATATAGCTTCATTAAGATGTCTAAAAACAATACCTATGTTATATATTTTTGCTGACTTGTGTACTAACATTATCCAAAATGTTTCCAACAATGTTCAAACCCAGAGAAATCCACAATTAAATCAAGGTAACAGGACGTTTCATTTAGGTCACCTTTTAATTGCGTCATATCCACTTTACCCCTGGCTTTGTCCCACTCTGCTAACGAAGTATAAAGAAGGCAAAACACAATGTACTTGTCACTCAAAATGAATCGCGATTATTCATTGCCGTTTGCTGTGTAACGTGAATATAACTTTGATGCATTGCCTCAGCCTTGAACATGATTCGTGCCTTAGTCGTGGCGTGGCTAGTGAAGAGAAAAACTCCCATGCTTCATGCATCATCAAACTAGGTCTTTTGTTATCATTTTGATTGAGAGACCCCAAGAGGCTGAAGTTAAATATTTAAAAACACAATTCTGTTTTCATTGTCCCCAGGTATCAAACAAGCAGAGGAAGGAGCAGCAGAGGCAAGAGAAGAAGAAGCGCCAGGAGGACAGGCATCGGCAAAAGTTTCTCCAGAGCAATGGAAGCCAGGACCAGAACCAGAACCTGCCGGAATCTGTTACTTTAGTACCAGCTCTCAACACTCTCAGTATATAGACTGGAGCATGGCCAAAATTACCTACTGCTACTCTAGCTATTGGTGGCTGACGCTGTCCACAAAGTTTTGCACATAGAGTCAGAGTTGATTCAGTCACAGTGGATGACTTTTCCTAAAGAGAACCCTATAGTTTCTTTGCAAACAGTATAACGGTGCCTGCAAACGTGTGTGTGTGTGTGTGTGTGTGTGTGTGTGTGTGTGTGTGTGTGTGTGTGCGTGTGCGTGTGCGTGTGAAGGATGTAAAAGTGAAAGAGGAACAATCAGTGTTTCTGCTAGGTTCAATACCTGGTTGGTGTTGGTTTATGTTGGAACTCCTCAGAGCTGTTCTACCTTCCACGCTACCTATCCCCTCTCTCTCTATGCTGGAATTCTGGCTTTCCACGGTAACCATACAGATAATTTCATGCAGCCGGGCCTTTTGGTTTTGCCACAGATTTGAGTTAACGTTTGTTCAGATGTTCAGATCATTTAGTTTGTATGATCTGACTAAAGTATAAAATAACGTAAGGGCGAAAGTTGAATTATGTTCATGCACACTGTGTAAGGAATGTGGCAATAAAACTTAAAATAAATTATAAAATTCCTGGTCATGTGCATCAGATTATGTATTTCATATTATCTAGAGTGATCGTTCCTCTTTACTTATTTCCCTTGGTGTTGGAGAACATAACCTCAATACAACACATTGAACATAAACAGACATAAGTCACATTTTGGAGAGACTGAGGTTTCACTTTATACATAACAAAGATGACTAACGCATATTCAGAACCAGAATGGACCTCACAGAGTGCATATTACTGCTCCTTGACCTCAGTGCCGCATTTGACACCATTGATGAAAACATTCTCATCAATAGACTGACACAGTGCGTCGGCATATCTTGAATTGCCCTCAGATGGCTCAAGTCTTATCTCTCAGATAGAGACATTTCTGTTTCCATTGGAAATCTCATCCTCAGCTCCACTGATGTTCGGGGTGCCACAAGGTTCTATTCTTTGCTGTACATGCTCCCATTAGGACACGTCATCAGCCATTTTAATGGGATCTCCTATCATTACTATTACCTTTGACAACTCCAAGGTAGCCCACACCCAGACCATTAGGAACCTGGGTGTGATACTCTACAGTCAACTCTCCCTTACTGCCAACATTACTGCAACAATCCACTTGTGTAGATACATGCTGCACAACATCAGGAGAATACGCCCCCTTCTCACTCAGGAGGCAGCGCAGGTTCTGGTCCAGGCTCTGGTCATCTCTCGCCTAGACTACTGCAACTTCCTTCCTGGCTGGTCTACCTGCTAGTGCCGTCCGACCTCTACAGCTCATCCAGAATGCAGCAGCTCGACTGGTCTTTAACATAAATTCACTCACGCTACTCCACTCCTCCGCTCCCTTCACTGGTTACCAGTGGCTGCAAGTGTGTACCATGCTGCGAACGGATCGGGTCCAGTCTACATCCAGGACATGGTCGAACCTTACACCCGAGCCTGTCCACTCCACTCTGCATCTGCCAATTGGCTTGCTGCTCCCTCACTGCGAGCTAAACACCACTATTTGCTGTCCTGGCTCCTAAATGGTTGAACAAGCTCCCAATGACATCAGGACAGCAGAAAGTCTACACATCTTCCCCCACAGACTAAAGACGCATCTCTTCCGACTATACCTTGAATAACATTTTTAAACTAACAATTTAGTAGCACTTAAATGGCACTCACTTATAGCACTTTGTAGTTTTGCTTTTTTGAAGAAATTGTACTGTCTCGATTCTTGTTGTTCTGGGTTTGTACCCTCATGGTTGAATGCACTTATTGTCTATTGTCACTTATTAATAAGTCGCTTTGGATAAAAGCAGTCAGCTAAATGAAAAAATGTAAAGTGCTATATAAATGAAGTAATTATTATTATACCTCTGCCAAGGCCCAACTCTCATGAAACCACCTTTTAATTCAATAGATCTGGATTTTTATATGGATGTGCATCAAATTCATAAACTCATATCAGTCCCCTAAACATGCCAGATTTTTTTCTCTCATCAAGGTCCATGAATTATTCTCTGACAAATCAACAAAATGGGGGAAAATATACCCTATCTAAAAAAAAAAAAAACCTCCCAGATCCACCCCGTGACCTGGATCCACACCAAGGTTTAATGGGTTCTTCCTTCCACAAAATGTTATTGAAATCGGTTGAGTAGTTTTTGCATAATCCTGCTAAGTAATAGACAAACAGACAAAGACACAACCTCCCCCCCATGTCACAAGGGTGAAATTCCAGTAATTGACCTATAATCATCAACATATGTACTCACAAAACAACACAAACACAGCAAAAAACATGGACTCCACACACATGCATTATAGGTTACTTATGATGTTAGTCATTGACATGTTTACTTGTGTAATGAGTTATCCTATTGTCAGTCTATAGGACGTGAGCATGGTGACCTTTTAAGGATAATGACAGTGTCATGAGCTTGTCCTGTAATATACCATGAATGGGTGTGAATCAGAAACAGTTAGCAAATCGTGTAAGTTTGAAACTTGAGCATTGAGAAAAGAAAAAAATCCGTCCATTGGATGTTAGTGTGATCCAGTATATCTCTGCCCACAGTTGTGTTGTGAAGCTCAGGTGTTGTTATTCCTGCAGAGACGTGTTGATTCCAGTTCCTGATCAAACAGCAGCTGAGGCTGTCGTGTGCTCTGCTGTTGTGCAAGACTGTATAATTGGAAGTAGTTCATATTATTTTGCCTCTTTATACAAAACAACCACTCACTCACTGTAGTTGATGAGTTACAGATTACGCAGATCATCTACTCTTATAATCAGTGAACATACAATCTAATATTCAACTGGCTGTAGATGTGTAATTAGTTAACAGAAAACATCACCATTGGGACTCTCACCAGTGTAGTGGGTCTGATAGCTGTGTCACTGGTGCATGATGCTGATGATTTAACAGCAGAGTTAATGAGTAGTGTTTTTTCTAACAGGTCACCAGGCATTGTTTTTGACATAAAGGCAACGAGCTGTAGGTCACTGCCAGTAGGTGAGTTCAGCGTGCGTTATATCTCTCAGTCCAATGAATAAGAGGCTATTTATTATGATGATAATGGGGTGTTATTTTGAATGTACTGCACTTTCATGCATGATGGTTGATTTAGCTACTTTAAAATAACAGTAAAAATGTTGAACAATTGTAATCCATGTCTTGATGAGGATTTGACATAAACTGAGTGGCCCTCAGAGAGCACATACCTCCACCAAGGCCCAACAGCTGCACCAAATTTCTCACACTCAGATATCAGTTCCCTAAATGTGCCTGACTCTTTTTCACCAGGATCCATGAATTAATCTCACAACGTTGCAGAACGGGATTAAAAAAATAAAAAACAGAATTACATATATACACTGAAGGTGGGTTATAGTATGTATAGTTGAAGTTTGACTTCTTATTTGAGAAATAATCCAATTAACAGACTAAGACATTAAGAAATGTTCACTTTATTAAACAGCATAAAAAAATACATAAATTGAAGTCAAGGTGGGGCTCACTGAGATTTGATTCAGAAACTATGTACAATATTTGAAACCTGCATGTTTGTATAAATTACATTTTAAAGAGACTATGTAACTTTTACTGAACTGTTACACACATAAATGCTAAAGAAAAGAACATTAGCCTCGATAAGCTACTGGCTGTACTGTAGCAGCAAAACCAGAGTGTATTGATGTGAGAAATAATCTCCCTTTTAAACAGCTGTGTTTCTTGGAAAAAAGAAGCTGCATTAACCATATTCCATCACTGTTTTTAAGGTGGAATACAAAGTGTGAGGTCTTGTAAAATGTGTGTTGTCACTAAGGTTTCGGGGCAGATGCTTCTGAGTGTTGAAGTTATTCGATGGTGAGGTTTCACATTAGATCTCCTCCATACAGGTAACGTTCCCTCCTCCTCAGTCCAGTGAGCCTCATAACACCAGGTGGAATCTGTGCGACTGACGGAGGAGCAAGCTGCTCCAGCCACTCTAGAAGTCCTGTCGGATGTTCTCCTTATTCTCATCCCCCTGCTGTTGTCTGAGCTGAGTGACTTCGTTCTCCAGCTGGATGATTGCCCGCTCGATCTCGTAGTTCTTGCTGACCAGAGACACCCAGCTGTTGAGGGACAGATACAGATGTTCTTACAGAAGGAAATCCAACCTGCGTATTCTCTACATAGAGCGATACAACTATGTGAGCTCTTCGAAAAACATACTTGGACTCGAGCTCTCGCAGTTTGGCTCCTCCTGCCAACTGATCATTCTTACGCTGCCAGTTCATATCCTGAATTTGCTTCCTGTGGACCAAAAAAACATTTTAAAACCTGCAAAATGTGAATAAAGGGGTTTTATTCTATTTTTAACATGCAAAACATGTCCCCGCCATCATTAACCTGAATTTCTGAAGTTCCTTTTGTGCCATCTCAATCATGAAGGCCAGGTTACTGCGGGGGAAAGATAAAATAACACATGAGCAGAATTAGACTAATTCTACACAGATATACGGCCTGTGATAAAAAGCCGCAGTCACATACTCATTGTAGACTTTCCATGCGTTGGTTCCATATTGTGACATGAGCTCCAGGTTCTCAATGCGAACGGCCTGGTGCTCAAGCTGAGCCATCGAGTTGTTGACACACTCCTGCCACGCTGTAATGTCATTCTTCTGTCCTGCAGAGGGCGCTGGCAGCTCATATCTACACAGGGAAGAAAAAAGTCATGAAATAATCAACATTTGGAGCCACAGAGCAAAAAAATAGTGAATGAGATAGACCTGTTATTTGCTTTACAATACAGTGGAGTTAAACCTGAAGCTGCAATCTATCAATTATTGTTGAAATCATATAATGTGTCACTTAAAGTTGTATTCAAATATTGTTTTTTTTACAATAAGCACTGGCAGGAGATCACTTTCACAACCACAGAGAAGATTTACCACAAAAAATTTGAATCACAAAATGAAATGAAGTAGCCAAGCAGAGAATAACCCTCAAAACAATAACAATAAACAATCTGTCAAACTACAGGCAGACAGTAAGAATCCATAGACTCGGTATTTAGGTAGGTATTTTTTGTAGTTTGTAGTTGATTACAGCGTGCTAGTATATCTGTATCCTTGAGAAAGAGCAACACACAGATACATTTCAAACTATGCACGCAACTAAAACATTTGAGGGCAACGGAAATAGCGTTATATGAACATTAACCTACCTATTCTTAATACGTAATATTTGAAACAGATCTACAACTTTTTTTATTCAAATTAGACTTTTTATAACCCAACAGAAACCCGGAAAATATGTCATTAAAAACATCACAGCAACTCAATAAGTAGTATTTTTCAATGTAGTGCACATATAATTAGTTTATATGTCAAAAGGAAAAAGCACAGCTCTTGTCCAGACTATAAAGTGGCCCCAGCACAGGCCCCTGCAGTGTGTAAGGTTTACCTCTTCATGCTCAGGAGATCCATGGGCTGTCGAGCCGCAAGTCGCTCAAATTCATTCCTCATGATTTCTGTCTGAAGGGTGACAAGACAAAAGAAAGTTTATTTCTGTCGAAGCACTGACCAAAGCCATGGAGAAGGTTTGGGAAGGAGTTGAGGAGTTGTCACCTCAAAAGTAGAGAAGTCAGGGGTGGACAGGTAGCTCAGGTAGTTCTTGGTAGGTCGGTATCTTCTGGTCTCCTCCTCAACCAACGCTGCAGCCTAGAGGCCAAAGGAGAATCAAGACTGTGCACAGGAAAAGCACTGGAGCTTCCAGAAAATTTAATTTTTCCCTTTGTACCAAAACTCAACATTGACTGGTACAGGTGATTTTCAAACTTAAAGGGATAGGTGCGGTTTATGTTTTTTTCTGTTTGAAGAAGGAGTCCCCAGTTACTTTAAATTGTATTGGATTTGGCTGCAACACTGAAACCCCAGAAGTGTTTTGTGGACTCAAAAACTTCACCCACCCCTCCATCGGCATAGTGGTGAGTAGATAATGAGTGAATTTTCATTTTTCAGTGAACTATCCCTTTAAGCTGAAGGGCAGATAATTAATTGGTTAACTGCCAATCGATTTTTAACATTTCTCCATAATCTTATATTTTGGCAGACTGGCAAATTCTCTGAAACAGCATTAAGGCCTAACACAGGCAATTATGTGATGTGTAAAGCAGTCCTGAGAGTCCTGTGGCATATATAATGATAAACCCAATCAACCAATCGCAAGTCAGTCTCTCTCAGCTGTCAATCATGACGTTTCATCCTATTTGTATCACAACTAATTAAACCCAATCACATCCATGTGATAAGAACTACCTAAAATGACAGATATCATCTTTAAAAAGAATGAATTTGATGTGTACTTTTTGCTCCATGTCCCACCTGTCAACATAGAGGAGGCAAGATTCATGATCTATACTGCAGCCAGCCACCAGGTGGCAATCAATCCAGACGATTTGGTTACAGTTTTGGGTAGCAGCCCTGTCATCCATCTTTATATAGAGCCTATGGTCAGGGGATTATAAAAAGGCTACACAAGCTAATTTTACTCGTGGTTTTATATCTGTCTGACTGAAAGTACACTCATCACAGTCATGTCATCTTTAATGGGGAAAAGGAACTCTTTTAGCACACATAACTTCTTTCACCTGACTAAGACCACAGAAGGTAATATATGACAGCCTAGAGTGTGTATTTCACCTAACTTTTAGTTTTTATACACTCTTATTGACACAAGGGAAGATGCAGCCTGAGGCTATTAACATGACAGATTTATGACATGACGATACATGTAGTATTGAAATAATAAACCTAGATTATTTATGGAGTTTTCAAGACAGTTTTAATTCGCTGTCATTGATGACGTTGAATGTTGATGTCTATTGGCGGTGTCAGGAGTGAGGATGTCAGCTGTGAAAAAGATCTGTGTGAGGGTCGGTGCCTAACAAAAGCCAAAGGCACTGTGTTTACAGTAGGGCTGGACAACACAACAATATCAATAATTACCCATATACCATTTTCATCTATAGGAATATAACAGAACTTTCAATATACAATGATATATTGCTTATGCAGTGTGCAAGCACAGTGAGGAGTTACAACACATTATTGATCTACCTCAGATGTGTGAAATGTTTGGCTGTTCATCAAGTGTTTGTCATTCTCTGGTCATAAAGAATTTTAAAACCAAAACCATCACTACTACACTCAGGAGCAAAAATCGGTATTTAAACCTAAAATAAATAATTATGTGGAATTTATCATGATAATTATTGCTTTGAACTGATATGAACATTTCTATCTTTATCATTTATGGCCATATCGTCCAGCCCTAGTTTACAGTGCAGTGTCAAAACTTAGGTTCTCGTCTATCACACCATACAGTCATGGTAGGAGGGATCTGATTGGTCTCCCATACCGATACAGAACTATCTACAGGGAGAAGAACAAGGAGTCCTGCAGCAGATGATCTGACCCCACAGAGCCCTGATCTCAACAGGAGTCTGGAGTCAGATCATTCTGGGATAATGAAACATGTGCAGAGTATTAGTTTGTTATGAGATTTTTCTGTTTGCCCAGGTTGAAATTGAGTGATACATTAAAAACTCTTCATGGCTCGGTGTTTGAAAGCATCCTCTATTTACTAGTACATGAAACATTACAAAAGCAAATAAGAATCAATACCACGTTGATTTCTCTCATTAAAGAAACCTGACTAACTAACTGTTATTATGTACATTATTTCTAATGAGTTTGCTTCTTCACTGACTGTCCTCACGTTATTTATATCTATCTATCTATATCTATCTCCACTCCTGGTGCCAGTGAGCCGTAAGCTTGACTGAAACACTACTAGCCGGAATAGATCCAATATATAAAACATAGTACTTGTTTGAATGTGTATTTATTTGCAGAATGACCCATTAAAAAGATAAATTTCAGTGTGTCATTTCCATCTGTGGGTATAGCATGCTTGGCTAAGCTAACATGCTGCGGTTAGCAAAGAGCAGATTCCCGGTCTGATTCAAAGGAAGTACCGGTTTACTCACCGCTTCCCGGACACCTGCTGCATCGTAACCTTGGTCAAAATATGGCAAAGCATCGACGAACACTTCACCAGCGACTGACGCCGTCCCGGCCATTACCAATTAGTCTTTATTGTAGAGTTTATTGAACTTATAAAACGTCTCTCTTGGCTGAGACACTTGCCGTAACAGCTAACTAACAACAGCAAGGATTTCCGGTCCGACCTTCAAAATAAAATCCTTATTTGAAAAGGCCTTGAGAATTTTTACTCGTGACATCTAGTGGCGTGGAATGGAAGTGCAGTCAGGTGCAAAGCTGAAAATAACCAATTAGGTGGATAAGATAAGATAACATAAAATGATCCTTTTATTTATACCACAATTGGGCTATTTGCTGTGTTGCAGTAGCAAAGACAACAGAACAATAGACATCAGCAGAAGTAATAATGAATAAACATGCAATATAAATGCGAGGAAATATCAAAATATGAATATAATACAAATCATTTATACGATGTGAACAGAGTGAGCAGAATATATAGAGCTTAACAGATTGCACATGATTAAATATTGTGAAACAGAATAAACATGATGGATGGCACATGAGCCATTGAATTTCACAGACACAAAAGAGTAATTGCATAGTTAAATGAGTTGAAAATTTGTTTACAGTGCAGATAGAAATACTGTGGTGAAGTTATTTGCTTTCTACTAAGTTGCATTATTTTTAAATGTCGATAAACATTAAAGCAACATAAACACCATATCTGCAATCAAACTGTGGAATTCTCTGGGAATCATTTTAAATGTTGTTTAATTAATTAATTAATAAATAAAAACCAAAACATTGAATGATATGAGCTTAATGAGTGCTGTTTATTTTTAGTATTTTTCATTTGTTGTATAGGCTGTGTGTGTGTGTGTGTGTGTGTTTATGTTTGCATAGAAGCACACACATATACAGAAGGCAGTTAAAAGCACTAGAAGACTATATGTGGTAAACCAATGGGATTTATAATGGAATGTAAAATTCCTCATCTCCCTGATCCTTTTTGATCATGAAATGTGTAGACGCTATGTTTCTTTACAGACTAGCACTTGGAATTGTAAATCGAAGAAAAATAATGTATTAATGCATGTGCACCTTCAACAAATGTTTCTATTTCAGCTGTGTCTATAGGGATGATATATTATCTAACATATTCATATAACTCTTAATATTAATATTAGCTTGAAGACAGAAAATAAAACAGTAGTTAGACTGACCTGCTGTACCTCTTAGGTTAATGGATGGATCTTTTAAAAGACTCATCTGTGTTTGACAAGTCTGGCTAGCATGTGGACATCATCAGTTCCTGTAGCAAATTCTTCACTTTTTTTTAATGCTCCCATTTTGGGGGACAAAAGGTTACATTTTAAATCCATGCATCCTTGAGGTCTCGTGCACCGTAACGCACCATTGTTGACATCACTACAAAAAGTGCATACGTGGCCAAAAAACACAGTGCGAGGGCACCAAGGCCAATGTTCACTATTGGACTGTGAGCTCTCCCTCTCAACCAGTCAGCTTTCATTATGGTAATTCATGGTGTTACGACCGGCTGCTGTGTTGTCAGCAGTTTCCTCTGCTGCATTTAGCTGCTAATCTTTTTCCCTCTTTTTCTATTGCAAAATGTTTTTGCTTAAGCATTCAAAGAATTTACTTGAATAAAGTAGCAATATCATAGTATAAAACCACTCCATTCAGTATTTTACTTAAGAAAAAATACAAAAGTATGAGCAACAAACCATAGCCAATGTATCAAAAGTATAATCAGTCATTGGATTATTATAATAGATGTATAAAGTGGTTCTGTATGTTGTAGTTGGTTGTGGAACGCTCATCTTTAACCTTTTACTTTGTCAATCATACGCCACTTTTCTCTACTGCATTATATTAGTTTTTATGCCTCCAAGCCAGCGGCAGCCAATGGCCAGAGACATTATGTTAAGGGTTGGAAGTCCAGACACACATGTCTTTGGTCTCTTGAGCATGATATCGCAAATCTGCCTTTAGGGAATTTCTTCAAATTCTGACCAGTCTTCGCTTAGATTCAAAGATGAAGTGATTAGATTCCAGGGGTCAAAGGTCAGGGTGACCTCATATCATTGTGAATGCAATATGTCAGGAACACCTTGAGGGAGTTTTTCATCTGACACAAACATTTACTTGGACTGAAGGAAGAACTGATAAGGAAATGGGCGTCAGAAGTCAAAGGTCAAGTTAACTGTGACCTCACATCCATGCCTTTCTTGGATTAGATATCTCAGAAACAGCCTTAGGGAATTTCTTCACATTTGGCAGAATCATGTTGCCTCTCTGTGCTCTCTTTGCTCACAGCATATTTCTGCCCTGTTTGTTTAAGACTATATACCTATGTTTTTCCTTATATTTATTCGATTATTTGGTATATCAGTTTGAGAACAGGACTTATTGATTTCATGTTCAGATGTAACGATCTGAACATAAGCTTTCACCACACTCATACTCAAATAGCCCCCATTTGTGCTTAGATGCCTCTGCATGTGCTCAAAGTGTGCATGTGGACTCAGATATTCTTTTGCTGTAAATCTAAATGTTAAATGTTAAACCTAAATGCTAATTCTGCTTTATCCCCTTTACCTGTCAGGTCTCGGTTTATTCATTATATTTTATTTAATGAATTTCTTCTCTCATTTCGCAGTTGAACTGTATTATCCTTGACACTTTGCAATATTGTTCACCAGACATTCTTTCCAACATAGCATTCAAAGTCATGCAGTTCATGCATGAAGTATAATACATCTCGACTTGTTCAATTTGTTTTTCACTTTAAGAGGGTATTATCTAATTTAATCCTCTTTCATGAACTGACTCATATGAAAGACAGACACTCTTAACTTCTGTTATAGATAGTATCATCGTTATTATTCTCTTCATGTCCATCCAAACCACACAGTAACCTGTGTAGTGGAAAAAAAACAGTGTGGTTGAAAAGTAAGGTTTTGCAGACTTGTCTAAATACATATATAACTTGACTAAATACTTTATGACCTGAACTGTTTATGATCTGAACTTTTATGACCTGAAACCTTTATGACCTTTTTATTACTTATTTACTCCCCAAAGAACTGAATTTATGTCTGCTTTATCTCCAAAGGAAACATATGTAAATCAGTTTTCTGTGTCTTGATCCCTGTCTCAAACTGCGTCTACAGAACCAGTTTGAACTGGCTCAGACAAACAGCCTTAGTTCTCCTATATAAGATCCTTGCATTTGACTGTTCTGCATCTTCACTCTGAGATCCCTGTGGACTATCTATGTTGATCCTTTCTGCAGAAAGCCCCTATTAAAATACACAAAGACAAATTTGGTGTTCCAACCTCTTGTATTTTCAGATTTCCATCACACCTGCTGATGATCAGTACTCTAGTACACTCTCCCATCTGTATGAAGTCCCAAAATGTGTTATTTTACTTGTCCAGACATTTCCATACAGGCACTTCCTTACAATGTGGAGCCATTGAATATGGGCTATACAAATACAATTTGAGTGATTTATTGATTGATTGATTCAAAATCAATCAATAAACCCCCACCAGGCTACACAAACTGACTCTGAATTGTGCTGAATTGCATCACACATCTTCATTCTTCATGACAAATGAAATATTACACTCCATGCATGGACCAATTATCCTATAACATAGATAAATATGTATTTTATCATCTCTGGTATAGTAAATTGGGGGGGAAATAGATACAACTCAACACTTGTGTAATGTCAACACAACGTATAATTCAGTCTTATTTTAGACTACATTAGCTTTTAGCTGAATCATGTGAAACAAACATTGCAGATATGGGCTCGACACAGAAAATAACCAGCTATGGTGACAGTACAGTTAAATACAATTTTCTTCAAAAATAGTAACTTTATATATAATGTCAAAAAGAATGTATCAAATAAACATAAAAGGAGAGAAAAGAAAAAAAAACGACCAAGGAGAGCAAATAAACATAGCTGACGTCACGACGTCAGCCTACGTACTCCTGGCTCGAGAAGTTACGCAGGACGTGCAGCGGTTCAAAGAGGAAGGAAGATGGCGGACAACAAAGACGAGGAGGATATGAAACCCTCCAGTAATTCGGACTCAGTGCCTTCAGCCCAGGACAACGAGCAGCCGGAGACGAAGGAGGAGAACGCGGTGATAGTCATAGAGGTGGACGCAAAGGGCAGCGAGGAAACAGAGACCAATGAAAACACTAAGGAGGCACCGACACCCACCAGCGACGGGGGAGACGCTAGCAGCGGCGCTAGTGCTGGAGCCGAATCAAACGGTCGCGCTAGCAACGCCGCGAGTCCGACGGGGACAAACGGTTCCACCGTTGAGCCATCGGCAACTGAAGCTCCGACCGCCGGGGATGCTTCCTCCGGCGCACTCGCTACGGAAATGTCCCCCCCTCCTACCGCTCCAGCGGCCACGCCGGTATCCACTCCCATTAATCTGCTGGATACGTGCGCAGTGTGTAAACAAAGTCTCCAGAGCCGAGACTGTGAACCCAAACTTCTGCCTTGTCTTCACTCGTTTTGCCTAAAATGTATCCCGCAACCGGAGAGACAGATCAGCGTGCAGGTCCCTGGTCCGCACGGGCAAACAGACACGCACATAGGTGAGTTTTTAAGAGCTGGATCCACCTGTGAGCAGGAAGTCTGCTCTGTCACCCCATGTTAGTCTGCATCAATTAGTGAGATCAGGTCAGAGTTGACTTAATGGGTGCAGAGATGACTTCAGGGAACTGGTGTCACTTGGAGGTGTTGATATTAGAGTCTAATCTAAACACATTTGCTTACCGACGAGGAAGCATCGCACAGAGGAAGGTGCCTGTACACTCCCACCTCCCCCTGTAAGCCGCCAATGGTGCTGCTGTTTATCACTTCTTCCCAAATGCACATAAACAGAGACTAGCAGCATCCAGACGATGAGGGGGCCAAATGTAAATATTAATCCACAATTTATTTTGCTTATATATTTCAAATATTTAGATCGCTTTCTTCATATTTAGCTAATTTTCCTCATAGTTAAGACACAAATTCATGTTGTATATAAGTTCAAGATTCAAGAGTTTAATGTCAAATACACAACAATTACATTAAGCAGTCGCTGGCAATGAAATGCTTGGGTCACAGGCTCTCTTATTGCAATGCTCCGAATATTTACCCCCCCCCCCCCCCACACACACACATTTGGCATCCTATACCAGTTCTATCTGCTTAGGTTAGATTGGGGAAAGGACTGCTGGGGTTCGTAGTGCCCTTTGTAAAACGTTGTATGGTCTTTATCCTGCTCAGTTTCTACACATGTAATTGCAAAATGTAAAAAAACAAAACAATTTTCAATGGTCAGTCTTTCAAACTTTCATGTTAAATAATTCATTACATTTCCAAGAGTAGTGTTCTGCAGTAGCACAAATTCTTATCTTATGAATGAATGTATGAATGAATGTATGAATATATAGACAATTTTAAATATATATGTGTAGATGTTCTAAATTAAATGCAAATGTAGAGCTTTATTTGCAAATGTGTCCATGCTGGCTTTTATTGGTAATGTGAAATGTATAAAAACTGAGCAATGATACGTCAAAACCATTTGGAACAGACATCACATTGTAATTTATCATAGTTGCCATGGTCAATATAGGCAGCCAATATTAAATTGACAGACTTTCAGTGCCTTCTAAATTTGTCCATCTGGGTCTCACACTCAGATATATAGTATTATATGTCTTGTAATTATCTTACAACACCTATCAGTCAATTGTCAACTATATGACATGAACATGAATGGTTGCTCATAAAACTAGTCAAACTGAGAATACACCTCTGCATATTGCAAAGATACTATGAACCCCCTGAAAAGCTAGACTGACACAAAGTAATTCAGTATTCCAACTGGATCCACATAAATAGATCCTTTACGATAAGGTAAGGTAAGATAAACCTTATGGATCCCACGCAGGGGACATTCACTTGTTACAGCAGCAGATAGGTAGATGAGGTAGATAAGAGAATAAGATAGGCAATAAAGCTAAATACAAAATGAAATCAAGCAAAAATACAGAGAATATGTACATAATATACACCTGTCACTACGGTTTTAAATATTATTTGTAGAGAAAATGTACTTGCTTGAGTAAAGTGCATAGGCACAGGATGATCACACTGATGTATACTGTGTTTGTGCATTGGTATAAAGAGATAGTGAAAAAGACATAATCATATATAGACTTTTAAAATTACATACATAGGTGTGATATGCTAAATGAAAGACTGTAAAATGATATTTTATATATACCTACATATACATAAATGGTTAAGAACTCACTGTTGTTACCAAATAGCAGTATACTAAATAAAATATAACTATATAAAGATGTATCTATAAATAAAAAGGGACAAATTCACATTACTATTCAGTACGATATGAATTTGAAAATGGTTTGTAAGCTGTATACATGGGTAGAAATCACAATTAGAGGCATACTTAAGTTGTGGAATTATATGATTGGTATATACAGATAATGTGAGCGTTTGTCTCACTATGGGGAAATCTGCAGTGTTACAACAACAAGAGGGAAATTATAAACATACACATCGGTAAAAGAAATGTAAACATAAAATATAAACACATGGAAATATAACAAATTATGATTTTTAACATGTCAACAGCATGTTGTCCATGTATCAATATGGCACTTATTAAAATACAATTCTGGGATGTCGCTGTCCTAATTATTCTGAGGGATCTTTTTTGTACGTATATAATCCTGATCTTCAAATTCCCTTACAGCGAAATTAATAACAAAAGTGATTACTATGGGATATGAAAGTAATAATCCAAGATATGATCTACAGTTCTTAGGTTTTTTGTGAATGCCAATCAGTATAATTTCCAACACTGTGAAAGTAGATACATAAACCTGCCTTACCAATATGTTGGCTACCTCAATGTTTTTAAACGATGCACATATCACACAGTCTGCCAAGTAGGCGCTGTGATGTAAGTACAGTTTTGGAAAGCCTAATTGTGAGATACCTGGCAAGAGCTCTACTGATGATATACTGGAAGGTCTCTGGACTAATTTCATGTTTATGTGAACCACAACAGCAGAATAATTTTACTGCGGGCTGCACCACAAAATCCTTTGAAAACGGACCTGAGTACTTGCAGTCTATCAGTCTACAAATCTGTGTCCTATTTCAAGTTCAAAGAAGGGCCTCTCGTGGTGACGTCTCATATTACCCCTGGTTTCTCCAGTTTTTAGCTTATATCCTCCAAAAAGTTTGGTAGTAACTAGATTTGTATCGTTGATTTTCATAAAGGATTACAAATGATGTCATCTTGACCCCTGTCACAATTTAGCCAGGGTATAGTGTCAAGCCCTGTGCTCTACCTGGTCAAAGGAAGGCTGTCTAATAATGTTATCTGAAACAATGATAATTACACAGAATAGATGATCAGTTTGAGTGCTGTTAAATGATGAAAATGGAAAATCCTGGTGAGTTTGTTGAGTTCTTAACCGTCACATGAAACAACTTAGTTGTTTCCTTCTCAGACTGATGAAATTCATAATTCATTCATTCCTCCCGTCTACTTTTCATTTGTAGCAGCTGGTGGCAGCTTGTAGTGCAACACATTGTTCTTCTTAAATATAAGTTTTAAATAACCTGAAATAGTTCTCACATGTGTCTTAAGAATGTTTCATCTGCAGCACACATGTTAGACATGTGTGTTAACCTGAAAAATACAAGTCTTTTTTGTATTTTAGCATTATTTTTACTTTATTGTCTAAGGGCAATTAAATGTAACCACAATATAATTTATATTCTGCTATCCCAAAATTGCCATTTCATTTTCAATGTACATATATACATTTAGGCATATTTATTAAAGCCAAAGCTTGATTGTGGATTTCATATTATAATGAGTGATAGTGAACACTGTTTTTCTGATTTCAGTTTGGGGTTATTATTGTTATTCCTAGTTGTGTGTGTGTGTGTGTGTGTGTGTGTGTGTGTGTGTGTGTGTGTGTGTGTGTGTGTGTGTGTGTGTGTGTGTGTGTGTGTGAGTGTGAGAAGCATTTTTTTGTAGGTGTTGGGGGGGTTGCGGGTTCAAAGTGACCATTTGTTTTGGTGTGTGTAGCAGCTGGAGCTCACACAAACTGGCTGTATGCTGCTTGAGTCAGTGTAGACTGGCTAAAACCGGCTTACACTGGTTTTTACCTCCGCTGGCTGACTTGAATTAATGGCTTTATGAGTTACCAGAGGGGCAACATATTATGCTGACTAAAATATTTATGTGAAGTTTAATCTTGTGCCTCATATTAAAACTTTAGGAAACAAGTGGCAAATTTAATTCACTGAACTCATTATCGTCGGGTTGTATGATTACAGCGGTAATTCAACTAATTCCATTAAAAAGTCCCAACTAAAGTGATTAAGTGAAACAGTCGTCGTTGTTTGGCTGTGTGATTTAATATTCTAATAAAAATGCCAGGGATGACAAGATTGAATCTTCTGTGCTAAATCAATTAGCCGCCGGATAGGCGGCTGGTGTCCTACAAATCTTTAATAACAACAGGAATTGACCCTAAAGGAAATTATGGAAATGAGCTGAAGATCTTGCTGAAGGTTTTTTATTAATTATCTTTTATTTGAAACAGGACACTTCTAAGCTTCAGGTGTTAGAGGCCTTCAAACTGTAGTATAAAATTGTGCTTTTTCTCATTAGTGCTGGTTTATTTGGCTTTGTTTCCATTTTCCTTTGCACCATGTTTGACTCATGTTCTGTCTCTTCTGTCTTCAGTGAATGTCATGCGGTGTACAGTGTGCCACCAGGACTACAAACAGAGTGACATTGTTGAAAACTACTTTGTCAAAGATACCACAGAAGCAACCAGCACATCTGATGAAAAGTCTGCACAGGTATGTCATAATGGTCAACCCAGTGGCAACGTACGTGTTTCAACATCGATGTTTGTTGGCTCCCCGCTGTATTTTGGAGAGGCTTCAGCCGTACCTTTGGTTTCTGATGTTTCATTTTCTTAATTTTTCTTAATTGTGGAAGATTTAGGTGAAGGCTCTATTAGCAGAAATTGGATATAAAATATAGCCGCAAGCGGCAATGAGCGGGTTCGAGCCTTCATTTGCTCAATAGGAGGAAGCAGCAGCTCAATAAGAGGAAGCAGCTCAATAGGAAAGTTATTGGTATTTTTTTGTGCACCCTATGGGCAAAACGCAAAATGAATAGTTTCACGGTGATTGATTGGACAAATATTTAAAGAGTTATGGCCAATTTCCCTCTCAGCCCTGCCCTTGGCAAAAGTTGATGGTTGTTAACAGCTGTGATTGTTGACCAATCGTGATCATTTGTAATAGAAATTTGTATCTCAGTCTCACAATGCTCTATATTGAATTTAGTATTGATTGGTTGAAAAAACAAAAAGGAGATTTGACATTACTGTTTTTAAATTTATAAAATCCATCATGGCGGACAGTTATGGTCCAGGAAGCTTTTTTGTAGAACACATTGAGCTGGTCTTTTATTTGAAATTTTAGGTAAATTGGACAAACTGTGAGGGGCGTGGCCTGTCAAATGTAATAGCACCACCGTATAGCTGATTGGGCTCAATTTCCTTGGGCATAACTTGTACATCATTCCCAATGGATGTACCAATTTTTAAGTATTCTAGCCTAAAATTTGTCGAAGAAATCCCCCAAAATATGTACATTTTTGATAGACCCACTTCCGCCTATCAATTCAGCACTTTATATGTAAGTTTCTAGTTGCCCAAATTTGGTGAATATGGTTTAGTGGTTACTGCACTATAGATTTTGGGAGATTTTAGAACCCCCTATGGGCAAAACTCTAAATACTTTGCTCCGCCTGTTGCTGTGTACGACACAAACATATCTACCAAATTTGATGATGATTGGACCAAATGTTGATGAGTTATGGCCAATGACCTGTTAAGCCTCTCCCCTTTCAAAAATGCGTTGGTTAATTGCAGTCATGTTTTTTGACCGATTCAGCTCATTTATAAGAGAAATGTGTATCTCTGTCTCACTATGCGGTGTACCAAATGTTGTGTTGATAGCATGAAAAACCAAAAAGAAGATGTCATTTCACTGTTTTTCAATTAATTAAAATTAGCAAAAAATCCATCATGGCGGACTTTTATGGTCTCATAGGCTTTTTTTTAACACGTTGAGCTGTGTTGAATTTTTCGAGTTTTGAAGGGGTGAGGGGTATTCAGCTGCAACATCCAACATCACCACTAGATGTCACTAAATTCTACACACTGAACCTTTAATAGATAAGGTTTGAATGGTGTGATGGAAATCCAAAAATACAAGAGGCTGGAATTGTATTTGTATAGCCCATATTCAATGGCTCCACATTGTAAGGAGGTGCCTGTATGGAAATGTCTGGACAAGTAAAATAACACATTTTGGGCCTTCATACAGATGGGAGAGTGTACTAGAGTACTGATCATCAGCAGGTGTGATGGAAATCTGAAAAAGGTCATGAAGGTTTCAGGTCATAAAAGTCTTACTTTTCAACTACAAAATAGGTTTCAACCACACTTAGTTATTTTTCCACTACAAATGGTTTCTTCTTTACACCAAACGCTGCAGGTATATGCGGGTTTTTTAAATGTGGGTAGAACCTGTTTTAAGGTGATAGACTCCTTTCCCAGTGCCAGTAGAGAAGTTTGTCTCTGTTTTTCCCCCAGGGTGTTATGTTCAACTTCACAAACGAGGCACTCTCTCATCTCGTTGTCTCGCCAAATTAGTGCATTCACCCAGGTGTCATGTTTCCACCACTGTTGATCAAAGCCAATTAAATCTGTGTCTACTGCAGAGTCATTTGAACTGCGAATGAATGCTGATTGTATCCATTTGTATCAATTCCATTTGCAGACAAAAGCCAGATGTTAGTGGCTGTTAGTGGGTTTTTTGACCAGTGGAAAATGGTCTATAGAAAGGGCATACAGCACAGCTGTATGTTACCATTGACCATGACACTTTACACTTAAATCATCTTGCATGATGTAAAAGCAATTCAGCAATGATGTATGTGAAACTAAATATGCCCAAACTAACATCATGCTTTGAAACAGAAAAATCTCTCAAAATATTACTGTCAAAAAACAAAATGTTTTTTTCTGTCCCAATATGCTGCAAAGGACAGTGTCATTATCAACGCAACATTTCTTGATGATTTGATGACTATGAGCAGACTTGTGACTCACTCCAGAGTTCTTTCAGATATTAAATAATGTTATCTTCTCTAGGTGTGCACAAGTTGCGAGGACAACGCAGGAACTATAGGCTTCTGTGTGGAATGTGGAGAATGGCTTTGTAAGACCTGCGTGGAGGCCCACCAGAGGGTCAAAATTACCAAGGACCACAAGATTCGCACAAAGGAGGATGCTGATGCCTCCTCTGGTAAGATGGGTGACCTTCAAAGTGAAGGGCAGGACAATATTTACTGTAGAAAAGACTGCAAAAGCCTGAATAGGACCAAATGTAGTTGAAGTACTTTGCATGGAGTGCTGCTGATAGGTTGTTGCCATGGTAACAATGCTGCAGAGTCTTGTTGCTTAGATGGTACCTTCAGCTAGTGAGACCATGCAGCTATTATCATGGTTTTTTAATCCTTTTTTCTGTCTGTTTGCAAACTGTCCTAACTACTTAAAACTCAACTTTGTTTGATGTGTTTTCACAGAGTCTGTTTGTATGTCAGGACAGAGGCCTGTTTTCTGTCCCATTCACAAGCAGGAGCCATTGAAGCTTTACTGTGAGACCTGTGACACTTTAACCTGTAGGGACTGCCAGCTGCAAGAGCACAAGGAGCACAGGTAATGAAGCCTTTATCTACAGTTAGCATAGACTTTACATTACTGGTGACAGTGTCCCAGTATCACACAATAAGATTTGAATTGATTGCCTACACATGATGATGATATATTATGTTAAGTTGTCTTGTTTTGAAACATACCTCAAATTTCAACCTGCCATACATATCATTAAAACAGCTTCACACAGGTAACATTAGTCATCTCTTTGGTAAAGGTCAGCAACTTTTTTTCATAATTGTGTGGCTCATGATCACATGGATTAAGACTATTAATATTCCTCCATAATCCCTTTCGAATTTCATTCCTTAGTATTTTTTATATAGATATATCTATATAGATATATATCACCAAGAAGGGACCAGGTCAGTCAAGTGACACTCGCACTGTACAGCAGTAAAGGACTGTGGTCAAGCCAGCCTCCACTTCCTGAAACAGATGGTCAAAATATATTCCAAATTTCTCATTACCACTGTGTGACTAATAAGTCAAAACCTATAATGAAGAAAAACTTTAATTCAAGCAACAAAATAACACTTCACAAAATTCACCATCTTAAATTGTTACCCAGACACTATCAGGACAATATGAATTTCAAAGTAAAAGTGCTTGAAAATATCATATTATCTCTGTTTTGGTTGTGGCAACAGAGGAGTAGATTCTTATGGCACCTGACAATAATGACTTCATTCAAAAGATGGCAAAGGGCAGTGAGTTACTGTGCTGCCTGCTTGTTTACTAGTCTGAAAACGGTTACATCAACAAATTGGGTTAGCCTACAAAAAAAAAATTAGAGGTCTGGTGCTTTGTGTGAAAAGGGTTGCCTGAAAAGGAGTCAAATTTCTTATTGTCCCAGTCCTACCATGGCACGGACCCCGTGACCCAGGACAGCTCCACTGCCAAAGCCAGAGGGCGCACAGCCCAGCCTCAGCACCACCAAGCCCAGCACAGACACCCAGGGAGCCCTGCACAGCTCCACTAAGTCTGTTAACAGTGTTTATTTTGTTTCTTTTCATACATGTTTAAACTGTTAAAAGGTTATTTTTAATGTTTTTAACAGCTCTGTCAGTGATTTACTGCACCACTTGGTGTCTCTATCATTCACACTGCGCACTGCCAACCAAATCGAGTCAAACAGAGCATGCCCTGCCATCTCCTCCAGCTCTCCATACATGGCCTTATTCACAAATTCTGTGGTTTTTACCCTGTTGGAGTTTACACGTGTCCGATGACAGTGTTTGTTTGTGCTAGTGTCGGATTTAAGAAAAGTATCGATCATTATGTGATGATCAGTGTTGATATTGTTGCGTCATTTCAAACAAATCTACGTTTAAAGTTTAGTGGGTCAGAGACATCAGCTGAGTGGGTGTTAGTGAGAGAAGAGAGAGATGCGAAAGAAAGAGAGCGAGGGGGGGGGGGGGTGGATGAAGTGTTTGAGTCCACAAAACACTTTTGGAGTTTCTGGGGTAAACAGTGTAGCAGCCGAATCCAATACAATTGAAGATATTAGTGACCTATCCTCAGGCTTAATAAAACAGAAAGAACATAACATGCCTCCATACTGCTCGTCTGGTGTCATCCAAGCGTCCACAAGCCCCAACATTCATATTCTACTCGAAACAAGGTCATTTTCACTGTGTTTTAAGTCTAAAAGTCCACCAGAGGTGGCTAAGCTAGCGGACATTTCCAACGGCCCCTGAATGCACCTCTTCCGAAGATATCAGCGGACTTTTAGGCTTAAAACACGGTGTAAATGACCTTGTTTCGAGTTGAATATGAATGTCGGGGCTTGAAGACACTTGGATGAAACCACATGAGCAGTATGGACGCATGTTATGTTTTTTTGTTTTTGTTTTATTACATCTGAAGAAGGACTCACCATTGACTTCAATTGTATTGGATTTTGCTCTTGTAAAGTTTACCACTGAGACTCCAGAAGTGTTTTGTGGACTCAAACATTTCACCCACCCCTCCATCGGCATAGGGGTGAGTATATAATGAGTGAATTTTCATTTATGGATGAACTATTTCTTTAAGGGGGGATTTGCGGTACAGCTGCCAAACCGCGTTAATATGTTGCTTTATCGCCGTGGTGAGAAAAACTACATACTGTCACAGCCCTAGAGACTTGAAAACATCCGTTGATGGCCAGTTTTTCTCTCACCCAGTGCCACCGAGCAGACACATTCATAAAGTAAATGAAAATACACATTTGAATATCGATTATTTTTTATAATACCTGGTAGGACTGAAACCGAATACTTGTTTTTCCCCACCATAAAATACAAAAGAAGTGGCCTTCTGAGAGACTCACACAAATTGATAGTGAGAGACTGCAGTTGCCTTTGTTCATGTTTCTTAAGTACTGATTGATTAAAAGTGCAATTGAAAGGGTCTTGTGTCAAATTTGTGAACTGTTATTGGCCTGTAGAAACAGTATTTACTTTTAAGTTTTGTTTAGCATAAGTAAAATCATGGTTTGTCAGTTTGTTGAATATTGTTGAAGTTTATTAGAGTGTCTTTTCTGTTCTCAGGTACCAGTTCCTGGAGGAAGCTTTCCAGAACCAGAAAGGCATCATTGAGACCAGTATAGCCAAGCTCCAGGAAAAGAAAAACTACGTCCATTACTCTGTTTCTCAGGTGCAAAGCAGGTGCGACTTTGTCATCTCCACATTTTTCTCCAGTGCAACTCACAGACAGTTTCTGAATCTTAGTACACTCTGTTTTTGTTCATCCAGGTTAAAAGAGCTGAATGAGACACACAGGAAGGTGGAGCATGAAATCAAAATTGCAGTGTTTACTCTTATAAATGAGATCAACAAGAAGGGCAAGTCCTTGCTACAGCAGCTGGAGGTAAGAGAATATGCATGATAGTCAGCTTCACCAAGAATCTCATACTGTCCTACAAGGTCACTGTAAGAAACACCAAGAAACAAAAATGTTTTGTATAGTTCTTGTGTCTGGTGTCTCTTGAATGTATCTATACATCCAAATACCATGAGACATAATTATCAAAATGTCTCCTGCTAGTTGAAAAACTACTTCAAATTTGTACCTGCAATCTCTGAAACCAGTTCATATAATGTTGTATATGTCTCTTGCTTCCCATTCGCTGTAATCCTATTCATGTATTATTGTTTGCTGCAATTTATATGGACTTCTGTAGTAACCCAAACTCCCATCAGAATCATTGAATATTTCCCAAATTATCGAATACATCTTGTATTTAACAAAGCCAACATTTTTGTCAAACTGTTTAACACTGGTGTTCAAGTTCTTTCAGTAGCAGACTCCTAACCAAAAATATTCTCCTTTTCTGTCTAGAGTGTATCCAAAGAGCGCACTATGAGGCTTATGGGTCAGCATAAGGATACCACTCAGCTTGCCCAACAGATCCACCATGTGCTCAACTTTTGTCACTGGGCGATCACAACTGGCAGTAGCACAGCGCTGCTTTACAGCAAGAGGCTGGTAGGTTTCACATTAGCTCCGGATGTTCAGCAGTTTGAGGGGCGAAAGCCTCCAGTGTACAAAACGGCGTTCGCATCACAGATACAAGCAGATTGGTTTGCGACCAAAGAATCGCTGCATTTGGCATAGTGGAGGGTTCCCATGGCTCGTCAAAGTCCTTGAACATGTGTGGATTTGAAAGGTTAATCATCGATGTTCAAATTCTTAGTGTAAAAGTAATAAATCTTGATCCCTGTTTTGAACAATGCTGCTTTGGATCCTTGAATTGTAGCTCATTGGGTCTGAAAAATCCTCAAAGTCCTTGAAGTCAATGTTTAGGAGGTTGTGGGAATGCTGATAGTTTGGCTACAAATGTTATTGTATGTGTTTTATTATTTAATTAGAATATTTAATAAGAAGTGATAGGAGTTTTAACTGCATGCGACCTATCTGTGAGATGTGGCGTTGATAGTATTATTCTGCCTTGTCTGTTTGCTTTTAACAGCAAAGCACACAGCATTTTTGTTTGGAGTATTCTGCTGGACCAACCTTTTTGAGATTTATTGGAACAGTTGCAAAACCAGCTTTTCCCCCCCATATTATGTGGCCATGTGTATTCAACTACTTACCACAAGACAGGCAGCAAATTAGATAACTGAGATAACTTTATTTTTGGATTGTAATGTTTTTTTAAAGGGCAAGTTGACAAATGGGCTTTTTGTTGCCCTGATGTAGCCAGGCATACTAACCTAAGAACATTTATATGTTTGTGTGTGTATGTAGATACTGTTCCAGCTTCGACAGCTCTTCAAAGCTAGACTGGAGCCAGCACCACAGGCCAATGGAGTTGTGCGCTTCTTCTGTGACCCCACCTTCTGGGCCAAAAATGTGGTGAATCTAGGTGAGATTGCAACCATGAGACTGACTCAAGAAATACAAATGTCCATAACTGAATATCGATTACAGACACAGTTGCTTTTCAGACCCCTTTAGCAACTTTCTTCTCCACAAAATAGTGTGATGGCAATTTTCTTATTTAATACACAAAGTCATACATTGTCTCTTGGTAAGTTCAATTCTACACCTGCAGGCGGACTCACTGCCAAACATCACCTAGCGTGACGTGTAACAATGAGCATAGGAAAATCAATACACTTATACAATCACAAGCCCCTCCCCGTGAGGAGCAAAAGGTCTTCGTCACTCCCTTGATGTAAACTCAGGGTGGACAGACATCCTGTCTCTATCTCTGTCCCAGCCCCCTGGGGTGACCTCTTGCGTGAGACCATCTTTCTCACAGATCCCTTGTCTTCGTTTACGAGGCAAAAGACCCCCGTCCTGTATACATGAAAGAAATCCCTGCACCCATGTACTCTTAACACTTTGGGTGACCCCTGCAGTGTACCAATTGCCCAGTGTCATAGAAAGGGGGGAAGCAATAACCATCTATGTTCCTTAATCAACACTCGTAGAGTGTAAGTTAACTCATAGAAACACATTTGTTCATACCTCTTATAAATACATATCTGTTCTTCTATTAAACATAACACAAATGCAGAATTTGCCATTACAATAGCAACTAGTGATAAAACTAGAAGCTGTGGGACAAACCAAAAGAAAAAGGAATATTTCATACCTGGTCTTCTTCTAACTTTAGGTAATTTGGTCATTGAGAAACCACCTCCAGCAGCGCAACCGCCCAATGTGTTGGTAGGAGCACCGCCTATTTCACCAGGCCAGGGTCATCCCAGCAAACACCCAGGACAGATCAACCTGGCCCAGCTCCGGTTGCAGCACATGCAGCAAGCAGCCTATGCACAGCAGAAGCAGCACCACCAGCACCAACAGCAGCACCAACAGCAGCACCAACAGCAGCACCAACAGCAGCACCAACAGCAACAGCAACAGCAGCAGCAGCAGCACCAACAGCAGATCCAACAACAGATGCGCATCGCCTCCCAAATGTCCCAGCAGCACGCCAGACAGGCCGGCCCACCCATGGCTCAGCAGCAGGTACGAACCAAGAAAGAAAGTGATGATCTGTCCTCCAATCGATAACACAAGTGATGGGCCATATTGACATGTCACAGTGGGGAAAGCACAGGGCTTACTGATAGTATTGGATCCCAGTAATTCATGTCATTATTTCATCCATCCTTTTCCTACTGTCATGACATGGCAAAATGTCTGCTGTGACTAAGGCTTATTGAAGCTTACCTTTAATATTAGTCTTAATTCTACTGACTATTATTATGATTATTATTGCTATGGTTAATATTATTAGTAGTATTATTATAAATAGTGCAGTACCCATTGTAAACCTGCCTGTTTGGAATGGGTTTTTTGCTTGGTTTGTGTAAATGCTCTGGAGCTAGTTCAGAATTATTCTTTGTGATTAGTGAGGCCCATCGTGTATAAGTGTGATGGTTTGATATGGAAATTACCTTGTACAAGATTAGAATTATTAATAAAGGAGCAGTGAGATGATTTGGTGACAGATTTAATCCATGATGAACATACACTTGGAACATATGCTTATTTACATATGGAAGACCATGTATATGTCGTGGTTTTAATGTCATGGTCTCCTTGAATTCCTGTTCCTCTCATATTAGCAGATATTTAGTGCATAGGTTTTCAAACAACAAATCTTTGAATGAACATAATTATATATTTTGTTCCCATGTTTGTATCACACCTTTTGATTTTTACCCACTGTTTGTATGTATTTATGATTTTTGAACAGCCTCCAAGGCTCATTAGTATGCAGCAGCTACCAAGAGGACCCGGGGGTATGAACGGTGGACCAGGTTCCCCAATGTACCCTTCCTCCCACCACATGCGTCTACCGGGTCCACCACAGGGCCGAATGCCCACAGCCCAGCCGAGACTCAACGGACAGCAGTATCCCCCCATGATGCAGCCTCAGCTGCAGCGGCAGGTCAGTACAATCACCCTGATCGCACAGTGTGGAAATTATGTAACTTTGGTCTTTTATAGCATATTGTGACTGGTTTATAAGGAATGCCTTTGTGTGTTTGTAACACACTCAATGTTGCAACTGTTGGATTAACTGAAACCGTGTTGATTTGTTAAAATACTTGATCCAACAGAGAGTACTAACCAGTTCATTTTTAATATAAGACTTTATTTATTACATTTAAGTGGAATAGAGTAATATAGACAACTGTATTTAAAATGAGAAGATGTATGTTCTTAAAAAGGTTGGTGCTGATTCTGACTTTTCATAGTACTTAGGTCAGGGTTGCCAGTATTAAAATCAAAACATTTAATTATAGTGAAAGTTATTTGTATGGGCATCATATACAAATACAAAAAAAATACTTGACCAAATGAAATTAAAAACAAAAATAACCAATGAAATTGACAGTGGAATTGACCTTTTCCTGTCCATGTGTCGACTTTGATCAGAGGCCTGTAAGCTTTCTTGATAGGTCAATTTCTGCCAGTTATTGTCCTTTTCCACCACTGGAAATTACTCATGGTTTATTGCTTTTTTGTGACAATGATGACAATGTGAAAACATTGCAACAATGTGAAATGGTCGCTCATAGATTTATCACATGAGACAGATGCTCCTTCGGCTTAGTAGGGTTTTATAGCAAGTTTCAACTCATTTTCATTAATAGATAGTGGAGGCTTTTAACTGCTCAAAACATATCCCTGAGGCTGGTAGAGAAAATAGAGTGAAAGTTAGACTTTAATTCACTTAATAGTAAAAAACACAACTACAAATATGTGCTTATCTTTCCAGAATTAGCCTGTCTAAAAAAGAAAAAATGTGATGAAACAATTTGCGTTGTCGTTTTCATTTTCATTTCTGCTGGATGACAAATATTGATAGAAGTACTTGCTCTTCAGGCTGCCTTCATTCTCTGAGCTTCAACTTGATTTAAATGTAAATGCTGTGGTCCAGTTTCTTTGTTAATTTTCAGGTTTTGGTAGAATAATGTATGTCAGTTGAAAGAGTAAATGCATTCTTAATTTTATTCATATTCATTATAATTATGGCAGGATTGTACTTGGGACTGCACTGATATTTTTTGGACCATGAGTAAATTGACATTTACAAATTGCAGTTTAGCTTATCTGAACTTCCATAACCAAAATGCAAGTGAGCAAACTAATGCAACGATATTTAACCTTAACAGACCTGTTTGTTACTTTTCTCAGAACAGATGCTGATTTGTTTACGGTTTCCTTGGTTTATCTTAACACTGCGTCACTAACGTAGCTAGACATACAGTACATCTGGTTATTTTTTCTCAAGTCAAGTATTGTGTACAGTATTAACATGTACATTCATTGCCTGAATGTAAGACTAGGTAAGAGAAACTCCAGATATCCAGCCCCTTTTTCTTTGTGTCCAGATGTCTATAGAATCTGAGATGAGCCACCCAAGGTTTCGTTTCTTACTACAATCAGGGGTTTGGCACCTTTTTTCCTACCTTGTCATTTTTGTGTCTTGTGCAGCATGTGTTGTCACCCAAATGCATGATCATGCAAAAATGTTGTTTTCACAACAAAGTTTTTTTCAGTTTTTCAATTGAGTGAGTGACCTACCTCATTGTTTCCTGTCCTCCCTTCCTTTATACCCTTGTTTTTTCTTTCTTCTCTTCTGTCTTTATCCTTCCTTCCCTCCTTTCTTCCTTCATCCCTCACTCCCCTTTTCTGTGCAGCATTCCAACCCAGGGCATGCAGGACCTTTCCCGGTGGCGTCCCTCCATAATGCCAACCCCACAAGTCCGACCACTGCCAGTATGGCTGGTGTCCATGCTCACCGAGGCCCTGCCAGTCCCGTCATAGGTCCCATCGAGCTCATCCCCTCTGTTACCAATCCTGAGAACCTGCCCTGCCTGCCTGAGATCCCACCAATTCAGGTGCGCACATTCTTACCATGTTTGTTTCAACCACAATTCTTCATCTGCCAGATTTAGTATTTTATCGGCCAAATCAATCTTTAAATGTCATAAAATGATCAATATATCTAGAAAAAAAAGTAAACCTTAACTGTATTTCTTCAAAATATGACCTAGTCATTCCTTTTTCACATCAAACAATATGACATAAACTGGTGTTACTGATACTATTAACCACAGCTCTATTTAGTTCAAGTAGAAGACATAACGTGACGTAACTGTGACAATGAACCAGCAAGTGAAATACCTGGACCCTAAAATGTAATTCAGCCTGCATTTGTTTGATATTTACACCAGTGCTATTCCTACTGCGTCATGTCAAAAATATCTGCCAAAAAAAAGTCTGGTGTTATAATGAATAACTGAACATTTTGGGAAGAAGAATATTTAGTGAAATTTGAAATATATATGTAATGTAGATGAATGAACGTGAATTAAAACGTGAATGAAAAAGAAACAGATTTTATAGAAATGTCTAAAATGTGCCATAGTTATGAGGAAAGATCTACAAGTCTCTACAAGATCTACTCAGATGTCTTGAGTCACACAAACACAACTGCCACTCTTTGTCTATTGCTGTTTATACTTTCCTTGGCTGAGAATCAAGTCTTTGTTGAATCTGTAATTCCCTTTGACCATCTTGAGTCACAGCTGATATTTTCCCCATCACTTTCTTCTCTGGCTCTATTAGCTAGAGGATGCAGGTTCTAGCAACCTTGGAAACCTCCTGTCTCGCTACATCACAGCCAGCACACAGCATCAGCTGGGCTCAGTAGACATGAATCCCTCACCTGGACTGTCGACACACTCTCCTGGATCTTCAGGTACACTCAAATTCTATTATTCTTTGCTTAATAAAGGTTTCCTAATCAGATTCCTGATAACATCACAGGCTTTATGTAGCCATGTCACAAAGCATTCTTAGTCTCACTCAGTCACTCTGTGCTCTGCGTAGCTGATGGCTCAGACTGTAAAATACTGTCACTCTACTAATAAATTAGGAAATTTCTAGTTTTCTTTCTTAATGTCTCTTTGCCTTTCTGTCAGTCAAACGCTCCTATGATCGATTTCAAACTTGGTGGGTGTATTTTGTGGAAGCCAGGAAGTGCAGTGTTTACTATGAAGTGTTTGGGATGAGCGGTTTTCGAGAACCTGACCCTATCCCCCATTTATTATGAAACCCTTTGATGATGGGGTGATATCATCAGTGATGTTATATCTGTTTCCTGTCTCATCACGGTTTGCAGGTCTGTCCAATGCCCACACACCAGCACGACCTTCAAGTACATCCAGCACAGGCAGCAGAGGCAGGTAAGAATATAAGATGGAAGCAAAACTCCCCGTTTAAGTTTTTAGAAAATATTAACACAGCAGAGTCCACTAACACATTAGTCAAAATCTTTTAGCTTAGAATAGAGATGTTTGCCCTGTGCTTGATATAGGGACTGGAGTCACTGCCGTCTTACTGAACTAAATCATGATAAGCAGTTAATTGGTTTAATGTTAATTTAATGATTGATGATTTTTGCCATTATTTGTTTTTGTGTCTATTTAAGCTGTAGCTCTGCAGGGAGGGCAGGGCCAGGCACTGGAGCTGCCGCGGACCAGGTGAGGGTGAAGCAGGAGCCGGGTACGGAAGAAAGCTACAGCTGTCCATCTTCTTCTCTGAAAACAGAGCGCAGCAAAGATGGCGGGAGGAGTGCCTGCATGGTATGAGCACTATTCTTCATCCAGTAGTTTAAAACTGGAAAGATGTCATTATCTGCCTGCAGCTGGTTATCTGTGCTACATGGTGCTGATGGTCAGATTTTTATAACAAAATGTTTCACCCTGTCACAGAGTGACACGCCTTGAATGGTCGTAAATGCATAATTACAGTAGATCTTTAAATACCTATAAAAGTCAGTTTTTGGCTCTAATGTCTTCTTTTTACATTTGACTTTCATGACATACACAATGCTGTATCTGTTTTTCTAAATAAGGCATTACCTCAAAGTATATACAGATCTCTGCCAAAGCAGGTCACATTTAATACAATAGTGAAGCTTGTTTGAGATTTAAGTGAAGACTTTCATATTTGCAGATTATTTTAAGGACACAGATTATTTTACACATTGACTAATCTGATCACGCAGATTGAGACAGATTGAGATGGATATATGACATGTCATATTTGTATATACACTTTGTTACAATATTGCCCCTTTTAATAAGAGTATATGAATGATGGAATAGTGAAATTGACGTGAATAACTTCAATTTATTGTGATTTATCATTGCATTCGGTTTGACTTTTTACTAAGTAAAATGTGTGAAAATAAGAATACAATGGAAAGATTATCACACCAAATTAAAATTATTTAATATTTTTGTGTGTTTTCCCCAGATGAGCAGTCCTGAGAACAGCCCCCTTCCTCCATTAGGACTCGCAGTCCAAGATACCTTCAAGTCACTGGGGGACCTCATCAAAACAGAACCTCAGTCTGAAACACCTTGTTCTGAAACGAATGGCTCCTATGCAGCCACATCATCATCTTCCATTTCCACTATGACCTCCACTACCTCATTCCCTGAGAACAACAGCGGCACGACAGGCCTTCCGTTCACTAATGGAAATGTAGACAAGATAACGGAGAGCAAAGAGAGCATAGCGTCTGCTGGAATAGGCAATCCTGCTGGGAAAGAGGATGATCCCAATGAAGACTGGTGTGCTGTTTGTATCAACGGTGGTGACCTGCTGTGCTGCGACCACTGTCCCAAAGTGTTTCACATGAAATGCCATGTACCCACCATAAAAATCTTCCCAAAGTAAGTGCCCCGAGCAGCTTTTTTTTTTTTTTTCTGATGGTAGTAAAACCTGGCTGTGGAACTCTCGTAAAACTCACACACATTGAGACGACCTGACTTAGGAACCGTATCATTTAGGGACACTCACTGCAACACACAAATTCAAACAAGCATCAGCACACAATTTAAAAAGAGAAACAGAAAGACAGAAACAAGAGTAAAACCAGAACATGTTTTAAAAAATAGACAAAGTTGATGCCTTCTTTGGAGAACAACTCGCAGTGCAGTTCTTCTTCAGTGCCTGTTCAACATTATTCCCAAAGGTGTGTGGCATTGTAACAAAACATTTCCTGATGGGCATATTAGATTCTCTATACCCTGTGATGTCACTGTGATTTCACTGAAGTCAATGATGATGACTACAATGACTATCAAACAAATTGCAATTTTAAATAAAATTGTTCTCGAAACATTTAGCCTTGGCTGCTGATGATTGACACAGCATATTAAAGGTTTGAGAAAATGTGATTGTGACACAATGTCCTCCTGTGATTTTTGTGTCTCAGGGGCGACTTCCTCTGCACTTTTTGCCGGAGCCTATCCAGCCCCGAGATTGACTACTGTGATGACAGCAAGAAAATTAAAGGCGAGCAGAACCTGAATCCCCAGGACCAAAGGGTCAGTACATCCACCATTTCCTTAGAGAACCTCATTGTAATATGTACACAACAGTTAATTATCTCTCTTCCTCTCTGTACAGAGATGTGAGCGCCTCCTGCTGTACATCTTCTGTCATGAGCTTAGCGTTGGCTTTAGGGAACCTGTTCCTAGCTCTGTAAGTGACACACACACACACACACACACACACACACACACACACACACACACACACACACACACACACACACAGTTCAGCCAATTGACTGACCATCATTCCACTTTCTCATTCCTGATTGTATGAAAAGATTTCCTTTCCTGTTTTCAGAGTTTCGTCTTTCCACTTTGGGCTTTAGTAGCTGTAGGTTGTGTGTAGTTTACTCTCATGTTGTTGTTCTGCCCAAAAAACATGTTTGGTGGTTGCCATTTGGCATCTCAAACCAAAAACTAGAATGGTACTTGTACCTCGTCCAAGAGTGTTTGTGTAATGCGGCTAAGTAACAGACAAACAAACACTGAAGAAAACGTAATCTTATTGGTGGAGGTAAGAAGTTAAACTTCTTTTAGACCACACATCTACTTTTTTTTATATCAAGTTTTATTATAGTTCATACATTTTGCAAACCAGAAAAAAATGTGAAATACATTGGAATAAAACTGAAAGTACCTCATTTGCATCCTATGCGCTGATATTGTTTCATTTATTTAATTGCATAATGTGTAATTTTCTATGTGATTAATAATTTATTAGTTAGCTCTCGGTAGGCTCATTTATTTTATGAGCTCATAACATCCCCAAGACATTTTAATGAAACGCAATACAAGTGAACATAACTTCATATAAGCGTGCATGTTGACAAATTAGTTAGCTTTCAATCACAATCACGTTAATGAGTTTTCAGTAGGGTAGAGTCCTTGTGACTTTGTGGTGTGGGGGTACACGCCATGTGGCTGCACCTTTTCCACTTCAGTTACACCTGGGGGCTATTTTTTTTACCCTCCCCTCATCTTTATGCCACAAATATCAAGCTACCAGATAAGGGCAGAAATGCCAAAGAGAAATCATCTTAACAATAAGTGACTCTTCCGGGGTCACCTCACTCTGCTGATGTTAGAAACTGTTGTGGGTCATATTTATTTTCTCTAGCTCTAATATTACCAGGATCTCCAAAACTCCCAAACTTAAAGATCTTACTCTAGGTAGATAAGTTCAAATTTACCCCATTACTTCATGACAACACTAACCGTTGAACTCATGGTTCATATATTTTGGAGTGGTTCATAACTATTGAACCTTTTGGGATATTTGATATCTTTTTGATATGTGGTTTACGTAAGCCACTCTCAAAGTTTGTAATAATGTGTGGCTCTAAGCTCATTAAGGATATGAAAATAGCCCCAGTTTTAAATGCATTTCATGTAATAACACAAACATCCACTACCCAGTATTAAAACTAGATTTTTTTCGTCACTTTTTTCATCGCTTACTTCTCTTGTCAGGCCTCTCTGTATCTCAGAATGAAGTCGATGCCAACCTACAGCTCAGTTGCACATCATGAGGCTGTACCCTTCATCAAATAATAAGGTGTCTCTCAGAGACCTGTCAACACTAGAGCCTCAGCCAGATTTAATAGCTATTTATCCTTTTTACAACCAGTGAGTAATGCATACCACCGCATGTGGTGTCCTGATAGGGACCAAAAGATGTTCCTTTAGAGCTGATCCATGCTTTCTTTGTTTCTGTTGTTTTTCACAAACTACACGCTCTACTTCCCTCCACCTCTCATGTTCACAGCAAATACTAACTTTTTTAAGATCCTCTGAAATGGTTAAAGTTGTTGTTTAACCCTTTTGTTTAACGTAGGTGCCCAATTACTACAAGATTATCAAGCATCCCATGGACCTGAAGAAGGTGAAGAAGAAGCTGCAGTTACGGAGCTCAGAGTACTACAATTCCATTCTGGAGTTTGTGTCCGATATGCGCCTTATCTTCAACAACTGTGCAAAGTACAATGAGGTGAGCAGCATGAGTGTTTAGCCTGCTTCGGGGGAATGACATCTGCTTGTGTGGGTGCATGTTGTCAATGGTTAGACTGGTATGGGTTGAATTTTAAACAGCATCCAGCATATTCAAACATATAGACTGAATAATTTGACCATTATCTTATCCAAGAATAAAAGACTAATACATAAGTTCTTTAGTTGATAATTCATTGACAAAAACACATTGCCGTTAGGTATTATGTATATTATCAGTAAAGTCAAAGTTGTCCAATACAATAGTCTAACCTTAATGTGAAGATTGGAAATGGGAAGTTGTGCATTCAGCCTGCATTGTGCGTTGTTACTTTTATTAACACTGGCTGTTGGAGGATGTTTTCTTACACTGGCTTCAGGAACACTGTCTGAACCCTGTTAACACTGTCAGCATCACTGTGATATATCACAAGTTTGTTTTTAATGGATGGCTATTGTCACTTATTTTGAGGTTGTGTTATTTTTGTTGACTCTTCACATTGGGGTGCTGCTGTATGGGTATCAGTTAAAGTGCTTATGATACCATGTACCCACACATATGTTCACTGTGTATGCACATGTGTCATACTTGAAAACCACATGGGGGAGCTGCTATTTCTATCAAGGAAATTTACAGTCCTAAAGACCCAGTGACTTCTTTCGGCTGATAGTGATCGTAAAGGAACAGAGCCTCAAAGGATCCCCTCACTTTACATATGTTGTTGTTATGCAAACCAAATTAACAGCAAGTAGAGTCTCCACTTGATAGGGATGTTAGTAATGTTAGATATATTAATTTAATTTGCATGAGTAAACAATATAGTGAAAGACTCTTCAGCTGCATGTTGTCATTGTAATGTGATTAGATTACATGAACTTCAAAGTAAGTAGTTAGTCATGACTGGCTGAGAAGTAGTAGTTTCTAGGTAGTAATTTAGAGCACAGCCCATGGCAACACATGTCCAGATTTTTAAGATCGACTTAAGCTCTTTGAATTTATTCTTGTCACATTATGCTGACTTTGTAGGATTAAATAATTATTTAATTATAACAATCAGATATAAGTGGCATTATAATAAATATATATACACACACACACACACACACCACACACACACACACACACACACACACAACACACATACATACATACATACATACATACATACATACATACATACATACATACATACAGAGAGTGATTCCTCCTTCATCTGAATCCGCCATGTTCCACTGCCATGTTTCTGCAGTAGCCCTGATAGGACAAACCAAATACCTTCTCTAGAGAGGTCCTTTCACTTTTTTACATACACACATGGAAAGAGAGGGTGAGGGAAGCTGTTTTCAGTTGGTTGCAATCTGAATCCTTACCGCTAGATGGCACTAAAATATATGCATTATGCATATAAGGATTTTTTTCTAAGGTTGAAGAAGTAAGGATGCAGAGTGTTGTAGAAGAGCACAAAAAGCAGAGGCAGATTAAATAAACTCCGATATGATTAAATAATCCATGATAAATTCCGGTTATTACATCACTTGCAAAGATGACATTCTAAATCCTTAATATCAAGTAATAAATAAGTATGAAAGAGTGACTTGTGGTCATGGTGGTGTAGTAAATGTACTGCAATATAATGATAGTCTTATAAACTCTTGATGACCTGAAATGATTACAGTAGAGCCTGTAGTGTCCCACAGCCTGCGGGACTGTATGGACCTTTACTTGCTGTTAATTTGTGTAGTAACGACTTGGTGATTCACACATTGTAGGCCCGAGCACAGTAGGCTGTAAGCAGATTTCTGATCTTATCAAATAACCTGCCTGTGCTGTGAACTCTTTTCTTCCCCCTGCTGCTTCACTGTCTTTGTTGTAATGTTATTGCCCCTTTTTAGATGTCTCGAATAATCCAGGTTTATGATGAGGAGAAACAGATTAATACACAGGTAAGCCGTTTCAAATAGAGTACAGATGCATTGTCTCCTCCCACTGAGACTCCAAGAAGCATTTCAGTCTTCATCCTAGAGAGAATAGAGACTCCATGAGCTTCAGATTTGGGCACTCAAACTGTTTCAAACTGAAAGAATATATTTACAAAACTGGCTGAAAATATGGATTAGATTAAATAAATGAAAAATATGAGAGATTACAGGGGTTAAGAGATTCTGGAATAGCCTTAAATGTCTCCATCACAATGTCTCATTTGGTTAAATTTACTTTAGCAGAAAATGAATCAGATTCATTGTGAGGGAGGGATCACATGAGTGAAACTGCGACAAGACAGAAGCACGATACCCCAACTCGCTGCCACTCTTACAGATGCAGTCTGTTGAGCTCTCTTATTTACTACTATAACAAACATGATTAGCAATGTCACAGCAAACATAGTAAATATAACATATTACACCAATTTTTTTGTCAATGTTCATGTTGAGGTGATCACATCTGCGGGAAAAGTTAGATCAGTTCAAATAGCTCAACAATGTTATTGTCTATCTTGCCGAAGACACTAGGGAGAAAAGCGTAAACAACTTTCCTATCAAGTAAAATCTTCAGGGTAGTTTTTTCGTCTTCATTCAATTGAATGATCCTTTATCAATTCATAGATCCAGATATTGATATTTTTGTCACTAGTTGATCATTTTAGATAAACAGTACATTAATGTTATGGCTTTGTTCTCAGTTCCTGATTAAATCCATGATATTATTAATAATACACCAGGTATACAAGAGCAGTGGGGCACAAGTTTTCTGCAAATATCTTTCATATCTAAGCAAAATTGTATTGTAACTCAAATATCCCGAAGTAAATCAATATTGAATCAAATTGGAAATTGAATCGAGACCTTGTGATTTGGAAATGAATTGATTTAGTAAATTATTGGCGATACAGGATTCTATTTTTACAACCTCTCGCAGTATTTTGTTAATTTAAGTTCAGAGAGTTATAAGCAAACAGCTGCACAGTGGCCTCAGTGTAGACTTTGTTTTGATGCAACATGTTTTTCAAGACTAAGTTTCTCTTCATACGAGTGAACCTCTGGGTTTGGGGCTTGTTTCCGGCTGGTTTACATCTTGATTTCAAGAAATTAGCTTTGAAATCATTTAGTGCCAGTAGAGTTAAGACGGGTCATCCCCTTATAGGGAGGGTGGTGGGTGTTGAATGGAGATCACCGAGTTAATCTGACAACAGAAAATACGTTTAAGTTTAGAGTTTTTAGTTAATTGCTTTCTAGAAACTAGGGAAGTCAGTGGGCGTTGGATGGGCTTTTAGGTTTTTCTACACAGGAGTGTTTTAATGTCAGTGGTATTCGAATATTCTGAGTAACATTAAAGCTTTGCACATAATTCATTTCTTCCCTGAAACCTGAAATTTGTTCTCAGTATCGTAAACTAGCCTCACTGACATTTTGCCACTTAACTGTGAACTGTGTAAATGCTTCCTGGAACCACAGTGGGACAGGGAGGCAGGATATCTCTGCTCTGTACAACAAGGTTGAGCCGGGGCCACCCTGCTGCCAGGAGTCTTAACCACATCTAATTTGTCTCCTCATTGTCCTGTTCATCCTCCCTGCTTCCCCCCCATTCCTTCCTCCTCCCACTGTATCGTGCTCTCACACCTGCTCCCTCCATATTGTTCTCCCGTCTCCTCCTCATCTGGCAGGTGGGATCAGAGATGGCGATCTCCGGGAAGGCGGTGGGTCTGTACTTCGAGGAGAAGATACAAGAGATGTTTCCGGGGGAGAGCTTCCCAGAAGTGCCCGAGCCAGATCCCCAAGATGAAAAGGAGAAGGAGAAAGAAAAGGAGAAGGAGAAGGAGAAAGAGAAGGAAAAGGAAAAGGAAAAGGAGAAGGAGAAGGAGGACAATGACACAGACGACACTGATGAGGACTTCATACAGCCCAGACGCAAGCGATTAAAAACTGATGAGAAAGCGGTCCACATCAAGTGAGAACCAACCAATTAAAAAACAAGAGGGGTGAAAAACTGTCTTCCTCGTGTCCTCCCACTTTTCCATTGTTTGATGCAGCAAACAAAAAGGACTATTCGCTGTATAAGCTGCTTGGTTTATCAGATCCTTGCCTTTGAAAGAAATATCAACTACATATGAAGTCTGCCTTCATCAGAACTCTTAAGGACAAAAACATAGAGGAGCTGCATTCCCTCCTTATTTCATGGACACTTGACTCGCCTGTACAGATTTTGAAGTAGGACTTGTTTTGCAGTAGTTAATGATTAGTCCTTTTTCTTTTCTATCATACATTTCATTTGTAGATTTGTTGTGACAATTGCTTTATGAAAAATTGAAACCCTGTGTTCTGTTTAATGTATTATATATATCCTTTGACATAAAACCTATTGAGTATTTGTATGACTTTGTGGAAGAATTATGTAAATAAGAGAATCTAGGCCACTGAAGCTACAGTATAGATGTTTGGGTGCGTCATCAATAAAACCTGTTCTTGAAATATATCAAAGAAAATGTGTGGCGTGAAGTAGGTTCGGGGTTTCCACGGATGTTCTCACATGTTCCTCATGATATCTGACCATGTGGAAACTCTGATCGATCAGTCTGTCTGAAATATCAACAAACCTATAAATTGATTTGTTTATTTGTTTATCATTCAGTCCACTTAAGATTTAATATGGTAATAGTCTCACTGAGCAAGAATCCAGTGAATATACCAGCAAACCCTAAAGAAAGTGGTGTGTTTTAATATGAGGAATCAAACTATCCAAATATTAAGATGCATTTTGATTTAAGGTTTAATTCTTCCAAACTTTGTACAGTTTAATTCATTAAAATGTGTTTGTTTGGAAAAGGTAATGCTCATTCTGAACAGGTATCTATACAACTAACGTTTTATACAAAGTATTGAAGAAATGTCAGTTTGTTTTTTGTTTGTTTTAGAGTTTTCCAGGATACATTGTGTAAGGATGGAACATGTGACAAGAAATAACCCAATACTTTTTGACACAGATGTGGATAAAGGCATATCAGGATTTTTTTTTTCTTTTTACTTGCAAAATAGGACTTTCGCATTTTCACCAGTACCGTAAGTGCACGAGGAAATGCACAACAAAATCCAGATGTCAGCTGACTTACATTTTGCTTACTTGACCACAATCACGTGACAACAGTGGAAACTTGCAGCAGACAGGAAAATAGAACTGCAGGAGCTGACGTCAGCGTGTTGAGGCGCTGAGTCGTCAGTCTGACCGATGGTCAGCTGACACAGTTTGTTAATCACCTCAGATCATTTATTGAGTGAAGTCTTCTCTCTCTTTCCCTTTCATCTCAAGTCTGACATTGGATTTCATTGTCTTCTCCAGGTAGGATGTTTACTCTTGATAATTGTTCTTTGGCAGTAATGGAATCCTGTGTAACTTTCAACAAAGAAGACTGACTTCAGAAACTTTTTCTTCTGGGGAAATAGAGACATCTCCTCATCTCTGCCTATAACCAAAGAAAGGAACAGTTGTCTACAACATCTCTGGGTAAGTACATTTGCATACAAGCCTGTGGTTTTAACCCTTATGGACCTGGATATCATATTGTTTTTCACGGCTGCTCACTAAAATGCAAAGCTTGTTAAAGAATGCAGGAGGCCTCAGGACTAATTTACCCCGGAGAGTGAAATAACCAGATTTAGCAAGGCTTGTTGATATGTGATGAGAGAACGTGAAAATGTGTGCAAGCTGGAGAATCAGATCTGCACCACTAACTTTTGTCATTGCTTAAAAAAGGTAGCGTTAATGTGAAAATAATATTACGAGCTTGTTTTCAGCCTTAATAAATATTCTACTATTGGACAGTTTCCACCATGGAATGATGTTTATATAGATCCTCGACTGTAGAGGAGAAGAAGAATTTTCTTCTCAACCTTCACAGTCTGAACAAGTCATCCGAGGGAAAGACGGGACTGTGATGAATTACATGTTTCAAAAATATTATTTTTGTAATGAATATGATGTCATGGCAGCTTTAACCTCAGGGTTATAGGTTATTGACTCCTATACTAAACTTGGCAGTTTCATTATTTTCCCAGGCTCCCAGAAACCTACCAGTTCACATCACTTGTGCCTTTCGGTAATAAGCAATGCTTTTCCCTAATTTGTACCATTGTATTGACTGAGCGATCAATCTATTACTTGGCAAAGCAGTTCTATATTTAAAGCACATTTCATACGGCAATGTAAAAGAGATTCAACGAGATGTTGAGAGATTAAAACAGGTAAAATAAATAAAAAGGATGCATCGGCATAAAAATCGTACAAAATAAGTTGAAGGAAGAAAAGTAATACAAATAAGTAGAAATGTTTAAAATTATAAAATTAAAATTGAATAATGACCTTGTAATAAAAACTGCAATGGATGGAGAATTCACAAGATCATGCACCAATTAAAGTATAAAGTAAATAGTTGTCACATGTATTAATCATATATAACATATATATATATTGTTAGTTTCATCATTACAGTTACTGTATGATGGAATAATAATACATTAACTGACGTTTTGTCTCTTAATTACCATTAGATTGCAAAAGTAAAATAAAGTTTTTCTCTCGCCATAGACCGTCTTATTGAATCTCATTGAATTTGCATTGTAATATAATTTAATTTTTTTACAGTATAAATGTATCACTGGCCGTTTGGACGAGGAGCTTTTATTTTGAAGGCGACTCTGTTTTCCTTTAGTGACGTTTCAGCGCAGCGACCAATCAGCTCGCAGCCCCAGATCAGACTTGTTTATCTGCAGCTTCCGTGTTGTCCCTGTGTAGAGTCTGCGGCTGCTCCTCTGTTGTTGTGCCGAGGAGTTCACCACCATATCAGCAGATATTCAGGCAAGATAAACACGACACTCTCCTCTTCTCCTGTGTGCTGCTTTCTACGTGTTTGTCCTGTCGAGCTCCGGACATGTTTTATTCGGTGGCTGTTGTCGTAGCTAGTTTACTGCCTTCATTTGATTTATTCGTCCCTTGCTTTCTGTTGACTTTATTGGCTCTGGGTGAACCCATATGTTTTCCTGTGTCGGCCTGTGTAGAAATGCAGCCACTCTTAAAGCGACTTTATTCAAACAATCCTGTCTTGATCTAATCAGCGGCTCAATATCGGAGTCTGGACAGAAACCGGCTGTTCTGATGTTGTCCACAACAACCTTTGACCTCGTTTCAACCGTGTGAACTGCGACGTGTCAGCATCCGTGCGACTAGACATGTTTTGTTGTCTTAATAATAATAATAATAACAGATCAAATCAAATGTTATTTGTATAGCCCATATTCACTAATCAGTTTGCCTCATATGTCTTGACAATGTCTCTGCCATCAACCCTCGGTCGGTGTGAGGAAAACTTCCAAAAACCCTTTAACAGGGGGAAAGTTAAACACAGAAATCTGACTTGAAAGAAAGAAAGTAACCGATGGGGATCCCTCTCCCAGGATGTACAGCAGTGCAAGAGATATTGCTTGTCACAGAGTGAGGGAGAGAGAGAACAACATTTGGAACATTCATTAGTATCAATGTTTAAAGCATTAATGCAAAAAGAGAAGTGGATATTTACCGATGTTTTTCTCTCCAGCAGAGTATGGGGACAGAGGCAGCCCTCACACGGAGTCCCTTTGGATCGGCCAGTCAAGGAAACTTCAGCTCTTTGTGCCCTAATGGCTCCCAGTGGGTTTGGAATGGTCTTGGGGAATGTGCCCAGGATGCAAGGGACATGGCCAGCATCTATCTAGGCCTCCTGTCCATCCTTTGCTTCATGGTGTCTTCACTTCCGTATGTGTTGGCATCTGTTTCTCAAGGCTAATGATTTTTAAAAAATCTCAACGTATGTGTAAGTGTGTAATTTGTGTTGTTGTGATTTGCAGACAGTACTACAGCTCGTGCAAAACGGGGAATATGGACAGTGCCCTTTCCATTTGGTTCCTGTTGCTGTGGTTGGGAGGTGACATGTGTAATCTGGTGGGCTCCTTCCTGGCAGACCAGCTTCCACTTCAGGTGACTTGTGATAAAATGTTTGCCTCAGTGTTTTCACCATCATGAAGTAGAGCTGCGAGTCAATCTATAACTTTTTTTAAATCAGTTGATTGATCTGTAAAGTGCCAAAAGCAATGTAAAGTACTCATCAGAAATTTTATAATTTAAAGAAACAAATGTTTGTATGTTATCAGTAAATAGGAAACCACATTGTTGTATTATCAGAGCCTTTACCTGCTAATTAGAGTTCATGTGTTGGTAAATGACTAAGATGATAAATGTCGATGACTTGACAAAGTGTGTCAACATTACAATGGGCCCCAATTGATACATGACAAAAACTTTGTGAAGAAAATCAAAGGTTTCCCTCTTCTCTGATAACACATCTGATAACACATCTTTCTTCTTCTCTTTCAGACATACACAGCCGTTTATTACGTGATTGCTGACTTACTGATGCTGGCCATGTACTTTTACTACAAGTTAAGCAACAGAATGGATGAAAGTGAGTGTTTTGCTTTGTTAATTGTTATTGGTTTATTTGCGTTATGGTGCCTTATTTGGATTCTAGCTCCTTGTGTGGTATCCTGCTCTTTGTTAAAATGTGGTAAAGACATGAAAAACCCCACGACTTGTATTTCACCCTCAATGCTAAAACTGCAGCCACATTCTTTACTGATCCAGCCACCATCACAGCACTGATTATTTCAGTTCTTTTATCTTACACATCTCACATAAATGCTGATGAACAGTGGTCCAGCACCAGTCCAGAGAGAGGAAGAGTGTAATCTCCTGCTCCCTGTGATGATGTCATCACATGTCTCGTGTCGCTGTGGTGTTTGTTGCCTTCACCACCTTTGACACAGTAACCCCTGTCTGGAGGACTGTGGGAATGTGCTGAGAGACCTTTCTCAGTATTAACAAATAAACTCAGGTGCCGTCTCTTCTCCAGGAAGGAGGGTTTTGAACGTGGTGGGTGTAGCCTGCGCCCTGGGCTTCACAGCAAACCTCATCCACCTCCCAGGGCTGGCTGCCCAACAGGAAGTTATCTCCTCTGGGTTCAGAAGTCGCGCCCTGCTCTCGACCTCTACCCTTAGCCATGTCAAGGTGCGTCCTATTCATTTGTTTAATAAGGAACCCAAGGAATGTGAATTAGTTATGATTTTTCCCCCTAATAATTTTGCGTCTCTGTCGTTTCAGGCTTTTACCCCGAAAGAGATCATTGGTTTCTCCATTGGCTCAGTGTCATCGGTGCTCTACCTGTGTTCTAGACTTCCTCAGATGTACACTAATGTAAGTATGACAAAGCAGTCTCTGCTACAAACTGCTGCAAACTGTAGACAGACATTGACACTAATACTGATAACATTAATAATGATAATTAGAGCAATTATAATAATTACAATATTACTTCTGCATAACTGTGTCATGCAAAGTTTAATATTTTATGTTTACCTTTTATTTCTTATTACACCTGTTTTATTATCACACTTATATTGTTGAAACCACATCCAATAAAAATAATTTGAAATAATGAGGTTCAGATAGTTTTGTACGGAGGTAGATATATATTATATTGGATCAGGTATCCACAGTTACCCGATGGGTTACAAGTTAACAATGTAGATATTTAGGAGTATGGATAAGGATAAATTTATGTAAGAGGTGACAAATTTAAGAATAATATTAAAGTATATTAATTACTAAAAGATAATTCACAGAAAAATGAAAGTGCACTCATCGTCTACTGACCACTGTCGATGGAGGGGTGGGTGAAGTGTTTGAGTCCACAAAATATTTCTGAAGTCTACATAAGTAAACTTTGTAGCATCCAAATCCGATACAATTGAAGTCAATGGTTACCTAGACTTCAGACATAATAAAACAACAGAAAAACCTCTATACTGCTCGTGTGGTGTCATCCAAGTGTCCGCAAGCCCGACATTCATATTCGACTTGAAATGGCGTCATTATCTCTGTGTTTTAAACCTAAATGTCCACTGGAAGTGGCTAAGCTAGCATACGTAGTTTTTCAGAGGGTCCGTGAATGCACCTCATAGGAATATATACACAGACGTTTAGGTTTAAAACATAGTGAAAATGACCCTGTTTCGAGTCGAATGTGAATGTCAGGGCTTGCGGACACTTGGATGACACCACACGAAGAATATGGAGGCATGTTGTTTTTTTTATGTTGTTTTATTACATCTCATGTGTAGGTCACCATTGACTTCAATTGTATCAGATTCTGCTGCTACAAAGTTTACTTCTGAGACTCCAGAGGTGCTTTGTGGACTCAAACACTTCACCCACCCCTCCATCGACATAGTGGTGAGTAGGTAGAGACTGCATTTTCCTTTTTTAAGTAAACCATCCCTTTAATATTAAAAAGAAAATGAAGCGAAAGCAAAAGATTCAATGTACCGGAAAACTGAGCAGGTGAAACTCTCGTTTTTTTGGCTTCTGCACTCTCACATATACATGAATGCATCAGTCTGGTGGAAAATATGTGGCAGCTGTATAAAACAACTTCTATTGCTTTTTTTTTTTAATACATTTTTTGTTCTTCTGACTTTACCTCCCCACAGTTCAAGAGGAAGTCGACAGAGGGAGTGTCCTACTTCCTGTTTGCGCTGGTCATCCTGGGAAACACCACATACGGCCTGAGTGTCCTACTTAAGAACCCAGACGACGGCCAAGGCGAGAAAAGCTACATGATCCATCACCTCCCCTGGCTCATCGGCAGCCTCGGCACCCTCTCTCTAGACGTCCTTGTATCCTTTAAACAACTCTATTTAAACAGGCATGGGGCCTTCTGCCTGTTTCTCCTTAATCCCATGTACATGCTACATATCAGCCAGTGCTGAGCTGTGACAGAGGGAGGTTCCTCAGATGGTTATGATCTCGTGCCTGTGTGTGTCAAAACTGAATATACAGTCTCAAAGGTCCTCACCGGGAATCTAGCTCGTTGTCAGGAAAGAAACAAGACTATAAAACTTAGGCCAGTGGCCCCTGGAGGCCATGTGTCTCTTCAAACGCTAGTGGTGGACTAAAGTTACGTCCCTCTTTGTTTTCAGTGAAGATGTAGATGATGCAGATGCCTGTGACTCGATGATGTTGGGTTGTGTGTTCTTTCATCGTCCAGTACATCAGATTGTCCACTGTTTACATGACCCACCAATAGGCCCTGGGGTAAAACACACCTGCCCCTGGTACTTATAGCTCAATTGAATAGAATTTTTGAAAATACACTTAAAAATTACTTACACATCAATGACGTTTACTCAAAGTACAAAAGTAAGAATTTCCCCTCTGAAGGTCATTTCTACCGACTGTATGACTCATGTCACATTAATATAATTTGAAGAATATTTAACTTAAACATCAGAGGGGTTAAAGCTAGAAAATATTTGTGAGCACCAAAAACTACTATGCATTGATAATAAAATTCATAATTCCCCTTAAATGCAGTAAAACGAAAGTAACAAGGCTGTTTGGATATTTGTGTTAAAATGTAGCGAGTATAAGTAAGAAGGCAACAGAAAAATAAATACTTAAGTAAAGTACATTATCAAAGTATTTGTACTTAGTTACTTTCCACCTCTGCACAGGTCCCCTTGGTGAGATATAGCTGAGGTGTGGCTACAATGCAGGATACAACTTAGAAGATAATATATAAATTAAGTTACAAAAAACAATGAACTCTGACGAAGTTGAGGCCCCACTGGCAGTTTTCCCACTTTGTCCAGTCAATAACTGTTCTTGCATTCAACAGACTCTTTCCCAGGATTTCTATTGATTTCCTTGACACTCTGGTTCAGATCTCCTTCCAGTTCATCATTTACCGCAAGGCTCCAGGGCAGCTGGACGGCAGCTATGACGAGACATCGCCTCTGATCGGGAGCTGAATGGACAAACAAAGGGGGAACCGGAGGGACACAAGCACTCGCTTTCCGAGAACTCTCCAAATCACATTTACAGCACAAAACCAAGAGGAGAACCAAACTGTACATTTTAGTTTAATTTCATTGTTTTTATTTATTATGCCCTTTTATTACAAAGTTTACAACGTGTTTTTATCAGCTAAGTGAAGCCACAGATTCTTCACTTGGGTTCAGCTGCAGTGATGTGACTCACGCTGCTTCTGTAGTTTCTAATAGATGTAGATATATGAACATGGCAATAGGCTCAGTCACCGTGTGTTACCTCATTCAGCGTTAGATAGAGACGTAACTGACATCGATTTAAATGAACATCTTTGAGATTGCTGGTTCAATATTAGTTTTAAAAGGGACGATTGAGGCGTCAGACGTTGATATAAACTCCTGTCAGCCTCTTCTCCTCTTGAGTTTAGGTCAACATCAATTGGATAAAAGACCTGATGTAAGAAACCTGCTGTTGAGAGCGAACAGTCCACACAGAGGTTTTTATTAGAGTATTTTATTTTTAAAGTTGCCAAAAACTCGGACCCTTATGAAATATACATTTGCATGAAGCTGTGACAGATTTTATTTACAGGGTTTTATCTGGTGTTTTTAGGGGGCTCTCCGACAAATGCACACAATAGCACGTCATATTGGGGGGGGGGGGGGGGGGGGGGGGGGGGGGTTTGGTAACTTCGTAAAACAGACGTGTGTAAATACATATACCAGCCATGATCCAAAAGTATTTTTGAGAATTTGTTTTTTGTGCATTTTATTGCTATTTTTAATTGTAACCATACAATCTCATTTTATTTTATTTTTTTAATCTTTTATTGTTTGTTTTTAAAATACAAACAACTTAGTTTAATTGACACATTTTCATTTTCACAGTTTTTGCCCATTTTGATGGTTTCTTTTGTACTTTGAGAAATGTTAAATATGTGCAGTGGGTCAGTGTACTGTAAACATTAAAACAAACAAATAAACAACACTTTTCATCTGTGTCTATCAGTCGTCACCAGCTCCCTTCGTTGACTTCAGCTGACTTGTGAATTTTATCTGATGGCTCCTCTTGAGAAGAAAGACACTTTCCCTCCACAAAAGTTTACTCTGCACCTCCCACGTTTTTTGCAACTCAGCAGAGGTTGCAGCATACTCTTGGCCTTGAGGTTGACCTTTGACTTTGTGCCCCCCTCTGACCTCGACCCCTCCAGCTACTGTGTTTGACCTGCTCGTGGGAGGCCCTTGACAGCCATGTTGTTTTTCTTCATTAGCAGACTCACACTGGCCTCTCAGATGCACCCTCCTCCCTCATAACATACACACACACACACACATATTTTCTCTCACTATTAAAAATAATGCAATCACATAAACTCAAGGGCCCACCCACAGAGGAAGAAAGGTCAATGCTGAAAATATGGAGGGTTCAGTAAGTGTAAGTGTGTATGTGTATTGCAGTGTGTGGTTGTGAAACAGTGGCAGTGAGATTGTTAAAGAGGATTTGGGGAGTCAGGGGGAAGAGCTTGTGATAGGGAGCACACATCCATCACCAGGGATGAACAAGAGCCTGTTTATAAACACTCTATACTGGGAATGTCTTAATGAGATGATTCCAGTTTCTTCTAGTGGGGGAGGCAAGGGGATCCTCAAAAGTTGATGGTTCAAATCCCTAGTGCAACTAAAGGGCCCCATACTGGGAATATTGATGGTAGATTTGTGTTATGTGCAGTTTTCCATCATTGACATACATGACATACATTGCTTTTGTCCCCCTGCTATTCTTTTTTATCGTTTCTCCAATTCATTCCCATAAAATTATCTCTTTTTTCTCACTTAAACATTTTTGTCCCACACAAGAACATGTGAACATTTACAGGAAAAGAAGAAGATCTTTGGTCTCGGTGCTGCATGCCCCACTAAACACACACGAGGAGCAACTGTCTCATTTGAAAGGTTCTGTTTACTTTGTGTGTGCGTGTGTGTGTGTGTGTGTGTGTGTGTGTGTGAGAGAGAGAGAGAGAGAGAGAGAGAGAGAGAGAGAATGGAGGCTGGTCTGCAGTCAACGTTACAAAAAGTGAGAGTTGGACAACTTGAGAGGACAACCAGACGCTCTGCACAGCGGGAAGGCTCATCAGCGGTGAGTCCACAGCCTCTGTTCCTCACTGAACACAGCTGAACGTGTTGTTAAGTGATGCTGACTCAAAGATCATGATAAAGATGAACTCTGAACCAATGTTCAATTGGGAGTAATTGATCAAACCAAGAGATGTTAAAAACAAAAAAAGGATGTTTAATGTAACCTTTTGTCATTTTTCTGTCTCAGAATGTTGGTGTGGATCCTCAACACTTAACTGACATTGCAATTTAGCTGTTAGGAATTTCAATTAGAAAAGAAACCTAAAGACAAAACTGATCAATGGAAAAATACAACTTTTATTCATTTATACTTTTGTATTTGATATCGACATACAGAGAGAAAACAATCAGACACACAACAACTGCAACAATAAACTCTGTCAAACAATTACAATTAGTAAAGACGTGACTTAAAAGGGATGATATCCACCTTATGCTACTTATATACCACTTATAGGGCTTATTTTATACAACTATTATAAATTACACCTTTTACATGCTGCATTGCAATCCAGTAATGTTTTTTCTCGGGAATTCAAAGTATTTGTATAAATCAATCACACATAACCTACATATATATATATAAACAGAGAAGAAAATGGCCAAACAATGTAATTTGAAATTCCAATGTCTCAATAACCCCGACAGAACAAATTCTTTAAGTGGACATAACTAACACTGGATATTTACATTCCTTCTCATGATAGCCAGATACCCCGTGACTGCACTCATCCGCATATGCTCAGAAATGAACTGTGGACTTTACTCACAAAATCCCGAGGCCACTTTAATGTGAGCATCAGTTTCCTGCGAGGATCAGTAAACAGTGCGGGCCATTATCGAGCTGCAGCTACCAGCCAGCAGCTCCCTGATAACAGAGAGGAGCTGGCCACACTTTGACGCCGTCCTGAAGGGATTTATGATGTGCTGAATTTATCTCCAGGCTTTGTTCTGTGAGTGATTCAGGACTAATGAGTCCAAGAGCTTGAACATGCCACCAGTTTGGCTTTTTTTGGTCTGATCCACATAGGAAAAGTTGACTTAGTCGTGTGTTTAAGTTTGGTTTGTTTAGGTTTGTGTTGAGCGGAAACGCCAGATTTGACTTTTTTCCCTGTGTTCACCTCATCGTACTGCGTCTCTTTTTAAAGCACATATCATCAGGCCTCTTGGTGCAAAGAAAACCGATTCAGGGAACCAGAGTCCAGTTAAAGTAACCATGTTTTATGTGAATGTGCTCAAAAACCTCCCCCTCCTCCCCATCGTTCTTTTGTGACACTCATCCCCCCCCAAAGCGAGCCCTCGCAGCCAGGCCCGTGTCCAACAGTGTGACACCTCCAGAAGATCCATGGTGACATCTGCATGCTCTCAGATATTGTCCCCATCGTTTAGTGTCACTCAGTGCTGCTGCCTGCTCTCTGCTCTCCTTCCATTCCTCAGGGGTCAGAGAGTTGGAGGAACGGCCGATGGCTCGTTTTGCCACATGTGTGGTGACAGGTTACGAGACCCGCGACTGTTAACTGAGAAACAACAGCAGACTTCAGTGGATTCCTGCCATTCTTCACAAAACGATCACCAATCTATTATAGCAGCATTTGTTTGTGATGCAATCATGCTCTAAGCAGATGATACTGTGCTGTTCATGCAACATAAGGGTATTGCATATATATGTATATAAGTGTGAAATTCATTCTTTTTTTCTTTTGCAAATTTGTCGTTTTAAGTTGAGATACCATCTTTTGATTTCTGCTTCTTCCTCTTCTACAGTGACTTGAAGCAGAGTTGTCATTGTGAACTGTGGCCACACTTGTACCAGTTTACCTTTTGGACATTATCTAAAACACACACACGCATGCACCATGCACACAGACACACAGACACACACACACACACACACACACACACACACACACACACACACACACACACACACACACACACACAGTGCAGCTAGCAACTAAATTCCTGTTTTATTTGTCATCACGATCGATTGCTATCACTCAGTTAAGGCTACAGCTTCAGTGACCGTGACTTTGCTATCCACGGGTCAGCACTGGTTCCCATAATGAGCCAGTGAAAGCGATGGTGTGCGGGTGGGAGGACGCAGTTAATCCTCAGTGAGCATGCTGCATGTCGGACGACCCCGCTCAGAGATGCACGGGCCAGTGTTGAGGTCAATCCTCGGAGCCTCGACTCCTCTCGCTCTTTGCTCGGCCTGGTTAACCGTCTGTGGGGGAGGCCGAGGTCCCCGGGCCCCTTAAATCTAACCGCTGTCCAATATTAACTGCAGCACAAACAGACCAGTGGTAAACAAAAGGCAGAGTAAACACACTCCCAAGGCTTGGTGGGCAAACGGACAGACAGACACACATACACACACATACACATACACATACACACACACACACACACACACACACACACACACACGTATAGAAATTAGCTCATTAGAAGTCATACAGTTTGTTCAACTGGACTGAACACGCCAGAAAGTTAAAAAAAAAAACTTTACAAGCAGCATGTAGTGAATTAAATGCTCATAACAATTATTTCAATTCACTTCATGATAAGATTTTTTTATGGTACAACTCATCAGATTAAATTGAAAAAATGTGTCTTTTCCCCAGGATGTTACACACACACACACACACACACACACACACACACACACACACTCCATCCATCCCCATTGTCTTCATGATCTGTGAAGTCCCTGCCAGGTCCAGCTGTTTGGACCACAGTCCCATCCCTGTCCTTCCTGGGTGTCCCTGCCTTCCCTTTTGTCTCCCCCCCCCCCGGGGGACGGTTGAGACCTCCTCCAGCGCATCGTCCACCACTGACCAAAAGCCTCAGCTGCACTCTTTCCTCTCTGCTTTTTTAAAAATAGGCTGGGATATCAGGCAGGACAGCTAAGAGACCTGCACGCATCTTGGGGATTAAGGAATGTCTCTGCACTTCCCAGATCCTTCATATCTGTGTGAATGTGTGTGAGTAATTGTCTCTGTGTATGTGCATGTGTGTGTGTGTGTGTGTGTGTGTAAAGAGATAGATCCAGTATTAGTAGCTGAAGAGAGGATCTTGTGTCCAGATGAGAGAGTGGACAGAGTTGGAGATGAGCTTTTCAGCAGGGGGGTTTCTCTCCACCTCGGATGGTTACTGCTCCAGCGAGCAGCTCCAGTACTACGGTGAGTCCACAGTGACACTTCTCTCTCTCGTGCTTTTTAATATTCCTCATCCTTCTGTTCTCACTTCTCTGCTGTGACGTAAGTTACAGACACATTAATGACTGACATGAGAATGAATGATGCTCTGTCTTTACTGGCGTGTTGTGATAACAATGTTAACAGACAGTTATATTTAAATTCAATGAAAGACTGGGTATTCAGGATGTAGCTCGTCCATAGATCAGTGGTGAATGACTTCAAATGATTCTGTGTAACTTTATTGGTTTCACTGGCAGGTTGATATTTCTTGCTTATGTTTGCTACTGTGGTAAAGGGATCGGTCACCCAAATTAAAATCAGTTTTATCACTTACTTCAATTAGCCTTGTTTGAATCTGTCCACGCTTTTCCAGATATTCTAATAAAATCCTTATTCTAGTTTCTAACTCTATTCCAATACAACAAATGAACAGAAAATGCAAAGCAACAGCTCAGAGCTTGTTAACTTTTTTACATTTCTGTCATAGAGCTCTCAACGCTTTCAACGCATCGCATCTAAAACATTCAGCAAACATGTCTTTCTGGAATCTGTGTCTCTGTAATTTATAATAAATCCACAGCAGACACAATTAAACCCAGTGACAGTTTTTACCTGGGTTACCTGGGCAATAGAACTGCATATGTTATAGGTATGTTAGATACTGCTGGTGTTAAGAGAGAAAATACATGAATCTGTAATACATCTGGTAAATAGACCTATTTAAACTGCTGGGACTGAATATGATTGCCAAAAGTTTTTCCTTACCATCTTTGAGAACTTTGTGTCATGGAGAAAATAGTTCTTGAGCCTGCTCGCAGCATTCATAGATGGGAGGATACTGATGTACATCATCAACAAATCCCCCCCCCCTGTTGTCTCCCCTCTTGGCCTTTAGGAGTGGGGTGAGGCGTGGGGGGGAGCTATGGGGGGTGGTTTGCGGGTGTTGTTTGGCTTCCTTGCGTGCGTGGGATGGAGGGGAGGCTGAGGAGTGTTTAGACAGCGTTCGAATGGTTTACAAACAGTACGAACCACAGCTCTGTCACACGCCGAGGGAGCAAGGACCCCCCCCCCCCCCCCCTGCCTCCTCCTCCTCCTCCCACCAAATAATCACTGTCACAGTCTGGTTAAGACGGGAAACATCTGGAGAGAAAACCAAAGAGAGGAGACAAAAGAAAGGTTAATGAGTGACATTTAAACACGTTTCCATGATTATTTTCTGGATGAGAGCAGGGGTGTCAATCCACATCAATTTGTCCATCATCAAAATCCTCTAAAGTTCTGCACTCTAGAATCAAATGTATCTGTTTTTGATGAGTATTTACTGTAACAGTCATTAATGATTGATTCACCGTGACAGTGGCGTGAACAGACACTTTAAAGGTCACTTCAGCATTCTGGTTTAGATTCAGTTTTATTTTACCCTAACGTCACAGCGGAGAACATTTCAGCCATTTCTCCACCGTTATTGTAAAAGATCATATATATATATACATATATATATGATCTTATATGTATATATGTATATATACCTTATATAAAAGGCAGCAGTTTAGGTGCAGAGCCTCACCTCACAGACGCAGCATCCACAGAAACCACTGCTGATGGTCAAATACAGGCAAATCTTGAAGGTGACGAGAGAGAGAGGAAGCTTCATGGAGGGAAAACTATTATTTGGAGTTGATATGACTTGACCTTGAGCCCTTGAATCTGTTGGCTTCTGCACTTTTGTACAGTAGCAACATTAAGTAATCCATCAGTGGTCATTACTCCACCTGGGCTTTGTGACTTTCTAACAGAAAGCAGTCTTATGATGATGGGTGTAGAGGCTCAAGTACCTGGGCACTTATTAGATGGGAAGATCTGAGCTAAAACTGATGTTGAGTTGCATCATGGGAAGAGTAGGATACAGTGTTTTTGAATCCTGACTCAAAGTCATGGTTCCCCTGACTTTATGGGCATAAATGATCAAATCACACAAGCAAGTTTAGCTTAAAGTATATTTGTTGAGAAATCCTCTTCACAACCCGATAGTCATCAATCCCAGACAGACATATATGACAGATAGTCACAAGTTAGCGAGCGAGTCACGAGAAGTCGGCTTGTAGCAGTTGTCAGTCACTGCTTGTTCATGTGTTTTGGAGGCGTGGCTTTGACAAGAGTGCCGATGGGAGGTGGTGGAATCAGTTGCATTTTTTCAAAGTGAAGCTTTTCCAGGATTACCAACCCTAGCTTTAAAGGAATTCTTCGACCTTGTAAAGTGCAGTAACATACATTTTGCAGATAATAACTGATATATTGAGTATACTGAGTATTATTATCAGCCCTCACCTTCATGTTAGAAACTGTTTTACTCTTTACAAAGACAATTGGGTGGGCTCTCTTTTTACACAACAGATCCCACAACATTCCCAGCTGTACATTAGAAAGCTGCCAGTGGTCAAACATGTTTCTCAGCAGAGGCAGGACTCAGATGTTTTCATGCTGTCACAACACTTAACGACCAGTACAGACCCAATGATGAGCCCAGGAAAAAAATTATTGAGACTTTTTTTTAATGGCAGTGGGAGCTCTCAGCTGCATCCTGTTTCTGGACCAGTTCACAAGGTCTCACTCTGCTCTTGGCTTTTTTATTGTATCCCCCAAGAGTTATGAAAGGCACCAAAGTCACACGAGTCAAGTCACACCACATTCTCGTCATGCTCTTTGACTTCAAATATGAATTCACATTTCTGCCAATGTCTCCCTCCATTCTTATTTTTTCTTCCTGTAGCTCAGATAATGACAGGATTCACTACCAGGGATACTTCCTATACGGCAACTTTCTAAGATGACAGTTATGCACTTGTTTACAGTGGTGGATGAAGTACTCACACATTTGACTGAAGTTTATGTACAAATGAATAGACAGAAATGTACGAGAGTGAAAGTAAAAGTACCCCATTAAAAATAAAAGTACTTGCTTTTGAATATACTTAAAATGTTAAAATTAAAAATACTTTTTGAGTTTAGCCTGTATGCAATGGTCTACTACATAATTCTGGCTGATTCCCGGCAGTGTTTCTTCTTCAGCTCCAGCAGGTACACTTTGCTCTCTTCGGAGGAGGCGGGGTCTAATATTACCTAACTGCTCTGATAGGATCAGTGAACCAATTCCCTCTCATTATTACTTTTGAAAGATAGAAACGATGCAACACAATTCTTTCTTAAAATGTAGTGGAGGAGAAAGTACCAATATTTATGAATGCTACTACTTAAGAAAAGTATATATACATGAAAGTATACGGTAAGTACAGTGACAATAAATGTACTTTGTTACATACCACGGCTGTTTGTTCACAGTTCCTGTGGGACACAATAAATGAGAGTTTAGGTTAGTTAATAACAGCTTGATTAAATTATGAAGTTATGATAATAGTTTCTAAATACAGTTGTTGTATGTTCTTTTAAATCAGGATGTACATAAAGAAAAAAATACCACAATATGGTGGCATGTCAATCTTAAAGGATTACTCTATTTCTTTAAACCAACAGCATAATAGTCTGTAATGTTTTACTAACCTACCAGTTTGTGTGTCTCAGCTCCAATTGCAGTTGTTCCTATTGAAGAAGTACATTTTTGAAAACAGGTCCCACACATATCCTGTTTCATATTTTAAAAAGAGACAGGCTCAGTATTTTCTTAAAACAGCAGTTTTTAGCAAACGTGACTCAAACAGATGTTAATATTATTTTCAGCTGCAGATTAACACAGATTTGCTCTATCCTTTTCCATCTCAGACATGCTGGCTGACCCTCTGGGCTACCCCCTGCAGGACCCTGACCTCCAGCTGCTCCCTTACAGCCAACAACAGTACGCCTCTGCAAATCTGCCCTTCTCCCTCTACGGCTCGCCGCCCTCCTCCACCTCCTCACCGTCCTCCTCTTCGTCCTCGCAGCTCTGCCATCCCCCGTACCACTACAGCTCTCACTGCCTGGAGGTCCCCTGTGACCCCAGCCCCGAGTCCTACTGTGGGGGCCTGGTTCAGGGGCTCGGAGCAGTCGGGCTGCCTCTGGGGCGGAGGCCGCGGGTGGGGTCAGTGGGGAAGAGCAGAGGTCAGGACGAGCTGTGTGTGGTGTGTGGAGATAAAGCATCAGGGTATCACTACAATGCCCTCACCTGTGAGGGATGCAAAGGTATTCTTCACCTCACCGTCTTTGCCTTCAGAGTCATTTACTCTTTGTTTCAACCTCACCTGGTCCCTCTGTCCTTTTTGTCGCAGGTTTCTTCAGGCGTAGTGTCACTAAAAAGGCTGTGTATCACTGTAAGAGTGGTGGGGCCTGTGAGATGGACATGTACATGAGGAGGAAGTGTCAAGACTGCCGGCTGAGGAAATGCCGTGCTGTGGGAATGCTGGCTGAGTGTAAGAATCGTATGGTTTTAACTCCTATGCTGTGAAACACACTCAACATCAGATCAGCAGAATCAGTTTAAGAACTAATTAAAAACATATCTGTATAGACTGTTTTTGTAAATAGTTTTTATATTATTTCAACATCTTATTTATTATTTTATTTGACTGTTTGTTGTTCTTTTACCGGGTTTGTTTAATTGTATTGCTTAGTATGATCTGGCTTTTCTATGATTTGCTATATTTGCACCTTATAACTCTGGCTTTTATAACACTATAGAAACACAGTTTGTTATTATTATCACATGTTGAGCTACATCAAATTAAATGTTTAACTTAACATGATGCAAAAGATTGGTGGAGAATCTCCTGAAACAAAATGTATTTGAATGATTTGTATATGTATATATTTCTCCCCAGGCCTTCTGACCGAGGTGCAGTGTCAGTCCAAGCGACTGAGGAAAGGAGGTAAAGGCCGAGGACAGGAGGAGGAGGAGCTGACCGACAGCAGGAGGGTCAGCTCCACCAGCAGACTACCTGGACAGGTGCAGCAGGAACCACTGTCTGTGACTGGTTGCTTGTATGAGATGATGTAGCCATGGTCATGACATGATAGTTCAGGAGGTGGCGCTGTTGTCATTTGTAGACTGAACTATCTCAACAACTAGAGGCATCATTTAAGACACATTCCCATCAGCCTCAGCTTTTCTTTATGAATAAGTCTTAGTTAGCTCATTTTAGCATTTTAAACATCTACAGGTTAGCACTGTCATTATTAGCATGCTTACAGTAGCATTTAACATTGTTAGTCATGTTGTCGCTGAATATTGGTTTGAAGGACTAGGACCCTTTAAATCTAAACATTATTATATAGGTGTTTAACTTTCAAAAATCTGTTATTAAATGCTTCTTTTAAGCCAATCTATCAAATTTAATATCCAGTATTTGCCCACAATTCCCTAATACAGAATTAAATGAATGTACCATGGCTTGAACATTAGAGGCCCAGTGTGTACGATTTAGGTGAAAGGAATCTATTGGCAGAAATTGTATATATGAAATAATTCTTGTGACATTTTAACCTTTATTTAAATACTTTATATTTACATCAGGAGAGGCCATCATGGTTTTTTTACAGTCGCTGGACAAACTTAAAACCTTTTGAGTTTTTATGAGAAATGAAGTTTACCACAGGTTCTCTTTCATGTTTGGAAGGGGGGGTTGAGGTGAGGGGTATTCAGCTGCAACATGCAAATTCACCACTGGATGTCACTAAAGTTTACACACTGACCCTTTAATGGCAGAATCGCTGATAACCTTGGTTTGTTTGTTTGTTGAATGGTTGTTGCTGGTGATCATGTGGTTGATTAGCTCAATGGTTGAGGGCAAATATGTGTGACTCTGGAAATACAGAGTGTCAAGGTTCGATCCCCGGCTCGTCCAGTGTGCGTTAAAGTGCTTTCTATAGAAATTATGGAGCAGTCGATAAGACCTCTATATAAATACAAACCATTGACCATATGAGCTTATCAACATGTTGTTTTGGTGCTTGGTGAGTGAAATCACTGGGTGATTCATGTGATGTATGGTCATTTGTTAGTTTATGTTTTGCTTCATTGGATGGTTGATATAAATTAGCGATTGTCAGCCTGTTGGACGATTCAACAAAACAAGAGTAAACTCTTCTCCCCCAGGCCGGTGTCAAATTGACATGACAGCAATGATCTGCCATCTCAAATCTTCCTACCTCTCAGATTTACCATAGAGAAGTGATGTCATTTTAGAAACACTGGTTTAATCTCATGTTGTGTTAACTTCCATCAGACTCTGTCCACCAGTTTAACCCAGGAACAGAAGTACACAGTGGACCGGATGGTGGAGGCCCATCGCCTGTACAGAGCTCAGAGCAGCAGCCACAGCAGGGTAGGTCACAGTGCGGGAACTAACGCTCCCAAATCCACATCTTTCATGTTGTCCTCATGATTTATTGTGTGTATGTGCTCAGTTGTTCGAGTGGCCTTACACAGAAGAAGTGGAGGGTCTGTCTCATATTGTGTCACCACACCTGGACAGACTGCTGCAGTTTGCCAGGACAGTACCAGGTACGATAGACAATGAAATCAAGTCAGAATTTCTTTAAAGCTCAGTAATTTACTAATGGAAACATCATAGTGCATGTATGGAGGACTATGTCCTCACGTCACAGGCACAGTGTGTAATCTAGTGAGTATATCTGGCAGTGGTTTGTTGGCTCTAGGACTGACTATGACCATTAACTTGTTAGTTTGATCAGTTCATTGTTGGTCTTGAAGTTTTTAACAGTAATAAAAGACTTTTCCTTCAAAGATTCATATTTCAGCAAAATTTCTGCAGACTAAGACGAGAAAGAACTAATGTTTAGTCGTTGGTCAGAAAACAATGAGCAGCAAATTTTTTAATTTTCATGTCACACTAACAAATTGCTTAATCCAAATAGAATTACATGACATAAGAAAATATCACATTAAAAAGATGAAATTTGGTTATATTTTTCAATTTCAAATAGACAAATGGCAAATTATGTTTGAACATTATAAGAATTAGACACTTATACTAAATGACAAGAACACAGAAATGCAGTGCCACCTGTTGTCATAACCATTGTGTGTAGCATGTGATGCTAACATTATGTTTATATCAGAAGCAGTAAGTTGTGTTGTTTTTGGTCAAGGTTTTGAGCTCCTGGATTTTTCCGACCAAAGCTCTCTGTTGTCTGTCTCCTCGCTGGAGGTCATGTTTCTGCTCTCAGCTCAGCAGTTCTCCAATAACCCAACAAGCCCCAGTCCAGGTAAATACACCAGCAGGAGACAAAATCAGAAAACACATGACACATGGCATTAAAGTTGAGTCAGTGAGTCAAATTTTGTTTTCTTTTTATTATCAGCCCTGCAGGTTTTCAGTACATCAACACACAACTGGCTGAGAAATGTAGAATCGAAGGAAAACCTACAGAGTAGGACGCTGGTCGATTCAGGTAAGTTCAGAAATACACTCCCTCAGAAAAGAACTTGCAATTCCTGGATCCATGTTTTTAGACAAACTTTAACAAGTCCCCCCTACTCCATACCCCCATCCCTCCACCAAGTTTGGTTCAAATCCATTCAGTAATTTCTATGCTGACAGACAAATGAAAATGAACATTGGCATTTCCCATTTGTTTGTGCGAACAGGAAGCAGCGAGGATCTCTTCGGCCCGGTGCTCACCTTCTTCCACAGCATGAAAACTCTGCGGGTGACAGAGGCGGAGTACAGTCTGCTCACTGCTACAGCTCTGCTCTGCTCAGGTCAGAGCAGGAAAATGTGTTTGGTTTGAACTAATCCAATCAAGTGAGGACATGGAAGTTCTCTGTTTAAGTGTGAATAATCAGTATAAACCTATCTGCAGCTCTTCAGCAGGTCCAGATAGTCAAATACAAGCCTCAATGATTCACTCAGAATGTGCCTGTAGAATTTATCAGAGCTGGAACAGACAACTGTAGCTGTTCGACAAGTTTTATTTGTCAGGTCAGTGTTAGGATATGAACGCGAAGAGTCAGCGCTCATGTGTCCCTGTCCTACAGACCGGGCGTCCCTGCACATCACCAGCTGTGTTGAGAAAATGCAGGAGCTAATCCTGGACCTGCTGTCCAGGGTGTGTGGGGCCCAGGCCGGAGCCACGCGAGGGGGACCACAGCGGTTTGGCCGCCTACTGGGCCGACTGACGGAACTCCGCACCCTCCGTCACAATTACCTCCTGCTGACCAGACAGCAGCCTGGACCCTGATGGAGAGACACCCCCCTTCATCACCTCTGGAGAGTTTCAATGATTTAAAAGCACTTAATGCTCACGTCTGACCTGAGCAATTGGACAAAAACTGCCTCGGCGGATGTGATCTTTTGGAAAAGCTTTCATCTGATATTGATGACATTTTCTCACATGATTTCAGTCAAACAGTCAATATTGAATCTTAGCCCAGTGTGGGACTGAATGTGCTTGTGGACTGCTCTAGTTTTTTGACCAAAGAAATGTTTATGTTTATGAAATGTTTAAAGTCTTTTTACAACTGTTTTTAGCCGACATATACTTCTGTACCGAGTGTGGTTAGAATAAAACTAAAATGTCATTTTTACTGAACTTTCCCTAGAAAAACACAAAGCTGCAGTTAAAGTATCACAAAATGTTTTTAATTCAGCATTTATTTTCCAAAAGGAGGAAATACCGGTTCAGACAAAATATTTGGTGAGCAGGTAAAATATGCAGGTAGTACAAGCTTATAAAGGTGTATTTGTCCATTTGACAAAATGGGGCTCTCATCAATAAATAGACACTTCTGGGGGGCGGTGAGTGAATGATGGCAATTGAGTCAAATCATCAACCAAACATGAATTAATCTATTCAAATGTTTGCTGTATGTTTTATTTTTTAAAACCTCACTCCATTTGTTTTAAATAAAATTTAATTCTCAACTTTTAACCAATATAGCTTTATTTCTATAGTTCTGTCTTCCATAAATAAATAATTTCTCTCAGTATTAAAAAAGAGAATTCAAATATAAAGAACAGTTCATTTTGTTGTATGCTCTCAATGTACACACACGCACGCACGCACGCACACAGACACACGCACACATACACACACAACAAAATTACATTACGTCAAACAACCTAGTACACTGCAGCAAGTCAGGAATTATTTTATCTCCACAAATATACACAGCCTCACTTTGCCCCTCGTGGGTTGATTGAAATACGCAATTTTAAAAACGGCAACGTTAAATTAAAATTGAGTTTTGATAATACACATACATATGTACACAAAGTGTGCCTTTATAATATACAAGTGTCTTTGTAAAAGTTTAAAATGTAAAAAGCTATTGTATAAAAGATGGCAGTGATCCATTCATTTGTCTTCTGTGGTTCATATAAATATGTCAAATCTCTTTTCTGACAATTTGATTCCTTGGCAGTAGCATTTAACAAAATAGAGGGAACTTCTTTTACATTTGATCGAGACACACAGTCTCCCACAGAGGTGGAGAGAGAAGAAACCTCCACACACTCAGAGACCTGGGATCTGAAGGTGACTTCATCCATCACCATCATCATCTGGAGCTCCACATCCTCAACACAAGGCAAACACAACCACTCCGTGTCTGACACTAGTGGTTTGGTAATCTACAGTCGGGATTCTGTGCTGCCATGGCAACCTCTTCAGAGGACAGTGTGAATATAAATTCAACCCGCAGTGGGACTCGCCCCTGCCGCTGCTTTAAGACCAACGATGGATGCATAGTGGCTAATGGTGGGGGTGCACAGGGGGGCTCACTGTCACCCTCTACAGGAAGTTGGAGGCCACGAAGCCTTGGCTGTGGCTGACTCTGCTCTGGTGGATCATAGCCCGGTCGTACGCCACCTGGACAGACTTGCGGATGCTGGACTTGCGACCCTCCATTATACGCAGCTTGTCCCCTGTGTCGTCTACACCCAAGGGTGTCACCTTTTCACGGGGGAGCCACTGCCTGCAAAACCAGACACACATGCAGACTGTGTTTAGGAAGATTTTTGTGATATTGTTTGCAGAGATGCTGAGTAAAATAACTGAACAATGCATTGACGGGATCTTCACCGACTTGGTATGAATATTACCTCGTATCTCAATATGAATAACTTTTGGAGCTGATCGGTTGGGTATTGGATGTGTGGGGGACAATACCCTTGCTGTAGAGAACTGTATAGTCCTGAATGCAAAAGTGGTTAATGCTGAATCCTGTCTGCCGAAGACGGTAAAATCTTTACAGATGTTTTAACTCCAGGTGCTGCTGATGGTCACTAAGAGAGCCGTCCTCCTGTTTTTTTTATAATGCCATTTGATTTCAGGGTTTAGAATAAACTACGGATCCAGTGATTTACTTTAGTAACATTAACTATAGGATGGATGTTCACCTGCAAACCCAAACTCTATCTGCACATGCAGCTCTCTCTCTCTCATAGGGGACGGGGTTAGGCTGAGAGTGGATTGCAGGGTGGTCATTTTAATTGAAACTGAATTTGATTTTTTAAATTTAAGTCATCGCCTACTGGTTTTAATTCAGGCAGTTGAAGTGTCGTGAACACACACTGTGTGAAACTCACCATGTTCGCTTGTTGTCAAAGAAAAGCACCAGGTAGAGCCTCTCGTTGGCCTCCTCCTGTCTCTGCTCCCCCAGGTGTAGGACGTCTTTGGGTGGGATGGGGATGGGTACCCCGTTGTGCAGCAGGCCCTCCTCAGGCATCTCTGGGTCAATGATCTGGTACAAACACAGTCAGTCAAAGAGGGACTTAAGGTTTGTTCTTAGCTTTGTACTCTCATACTGTTGTAATATAAACTCAGGAAATTGTATCATTAGTAGTTCTTCAAAAATGGTTTGGTGAAAGCTGCCTATTTAAAAGCTCCACCACCCTTTGACAGCCCAAGTGATAGATGAAATAGGGGGTTACCAGAGCAGGATAGGAGGGATATCCACGACACTTTGCCCAAACCAGATCTAGAGGCTCCAGCTCTGCCTCTTCCTCGGATTTTTGGCTGACGTTCCCTGCAAGACATCAGCAGTTATTATTGGCTGAATGCAGAGATGTTCTTTATCTGCACGGACAGGTAATGAATCACATGCTGACTGGTTTAATGCTCAGACAGAGGGAGCATTCATGTGACCAACAAATATACAAATATAATTTTCCTATAGATAATCAGATTGCTGTTTATGCTGAAGGGAAAAAAACATTAAATTACATTTTCTGTCAAAAACAAAGACATACCAGTGTAATCTGAGTCTCCATTGAGTATCTCCAAGTAGGGAACTTTGGAAAGAGCTGGTTTCCCAAGGCTTCGTTTGGGCGGCGAGCTGCTGTAAGACAGCATGTGGTTTTGTCAGTGTATTGTGCATCATGACTAAAGGCAGACAAGCGACGACCACAGAGACACCATGTCTTACATTTCTTTTTGGAGGACAGGGCAGGGGCTGTACTCAGAGTCAGAGCCACCGTCTTTATGCTTGTTGAAGCCGTTGGTGAGTCCTGAAATCAAATGACATAAATCTCAGAACAGCTCCTGCTGGAATGACAAGACCCAGAGCAAGACTAGAGAGAAAATATGTAAAAGAGCTAAAAAAAAAAAAAAGGATATCTATATTTAGTCTCATCTCAGTCACAATGAAAAACAGCAAATCAATGCAGTGCTATGACCATATTCTGTGCAAAGGAGTACAGCACCCATTAATCATAGATAATAAGAGTAGAGGGTAGCTGAGGCATTGTTTGATTTAGAGACTGACATAGGAAGAAACAAGCTCATAAGCCGTTTTCCTCATTTAACCGAAAAGAATATATATGAAAGCTAAAATAAAATAGTTTGACATGTTTAGAATATCAATGTTACCTCACTAACCTGAATGGATACAAAACTGGACTAGAATGGCATTGTCTCTTTAAATTCAATCAAACTGCACCAAATTTCCCACACTCATAGATCTCAGTTGCCTACATTTACCAGATTTTTAAATCAAAATCCATGAATTATTTTCTAGGTTAAATCAGTGATTAAAAAACACCCTATTTCACAACGTTACACAAAGTGAAAAAATTATTTCTTGATCACTCCCCAAATCTGCTCCAAATGTTAATGGTTTCTTCCTTGGCTCACACCCTACCATTCCACCAAGTGACAATACATTTAGATCTGTAGTTTTGACTGTTCTTTTGTTTTTGAAAGAATGGGATGACGACATCACAACATCTGTAACTCCACTCCAACCTGTGTATTCCTTCAAATCATTTTGTCTGACATTGTCATTATTTGTGGATTTGTGACATGACTATTGTCAACTGGTAGTTCATTTCTGATTCCAGACTGCACCCTGTGTGATCACATCTTAGTCAGCGTCCTCACTGCCAAGAGTAGACAGCTCTGAAACACCAGCCAGAGTGGAGGCCCTGAAACTTGAGGTAAAGACATGTCAGTTGTTAGTAACCAAGTGAAATTACTCACCACTTTCCAGTGTATGATTTGGTGTTCTCTCTAGCTCACTATCTGTGCACATGTCTCGACTTGGGGTCCAAGGTTCATTCAGGGTGGGGGGTCCTGGGCTCTTCTGTGGTGTTTTGGAAGGAGTAGAAAAAGGTGTGGAGCATGGGGTGCTGGCTGCAGAGGTGGGTGCTGTGGGGCTGTTGCTTGCCTTGTCGTCCTGCAGCCCCTTTCCATTCAGCAAGGGATTTTCTCTGTCTCTGAAAAGCTTTGCTCCATTTTTTGCCTTCTTGAACAACACAGAGGTTCGTCGTCCCACTCCCCCGGTGGTGGGCCGTGGGGGGGCGCCGGGCTCTGGCAGACCATTGGCTACCGCCTGCCGTTCACTGTGCAAAACAGGTGGGGACAAAGCTTGCCGTTCCTGTGTTTTAGTGCAATTAATGTTCTCTGTGGCGCTGTCTGAGAGGTCACTGTCCATCTTTAAGCGCTTGCAGGGCCAGCTGGGGGACAGCGGCTCCCCTGTGATTGGCCGCAGGGTGGGAGGCTCCAGTTGTGCATCCCCCCGTCGTGGAGGAGGAGCCGGCCCTGTAGGTTCCAGTGTTGGTGGCGAAGTGGATTTGAGGTCTTCTGGAAGATGAGAGGAGAAAAATGAAATTCTGTTTGATTTACCATTGATTTGAAATGAATGCCCATTGAGTATGTAGTGTGATGTGGTGGTGTAGAAGTCACACTGGAAAATGATTGACATTTCATTCTTTCAGTCTAACCACAGTCCAAAGGGAGTTGAACCATTCTGCAGACATGGACGACCTTGTCAAGACGAGTGAATCAATAACTTTGCTCTCACAACTGTGAACCAGCAACATGGTAACATGGCAGCATTTTATGACTGAACTGACACAAATCCCAGGTGTTGCGCTGCCCCCACTACAGTGGCAGGAAACTGCTTGACTGGACTGCCCTGCAGTAAGTAGGATGATATGGCATGACAGTACGTGGCCAATGGAGAGTGGTGAGTCCATGAGTGATGTACTGAAGAGGTGCAGACATAGAGTGCACTGGGAGAGAGGAGTTGTGAGGCAGCCATGGCTAACGAGACTCTGTGGGCCCCTACTTACTAGACTGGAGACAGTGGGGTGGTTGGGGTTGGTGCGTGGGGGGGACCCTGGCTCAATAACCTGAGGACAATGTTTCATTAGCTCATGTTCACAACTGGTCTCATCGTTAAAAAAGTGGCTTTTAAATAAAAGGTACATGCATTGGCAATTTCATACTGTAGGAGCGTCAGTGCTTTTCATCGCCCACCTTTGTCCGAAGACGAAATGCCGTTATCTGCCTTGGTCTCTTTGTCATCGTCTTCCTCCTCCTCCTCGTCGTCATCCTCGTCGTCCTCTTCTTTCAGATGTCCATTGTGAAGGCTGTTGCGGGGGTGCTGGCCCTGCTTGTAGCGGATGTTGTTGATCTCGCGGCGAAGCAGGCGCATGCGGCGAGTTCGGGCGCCACTGCATCGCATGGAGGTGACAAAGTCCAGCTTCTCTAGCAGCTCCTTTAGCTGTTCCTCCACTGACATATGGAGCCGGTTGTCCGGATCCAGCACACTGTCAACTGGACACAACAGAAAGGAGTTAGCCGAACACAACGTATACATGCATGTTCCACATAGGACAAATAAGAGTTTAAAACAGAATTTTTTAAACTGAAGCTTATGTTGGCTGACATGCAATGTACTTGCAAATGAGATCCATAAGTATTGCACAGCCATCTACACTTTCAACAGTCTACTGTAGCTACCTTCAACAAAGCTAACATACATTACAAGGGTGATTGAGCAGTAACCCATCTTCAAATTAAAAGGTTATTTATATAGCACTTTTCCAGTATTATTATTTATTACTCAAAGCCCTTTACTGTACAATTTGCATTCACCCATACATTCATACAGTGTTCCTATAGGCAGCGCTTCATTCTATCACACTGTCGATACAGTCATCAGGAGCAATTTGGGGTTCAGTATCTTGCCCACGGACACTTTCAAATGTGGATCGGAGGGGACCGAGATCGAACCACCAACTTCACCACCTCAGCCGCCAAATTAATACGACAACAAATTTGTCAAAATTCAAACACATTCTTAAAAAGTCACCCCTTAAAAATGATAAGCAGTATAGGGGGAGGGAGAGAAGGTTGAAGGAACGAATATCTATTACCTCTCAAATCCCAAAACACAACATGTATGAACTACACACACACAACACACACACGGAATCTTAAGTCACATATGAAAAATAAGATAGTAAGACAGTGACCAGCAGCAGCCACATCCTGCAAACTAAAAAACTAAGGGCATTTCTGTGATCATATTTTCCTTTAGAGCACTACCACTGTGTCTTACCATCATCCCAGGTGCAGCTGTAAAAGTCTCTTTTCTGTGGCGACACTGGGAGGTGCATGCCAGTGTCCAGGTCCAGGCCGGTGTTGGTGGCTTGTCGTTGTGCATGGCGGAGTATAGCCCCTCCTAAATCTCGAAGACGCAGTGCTGCCCGGTGGAAGAATGTCTCCTTGGAATTGTAGAGGAGGCAGTTGGAAACCATAAGGTTGAAGTCGGCCTCCAGGTCAGGCACTGAGCGGTAGATGTGACCGTCCAGCTTCAAGCGCATTGTGGAAAAGTCTATGGGCTGGCTGATGAACTCCAGATAATCTGGGACCTGAAGACAAGACAAAGCTCCAAATGTTAACGACAAGAATGGAAACAATAAATGCAAATTTGTGAAATTGTTGAAAATTGTTCTGCAACATAACCAATAATCAATTTCTTCTTCTAGTATTATACACATATTGCAGAGCTGTGCAGACAGGGAAAATGTGAAATCCAGACTACAGTCTAAAAATGTGTTTGTTCTGTGTGTGAGTCCTCTGCTTCACCAAAAACTAAATTGAAATACTTGGTGGTAAGAACATAAACCTGTAGAGTCATTACATTATCTGGAACAAAAGAAAGAAAGAAAGAAATCTGCAGGCTCTTCCAATCATCTCTATATGAACAGTGACATGTCTGACCTCCTTGATGTCTACTGGCTCTGCAAAGATCTGGGCTGTGTCCTTCTCCTGTAGTTGGTCCATAGTGGAGCGGAGCAGCATCAACATTGGGGTCAACTGCATCTCCAAAGCCTCCTGGTGAACTTTGACCTGTGATTGTTAAATGATACATGTCTGATGTCAACATACATGAATCCATTAAGATTTCAGACAAGTTAGAAGGTTCAAATGAGGTGAAGGAATGCTATGTTTCTTTTTAATGAGGGGCTGCGTGATGTGTAACTAATAATATGCAGAGAACACTTTAATATCTAAATCAGTCTACAAAGATATCCATGGATAACCAGAATAAAAAAATTTCAGTCCTCATCTGGTCAGATATTAACATCCACAGACCACTGGTTGTCCTGTACATCATAAAGGACAACTGTCAATCCTGATGGATTTACAAAGCTATTCATGTTGTTTTCATCCTGGTAATGCCTCCAAGATCTTGATGTAGAAGAAGAGCTAAGGAAAGTGAGAGCCTTTGTGCAAAGACGTAAAATGGATTAGCCTGAATAGGACACCCAATTAGGCTAAAATTCCTGTGGGCATTTGACACTCGTCTTTGTTTGTTACCTGTTCTCGTTTGAGTTTCTCCCTCTTGCGGATGAGCTCCACCAGCAGCCTGGCCTTTTCAAGGTCATGCCGAAGCTTCTGCCAATATCTCAGTGCTTCTCTTGCTGCAGAAACCTTCTCATCCACCGGAGGCTACAAAGTACAACATGTTTCTTTAGAAATCCACTGTATGTACACAGTACCAGATATGTATTGAAAGCCAATCAATGATATTTAGCAATAGCTTGGTGAGACAATTACCAAGCGCATACACAGAATAATAGCACAAAAAAAAACAGGGGCTGCCATTCTTTTTCCTTCCCTGACCTGTTCAGTATTCCTCTGGGTTGGGATGTTAGAGTGCAAACGCCGGACCAGCGGCACACCGTTTCTCGCCTGACGCTTCAGTAACCAGTAGCTGTGCAGCCTTTGCATGAACTGGCTTTTCCTCTGGAAGATGATGCCTTTGCAGATGATGTTCAACCTGTAAATGTGATGTATAAACATTGGTTGATCTGTGAACATTACTGACATATGAGAAAAACTGTAAATTGTTTTTCAAATAAGAGTTGCAGTTGAATTTTCATGAGCAACAGAAGCACAACATGTTAGCTTCTTCATAATATGAGAATCTGACCTGCTTGTGGGTATCTGATGCACTGTCACTTGTGGTGAAGCAGTTTGTTGAGCTGTTGAGTCTGGGCTCTTCTTCCCTTTCTTTTTGTCCGATTTAACATCATCATCAGACTTTCTGCCTTTTTTTGGTGTTGTTGGACCCGCTGTGTAGGCACTCCGTCCTCTACTAGCCCTCCCTCTGCTGCCCACCACTCTTCCTTCACCCTCCTCATCTGATGCAGTTTCTTGTCCTGGAGGTGAATGCGCCTCACAGAATGCCGTCTTCTTCACGGAGAACATGGTCCCGTTGACATTCGTCTCTCGCACAGGGTCTATCTTCATAAACAGGCCAGCGCGCTGAGCACATGTGACGTGAAATGCAGTGTAGCAGTTGGCCTTGTGGCACTGAATAGATGCACCACGGCCCTTCTGCTTGCACAGGTAGCAGGTCAATTTCCAGCGTGCTGGGGGAATGTTACTGACCCCTTCCACTGGCTCCAGAAACACTGTGTTGGCAAAACAGACTTCAGGGATCCAGATGGCACAGACCACATGCGCCCAGCGGCCATCACTCGTTTGCTTGAAGGCGCCACCACGGTTTGGACACAGAATACAGTCAACAGGTCTCTGAGGGGACTGGAGGCAGCATCGGCACAGCCACTGGCCCTCTGGGATATAGGGAACTCCATAACACTCCTGGTGCACAGCCAGGTTGCAGGAGTCACAGAAGAGGATGACGTTGCTGTTGAGGCACTCGTCATCTAGGCATACGCAGCAGAAGGCATCATCGTCAACAGTACTCTGAGAGGGCGCCCGGCTGCGGGCTTCCCGGTAAGCTTCCTCCTCCATCCGGTCCACCATCAGCTCGAAGGTGTCTTGTGAGACAGCCGAGTAACTCTCTGATGTCCGGCCAGCATTGACCATCTCCAGCCAGGCAGTGTCCTCTTCGTCCATATCATATGCTGCCTCAGCTTCCTGCTCCTCAGCTGAGCGTTCCATGTAACGGTAATATGCAGCGGGCAGAGGAGCTGCCTCGACCGGTGTGAAGGTTTCTAGTACACGAAACGTAGGCTCGGGGAGCGTTATGTGGTGATGGTGCGTTGTGTGTTGCTTTTCAGGTGTTTGCAGGTGGGAATTAGAGCAGTGGTTCTTAGAAGGAGGTGGCGATTTGATAGAGGGGCATTTGGAGTCTTTTCTGCGGCCTCTGGGTGTGATTGCTTTGCGGACTGTTTGGGCACTGCTGGCGGGAGGCGATGACTGTTCACTGTTCTCCTTGTTACTGTTACACTCACTAATGTCCTGAGCCATCATCTCATCTTCAGTAATGACCTCCAGGGGGTCATGAATAGAAATCCGGTGAAGCCTACCATCCAGTTCCACCTCCACCACCTTCTGGGACTGGGCATAGGTCAGGGTTTCTCGGCTTGGAGATGCTTTGAGGCTGTAAGGGGACGGAGATCGCTGTCGGGCACCGCTACGCCCCCGCCCCCGCCCACCAACTGTCCCGTTGGACTTCTTGACATCTCCTTCACCTCCTGCCGCCAACTGGGCTTTTCGACGTGGCTTCCTCATTGGCCACTGATTAGACTTTCCCTTCTGTTGGTTAAATAGAAAATAAGACTGTAAATAATAGGCAGCACAAAATGTATGCTGTATATCGCACAAGATTGATCATTTGATGATGCAACAACAGAATATGAAAATATTATTATGCCATTATTTCCCCTTTTAAACTTTTAAAATCACATTGAGTAAACCTTGGCTGTGTCGTACATGTCATGAATGAACAGTGTCATTGTTGGGGCACTTAAGAGAACAGACAGCAATATCTAACCAGACCTCTGAAGTGACAGTTGAAGCTGAACATACATGGATTGGTATTCTTTTGAACAAAAGCAAGACTAGAGAAAATCATCAAACATAAATCTCTATCTGTATTTATTCTCTACTGCTTCGACATATCAACTTTTCTTGTGATCATTATATAAAAAAATTTAAACTAAGCAAACTACTGCCATTACTGTTACAACCAAAGCCAAAATGACAAACATGCTAAGTCAATCTCATTGTAGTGTACTGTCCGGTGTTCTTAGGCAGGGCTATCACATGCAGCATAAACATTCCTTCACACAACTCTCAATGTCATTACTATACATATCATTACTACGTATGTTGCTAGTGAATCAGCTGCCAAGCTTTGCTCTTCACTGTCTACACACGAGTTAATACGAAATACTGTGTGTAGTTTATTACAGAGACGTTATGAAGACTTTGATTATTCTCGACTTTATCTCATTTAACTGTTGACAACTACTCGCAGGGCTAACCACAACACAGCGGGGACATCCAATCCGCTCTCAGGGAAGTTTGACTGATCCACAGCCGAGCCAATCAGCATCAAGAATACCACGGTCTCAGCAGATCAGTGCCCTTATTTCGAGAGTAAAATGTCAGCCATATTTACAGTTTTAAAACGCTGTGAAAGGCTCTTCTACACTTTTAATCACAGTATTAATGTGTCACGTTGAAGTATCTCGTCCACGTGGTTTGAGAAAGGCGCAGTATTTTGACACTTATCCGGGAATCTGACATCAAAGTGAAGATATCTGCTAGCTAGCCTGCTAACTTTAACAGACTGACAGTACTGACGATTGCTAATTTTACAATGTTGACAAGACGAAGAAGAGACTTGTATCAGTGCTGGTTAACAATGAGAACATAGTTTAAACCCACTTCACAAGAAAAGATGTCAAACAGAAGCCATCTTACCTATTATTGCGACGGACTGACCCACGGAGCTCGTCAGCCGGCGGTGTGAAGCCGCCTCTACAGTAATGGTTGCCCAGCCAGCCGCTTCACTGGCTGCACTCTGGAAGCTAACAGCTAACAGCGTTAGCCTGCTACACTTCGCTGGTACAGCCGGTATATTTCGTCATTTTATAACGCATCCGTTTCTTCGCAACACTGCGTTTGGGAGGCAAGCGGTCAACCCCGAGAATGTACCGAGAACACGAGCGGCATTTCTGCATCCATAGCCCGAGAAACAACTTACTGTCGACCCAATTTTACGAGAAGCAGAAATACTTGCCTCCCTCGGCTAGCTGACTAGCTGGCTAGCTGTTTGGAATGAGTTCTACATGGATGTTAGCCGAAGAGAAAACACGGGACCTCCGAAAACTGCTTTCACAATAAAAGCCCCACTGTCGTGGTTCTGTCTATGTTTCAGAGTGATTACGTTTAACGTCAGGCCGATTTTAATCACATCTAGTAAATAATTATTATTTTTACACTTTTCTATTACTTCATTTCATGGACAATTCAGTCTATGCCGTCATGTAGTTTTTAATTCATATGATTTAATGTGACAATTAACATTTGTAACATTTATTGTTATGTTTGATCCTCTTACATCCAACATCCCCCTCACACAGTATGTGTAAAGGTCAGCCTTTCAAAATATGAGATTTGTTTTGAAGTGATGGAACAATTATAGGTTTAAATTCAGCTGATTTTCTCTGTTCATTGGACATGAGTGATACATTATTTTAAAATAACATACAGGTTTTGAAGCTTGATTTTCAATCCTGAGTGATCGAATGAGTTGTGAAAATCAATTTTGCTATTCATGTTTACGTTATTGAATTTTATTCTGATGAGGAAATGCTTCTGTTCCGCTTGTGTGGTCGCCCGTGGGCTACCTTGACGACAGCGGACTAATAGAAGTTTAGCCCGCCCTCGTGACGTCACACGGTCATAATTTTTCGCGCGCAAGCTATTTAACACATCGTATAGTTTCTGTTGATCTCATTAACAGCTCCGTATACTCTGAACACTTGGTTTCAGCACGGTGCTGTTAATTAACTCTGGAGTGGTGCACGGAAGCCTGATACCTGTGTCATCCATATGTACACAAAACATCTGTGCACACATGCATGCTCATGTTTATTCTATTCGCATACATGCAGGCACACACATGCACATTTATTCAGGGAAAGTGCCAGACAAGCATCACATGGTTAAAATCTGTCTCTCTGGCAGAAAGATGTCTTGACCTGGATCATCATTTAAACAGATGACACAGTAAATTAAAATGACCTGTAACACTAAGAATGACCTCTGCACAATATTATATCTAACATCACACAGCGGCCTCTACATGTACCGGCCCATCAAATGATATGTTCAAATGCTGCTAAACATTGAGAAGATCCACATGGGTTGAGTTTAAAATTGTGTGTGACATTGATATGGCAGACACTACAGCAATGAAGTATGAAATCACCAGACATCAAAACAGATTCATGAATCAAAGGAGTGTAGTGGCTCTCAGCATCATACACACACACTGTCATGATCACACTCGTAACATGTGACTTCAATGTGCTACATAAAACCCCATGGCTGCTAATTAAAACACAGAGATGCGATATTACACGACAGAATTAATTTGAACGACACAACATTTGAGTTGGTTATGAGTCTTATACTTTAATCCGAAAACAATATTACAGTAAATCTTACAGTAAACCCTGTGACGTTCAGTCACAATACATTTGCAAGACACTTCACTGATGTGACACAGAGCAATTTACATTTAGGAAATAATTGCACATTACAAAAAGAACAAAGGTAAACTCTCGTTCATGAATCTAAACATATCCAGGCCAGAAGGTACAGAGTGAATCCATGGTGAGAATGTACAAGGGCACGGGTGGCTGTATTCTGTGTTGGTAGTGGCTGAGAATTCATCAGGTCACGGAGACATGGTCAGGGTGTTTTTCCTCTTGGAGTCCCTCCGTGGGATCGGCACAAAGCTTTTCACCTCTTTGAAACATAACCCTGTGGAGAATAAGGGGAAACCATTTGCTTTCTGCATGTCCACAATGATTAAAACTGAAAAATAAGTTGAGGACATATTTCATGGTGTTTTAACATTAATTATTCATTACCACATAAACAGAATCCCTGCATTAGAATGTTTGTATAGGTGTAAATAATTCAACGTGGCCAACATGGTAAACACTTAAAAGAAAATGTCCACTTGGACCATTTGAAAAGCACATTAGTAATACTGTGTCCACTAACGCCGAACAAGATGTGAACTTGGAAACACATCGATACTACAGAGCTTTTGGCCATAAGGGCCGATAGCAGCGTTGATGTGCTGTAAACCAAAACAATGATTTCAACAGCCTTGTTGTGAACGTGTCCGACAACGTGTCGGACAATCTCCTGCTGCATTCTTCAAGTTTAAAATGCAAACACTAAATCCAATTTACCAGAGTTCATGTCTGAAAACAGCTTATGAGACACAAGCATATTAATTCTGCTCACATCTTTCTCATTTAATGCCATATAACCCCAAATATAAAATGTATTAAATTGTTACATGATGGTTATTTCTTTCTAATAAATGCAAAATTATAGTTTGGTCACTTACGCTTCCACTCCTCCAGGGACAATATAGCGTTGTCATGGCTGTCATCATAAGGCATAGGCTCAGGAAAGTCGTCTGGGTCCCTCAGGCCGTCGAAGTACGGGTGCTCCAGAGCCAGCTCTGCTGTAGGCCTCTCATCTCCATCGAGAACCAGCATCTTCTCCAGCAGGTCGATACCTGCAAATGGTTAGAGGAACAAAAACAGTCTGAACATAAAAATCATCAAACTGTAGATGTCAGTGAATGTGTAAAACGTTTTTATTGACATTAGCCACATGCCAGATTGCTGCAGTTTTCCAGAAGATGAAGATTAAATAATACAGACAAAACACACAGAACAAAACACACGCTATTTTTCTGCTGCTAGAGACGTCAAATATCTCACTTATAGATTTTCTCCTGTGCTCTATCTGCCTCACACTGACAGTCCGTGCAGGGGGAGTCATTATTTTGTGACATCACTCAGAGACAGAGAGAAGCTAAACAGACGAACACATGATTACTGTGAAAACAAACTCCTGACCCTGACCTCCTTTGGTGGGCCAGCGCTGGTGGAAGACTCTGGTCATGTCGAGTCTCAGTGTGCGGTAAAGGGTAAATACAAACATTTGTGGATGAGTCGTGTGGTGCCAGTCGATGTATTTCAACTTACCGTTTGCACTGGCTCTGGGGAACAATGTTGAGAAGTCTTTTCTGGGATAGCGGGGTAGAGCCTTAATATAACTTTTAGCCTGACAGAGGACAAAAAACACAAATCAAAAACCGCTTATTTAGAGTGAGTTATCTTGAGAAAGATTAAAATATACAATTAAAGCTTTTTATTTGCAATCAACAGAATTTCAACACAAAGCAACTCATGAGCCTAAAATGTAACAATAAGTAGATAGGATGTTATTATTGAGTTTGGTAGAGTGAGTGGTGAAGACGTGTTACTGGTGGTACCTGGTAGGTAAAACTACTAATTTTAACATTATTTACACATCTTAACTTTAACCTTATAGAACACATCCTCCTTCATGTTTTGTTGACGCACTGCCTTTTCTCTAGTGCCACCCTCAGGACAAATTCTAAATCTTCAGCATGCCAGTATTTTGGTATGAAATATATACTGCAGCCTCTAAGGGCTGCTAGTGAGACTTTATTCTCGTTAATGTTGTTTTCATGGGTCTTGAGGAAGGATTTAGTGAAAAGTATGATTTGTAAATGAGTCCTTAGCATTTATCTAATTCTGTTTGACATAAGTCATCTTAAATGTGATGAATATGAACAAAATATTATTCAGTACAGGGATTTAAAAACCTGTCTTGGTCATGCCTGCTATGTTTGAGGTTGTTTTATTTCATATGGAAACAACAAAAAGCATAATTTGAAAATAAATCTGAGTGATACTGCAGTTTCATGACACGCTGTATTTGAGATATATGAACACATGCAGTAATTTATCCTACCTCTGGACTGTCCAGCTTCTGGATAAACTCTGGTCCCGGCACTCCAGTCGCTTTCATGATCTGAGTCAGCTGGTCCATGTCTGGGGTTACGATCAAGGATTTTAAAAACCTGGCGAGTTCTGGTGCTTCAGTAAGTGTGTGTCCACACAGATTCAGTGGGAAGTATGGGCTTCCAAGCAGGTCCATAAAGCAGATTGATAAAGGAAAATTAAAGTCATTTGATATGACAGTGGCAGCTTTATTTGCGAGCCGGTGCTATAAATCAGTGAAGTGCAAAATGTGCCAAATAGAACATAAAAAGCAAACATAAAACATGCAGAAGATGTTTGTAATAGTGCAGTAAAAGCAGCACAGGATGCTGCCTGAGGAAATGTGTTGCTTTTGCTGCATGTAATTCACTGTAACTCCTTTTCCTTCCATGTTGCACCTGATTTATGATGCTCACCATCAAATAAAGCTGTCGCTGTTTAATCTAGAGGCTTTCAATCTCATTTATTATCACAATGATTTGATGGATCTTGATGTGAGGTTATTTTGGCTTTCACTGAAACGTATCATTACTTAACATGAGATCAGCTTCAAAAGTTCATGTCCAGTCAAAGGTGAAAAGATACAGTCTTTTCCTTTGAAAAACGTTTTTCCGTTGATCATTTCTGCCATGATACAGCCCACAGACCAGATGTCCACTAGAATAAACACCAAAGAAAAAAAACATCAGTGAAAATCCAAGCAGGAACCACATCACATCAACACAAGAGTGTTTTAAGTGTAGCTCAGTGGAGCAGAAATGAGGCAGGTGGCATTTAAATGGTAGAGCAAAGTTCCTATTCTCAACAGAGCACAGAATCTATTGTGCTGTTTACACTGGGAACACTCAGTGAGTAACACAATCCTATGAAGGGTGTAAACTTGCCAGAGAGGCTCTCTGTGCCACATTCCATACTGTAGATATAGTTTACAAAGTGAGAAACCTCCTATAACATCCCCTAAATAAACATAAATCCTGGGAAACTCCCTTTCATCTCAGTGACAGTTCAGTCGTTCAGTCTATCAGGCTACTGTCAGACCCAATGGAAAAAATAAGATTTATTGTCAGAAGGACACCCATGCGACGTCAGATGGATTTCATGCACCAGTGACATTAATATAAAAAAACTGCTGATCTCTAAAGTAACATAAAAGCCAAAAATAAAAGACAGAAATCCCCATGTGACACAGGGCAAACAGTTGCAGTCACTGCACCGACAGACCAACTGAACACTGAGACGACAGAGGGGAGGACGCGGGTGAGAATATGTAACAGCTATGATTGTCTTACCAGTCTGGGTGTAGTGCATCCAGTTCAGAATGACCTCAGGGGCCCGGTACCAACGGGTCACCACGTAGCCTGTCATCTCAGCATCAGCCCCGCGAGCCAGACCAAAGTCCAGGATCTGCATTAGAAACAAACTCTGATCACTACCGGCACAAAAACACTGAATAAAGTAGTGTAAAGTAGGTATCTGTTCAGAAATTTCTAAGTTTATAAACCGTTAAAACAACGTGCTAGATTCTTACGTCTATGACTAACATGTGTGGATACTTTATATATCACAAACACTATCTGCTTCTATATTAAATCTGTCTTTTAACGAAAACAACGGACAGTAAATCCATATGCTGTTTCTTGTATATTGCTCATTTTATTATAATAATAACTTATAGAGCACTTTTCAACAGTAAAAGTGCTGCACAACAAGAAAACAATGGTTAAAATACAAAGTGCTGCACAACAGGAAAAAAGGTTAAAAAAGTGGAGGAAGTACATGAATAATACTGGTGATATAATGACAATAACAATAGAGGTAAAATAAACACTAATAGCCTGGTAAATTCCGGAATTCCCCCCCCCCCCTAGTTTTCAGCCTAGATTGAGGAAGTGACAGCAGACCCCAAAGATCACAAGCTGCACCGAGGTAAATAAGGATTTGAAAAGATCAGAGATACAGCCTGGGGCCAGACCATGAAGACCAATAAAATCAACCAATAATTTGTTTTAATCAAACCTAAAACAAATTGGGAGCCAGTGTGAAAACAATAAAACAGGTGCGATGTGTTCATATGATATATTATGTATTTTATCACATTCTTTTATTGCAGCTGTACCGTCATTTAAATGTGTTCATTTTGTTTGTATGTTTTTCTTGTCTAATCCTTCAAAGTACCAACCTTCAGTTCACAGTCTTGGTTTACTGCCAAGTTTCCAGGCTTAAGGTCCTGTAAGACAGAATGAGTGTTGGTTACTTGTTGCACATAGTGATTAACAGAAAATTACAGAGCTGGCACTGTGCAGATTCAGAACTACACCAAGGGAAGAGCTTTAGCGCTTGTAGTTCCTGTAGCCTCACATGGCTCAGTCCTGCTGTGGCATTTGTGCATATTCAGTCACACAACCCTGTGACATAATGTGTGATAAGTATTGGACTGTTAGTGACTGTTGATAACACCTTCACTGCTTTAGAAATCCCTGCTGTTAATAGCAGGATAACACTTCAAACAGAGGACCGAGCCAGGGTGTGCACAACCATGCTTTCTGCAGACGAAACACAAACACACAATGACCTGATCACTAACAAGTGCACACACGAGCAGCTCAATGAGAATTAAGTTTAGCTGATAAATATGTTGAGATTAAAAAGCTAAGAACGCAACACTGCTCATTTACTGTCAAGTATTGGTAACAGAGGGAATATTCATTTACTATTTCCTTGCATCTACCACTTATTATTTTATGCACATGCATTAAATAACAACGTTTGTCTTGGAGGTGAGATATGATTTCTTTGTTGTTGTATTAATGGCGCTGCCTAAGATGTTATGTTAGTGCTTCATTGGAGTGACTCTACTTTCCCTGCACACCCACAGGTGTTGGCATTGGTGCAGCAGGGTGTGAGGACAGCTCCAGACATGCAGTCAGACATCAGAGGTGAGTCAACTCATCTTACCTGTTGGGGCAGGGTTTATTCTCACATTGATAGCGATGATGGATTAGATCAACATTACTTTTGCATGTCCTTCTTAGGTACGTGAATATGTGCACATGTGAAGAATTACACAATAACTATTCTATTGAATTCCACAGAACTTAGTGGAAGGATGGGACATGGGCCAAGAAAGAAGCCATTAAATTGTAGGCCAGGAATTGTATTTCACTGTATTTAACATTTTCTTTTCTTTTTACCAATTGCCAAGTGAATAGTTCATGGATCTAAATTTTTAACAAAATCAGGCGTGTTTAGTGGACTGTTATCTACAAGTGTGTATGATTGAATTTAAATGTTGGACCTTGGCTGGGGAATCTGCTCTACTGAGTACCACACTAGTTTTCTCTAAGCTCTAACGTCGGCTCTGCTCATTGGCATATTGACTTGTACTTACCCTGTGGATGATTCCAGCCTTGTGGATGTACTGCAGACAGGGAGAGACAAAGCAGGCAGACATTCATTAATATTGCATTCACATCCAAATGTAATGCTACGGTTTATCATTTGGTGTATTTTTAATAAGGCTGGTTTTAGTAGAATGGCTGAATGCATACGTTCACCAAAGTAAGTTCTTGACAACATACTCGCACAGAGTGGAGTTTCATTTAGAGAATCTTTATGGCTCATGACATGTAGAAAATCAACTATTGTTCTTAATAATACATCTATACTTCTTTCTTAAATAACTTATAATTGCTATAATTATATAGCATTCACTATGATTTTGTCTTATAAGGCACAAGAGGTACCTGTACCTCTCATTATATGTGTGACATGATTACCATAAAACATAATCAGCCAGCTTTGAGCCCTGGTATTAACATCCTCAGTGACCCGATTACAAGTGGTCAGCTCTGGTCTGAACGCACCTAATGCTGAGTTGGTCTGGGTCACATGTGGCCACATTCTTTTCATTGTATGTACACAAATGGATCGTGGGCCACATATAAAGGATCTACTCAGCTGACGTCCTCTGACCCACTACTGTTTCACAATGAGTCAAACATAGTTTTACGATTCTCAGTGACCATGCATTGATTTCTTTGGCCACGGTATCAACACAGATCACCACATAATGATTGATACTTTTCTTATTTGGCTCAAATCTGTCTTCATAGCTGCACAACATTCTTTCAGTCCATCCTGATCCCTCTCTCTACCGCTCGCACCAACAGACACATACACACAATGACATCTGACCCATCTACAAACTGGTTCACAAACATAAATGGCCTACGAAATTATTGCATATAGAGCAGCAAAGGGATCAGATCGCAAATGGTCACAGAAGAAACATGACGAACTTATCGCTGTGAACTTGTGATCGGATCTCTAAGGGCTGATCTTATTACCAGGTCTGAACAATGCCTTTGATACCTTCGCAATAAAAATTTGAACTTTTTGAAAGGTTGGCTTCCTTCGCTTACCCTGAGTCCACAGAGCATCTGGTAGACGAGGAACTTGACTTTGTCCTCTGAGAGGTGACCTCGCACCTTTGACAAGTCAGTAAACATGTAAGGCATCACCAGGTAGCTGAGGAAAAAGAGTGAGAGAGAGCTAGATCATGAGGAGATTCAAATTATAACACGATAATTCACATTCGTCCCGTCATAAGATCACAACTAAGCATAAAACGAAGTTATCCTTTACCCAGTGAGTCGTCCCACTGTTATTTTACACACCATTAATGCTGTAATCCATGTGTTTTCATACTTTCATTGAAGGAGCTTAGGGTGCTTGTGTATGTTTATGTAGGCCTCAATATACAGGATTCTTCCAAATTATTGTATTATCTTAATGTGCTTCAGTCCATATTTGAAGCTCTATGCATATGTCTTATTAACTCACTAAACTTAAACAAATTAAATACATTTAAAGTAATCATTCAGTTCAATAATTTTCTGTAATGTTGTATAATTTGACAGAGTGTGTGCTATGTCAGGAAGCACATATCAAAATTCCCCAGTGAACCTAAAGCTTATTGTTCAATACTAGTAAGATAAGATTGTATCAACGTGACAACCATGACACATTTGTTGAGAAATCCTGACTGAACACACACACTGGTCAGTTTCTTGGCAAGCTCCTGACTGACCATGGAGTTTTGTGATTGGACTTCCTGAAGTTCCAAAATGAAGACACAAAGTTCAATCTTGATTTTAGTTATTTAATGGATTTTGTTCCCTCTATAGTGATTCATTCTTATGCAATTTGACACTAGTTTGACACTTTGTATTTTAACCATTGTTCATTGCTTCGGTTTTAAGGCTGTTGGGCCCTTTACCTCCTGTTGAGGAATTCTCAAAGCTATGAGGATGTTTACCTCCGCCAAGTAGGTTCGTATTTTTCGTCTGCGTTTGTTTGTCTGTTGGTTTACAGGACTAAGCAAAATAGATAGATTACCACAAAACATGGTGGAAGGATGTTGTATGGGTCAGGGACAAACCCATTATCCTTTCACACTATGAGATGTTGATTGTTGATTTCTCAGAGAATAATTCATGGGTATCAGCCATGTTTAGGGGACTAAAATAAAAAAAATCTGGATCTAGTGAATTTAAATGTGGTTTCTTAGGGGGACTGTTGGGTCTTGGTGGAGGCATGTGCTCTACTAGTTCTGCTATACAGTGATAGTTTGGAGTGCTTCCATGTGGCAACAGTTTAGGTAAAGCCAGATCTTCTTTCAAAATGACAATGGCCAAGTCAGTTTTTCTCTTAACAGAGACTCACTTATTGTCAAGCTAAGCCAAAAACAGAAAACAACCATTGTTCCCAGTCCTGTCGGCAATGCTGAAGGTGAACACTATGCATCAGAGGGGCGTTGTCTGACTCTGCCTGAGGGGGGTGTGCTAATATGCTGAAAGATACTCACAAGTCTTGGAAGTCATTGAAGCCTGGGGCAGATGTAAACACGTTGAGAAGTCCTATCACCTGGTTGGAATGAAAAAGAGATGTGACAGTTACAGAGACGTGGGAGCAGGCATGTATGAATGTAGAACAGATTATTGGATCTAAAACTCACAATGATTGTGCAATCATAAAGCCAAAAAACAAAACCCCCAAAACTGCCAGTCTGTGAACAGAAGTAGGAAATAAGGTGGAAATATGCTTCGTTCTACTCACATTTTCATGCTTCATGTGTTTGAGCAGCCGCAGCTCTCTGTAGGCCCTCTTTGCAAAGATCTCTGACTGGAAGGGCCTGTGGAGTTTCTTGATGGCCACTTTCTCTGTAGTCTTCTCATTTATTGCTGAGCTGTGGTGAATAATGAAATAACAAGTCAGGCTCTGCAGGCTGAGTCTGCATGCGTTTGCTACTTTCACTGTGATTCCACTCGTTTGAAGTCGCAGCAGTGGGGGGAAATGACAGAGGCCGGTCTATTTTCAGATTTCACTTTTGGAAAGAAGGAGATCTGCATGAATTCATATGACACAGAAAAGATGCTCTCAGATTGAGCTACTGTACGTGGGACTCATTGTCTAACTGATTATGTGTGTGCGTGTGTGTGTGGGTCTGTGGTTTATTGAGTGTCAACATGTAAATGTTTGGCAGCTGATGATGTTTGCAGTGATCTGCAGGGCATCACATCGTAGGAGGAAAGGCTTGTTAGGTTATTTGGAGCCGCATCCACCAACACACTGTACACACATCACTTATGCACAGCGCTGTTGACAACACTGACACATTCATGTAGGATACAACAGTCAGTTTTATATGCAACAGATGATCCACGTCAGATAAACATCTAAAACAAACACAGTGCATTTCACGCATACAGCGGACAATGAAATGGTCAAATATGTGTTTGTGTGTTATCTCCTTCTCCTACTGCATCTGTTGTTTCTCACAAGATGTTTTTTATATGAGAGATGTGCAATTTGGCAGAATTACAGATAATGGTGGTGGTGGCATGATCCCAGTTCTTCAGATGGTGCATCTTTTAAAGGTCAGACATTTGAAGCTGAGAAACCGACCATAACTCCCACATTATAAAGCTGAAAACCCTGGTAACCAAAGTCAGCGAGTCATTATCTGCTGGTCTGAGTCCACGATGATAGATCGTACACCACTTCAATATTTGGAAAAAAACTAACTTCTCCCTTTCACCACGTTTCTCAGAATGTTCTTTTAGACTTTTCTATTTTTAGACAAATCACAACTGAAACAAGAATATTTCATTTTTCCTCCACTATAAAAAACATACTTGAAAGAATGAGGACAGCTTTGAATGCAAATTAATATGAATTAATTAAGGAAACAGAGAAAGTTATAGTTTTACAGAGATTGGCATTTGGTTGGTAGGGTTCTGTTGGGGGGGGGGGGCATGTAGTCATACGCTCGTGGATAGGTTATAGGATGGAGGTGCATTTGGATAATGTTAATATGAATCGACTGCAGAGTTGTGTGAATGCCAACTCTCGTCCCACACTGATTTTATTTATCTAACAACATGGCACCTGTAAACCAATATCGCTGAGTGATGCTGTCTTTGCATGAATAGATCACTTATATCATGTAATATGAATTATGTTTAATTTTATGTAACTAAATACAAGCAAATACATGTAGAGACATAGTGTGTACAATATACATGATGTTATATGTGTTCATGTACAAATATATGTGCATAGGTGATGAAATGTAATGTGTTACGAGACACATTTTTGACCTAATCATCTATGTTAATCATTCTATTATGTTTTATTTGGTCTTTTTTTTTTTACTATTTCTCGTGTGTAACTTTACTTTCTGTATCTGTGCTCTGCTGCTGTGTGGATTTTCAGATTGCTTTCCTTTCATTTTTAAGTTGTGAAGCACCTTGTTACTGACTTTTCTCAGGTGCTAGATTATTAAAGTTTATTATCATTATAGATAAATATGATGTGATTCTGTGGCTTTCACCATCGAAGCTTGTATAAAACAGCATGTGGAGATTTAAGTGTATAGAGGCCATCTTTAACACACAGCTACATCCCCTGTTATGGTACATAAAGCATGTATGAGAGCTACATGCTATGAGGCTATGACATCAGCTATGACACGCTGCTGGCCTGTGTAATAAGAACGTGTAATAACTTGTTCTACGTCTTACTACAGTGTCATGAGTGTTGACAGTGTGTTGGAGTCCAGGATGTAACCTGGGCCCACCTCAGGCTCAGCAGCAGCCACACACACACACACACACACACACACACACACACACACACACACACACCCCCACACTCACAAACACACACACACACTCAAACTCAAACTCACACACACACACACACACACACACACACACACACACACACTGTAGAGTAAAGGCTGTAACACTCACCACACTGAGCCGTACGCCCCGGTGCCTATCTGTTTGAGCCGTGTGAATCTCTCCGGTACTTCCCACACCGTGCTGTTGATCTCCTCCCGGACGAAGTGAGGCTCCATGGTGAAGGTGGGAAGGTGAAGCGCGAAGAAGAAAACTTCTCCTCGCTCCTCCTGATCGCTCGTTCACGACGTTCAGCAAAAACCATGAAGCAAAACACGGCTCAAACTCCAGGTGGTGAACTGCACATATCACTTCCGGTGTGGCTTTTCAAAATTATGTCCGCGAGTCGTGTAATGATAAGTAATAATACACTTTATTTATATGGCACCTTTCAAAACACAGGTGCAAGGTGCTATACAAATTGAAATTGAAAAAGTGAGAGCGAACAACGAAAAAGTTATACATAAGAAAAGAGTAAAAAACAAGGTAAAATAAAACAACAATTAAAATAGAAGGTATGTTCAGAACTAGGAGAAAGCACACCTATACAAATGTGGGGTTAGGGTTAACCTCGGATCCTCTGCTGGGACTGAATTGTCATCCAAAATCTAGCAAACAGACTGTAGTATAAGGGTAGTGTATCCACACTGGCATCCTGAATTTCAGAATAGAATTTAAATGCCTTCTCCTCAGCCACAATGTCCTTAAAGTTCAGGCACCATCATGTCTGAAAGAGCTCATTGCACCCTACTCCCACTTTTGGTTCCTCGAGTGGGTTCAAAACTTTCCTGTTTAGTAAATCTTATAGTTAGGGCCAGCTTTGGCTTGTCACGAACCACTACACTGCCAGGGGGGGGGGGACTTCCCTTGATGCATATTCATATTCCATTGATACACAATACTAACTCCACGTCCTCTCGCTCCAGTATCTTTCTCATAGCTTTCTCATCTGCCTCCTCCTGTGGTTTTCTGCAGGTATTTCTGCCTCTAGAGCTGCAAACAATCCACTCTCCCCATGATCCTGCTAAACACACACTGCTATAGTTATTACTAGTAGTTTTATCAATAGTCTTCTTCTTCACCTTATAATACAGAATATGGTGTAGACTTGCTCTATATGACAAGGCCCTAAGATAACCTCTAATATGATTTGACTTTATTGGAACAAAATGGACCTGAATACTAAGTTTAAAATGTTCTTGTTACTGGGCCAATAGCTTTATTAGTCATGGCACTAGCCTTTATTTTGAAAAGAAAAAAAGCAAACGTCCGGTATAATCCTCACAGTGTTGTACTGTTGTAAACTACAGTCAATCTATTCCAGCAGACAACATGTTGTCTGTAGCAGCTTGAGGACCAATCAGCATGTAGTCTCATACAGGACTCAGTTTTCAGAAACACATTCCACTTACAAAAATAAGCTTTATCCACCGTGTGGAAAATAAATAAATGACGTAAACACCTAACGAACCATGAAATCCCTGGTGTGAAAAATCTGACGATTTGCCTGCTCCAACATGTCAATGACTCCATTTGCTCCCACCCACACACAGAAGGTGTTACTTTTCATGAATAATGAATGTACATTGCCTGGAGTTTATGAATCACGACAGTCTACTGCAAGACATTCACAGTTACAGGAGAGGAGCAAAAACATTTACACATTAGCAAATGTTTAAATATCTATATAATTGGATGTTATAAATATCTTTCACATATTTTTGCTCGCTTGTGTAAACCACAACAGGTTTCCCTTGAGATGACAGAAAATCAAATCAACACTACAATCAACACTGTCATCATGATACATTCTCAGGTGCTGCTCCCATGACAGCTGATAAAAGACTGGCCTTGTGAGCTGCATTTTATTTTTTGTTTGTTTCCTCGCCATCTGAAAGAGTGTCCTGTTTCAATGATACAAACTATCAGGTGGTGCAGTTATCAGGACTGCATTTATCAATGTCCGTGCAATACATGTAGGCCTATGGATATACATATCTATACCTATATCTATCTTTGGCAAGATCCATCAATAACTATACAAAATGCATCCTGATAATAATATGAAATACGTAGTTAGATGAGGAGGAGACTATAAGTCTGCGTTTCGAACAGACTTACTGTATGTGTAACAGGAGATCGTAAGGAAAATATTAACAACAAAAGTCCAAATCTAATTAAATGATTATACAGTAAAACAATACAAAAATCCCATTATGTTACTGATGTGTAATGGCTGTTTGTGAGTTGAGTCAATGCAGCCTCCATATTTTGGTGGCAGCACTTAAAGTAAAAAGAAAAGGATGAGGTGACTATTTTTTAAGTGTGCAATAAGTACGATCTTTACTGCCTGATGGCACAAAATGACCATTATATATCTGTGAGGGTTGAAAGGGTCATGGATCAATAGCAATGACTCAGCCGTTACTTGGCCAGCTGCTGAATTGCTGGAAATCACTTTCCATCCTGTCCTCTGTTGTGGAGAGATAACAGCCCTCACACCACCTGGAGTTTCAAGACGTAATCTAGTCTCGGTTTCGTCAGGTGATTAGTGGGCTAGCCTTAAGGAAGAAGAAAACAGGCTGTGTGACAAGGAGGACTCACCACGAATAACTTGTTCGTCAAATTATCTCAGCTGAAGCTTAGTTTCTGGTTTTTTTCCCTCCAGTTTCCCATCCTACATGTCACAGACTGATAAGTGGCTAGAGATTGTTTGGTTGAGCAAAGAGAGATGCTTGAAATCCTCAGAAAAAAAGTGGACCTTGGTTTTATCAGAGAACTGCCTCTAAGGTCAAGCACGAACTTTCCCACTCAACAGCAGTTTGTAAACATCAGACCTTAGACAGGTAGAACTGGTAGATGTACATCTGAGCTACGTTTGAATCCAACAGCACCAAAAAGAACTGTGACCATGTTTTAGCCTGTTAATTTGCTAGTTTTTTTCTAATTAGCACTGAACACAAAAGTATAACAGTGGTGGATCTAAGATTTTTCTAAATCAGTGGGGCCATAAAGGAGTCACAATTTACACAGAGGGGCCAATTGTATGTCAAACATCCATGCACAGTTCCTGATTCGGTAAGGTACATGTTTAAGTCAGTCCTTGTTTACTGTTAGCTCTATATCTAAAGTCACACATTGTTGAATTGTGTGAATGTGTAAGTTATGGAGCCCCCTGACATTTGGGGGGAAAACAATATTACGTTACTAGACATAATAACGTGTGGGAACGAGTTAAATAACTCTGTTCTTTAACCTATTTTCATGCGCCATGGCCATCCTCCATGTCATTCCATTAAATATACCTACTTGAAGTGAAGGATAAAAGTATAAAACTATGTCTGGTTAGCTATCCGCTAACACACCCACGACATCAATATCAGTGACTCCCACAAGTAAAGAAATGTAGATCAATGCAAACAGTCTGTGTTACTTTGAGCACATTGATCTATAGGTGTCAAGTTGGTTCAATTTGGCTCCAGCAGCTGTCAAAGGTTTATCATTCCCTCTGTAGATCTATATCTTTTATTAAGATACTCATCATCTCTGAAGACACTCGTCCTCCTCAGAGACCCTCTAATAATAAACACCCAGCTCCATATTATTATTATTTTTTGCTCTGTGGGATCCTCGAATGGTGATGTCATGTTTTTAAGGAATTGATTGGTCAGTGGGCGGTGTGTGTGTGTTTGTGTTTATCTATTTCTGATCCAAATTGGCTGCATTTGAAATGACAGCCCTGTGTGAAAAAAAACCTCAGCCCCCTCATTAGTTTGAAAGGGGCTGGTCCAGCAACACAGCAGGGGGTGCACTGCATTGGCCAGTTAAATACTTGCATACACACATTATTGCTGCTTGTGTCATAAACAGCATACTTGCACTGTTTATTTTGTAGTCATTTTAAAGAGAGATAACTTTTGGGCACCATTATAACTTGTCTAAGTTCTGAGCTCTGTCTGTGATTATTATAACCTGCTGTGTATTGTTTGCATCTGACAGCCCTTACAACCTGCGGATCTGTCACTCAAACTGGAGGTCTTTATTTGCAGATGTAGCTGTCACAGCAGCTTGGTTAAATTATGCCACTATGTCTCAATAGCATATCTGGTTTGCAAATACCCTCACTGTTATTCATGCATGGATTAACACAGACTTTTGGATCATCAGTAGATTTTAAGATTATTCACAGGATTGACCTGCTGGAGGCTCTAGAGGGAAAGGTTAGGAATCACCAATGTAATCCCTCTGGGGAGAATGAATGCTAGTTTCTTTGAACTACATCCATAGAGATATATATTGATATTTCAGTCTGAAGAATCCTATGCACTGTCTGACCAGGGGCCCTGGAGCCACACAGCTAGCAAGGCTAAAAATAGTGTGCAGTGAGTCCAGTCTGAGTCTGTAGCCGCAGCACAAGTTTGACTTTGTCTGCAAAAGGAAAAATCTGTCTGGATGAACATCTATGTGTATCAGATCTTTGGAGGAACAAACTCTTTAACATAAATGCACCTCCACACTGAAGAACATACTTACAAGAATAAAAATACACCAATGATCTGTATGAACATTACAAAATCGACCCAACCTCTGGTGGTATATTCATTCTATAGTAAAGCTATTCCTAATACATACAGGCAGCCCTGAGGAAACCCCAGCACAAAAAAATGATTTCCAAATTTAAAGTTCTCATCTGACATTCAAACCCTATGGACCTTACTGCTGTAACTGTTGAGTCACAGTAAGGTACAGTAGAGCACATTATAGTACAGTACCATACAGCTTCAGTACTTCAGTAAATCATTACCCAACAGACGCATCTCAGTATAAAGCATGTTAAAGCCAAGTGTCACAATATATCCCTGTGCCTGTGTTTTTACGATGGAATTTCTCCTGCAGAGTAACATTTAGAATAACAATCCACTCATGGCACACAATCCACTCCAGTACATTTTATCACCTGGCACTGGTTTACTTTAATGGTCTCACTATAAAATGAGCTGAATGAGCTAAAAGTTTCCTTCACCTTGACCAGAAGCTGGAGAGTTTTAAGTATATTCTGGCAGCCACACTGCCCCTCTGTCCCGTGGAGTTTGGGAGACGTGCATTTGATTTATGCTTCTCTGTACAACTCAAGCAGATTATTTCTATATTGTTCTTTATCATTTATTTACATACTCTCGGTCAGAATTTCCAAAAAAAGTCAAGACTACTTTTAACATTCAAGTGAGAGGACAAGTGGTCTCAGACTTCTAGACCCCACTGTACCTCCTGGCAAATAAAAAACTGTCACTCGCTCCATCTGGGTAAATATCAGTAAAATGCCAAATGTGTCTGAGAAGCCCAGAACATGAACATAAATGATTTGGATTACGTTCTGATTAATCACGTATGTGAAGGAACTGTGCTAACCATATACTATTATACAATTATATTATATAATAGATTTTCATGCCATTTGCCAATCATGTAAAGCTAAATAGATTCAGTAAAATGATGATGTGCTTATGCGAGTTTAGTATTACCCACACAGTGATTGAAATAAACAGTCTGTATTATAAACAGCAGCGTCTAGGTGGATTTATGTTTTGCTTAAACAATGAGATGATGATCCCATTTTCAAAACTGTCATCACATATTCTTAAAGCCGGCTAAGCCCCACCACATGTGCTTTGAGCTTTAAGCCTGTGCTGAAATGCTACTTTTGCAAGATATAGCAGATTGATGCCTTCAGCCGCTCCTGATCCTACTACACACAATCCAACGCAAGCTGACCATGGCCATGTGAACAAAAGCGATGAATCTGGAAACGTGAAGGTTGTTGCTTTGATGCTGCAGCTTAACACTTTCTGGAAAAGATAAAATGTAGCCCACAAGATGGCACTGACGTCCTGCAGAGAGCTTCCCCATGAGCTGAGTGGTGCAGTCAGGCTATTTGATCAGATCAGGGACCACTGCAGCTTTGTGCAGGCCTGGTTATGTGCACACGTGAACTTCATGTGTTAACAGTTCATAAAATAAAATAATCTTCATGTTTGGCTTTTTAATGTTGCAAAGCATGTCTCACTCCTGTGCCTGACTGTGGTGCTGATCCTGAAGTCCATCTTTTCCTGGTATTTTATTTGAATGAATTTTGAATTTTTGGAGTTGCTGCTCTTCTCTTACAGGAACGATGACTATCACTGCTAATGCTAACTACCAAGTTGTTTTATTTATAATGAATCAGACATGAAAAATGCATCCCTTCCTGTGTGCAGGAGGATTAATCCCAGGGAAGATCTTTCAGGGACTGATGGCTGCAAACAGCAAAATGTAAAAGCCTTCATAGGTCAAATCAATACTGTGCTTTTATAATGAAACTGAAACAAAGAGACTGAATGAGATAGTAGCGCATGACACATTTATTTATGCAAACATGTCACTTTTTTTTTTTTAAGTAAAAGCCTTTGGGTGGTACCATGCAACAGCATACACAGCATGGATTGGTAGATGATGAAACAAGATGGCATGTCCTCTATTCTTGCTTGTGATGCAGATAGGCTGGCATGACTTGTGGCACTAATGTGACTCCAGACAAAGGCAAACAAATGTACACACATATGTACACATAATTGCTGAGTATAGGCACACACACCAACAGTCTTACAGTCACATGGTCTGAGGCTGCATGTCTGCTCACTCCCCCCCCCCATCATTTGTGTTTCAACCCATCTGCCAAAATCCTCTCAAGCAAATCTGAGTTGACATTTTCCAACACTGAATCAGCAGAGAAAGTAGGTTGGCACGTATGGACGCTGCTGATGAGACACAGGAAGTGAGAGGAGGAGAGAAAAGGGGGAGAGCAGCTTGTCTCACAAAAGGCCACGGCTGGAGGAAGACATCCATTTGCCCCCTGTGCCACTGGAGCAGACGATGGCATTAACCTAATGAGTCTTTACATAGTAATTAAAGGTTCCCCACTGAATGATACTTTCTGCCGTTCTGTACCGAAGGAGAATTAATTATTAGTATTAATCAATGATGTTATCTGTGGGTGTTACTTGTTTCAGAAGGGAGATGGGCAGACAGTGGCATTTAGCTGTGATTAATGAAGTGACCTACCATACAGCCTTGGCTGAGATCTAGAAAAATCTATTCCATTTCAAAGTGACCTCCGGGGAGGGACGGCTGGTTGGAACACCCATACACTCAGCATCCAAATGCAGCAAAACAGACATGCACACACATACAACCTTCGCCATGACGCACTGGGTGGTGTTGATCCAAAAACTATTGTCAGAGGAAGTCACAACTGAGACTCTTTGCTCATATATTCAGCAGTTTCTGACACACGACTGAAGACTACTATCATCATCGCTAAGTATGGTGAACTGATATTATTCCATAAAAGCCGTAGTGCACCGTCCCAGCATGCAAATGGATGTCGTGGTGATGATAATGATATTAATGGGTGCCCAAAGTCTTCTGCTAAGAAATTTCCATACCTTGTCCCATGGGCCTGAGTTGTTAGAGCATGGCATTAACATTTTCATATTGGTAGCATTCCCACTAGAATGGGACCAGCCAAGCATGTAGGCTACATCCATTCTTCACACTGGAAAACAGGAGGGAGGAACCGAGTTTTCCACACGGAAGAGACTCGCCAACGAGGCATGGAACCTGTCTGTGAAGGAAATAAACATGTTTGTAGTTGCTATTTATAAAACTTCTACAGTATATACTGTATATTTTTATATTATGCTAAAGCGTTAGCTGTTTAATCAGTTGCAGTATATTTGGACATGCACACATTTCATATTTGTACATGTAGAGTCAACATGTAGAAAGCACTGCATCAGTTCCAGCACATAGTGTGAGAATGTACAGGAGATAATGAGGTGCAGAACCCTTGAGTTATGCTGCAGGGGATGTTTTGAGAAAATCGCTGGATGTTTAATGCTTTTATTTTATGCAGCTTTATTTTTTTTTTAACTACACAAAGAGACAAAGGTGGTATAGAGGAGCTGAGATAAAACTAGACAGGATATAAGTAACTGTGTCTGTTGACCCCAATAATGTCCAATAAGTAAATACAGCTGAGACGGCAATGCCACGAGGAGATAAACATAATGAGAAAAAATGTTTTGCTTAATTTGAGTTAGTGTAAGATTGACTGTTATTTAACCCCCGTCTAATGCAGAGGTTAAAGTAATTCAACATGAATTAATAAACAGTAACAGAAAGACTTCTGCAAAACCTTTTCATGCTTCATTGAAAGAACATAAGTCATGTCTCTCATTTCCTTACCTGTCCTGCTCATTCAACTATAACTCACTGCAACACTGTCAAATTTTAATTTGAAAATCAATGAAAATACTGCAGACCTGCATCACCTGTTGAAAAACCAAGATATTATCTTATTGTATTAAAGGCAAAGTCCCTGATCCTAATTCAAACAAAAAGAACAGCCTCATCAACAAACCTTGTTATCTCTCTGAGAACAGGTGTTTAAATACAGAGAATAACACTAGATATTCTATTTTTATTTTGTCTTGTTTTATTTTGTTATTTTCTATTTTGTTTTATTTTATTTAAAATAAGGGATTTCATGGTTTGGTTTTAAATATTTTTAAAGCCTTTTTTATTTATATGAAGGGGGCATGCTTTAGCTCAAATGGGGCATTAGCTAAGTGTACGTGTAAGTTACTTTTAAGACATTTAAAGCTTCAATAATCTCTTTGTTTTTTTTTACCTTTTTTGGTTTGAAGTCTGGACTCTGGACTGATCCTCTCAAAATGTTGGCTCACATTAATTTGAAGTCATTGATTAGTAGTTTTACTTGCCCCCTGACATTATCATGTAAGATACATGGTCATTCTCCCCCTCAATGATGTGGAGCTGTCCAGACTCAGAGGCAGCAAAGCAGCTACAAACCATGGTCCTCCCTCCACTCACTGTTTTCATGATGATGTGCAATTATAGCCCATATGTAGTACTACATTCTCCTCCCAAACAATTCAACATTTTGCCTGTTTATGGAGTTGTGGCAGCTGTGTCCTGCCATTGAAAAATGAAGCTGTATTTGGTGGACTCATGAACAGAGATGTTGACCAGCTCTGTTCCCTTTAAGGCTTCATTTTTTTCTCACCGATCATTCTGCGTTGTGGTTTTGGAGACATCTTAGCTGGATGCTCACTTCAGGGAGAGTAGCCATACAACTAAATCATCTCCATCTATAGATCTTTTTTTCAGACTATGAACTGATAAATATCTTAACTTTGAAATGATATTTCCAGCTTTATGCAAATTAACAAATCTAGTAGGTCCTCTGAGATCTGTTTTGTGCAATGAATGGTTGAAATAAAGTTTGTGAACATCAATTTCAAAATGTTTGAGTGTTGAGAAAAGGTCACACCCTTACCTCGAACCTTGTTTCATCGACTGGACTCCAGATTCACTAACTCCTGACTCCAATTAGCTTTTGTAGATGCCATTAGCCTCAGGCTTCACTTAATTTTCATTGAGAACGATAGAGACAAGAACATGTATTAATAGATTGTGTTTGTTCATAATGTCATTCCAGGGGGTTCACAACTTTTCTTGCCACTGTACACGCACTCATTTAATCCACTGTTAATATGCAATTAAAAATGGGGCTTTGGTGCAGGTTTTAACCCTTCCATCCCTCTAAGGGAGTACACAAACATTTTTACTTGAGTAAAAGTACAAATAAACAGACAAAAAATTGACTCAAGTAAAAGAAAAGTACCACATTCACCTTTCTACTTGAGCAAAAGTAAGTAAGTACTTACTTATAATATACTTAAAGTATTCAAATTAAAAGTACTTAGCAAGTGTAGCCTATTCCGAAATGAAATATTCTACCACATCATTATGTACTTTGTTATATCCTAACTCTTTCCCTTTCAGTGATGAAGACATTTAATTTAGTTTAAAATGAAAGTGCCTGGTGCAAAATGGTGCTGTTCAGTTTGGAATTAGCCGAGTGAGCAGACAGCTTTCACTGAAGTCACATCATCTCCTCTGATGATCTGGACTCTGATCACTGATGGTTTACGATCCCAAATACGTCTATTACATTCAGACGGCCACCTGGTTCTCCTTCCATCTGACCCAGCATCAGGTCAGATCCTAATGAGGATGAAGAGGAAAGTAAATCCGTTACAATACCTCTCAGAGTGTTGCAGATGTTGCTTTTATTTTGTCACTGATCAACATTTGGTAAACAGATGGGTAATGCACGCATATGTACACAAACAATGTTCACAATAGGTAACACTCCAGTGCTCATCCAAACAGCAATTACTGTCTCGGATGAGGCTGCCCGGGCGATGACAGTACAGAGGGTCCCCATGGTACCACTTTGCCGAGCCTCAGAGGAATGCAAGTCATTGTGCCACGTTTCACCTCATCCACTCATTAAGGATGCTTGCTGGCCAGCACATGACAAACCTCACTTTTACCATTGTTTGTCTGCTAGCAAAGCTGGCCAGTCCTAATAGTATACATGGAGGGTAATCGCTGCATTTCTGGACTTTTTCAGCAATAATGGGCAATTGGAGGCTAAAACTGGGGTGACCCACAGCATAATGGCACAAGGCAGGTCTTATAAAATATTCAGGACATTGGCTTTTCATTTGTGAGTGTGAGACTGAGGAAGAAGGAGATAATAATGAGCGTTTGCCAGGCTGGTGTATTAATTTGTGAGAATGATGACCCAAATTGTGTCAGAGGTTACAGAGCCATGTGAGTGAGAGGACACAATCAGACAGTAGATCATATCTGCAAAATGTGTCTGTTTGTCTGTACAATGCAGCTTAAATGGTGATTTTAGACAACAACCATTGAACTTTGTGTGTATGTGTGTGTGTGTGTGTGTGTGTGTGTGGCTTTATTTTGCTACTCTAAGAGGAGAAAAGTGCAGCAAGTGCTGATCAATAAAATTTTACGGCCAATCCTAAATTGCCCTGGTAGCCAATGAAGTGAAGCTAAATTGGGGTATGAGGCTGTCTTCTCCCCTTAGCCGCCGTCATGGAAAGTGGCTGCAGAATCCTGAACAAACTGTAATCTGGATATAATCTGCTGCTCACAGCTTTCCAGGGAGGCTTAATGAAGGAGAAGCATGGGGTTGCACTTTTAGCAGTGAGTCATGGACAGAATAAAGTGTAATAAAGTAAAGTTATGGAAAATACAACAGTCTTCATATGATCCTCCGAGCAGGGATAGGAACTGAAAGTTAGTCTGGATGTGATCAGACAAAAGGCCTGGTAAGGGCTAAATATATAACTCACTTACCTTAAAGAATATTTGAGGATTATTGCCTATGGTCTTATTTTAACAGTTTGGTCTTTAATTCTTACCAGATATAATAATGTTCAACAAAAAAACTGCTGAGATCTGGAAAAGGGTGAGAGTGCTATAAAGTCTGATGGGATAAGAAAGCAGCTACAAATCACAACATTGTGTCATTATCAACATTAATGATTGTAAGATTATGGCCAAAAATACCACCAAAAAAAAACAACGTTGGTCCACTTGGAAAAACTTGGCATTTCACAATTTGGCCTCTCAAATTGCAAAACGCCTACGTTTTTGTCTGCCCATTGTTTTGCATTGGCCTGTGTCCACGTCACGTGACTCTCAAGATCCCGTCTGCAAAAACGAAAACATGGCGGACATTCCTTATATTTTCAGATAAAAATGTCATTTTATAATATAGTTAAAATACATATTAATTCTGACAACATTTCTAGAGAGAAATGTGCTCTTTGCTTCCACAATCTTCAGCCAGTTCATGCTTACGATCTATATTTTATTAGTTATCGCAAATATTTTTCAGATCTCGCCAGAAAAATCGTAGTAATGTAACGTTTTTATCGTTGCTATGGTGGTTGCTGTGAACACTGCCATGCCGTAAACCACATCGTAGCGTGCTGTTTGAGTCATCGTCCGTGCGTTGTGTCGTTCAGTGTGCGTGAATGTTATTCACGTTATTTTATATTAATATTTGATGATAGATTACACCTCTAATTCCACGGATCTAAGAATTCCCCGCAACTATATTCATACCGAGGCGGGCCCGATTGCGCATGCATGAGCGGACCTGTCGTGTGACTGTCGTAAATAAAGTTTTTTTTAACTTTCCGGTCCATTTAACACAAAGCTACGTCATAAACATGGGCCGCTTGGAAGACGACGATGTTATATTCCTTCTGTCAGGTAAGTAGTTTATTTTGTTTTGTTTTTAAATATTGTTTTACAGTCTGAGTGCTGAGACAGCGAATGTGGAGTCTGTCGATACAGACAATGGAGTGCTATTCATTTGCTAATATTCTATTGTTTTGCCACAGGCTACGGCCCAAGGTAGCCTGTGTTACCTGGGATGTGAATACATGGTTGGTGAAACCACTTCAAGACGCTTAGCTCATCATTGAGGGACGCTACAATATAAATATAAACATCAACAGATAATGTAATGGTATAAGGAAACTAACAGAAACCACGAATCAGCCCATACAATAGTTCTACACCATACAGTGTAGGGTGCAGGGTGAAAGGCCCATTGTAGGGCCTTCACTATACATTAATTACAAAGTTTTGAGAGTTTCCCTATTTTTGGAGTGTGATAGTTTGATTTCGTTTTCTCAAATTAAGGATGGTTTATGATTGAACTTTGATTTATGAATGCTTTAGATTAACAAGGGATGTATTTGTCCATTACTCCACAATATCAGATCAATTTGGTTTAATTTATAGTATGCAATATGACAATGTTTTCAAAACAAGATGTTAGGGCGTTGCGATACATTTTAAGTAACAATTGGTATGTTCTGTTCTTTAATCAAGGAGGATCCAAGTGAAGCTACAGGAGTTTCAGTAACGTCAAAAACTGGGACCAAACAGTTTGTTTGGCTTGATGAGGAACATGAAGGGCAGCCTCTCCCAAAAAGAAGGAGAACTGGAGAGAAACAGAAGCCGGGTTTAGGCCACTACCACCATCCACATGCATCGAGGAAGATGAGGGAGAGAAATTCTCCTACCATTAAAGAGGTACTTTTAAGTTACATACCACAAACACCATTTTATATAATATACAAAATTTTTATTAAATCCCCAAAGTACGCTGGGTGAAATACAAGTTAATATCACACTGAAAGAATACCTCCGCTGATTTCCTGCAACGTTGATGTTACTGGAATTCAGTACATCAAATAATTTTTCCCTTGCTTCCTGGAATGGTTGTTTTTTTTAACCAATCATGCTTCCCTGCTGTGATTGTTCAACTGGGAAAATCCCTTTTTCCACAGGAAAGCAAATAAATTTGATTGGAAGGAATCTAAATGTTTTTTGGGGGAAAATGTCGTTATGTCATTTAAGATTGCTTGTGCATTGAAATAATTGCTTTTTGTCTTTGAATTTCAGGGTGATACAATCAAAGACTTTTTCAGTGGACATTGCTGATCTAGTTGAAAGTGGGTACTGGCCAGCAACAGTCAATTTTAGAACCTTGTATGCAATGGATTGGTTCACTAAATATGAGGATCTCAAGATTGCGGCTCTGGGAATGTCACGGCAAGCTTTTGTTAGCATGCCTGAACATTGCACAAAAGTCTTAGGTCGGTGAGTATAAAATGGAAGTAATTACCCACTGCTTTCAATATGTTTCCCATATATTTACTATAATATAGTGTTGCATTTTTTTGGATTTGGTCTTTTTCTAGCAGATTGTTAAGATATGTTGGGATACCATGGAAAATGTATTACTGGAATAGACCTATGCCAAATTTGAAGTTGAGTCTTAGGTGCAGCATTCAGTGCCCTGTGTGCACACCCTCCATGTTGGCTTTTGCAGTGGATGGGATCCGTAAACTATATGGCTTTAAGAGCCAACCAGGGTAGAAACTTTAGAGTGCAATAAACAGTACATTTGTAAATATGTATATATTTTTGTATGTTTGAGACTTGATTGATTTTTTTGTTCTGGCCAAGGATTCTGAGGAGTCTTCCTTGGTTGACTAAAGACGACAAGAGCACATCCATAAGACGACAAAACACATAAAGTTATATTACATTGTCCCTTATTTTACGACACAAAGTTTTCTTGTACCCTACCAAATTTTGTTATGAAAAATGATGTTTGGAAAGTAGAAAACAAAAACCCCACCACCTTCTGAATTGATCCTTCTCCTACGCACCTGTCTCATGAAATAGATGTGCAAAGTTTTCCTCTGTTATGATGACCCCATCAAACATCATGTTAGCAATATTTACACCTTTAATCTATACTGTTTATTTCTGTCTACATGTGTGAATTTGCCTTCATTAGTTTTAGAAAAGAGTGATGTTGTATCGGTCAGTGGGCGGCAGCACGAGACTCCGCAAACTAGTCTGTAAGTAGACGAAGGCATTGAGGTTGCCGGCGGCCATCATGGTTTTTTGCTTAAGGGACTGAAAATGTTCCGTGCAGAAATATTTGCATTTCCCTTATATCTACAAAAAGTGCTTGCTTCACAGACTGCAGTTTTGTTTTTCTCCGATGTGGTGTGCAAATACTAGCCGTATCTGCAAAGGGTTGTGCGGCATTAACATTTTGTGCTCGGATTTTGTTTTGACAGACTGTGCAAAGGACCTTGAGAACATCACCACTCTACAGGAAGGCACAGTCCAGTAATGAGTGTCAGATGTTCAGCAGTGGACGACAGGTACTGTGGAAAAAATGTATGTCATTGTTGCACAATGTCCTTTGACTCTGTCTTCATAATTTAACACTATGGTTTGTTTGTGTCCTTCAGTTCTTTCAAGTGAAGCTGTACCACTGTGCTCCAGCTCCACACTCCCTCCTGCAGCCTCCGCTCCTGATGCTAACCTCCTGTCTCCATCACACCAAGCAGCAAACCTGGAGCGACAGAACTTTCTCCATAGCTGCCCCCTCCCTCTGAAACCCCCCTCTCCCAAACACTATTTTTGTAGTTTTTAAACTCTTTTTTGCATGAGAATTTTTTTTATTTCCAGCAACTGCCTTAATGTAATTTTTGTGCATAATAAATTACATCGATCATAGCATATTGTGATTTCCTTGCACTTCTACACCATGTTATTGGCAGATAAGATGCTGATTGAGTTAAAGCAGCGAATGCTCTGCATTAAGCAAAATACACACAAAAGGATCAAATGGATTTGAAGTACAATGGGCACATTACATTCTGTAGAGAGTACCTCAGCTACTGAAGTCAGAAAATTACTTTCTTTATCTGAGGTTTCAGTCATTTATAGTCACAGCAAAGCACACAGGTCTAGTTGTCTAAGTGGCGCCCATATCATATTGTTTAAGATGTGTAACATCAAGCTTGTGTGTCAGTGCTAAATACATCCAGTCATAAGTCAGAGTCCACCCTCTTGTTTACACAAAAAAATTAGGTGACCCAGATGTTTGAGAAACACAATGAGAAACATTTTTAACATCAAAGAAATGAACACAGAGTATAGCAATAGATGTTTCACTTTAAATCAGTAGCTGGTAAGCGGCAGCCTAACTTATTCATACACATTAATACTACAATGAATGAGGCAGGGGTTTCTATCAGAAATCATTTCTGGGACATTACTTTAAAAGATCTCCAGTATAAGCAAATATGTTCTAAAATTGGTCTACATCCAAGTGTGAGGCTGACCCACCACTTGGAGTTAAGATATAGTCCAGGTATGAACAGTCGAAACCTCAAATCACAACCAGTACGGTATGGTTCAGGTGACAGTAGGTGGAAGGTGAAGGTCATTTCCATGAGCTCAAGAGAAACATAATGTGACGTCTAAGTAGTTCATATTTGGGTCCTCTTAAAACATGCACCCACTAGGTACTCTATACTGTAATCCTGAAAATCAGGGACCATGCTGCATTGGGGTCTAGGGGAAGGGAGAAGCTATGTTAAAAATCAAAGGGAAGACTGATATGAAAAGTGTTTCACAAGGAAAATTAGGTCTACACTTGCCCAAATTGAAGTCAGATGGATACTATAGATTTATACAGAGTCAATGTCATTGGTAGTGAAAGTAGAAAATGAATACACTAAGATACATACAGGGTTAGGGTTAGGGTTGGGGGGGGGGGGGTGTGACGACCCGCCCTATTCTCCCTCTGATTGGCTAGTAATCCTTATTGGCGCCAGAGCTATGTATTGGTGTTTAGGAATGAGGAGTGTCAGAGTTAGAGTCAGGGGTTAGCCAATCAGTACCAGAGTAGGGGGCGGGCATTGTCATCATCGCGGGAATCCTGACACTCTCCACAACAGCTGATGCTCCTGGACAGGTATGGGCCGAGCAATGATGAATTTTAATATTTCAGTATTGAAAAGTATTTGGCATTTGTTAATAATTATCATGGAGCAGAGTTTATATTGGTTCCTAACGTTTCAGTTTGGTGTGAAACGTTAGGAATGTGTAGAATATGTATAGTGTGTATGTGTATACTAACTTGAATGTGAAATCTCAACATATAGCTCAGTCATAAACACCACATTTAAAGCATAGATCAAATTAAGTTGTATGGATGTATTTTATTCATATATATTGAAAATAATGAATATGCTAGTATGCACCACAAAACATTACTCTGATATTAATGTGTTTTTGTTCTATTGAGGTTGGAGTAACCAGCATCCCTCCACTCACCAACCCTCCATCATCCCTGCCAACCAGCCACCCATCAGCCAACTGACCGCTTGTCCTCTCAACCAACCCTCCACCAGTCCTGACATGCAGCCTCCCAGTGCTATGTTGAATCAGGGTATGTTGTGGTGACATTTTTAGATAACAAACACAATAACGTTGTATTTTTACTAAGGTGTTACACAAGTAAATAATACATACATGTAGGTCAGAGTAACTAACCATGGAAATCTTCCTAAAGATGATTGATGTTTGTGAACTTTGTTTCTACAATTGTCATGACATTACATCACATTATGTAAATTGAAATTTGTTTTGCTAGAGTTGTGATATTGTGGTAATAAATTGGAGTATTATATTCATATATATATATGAGTGTGTGAATGGATATGATCCCTAAAACTGAGCTCACCATACATTTACGTTTACTCTTTAGACTTTTTTATCTTTTCACATGTTTTTAGTGGATTTGGACTCACAAACATATGTCGTAGGGCGACAAAAGTGAGAAATGTGAGCAGCAGAGTTGGTGTTTGTGCACCGTTATCTTTCCCTCAGATTCTGGGACTATATTAAAGAAGCTGTGCAATTCTTTTATATAATCATCCGTTTATAGACATCAATTTGGCCCGGGACAAGCGTGATTACTAGCAATTTCCACTGTACAAACATTTTTAAGGAGGCAGTACAAAATTTGACAGAGCCGGCTCACAATGATTTAATTTATTATCAAGGGCAGCAGGGCTCCATCTAATTGGCCAAATATATTGACATGCAGAGCGTGAATACATGGCACATTGAACACCATTTATCGCAGTCCAAGCAGTCTTTTGTGATATGTATATCGCCCATGTTGATATCGCGATGACTGTAATTTTTAGATATCTTGTACAACCCTAGTTTCTATGATTTAAAACCCATAAGCATGATTAGTTTTTTTCCCTGTTCTAAAGCCAAATAAGGTTTGCTTCCATCTAGTGGTTATTTTTTTTCCAACCAGCTGACTAGTTAATGGGTTTGAAGTCATCAGCGGATAATGAGATGAAATGTTGCTGGTCATCAACGTAATCATGTTATTTTTGCTGATGATAAAGCCAAGGGGAATCATGTAAAGTTAAAAGTGCGCAGGAAGGAACCCTGTGGAACCCCAAACACTGATTGTTTTTTGTTGGAGTGGAAGTCGACTGTTGATCGATTAGTTGTTGCAGCCCTAGATTGACACACCCAGTTTTTTTGCATTTCCAGTAGGTTCCCATGATCTCCATGATGCATGTGCTAAATGCATAGCTCTGGTAGGAGTATTAGGATGTTCACTGACAATTGATTATCAAATTATCAATTTGAGAGGCCAAATTGTGAAATGCCAAGTTTTTCCAAGTGGACCAACGTAGGTGGTGTACGGTTTCTGATGAGACTGGGTTGGAATATGAAATCCAAATAATTTTTTGTCCTAAATTCAAGGATTAATTGAAAAGTAGAGACTATAAATAAAACGTGATGTGGAAGCTGAAGATGGTTTATTCAGGACAAAATGGTGTCCCCATATTGGAGTAAAACATTCGTGTGTATGTATCTGTGTGTGTGTGTGTTTGTCCATATGTGTGTGTGGAACCTCTCAAACAACTTTACACATAAATTATACTTGACACTGATGTAATTTTATGGCACTTACCACCAGGAGACACGCAGACATGTAGGATTTGTGTAGACAAAATAACTGAGATGTCATTTTTAGAATCAACCATGTACTGTATGTGTTTCTGATCGAGAAAGCTCCATTTACATTGATGTGCATGGGACTATTAAAGGCTGCACTAGTTGTTGAAACTTCCCTGTGATAAAACGCTAAGTCTATTAATTCAAGAAACACTGTGTGAAAGACCAGACATTTATCTACAAAATGAGCCAATTGTTGAAAAAGAGACCAGATGAAAATCCAGTGCATGATGGCACCTCTCAGGCAGGGTCACAAAGGAACCCAGAATAAAAGTCTCAGATTACTCTGAATCTTTTAACTGAAACAAGTTCTACTTCTTCTTTGTTTGGTTTATTGGAAGATGGCAACCAACGTCAAGGTGAACTAGTGCCATCCACTGGATCTGCCTCTTCTTCCTCCGCTTCACTAACTAGCAGCTAGGTCTTAAATGACTAAGTTTATTCGACAAAATGCTGAAATTGCTGAATATTTAGAAAAGTAGAAATCATAGATTCTTATGAATTACCTTTGTGTTGTATTTATTTTTTAAAAATTCAATCAAAACTTTCCGATTCTTGTTCATTGAAATACAAAGGACAGGAAATGATTAAAAAGGTCAAAGGAGTGTTTACTCCTTTGACCTTTGGAATAATTCCTTTGGAGTCAACACTCCTCTGATCATAATGACTTCATCATATATAACCGGTACTGCACTTTATTTACTTGCCAACCACTGAACAAAGAAGAAGAAGAGCTTATATTCTTAAGCAAGATGGCAACAATGAACAGGTTACCAAGAAACACCCAGGACCATCTGCTCCAAAATGAACAACATTATCCAGGCAGACATGAGGTGTCGACCATTAAGTGGGAGACTTCCTGTTGTGCAGCGACAAGCGCTAATATTAAGCAGCTTCAGCAGGCCCTTGACTGTATGGAGGAAAAATACAAAGCAGAAAATGCACAGAAGGAGATCCTGAAAACATTACTTCAGAAGCTTATCACCAGTTCCCAAAGTGAGCCCTCCATTCAACAGATCGCAGAGGGATCACTCTTTCAAAAGAAGGCAGAGCTTTTAAAGGATCTAGTCTCTCAAAAGAAGTCCATTATTGAAGAAAAGAACCAAACTATTCTGTGTCTCAACACTAAGATCACAGAGTTAGAGCATTGCAACAACCAGCTGAAGCAATCTGCCTTCTTTCCTTTTCCGCCTGCCGAGAGCCACCCAGTTGACTTTGACCAGGAAGAGCTCATGCACAAACAAATCCAGGACCTCAAAAAGCAGCTTCAAATGGAGCTGAACAAGTCTGCGGCTTCTGCAGATATAATCAAAGTCATGGAGATGGAGTACCAGAACTTGATTTCTAATATAGAACAATTCATAAATACTTGCAGAGTTAAGAACTTGAAGCTCATAGATTTGTCTGAAAAAGACAAGGCGGAGATCATGGAGAGAGTTACTGTGAAGATGCAAAAGGATAAACAAAAGATCTCCAAGGATGAACAAAGGTTCTCAGAGTATGAACAGAAGATCTCTGAGTACAAACAGAAGATCTCCAAGGATACTCAGAAGATATCTCAGTATGAACAGAAGATCTCCAAGGATACTCAGATGATATCGGAGTATGAACAAAAGATCTCTAAACAAAATATGTATGAACAGAAAATGTCAGAGTACGAACAGAAGATCTCAAGATGTGTCCGATTGACCCAAGATCGATTGGACAAAGAATTCAATTTATCAGACCTTGAAACTGATGTCTCAGTTGATGAACCAGAGGTCTCAGATGATGAATCTGATGTCTCAGACAATGACTTTGAAGTTTCAGACTATATTCCAAAGGTCTCAAATGTTGAGCCAAAGGTCTTACTCCAAAAACCACCTATCCCACCCCATAATTCAAAGGTCTCAGCCCACAGGCCAAAGGTCTCAGATGGTAAACCAGAGGTCTCAGATGATGAACCAGAGGTCTCAGATGATGAACCAGAGGTCTCAGATGGTGAACCAGAGGTCTCAGATGATGAACCAGAGGTCTCAGATGGTGAAAAACAAGAGACAAAAAATAACAAAAAAGGGTGGAAAAGATTTACACATCACCTCAAATCATGGAAGTGGAAGAAAAGAAATAGAGTTGGAGCAATAGTTGGAAGACGCCTTTGGGGGGGATGAGACGAGTTACATCTTCAAGCATCTCCAGCCAAGCTGCAGCTTTCACCGCCTCTTGGAGGACCTTGACCTGGTCTTACATGATGCTTGCTGCTCTGGGTTTGTACCCTCAGGGTTGATGCACTTATTGTAAGTCGCATTGGATAAAAGTGTCAGCTAAATGACGTGTAATGTAATGACTGCAAATCTTAATTGTGACTAGACGCTCTGACTGTGCTTCTGTGGATTTTCTCTGTGTCCTCTTACAAATGATTCTATATTTTTTCAATCAATAAAAAACATATTTATTGAATTTATACCTTTGTATATTATGTACATTCCTGTATTGACACTTATACACACATTTATATATATATATATATATATATATATACACATATATAGATAGATAGATGTATTACAACAGCATGTCAATATATATATTGTATATATACTGTATATACAGTATATATATTAATAAATTGTAATATTACTGTTATTTTTATTTGTTTAATTGAAAAGACTATCTTGCTGTTTCTTCAGCTTACTGTTAATTTATATTTTAGGAATGTAGTCAAATTAGTTTTGTATGTATGGTACATACATTAATTAAAAACCCTTCAAACCCTAACACCTTGTGTGATTGTGTGAACTGCTGAAACCATTTGCTGCTGGAATTGTTTGCTGAATTTTATATATAAATTATATAATTGATTTAGCCCTTGCCTTATACAGTATGTCTATCATATCTATAAAGTAATACAAAATAAAAAAATTAAAATTCAAGTAGACAGCAGATTTGTTTTTATTCATCGCTATTACAGAGCACATGAAGACTCACAAACATATGTCGTAGGGCGACAAAAGTGAGAAATGTGAGCAGCAGAGTTGGTGTTTGTGCACCGTTATCTTTCCCTCAGATTCTGGGACTATATTAAAGAAGCTGTGCAATTCTTTTACATAATCATCCGTTTATAGACATCAATTTGGCCCGGGACAAGCGTGATTACTAGCAATTTCCACTGTACAAACATTTTTAAGGAGGCAGTACGAAATTTGACAGAGCCGGCTCACAATGATTTAATTTATTATCAAGGGCAGCAGGGCTCCATCTAATTGGCCAAATATATTGGCATGCAGAGCGTGAATACATGGCACATTGAACACCATTTATCGCAGTCCAAGCAGTCTTTTGTGATATGTATATCGCCCATGTTGATATCGCGATGACCGTAATTTTTAGATATCTTGTACAACCCTAGTTTCTATGATTTAAAACCCATAAGCATGATCAGTTTTTTTCCCTGTTCTAAAGCCAAATAAGGTTTGCTTCCATCTAGTGGTTATTTTTTTTCCAACCAGCTGACTAGTTAATGGGTTTGAAGTCATCAGCGGATAATGAGATGAAATGTTGCTGGTCATCAACTTAATCATGTTATTTTTGCTGATGATAAAGCCAAGGGGAATCATGTAAATTAAAAGTGCACCGGAAGGAATCCTGTGGAACCCCAAACACTGATTGTTTTTTGTTGGAGTGGAAGTCGACTGTTGATCGATTAGTTGTTGCAGCCCTAGATTGACACACCCAGTTTTTTTGCATTTCCAGTAGGTTCCCATGATGCATGTGCTAAATGCATAGCTCTGGTAGGAGTATTAGGATGTTCACTGACAATTGATTATCAAATTATCAATTTGAGAGGCCAAATTGTGAAATGCCAAGTTTTTCCAAGTGGACCAATGATGAGACTGGGTTGGAATATGAAATCCAAATAATTTTTTGTCCTAAATTCAAGGATTAATTGAAAAGTAGAGACTATAATTAAAACGTGATGTGGAAGCTGAAGATGGTTTATTCAGGACAAAATGGTGTCCCCATATTGGAGTAAAACATTTGTGTGTATGTATCTGTGTGTGTGTGTGTGTTTGTCCATATGTTTGTGTGTGTGTGTGTGTGGAACCTCTCAAACAACTTTACACATAAATTATACTTGACACTGGTGTAATTTTATGACACTTACCACCAGGAGACACGCAGACATGTAGGATTTGTGTAGACAAAATAACTGAGATGTCATTTTTAGAATCAACCATGTACTGTATGTGTTTCTGATTGAGAAAGCTCCATTTACATTGATGTGCATGGGACTATTAAAGGCTGCACTAGTTGTTGAAACTTCCCTGTGATAAAACGCTAAGTCTATTAATTCAAGAAACACTGTGTGAAAGACCAGACATTTATCTACAAAATGAGCCAATTGTTGAAAAAGAGACCAGATGAAAATCCAGTGCATGATGGCACCTCTCAGGCAGGGTCACAAAGGAACCCAGAATAAAAGTCTCAGATTACTCTGAATCTTTTAACTGAAACAAGTTCTACTTCTTCTTTGTTTGGTTTATTGGAAGATGGCAACCAACGTCAAGGTGAACTAGTGCCATCCACTGGATCTGCCTCTTCTTCCTCCGCTTCACTAACTAGCAGCTAGGTCTTAAATGACTAAGTTTATTCGACAAAATGCTGAAATTGCTGAATATTTAGAAAAGTAGAAATCATAGATTCTTATGAATTACCTTTGTGTTGTATTTATTTTTTAAAAATTCAATCAAAACTTTCCGATTCTTGTTCATTGAAATACAAAGGACAGGAAATGATTAAAAAGGTCAAAGGAGTGTTTACTCCTTTGACCTTTGGAATAATTCCTTTGGAGTCAACACTCCTCTGATCATAATGACTTCATCATATATAACCGGTACTGCACTTTATTTACTTGCCAACCACTGAACAAAGAAGAAGAAGAGCTTATATTCTTAAGCAAGATGGCAACAATGAACAGGTTACCAAGAAACACCCAGGACCATCTGCTCCAAAATGAACAACATTATCCAGGCAGACATGAGGTGTCGACCATTAAGGGGGAGACTTCCTGTTGTGCAGCGACAAGCGCTAATATTAAGCAGCTTCAGCAGGCCCTTGACTGTATGGAGGAAAAATACAAAGCAGAAAATGCACAGAAGGAGATCCTGAAAACATTACTTCAGAAGCTTATCACCAGTTCCCAAAGTGAGCCCTCCATTCAACAGATCGCAGAGGGATCACTCTTTCAAAAGAAGGCAGAGCTTTTAAAGGATCTAGTCTCTCAAAAGAAGTCCATTATTGAAGAAAAGAACCAAACTATTCTGTGTCTCAACACTAAGATCACAGAGTTAGAGCATTGCAACAACCAGCTGAAGCAATCATGCCTTCTTTCCTTTTCCGCCTGCCGAGAGCCACCCAGTTGACTTTGACCAGGAAGAGCTCATGCACAAACAAATCCAGGACCTCAAAAAGCAGCTTCAAATGGAGCTGAACAAGTCTGCGGCTTCTGCAGATATAATCAAAGTCATGGAGATGGAGTACCAGAACTTGATTTCTAATATAGAACAATTCATAAATACTTGCAGAGTTAAGAACTTGAAGCTCATAGATTTGTCTGAAAAAGACAAGGCGGAGATCATGGAGAGAGTTACTGTGAAGATGCAAAAGGATAAACAAAAGATCTCCAAGGATGAACAAAGGTTCTCAGAGTATGAACAGAAGATCTCTGAGTACAAACAGAAGATCTCCAAGGATACTCAGAAGATATCTCAGTATGAACAGAAGATCTCCAAGGATACTCAGATGATATCGGAGTATGAACAAAAGATCTCTAAACAAAATATGTATGAACAGAAAATGTCAGAGTACGAACAGAAGATCTCAAGATGTGTCCGATTGACCCAAGATCGATTGGACAAAGAATTCAATTTATCAGACCTTGAAACTGATGTCTCAGATGATGAACCAGAGGTCAAAGTTGATGAACCAGAGGTCTCAGATGATGAATCTGATGTCTCAGACAATGACTTTGAAGTTTCAGACTATATTCCAAAGGTCTCAAATGTTGAGCCAAAGGTCTTACTCCAAAAACCACCTATCCCACCCCATAATTCAAAGGTCTCAGCCCATAGGCCAAAGGTCTCAGATGGTAAACCAGAGGTCTCAGATGATGAACCAGAGGTCTCAGATGATGAACCAGAGGTCTCAGATGGTGAACCAGAGGTCTCAGATGGTGAACCAGAGGTCTCAGATGGTGAAAAACAAGAGACAAAAAATAACAAAAAAGGGTGGAAAAGATTTACACATCACCTCAAATCATGGAAGTGGAAGAAAAGAAATAGAGTTGGAGCAATAGTTGGAAGACGCCTTTGGGGGGGATGAGACGAGTTACATCTTCAAGCATCTCCAGCCAAGCTGCCGCTTTCACCGCCTCTTGGAGGACCTTGACCTGGTCTTACATGATGCTTGCTGCTCTGGGTTTGTACCCTCACGGTTGATGCACTTATTGTAAGTCGCATTGGATAAAAGTGTCAGCTAAATGACGTGTAATGTAATGACTGCAAATCTTAATTGTGACTAGACGCTCTGACTGTGCTTCTGTGGATTTTCTCTGTGTCCTCTTACAAATGATTCTATATTTTTTCAATCAATAAAAAACATATTTATTGAATTTATACCTTTGTATATTATGTACATTCCTGTATTGACACTTATACACACATTTATATATATATATATATATATATATATATATATACACATATATAGATAGATAGATGTATTACAACAGCATGTCAATATATATATTGTATATATACTGTATATACAGTATATATATTAATAAATTGTAATATTACTGTTATTTTTATTTGTTTAATTGAAAAGACTATCTTGCTGTTTCTTCAGCTTACTGTTAATTTATATTTTAGGAATGTAGTCAAATTAGTTTTGTATGTATGGTACATACATTAATTAAAAACCCTTCAAACCCTAACACCTTGTGTGATTGTGTGAACTGCTGAAACCATTTGCTGCTGGAATTGTTTGCTGAATTTTATATATAAATTATATAATTGATTTAGCCCTTGCCTTATACAGTATGTCTATCATATCTATAAAGTAATACAAAATAAAAAAATTAAAATTCAAGTAGACAGCAGATTTGTTTTTATTCATCGCTATTACAGAGCACATGAAGACTCACAAACATATGTCGTAGGGCGACAAAAGTGAGAAATGTGAGCAGCAGAGTTGGTGTTTGTGCACCGTTATCTTTCCCTCAGATTCTGGGACTATATTAAAGAAGCTGTGCAATTCTTTTACATAATCATCCGTTTATAGACATCAATTTGGCCCGGGACAAGCGTGATTACTAGCAATTTCCACTGTACAAACATTTTTAAGGAGGCAGTACGAAATTTGACAGAGCCGGCTCACAATGATTTAATTTATTATCAAGGGCAGCAGGGCTCCATCTAATTGGCCAAATATATTGGCATGCAGAGCGTGAATACATGGCACATTGAACACCATTTATCGCAGTCCAAGCAGTCTTTTGTGATATGTATATCGCCCATGTTGATATCGCGATGACCGTAATTTTTAGATATCTTGTACAACCCTAGTTTCTATGATTTAAAACCCATAAGCATGATCAGTTTTTTTCCCTGTTCTAAAGCCAAATAAGGTTTGCTTCCATCTAGTGGTTATTTTTTTTCCAACCAGCTGACTAGTTAATGGGTTTGAAGTCATCAGCGGATAATGAGATGAAATGTTGCTGGTCATCAACTTAATCATGTTATTTTTGCTGATGATAAAGCCAAGGGGAATCATGTAAATTAAAAGTGCACCGGAAGGAATCCTGTGGAACCCCAAACACTGATTGTTTTTTGTTGGAGTGGAAGTCGACTGTTGATCGATTAGTTGTTGCAGCCCTAGATTGACACACCCAGTTTTTTTGCATTTCCAGTAGGTTCCCATGATGCATGTGCTAAATGCATAGCTCTGGTAGGAGTATTAGGATGTTCACTGACAATTGATTATCAAATTATCAATTTGAGAGGCCAAATTGTGAAATGCCAAGTTTTTCCAAGTGGACCAATGATGAGACTGGGTTGGAATATGAAATCCAAATAATTTTTTGTCCTAAATTCAAGGATTAATTGAAAAATAGAGACTATAATTAAAACGTGATGTGGAAGCTGAAGATGGTTTATTCAGGACAAAATGGTGTCCCCATATTGGAGTAAAACATTTGTGTGTATGTATCTGTGTGTGTGTGTGTGTTTGTCCATATGTTAGTGTGTGTGTGTGTGTGGAACCTCTCAAACAACTTTACACATAAATTATACTTGACACTGGTGTAATTTTATGACACTTACCACCAGGAGACACGCAGACATGTAGGATTTGTGTAGACAAAATAACTGAGATGTCATTTTTAGAATCAACCATGTACTGTATGTGTTTCTGATTGAGAAAGCTCCATTTACATTGATGTGCATGGGACTATTAAAGGCTGCACTAGTTGTTGAAACTTCCCTGTGATAAAACGCTAAGTCTATTAATTCAAGAAACACTGTGTGAAAGACCAGACATTTATCTACAAAATGAGCCAATTGTTGAAAAAGAGACCAGATGAAAATCCAGTGCATGATGGCACCTCTCAGGCAGGGTCACAAAGGAACCCAGAATAAAAGTCTCAGATTACTCTGAATCTTTTAACTGAAACAAGTTCTACTTCTTCTTTGTTTGGTTTATTGGAAGATGGCAACCAACGTCAAGGTGAACTAGTGCCATCCACTGGATCTGCCTCTTCTTCCTCCGCTTCACTAACTAGCAGCTAGGTCTTAAATGACTAAGTTTATTCGACAAAATGCTGAAATTGCTGAATATTTAGAAAAGTAGAAATCATAGATTCTTATGAATTACCTTTGTGTTGTATTTATTTTTTAAAAATTCAATCAAAACTTTCCGATTCTTGTTCATTGAAATACAAAGGACAGGAAATGATTAAAAAGGTCAAAGGAGTGTTTACTCCTTTGACCTTTGGAATAATTCCTTTGGAGTCAACACTCCTCTGATCATAATGACTTCATCATATATAACCGGTACTGCACTTTATTTACTTGCCAACCACTGAACAAAGAAGAAGAAGAGCTTATATTCTTAAGCAAGATGGCAACAATGAACAGGTTACCAAGAAACACCCAGGACCATCTGCTCCAAAATGAACAACATTATCCAGGCAGACATGAGGTGTCGACCATTAAGTGGGAGACTTCCTGTTGTGCAGCGACAAGCGCTAATATTAAGCAGCTTCAGCAGGCCCTTGACTGTATGGAGGAAAAATACAAAGCAGAAAATGCACAGAAGGAGATCCTGAAAACATTACTTCAGAAGCTTATCACCAGTTCCCAAAGTGAGCCCTCCATTCAACAGATCGCAGAGGGATCACTCTTTCAAAAGAAGGCAGAGCTTTTAAAGGATCTAGTCTCTCAAAAGAAGTCCATTATTGAAGAAAAGAACCAAACTATTCTGTGTCTCAACACTAAGATCACAGAGTTAGAGCATTGCAACAACCAGCTGAAGCAATCTGCCTTCTTTCCTTTTCCGCCTGCCGAGAGCCACCCAGTTGACTTTGACCAGGAAGAGCTCATGCACAAACAAATCCAGGACCTCAAAAAGCAGCTTCAAATGGAGCTGAACAAGTCTGCGGCTTCTGCAGATATAATCAAAGTCATGGAGATGGAGTACCAGAACTTGATTTCTAATATAGAACAATTCATAAATACTTGCAGAGTTAAGAACTTGAAGCTCATAGATTTGTCTGAAAAAGACAAGGCGGAGATCATGGAGAGAGTTACTGTGAAGATGCAAAAGGATAAACAAAAGATCTCCAAGGATGAACAAAGGTTCTCAGAGTATGAACAGAAGATCTCTGAGTACAAACAGAAGATCTCCAAGGATACTCAGAAGATATCTCAGTATGAACAGAAGATCTCCAAGGATACTCAGATGATATCGGAGTATGAACAAAAGATCTCTAAACAAAATATGTATGAACAGAAAATGTCAGAGTACGAACAGAAGATCTCAAGATGTGTCCGATTGACCCAAGATCGATTGGACAAAGAATTCAATTTATCAGACCTTGAAACTGATGTCTCAGATGATGAACCAGAGGTCAAAGTTGATGAACCAGAGGTCTCAGATGATGAATCTGATGTCTCAGACAATGACTTTGAAGTTTCAGACTATATTCCAAAGGTCTCAAATGTTGAGCCAAAGGTCTTACTCCAAAAACCACCTATCCCACCCCATAATTCAAAGGTCTCAGCCCACAGGCCAAAGGTCTCAGATGGTAAACCAGAGGTCTCAGATGATGAACCAGAGGTCTCAGATGATGAACCAGAGGTCTCAGATGATGAACCAGAGGTCTCAGATGGTGAACCAGAGGTCTCAGATGGTGAAAAACAAGAGACAAAAAATAACAAAAAAGGGTGGAAAAGATTTACACATCACCTCAAATCATGGAAGTGGAAGAAAAGAAATAGAGTTGGAGCAATAGTTGGAAGACGCCTTTGGGGGGGATGAGACGAGTTACATCTTCAAGCATCTCCAGCCAAGCTGCCGCTTTCACCGCCTCTTGGAGGACCTTGACCTGGTCTTACATGATGCTTGCTGCTCTGGGTTTGTACCCTCACGGTTGATGCACTTATTGTAAGTCGCATTGGATAAAAGTGTCAGCTAAATGACGTGTAATGTAATGACTGCAAATCTTAATTGTGACTAGACGCTCTGACTGTGCTTCTGTGGATTTTCTCTGTGTCCTCTTACAAATGATTCTATATTTTTTCAATCAATAAAAAACATATTTATTGAATTTATACCTTTGTATATTATGTACATTCCTGTATTGACACTTATACACACATTTATATATATATATATATATATATATATATATATATACACATATATAGATAGATAGATGTATTACAACAGCATGTCAATATATATATTGCATATATACTGTATATACAGTATATATATTAATAAATTGTAATATTACTGTTATTTTTATTTGTTTAATTGAAAAGACTATCTTGCTGTTTCTTCAGCTTACTGTTAATTTATATTTTAGGAATGTAGTCAAATTAGTTTTGTATGTATGGTACATACATTAATTAAAAACCCTTCAAACCCTAACACCTTGTGTGATTGTGTGAACTGCTGAAACCATTTGCTGCTGGAATTGTTTGCTGAATTTTATATATAAATTATATAATTGATTTAGCCCTTGCCTTATACAGTATGTCTATCATATCTATAAAGTAATACAAAATAAAAAAATTAAAATTCAAGTAGACAGCAGATTTGTTTTTATTCATCGCTATTACAGAGCACATGAAGACTCACAAAAATATGTCGTAGGGCGACAAAAGTGAGAAATGTGAGCAGCAGAGTTGGTGTTTGTGCACCGTTATCTTTCCCTCAGATTCTGGGACTATATTAAAGAAGCTGTGCAATTCTTTTACTGTATGTGTTTCTGATTGAGAAAGCTCCATTTACATTGATGTGCATGGGACTATTAAAGGCTGCACTAGTTGTTGAAACTTCCCTGTGATAAAACGCTAAGTCTATTAATTCAAGAAACACTGTGTGAAAGACCAGACATTTATCTACAAAATGAGCCAATTGTTGAAAAAGAGACCAGATGAAAATCCAGTGCATGATGGCACCTCTCAGGCAGGGTCACAAAGGAACCCAGAATAAAAGTCTCAGATTACTCTGAATCTTTTAACTGAAACAAGTTCTACTTCTTCTTTGTTTGGTTTATTGGAAGATGGCAACCAACGTCAAGGTGAACTAGTGCCATCCACTGGATCTGCCTCTTCTTCCTCCGCTTCACTAACTAGCAGCTAGGTCTTAAATGACTAAGTTTATTCGACAAAATGCTGAAATTGCTGAATATTTAGAAAAGTAGAAATCATAGATTCTTATGAATTACCTTTGTGTTGTATTTATTTTTTAAAAATTCAATCAAAACTTTCCGATTCTTGTTCATTGAAATACAAAGGACAGGAAATGATTAAAAAGGTCAAAGGAGTGTTTACTCCTTTGACCTTTGGAATAATTCCTTTGGAGTCAACACTCCTCTGATCATAATGACTTCATCATATATAACCGGTACTGCACTTTATTTACTTGCCAACCACTGAACAAAGAAGAAGAAGAGCTTATATTCTTAAGCAAGATGGCAACAATGAACAGGTTACCAAGAAACACCCAGGACCATCTGCTCCAAAATGAACAACATTATCCAGGCAGACATGAGGTGTCGACCATTAAGTGGGAGACTTCCTGTTGTGCAGCGACAAGCGCTAATATTAAGCAGCTTCAGCAGGCCCTTGACTGTATGGAGGAAAAATACAAAGCAGAAAATGCACAGAAGGAGATCCTGAAAACATTACTTCAGAAGCTTATCACCAGTTCCCAAAGTGAGCCCTCCATTCAACAGATCGCAGAGGGATCACTCTTTCAAAAGAAGGCAGAGCTTTTAAAGGATCTAGTCTCTCAAAAGAAGTCCATTATTGAAGAAAAGAACCAAACTATTCTGTGTCTCAACACTAAGATCACAGAGTTAGAGCATTGCAACAACCAGCTGAAGCAATCTGCCTTCTTTCCTTTTCCGCCTGCCGAGAGCCACCCAGTTGACTTTGACCAGGAAGAGCTCATGCACAAACAAATCCAGGACCTCAAAAAGCAGCTTCAAATGGAGCTGAACAAGTCTGCGGCTTCTGCAGATATAATCAAAGTCATGGAGATGGAGTACCAGAACTTGATTTCTAATATAGAACAATTCATAAATACTTGCAGAGTTAAGAACTTGAAGCTCATAGATTTGTCTGAAAAAGACAAGGCGGAGATCATGGAGAGAGTTACTGTGAAGATGCAAAAGGATAAACAAAAGATCTCCAAGGATGAACAAAGGTTCTCAGAGTATGAACAGAAGATCTCTGAGTACAAACAGAAGATCTCCAAGGATACTCAGAAGATATCTCAGTATGAACAGAAGATCTCCAAGGATACTCAGATGATATCGGAGTATGAACAAAAGATCTCTAAACAAAATATGTATGAACAGAAAATGTCAGAGTACGAACAGAAGATCTCAAGATGTGTCCGATTGACCCAAGATCGATTGGACAAAGAATTCAATTTATCAGACCTTGAAACTGATGTCTCAGATGATGAACCAGAGGTCAAAGTTGATGAACCAGAGGTCTCAGATGATGAATCTGATGTCTCAGACAATGACTTTGAAGTTTCAGACTATATTCCAAAGGTCTCAAATGTTGAGCCAAAGGTCTTACTCCAAAAACCACCTATCCCACCCCATAATTCAAAGGTCTCAGCCCACAGGCCAAAGGTCTCAGATGGTAAACCAGAGGTCTCAGATGATGAACCAGAGGTCTCAGATGATGAACCAGAGGTCTCAGATGATGAACCAGAGGTCTCAGATGGTGAACCAGAGGTCTCAGATGGTGAAAAACAAGAGACAAAAAATAACAAAAAAGGGTGGAAAAGATTTACACATCACCTCAAATCATGGAAGTGGAAGAAAAGAAATAGAGTTGGAGCAATAGTTGGAAGACGCCTTTGGGGGGGATGAGACGAGTTACATCTTCAAGCATCTCCAGCCAAGCTGCCGCTTTCACCGCCTCTTGGAGGACCTTGACCTGGTCTTACATGATGCTTGCTGCTCTGGGTTTGTACCCTCACGGTTGATGCACTTATTGTAAGTCGCATTGGATAAAAGTGTCAGCTAAATGACGTGTAATGTAATGACTGCAAATCTTAATTGTGACTAGACGCTCTGACTGTGCTTCTGTGGATTTTCTCTGTGTCCTCTTACAAATGATTCTATATTTTTTCAATCAATAAAAAACATATTTATTGAATTTATACCTTTGTATATTATGTACATTCCTGTATTGACACTTATACACACATTTATATATATATATATATATATATATATATATATACACATATATAGATAGATAGATGTATTACAACAGCATGTCAATATATATATTGCATATATACTGTATATACAGTATATATATTAATAAATTGTAATATTACTGTTATTTTTATTTGTTTAATTGAAAAGACTATCTTGCTGTTTCTTCAGCTTACTGTTAATTTATATTTTAGGAATGTAGTCAAATTAGTTTTGTATGTATGGTACATACATTAATTAAAAACCCTTCAAACCCTAACACCTTGTGTGATTGTGTGAACTGCTGAAACCATTTGCTGCTGGAATTGTTTGCTGAATTTTATATATAAATTATATAATTGATTTAGCCCTTGCCTTATACAGTATGTCTATCATATCTATAAAGTAATACAAAATAAAAAAATTAAAATTCAAGTAGACAGCAGATTTGTTTTTATTCATCGCTATTACAGAGCACATGAAGACTCACAAAAATATGTCGTAGGGCGACAAAAGTGAGAAATGTGAGCAGCAGAGTTGGTGTTTGTGCACCGTTATCTTTCCCTCAGATTCTGGGACTATATTAAAGAAGCTGTGCAATTCTTTTACTGTATGTGTTTCTGATTGAGAAAGCTCCATTTACATTGATGTGCATGGGACTATTAAAGGCTGCACTAGTTGTTGAAACTTCCCTGTGATAAAACGCTAAGTCTATTAATTCAAGAAACACTGTGTGAAAGACCAGACATTTATCTACAAAATGAGCCAATTGTTGAAAAAGAGACCAGATGAAAATCCAGTGCATGATGGCACCTCTCAGGCAGGGTCACAAAGGAACCCAGAATAAAAGTCTCAGATTACTCTGAATCTTTTAACTGAAACAAGTTCTACTTCTTCTTTGTTTGGTTTATTGGAAGATGGCAACCAACGTCAAGGTGAACTAGTGCCATCCACTGGATCTGCCTCTTCTTCCTCCGCTTCACTAACTAGCAGCTAGGTCTTAAATGACTAAGTTTATTCGACAAAATGCTGAAATTGCTGAATATTTAGAAAAGTAGAAATCATAGATTCTTATGAATTACCTTTGTGTTGTATTTATTTTTTAAAAATTCAATCAAAACTTTCCGATTCTTGTTCATTGAAATACAAAGGACAGGAAATGATTAAAAAGGTCAAAGGAGTGTTTACTCCTTTGACCTTTGGAATAATTCCTTTGGAGTCAACACTCCTCTGATCATAATGACTTCATCATATATAACCGGTACTGCACTTTATTTACTTGCCAACCACTGAACAAAGAAGAAGAAGAGCTTATATTCTTAAGCAAGATGGCAACAATGAACAGGTTACCAAGAAACACCCAGGACCATCTGCTCCAAAATGAACAACATTATCCAGGCAGACATGAGGTGTCGACCATTAAGTGGGAGACTTCCTGTTGTGCAGCGACAAGCGCTAATATTAAGCAGCTTCAGCAGGCCCTTGACTGTATGGAGGAAAAATACAAAGCAGAAAATGCACAGAAGGAGATCCTGAAAACATTACTTCAGAAGCTTATCACCAGTTCCCAAAGTGAGCCCTCCATTCAACAGATCGCAGAGGGATCACTCTTTCAAAAGAAGGCAGAGCTTTTAAAGGATCTAGTCTCTCAAAAGAAGTCCATTATTGAAGAAAAGAACCAAACTATTCTGTGTCTCAACACTAAGATCACAGAGTTAGAGCATTGCAACAACCAGCTGAAGCAATCTGCCTTCTTTCCTTTTCCGCCTGCCGAGAGCCACCCAGTTGACTTTGACCAGGAAGAGCTCATGCACAAACAAATCCAGGACCTCAAAAAGCAGCTTCAAATGGAGCTGAACAAGTCTGCGGCTTCTGCAGATATAATCAAAGTCATGGAGATGGAGTACCAGAACTTGATTTCTAATATAGAACAATTCATAAATACTTGCAGAGTTAAGAACTTGAAGCTCATAGATTTGTCTGAAAAAGACAAGGCGGAGATCATGGAGAGAGTTACTGTGAAGATGCAAAAGGATAAACAAAAGATCTCCAAGGATGAACAAAGGTTCTCAGAGTATGAACAGAAGATCTCTGAGTACAAACAGAAGATCTCCAAGGATACTCAGAAGATATCTCAGTATGAACAGAAGATCTCCAAGGATACTCAGATGATATCGGAGTATGAACAAAAGATCTCTAAACAAAATATGTATGAACAGAAAATGTCAGAGTACGAACAGAAGATCTCAAGATGTGTCCGATTGACCCAAGATCGATTGGACAAAGAATTCAATTTATCAGACCTTGAAACTGATGTCTCAGATGATGAACCAGAGGTCAAAGTTGATGAACCAGAGGTCTCAGATGATGAATCTGATGTCTCAGACAATGACTTTGAAGTTTCAGACTATATTCCAAAGGTCTCAAATGTTGAGCCAAAGGTCTTACTCCAAAAACCACCTATCCCACCCCATAATTCAAAGGTCTCAGCCCACAGGCCAAAGGTCTCAGATGGTAAACCAGAGGTCTCAGATGATGAACCAGAGGTCTCAGATGATGAACCAGAGGTCTCAGATGATGAACCAGAGGTCTCAGATGGTGAACCAGAGGTCTCAGATGGTGAAAAACAAGAGACAAAAAATAACAAAAAAGGGTGGAAAAGATTTACACATCACCTCAAATCATGGAAGTGGAAGAAAAGAAATAGAGTTGGAGCAATAGTTGGAAGACGCCTTTGGGGGGGATGAGACGAGTTACATCTTCAAGCATCTCCAGCCAAGCTGCCGCTTTCACCGCCTCTTGGAGGACCTTGACCTGGTCTTACATGATGCTTGCTGCTCTGGGTTTGTACCCTCACGGTTGATGCACTTATTGTAAGTCGCATTGGATAAAAGTGTCAGCTAAATGACGTGTAATGTAATGACTGCAAATCTTAATTGTGACTAGACGCTCTGACTGTGCTTCTGTGGATTTTCTCTGTGTCCTCTTACAAATGATTCTATATTTTTTCAATCAATAAAAAACATATTTATTGAATTTATACCTTTGTATATTATGTACATTCCTGTATTGACACTTATACACACATTTATATATATATATATATATATATATATATATATACACATATATAGATAGATAGATGTATTACAACAGCATGTCAATATATATATTGCATATATACTGTATATACAGTATATATATTAATAAATTGTAATATTACTGTTATTTTTATTTGTTTAATTGAAAAGACTATCTTGCTGTTTCTTCAGCTTACTGTTAATTTATATTTTAGGAATGTAGTCAAATTAGTTTTGTATGTATGGTACATACATTAATTAAAAACCCTTCAAACCCTAACACCTTGTGTGATTGTGTGAACTGCTGAAACCATTTGCTGCTGGAATTGTTTGCTGAATTTTATATATAAATTATATAATTGATTTAGCCCTTGCCTTATACAGTATGTCTATCATATCTATAAAGTAATACAAAATAAAAAAATTAAAATTCAAGTAGACAGCAGATTTGTTTTTATTCATCGCTATTACAGAGCACATGAAGACTCACAAAAATATGTCGTAGGGCGACAAAAGTGAGAAATGTGAGCAGCAGAGTTGGTGTTTGTGCACCGTTATCTTTCCCTCAGATTCTGGGACTATATTAAAGAAGCTGTGCAATTCTTTTACTGTATGTGTTTCTGATTGAGAAAGCTCCATTTACATTGATGTGCATGGGACTATTAAAGGCTGCACTAGTTGTTGAAACTTCCCTGTGATAAAACGCTAAGTCTATTAATTCAAGAAACACTGTGTGAAAGACCAGACATTTATCTACAAAATGAGCCAATTGTTGAAAAAGAGACCAGATGAAAATCCAGTGCATGATGGCACCTCTCAGGCAGGGTCACAAAGGAACCCAGAATAAAAGTCTCAGATTACTCTGAATCTTTTAACTGAAACAAGTTCTACTTCTTCTTTGTTTGGTTTATTGGAAGATGGCAACCAACGTCAAGGTGAACTAGTGCCATCCACTGGATCTGCCTCTTCTTCCTCCGCTTCACTAACTAGCAGCTAGGTCTTAAATGACTAAGTTTATTCGACAAAATGCTGAAATTGCTGAATATTTAGAAAAGTAGAAATCATAGATTCTTATGAATTACCTTTGTGTTGTATTTATTTTTTAAAAATTCAATCAAAACTTTCCGATTCTTGTTCATTGAAATACAAAGGACAGGAAATGATTAAAAAGGTCAAAGGAGTGTTTACTCCTTTGACCTTTGGAATAATTCCTTTGGAGTCAACACTCCTCTGATCATAATGACTTCATCATATATAACCGGTACTGCACTTTATTTACTTGCCAACCACTGAACAAAGAAGAAGAAGAGCTTATATTCTTAAGCAAGATGGCAACAATGAACAGGTTACCAAGAAACACCCAGGACCATCTGCTCCAAAATGAACAACATTATCCAGGCAGACATGAGGTGTCGACCATTAAGTGGGAGACTTCCTGTTGTGCAGCGACAAGCGCTAATATTAAGCAGCTTCAGCAGGCCCTTGACTGTATGGAGGAAAAATACAAAGCAGAAAATGCACAGAAGGAGATCCTGAAAACATTACTTCAGAAGCTTATCACCAGTTCCCAAAGTGAGCCCTCCATTCAACAGATCGCAGAGGGATCACTCTTTCAAAAGAAGGCAGAGCTTTTAAAGGATCTAGTCTCTCAAAAGAAGTCCATTATTGAAGAAAAGAACCAAACTATTCTGTGTCTCAACACTAAGATCACAGAGTTAGAGCATTGCAACAACCAGCTGAAGCAATCTGCCTTCTTTCCTTTTCCGCCTGCCGAGAGCCACCCAGTTGACTTTGACCAGGAAGAGCTCATGCACAAACAAATCCAGGACCTCAAAAAGCAGCTTCAAATGGAGCTGAACAAGTCTGCGGCTTCTGCAGATATAATCAAAGTCATGGAGATGGAGTACCAGAACTTGATTTCTAATATAGAACAATTCATAAATACTTGCAGAGTTAAGAACTTGAAGCTCATAGATTTGTCTGAAAAAGACAAGGCGGAGATCATGGAGAGAGTTACTGTGAAGATGCAAAAGGATAAACAAAAGATCTCCAAGGATGAACAAAGGTTCTCAGAGTATGAACAGAAGATCTCTGAGTACAAACAGAAGATCTCCAAGGATACTCAGAAGATATCTCAGTATGAACAGAAGATCTCCAAGGATACTCAGATGATATCGGAGTATGAACAAAAGATCTCTAAACAAAATATGTATGAACAGAAAATGTCAGAGTACGAACAGAAGATCTCAAGATGTGTCCGATTGACCCAAGATCGATTGGACAAAGAATTCAATTTATCAGACCTTGAAACTGATGTCTCAGATGATGAACCAGAGGTCAAAGTTGATGAACCAGAGGTCTCAGATGATGAATCTGATGTCTCAGACAATGACTTTGAAGTTTCAGACTATATTCCAAAGGTCTCAAATGTTGAGCCAAAGGTCTTACTCCAAAAACCACCTATCCCACCCCATAATTCAAAGGTCTCAGCCCACAGGCCAAAGGTCTCAGATGGTAAACCAGAGGTCTCAGATGATGAACCAGAGGTCTCAGATGATGAACCAGAGGTCTCAGATGATGAACCAGAGGTCTCAGATGGTGAACCAGAGGTCTCAGATGGTGAAAAACAAGAGACAAAAAATAACAAAAAAGGGTGGAAAAGATTTACACATCACCTCAAATCATGGAAGTGGAAGAAAAGAAATAGAGTTGGAGCAATAGTTGGAAGACGCCTTTGGGGGGGATGAGACGAGTTACATCTTCAAGCATCTCCAGCCAAGCTGCCGCTTTCACCGCCTCTTGGAGGACCTTGACCTGGTCTTACATGATGCTTGCTGCTCTGGGTTTGTACCCTCACGGTTGATGCACTTATTGTAAGTCGCATTGGATAAAAGTGTCAGCTAAATGACGTGTAATGTAATGACTGCAAATCTTAATTGTGACTAGACGCTCTGACTGTGCTTCTGTGGATTTTCTCTGTGTCCTCTTACAAATGATTCTATATTTTTTCAATCAATAAAAAACATATTTATTGAATTTATACCTTTGTATATTATGTACATTCCTGTATTGACACTTATACACACATTTATATATATATATATATATATATATATATATATACACATATATAGATAGATAGATGTATTACAACAGCATGTCAATATATATATTGCATATATACTGTATATACAGTATATATATTAATAAATTGTAATATTACTGTTATTTTTATTTGTTTAATTGAAAAGACTATCTTGCTGTTTCTTCAGCTTACTGTTAATTTATATTTTAGGAATGTAGTCAAATTAGTTTTGTATGTATGGTACATACATTAATTAAAAACCCTTCAAACCCTAACACCTTGTGTGATTGTGTGAACTGCTGAAACCATTTGCTGCTGGAATTGTTTGCTGAATTTTATATATAAATTATATAATTGATTTAGCCCTTGCCTTATACAGTATGTCTATCATATCTATAAAGTAATACAAAATAAAAAAATTAAAATTCAAGTAGACAGCAGATTTGTTTTTATTCATCGCTATTACAGAGCACATGAAGACTCACAAAAATATGTCGTAGGGCGACAAAAGTGAGAAATGTGAGCAGCAGAGTTGGTGTTTGTGCACCGTTATCTTTCCCTCAGATTCTGGGACTATATTAAAGAAGCTGTGCAATTCTTTTACTGTATGTGTTTCTGATTGAGAAAGCTCCATTTACATTGATGTGCATGGGACTATTAAAGGCTGCACTAGTTGTTGAAACTTCCCTGTGATAAAACGCTAAGTCTATTAATTCAAGAAACACTGTGTGAAAGACCAGACATTTATCTACAAAATGAGCCAATTGTTGAAAAAGAGACCAGATGAAAATCCAGTGCATGATGGCACCTCTCAGGCAGGGTCACAAAGGAACCCAGAATAAAAGTCTCAGATTACTCTGAATCTTTTAACTGAAACAAGTTCTACTTCTTCTTTGTTTGGTTTATTGGAAGATGGCAACCAACGTCAAGGTGAACTAGTGCCATCCACTGGATCTGCCTCTTCTTCCTCCGCTTCACTAACTAGCAGCTAGGTCTTAAATGACTAAGTTTATTCGACAAAATGCTGAAATTGCTGAATATTTAGAAAAGTAGAAATCATAGATTCTTATGAATTACCTTTGTGTTGTATTTATTTTTTAAAAATTCAATCAAAACTTTCCGATTCTTGTTCATTGAAATACAAAGGACAGGAAATGATTAAAAAGGTCAAAGGAGTGTTTACTCCTTTGACCTTTGGAATAATTCCTTTGGAGTCAACACTCCTCTGATCATAATGACTTCATCATATATAACCGGTACTGCACTTTATTTACTTGCCAACCACTGAACAAAGAAGAAGAAGAGCTTATATTCTTAAGCAAGATGGCAACAATGAACAGGTTACCAAGAAACACCCAGGACCATCTGCTCCAAAATGAACAACATTATCCAGGCAGACATGAGGTGTCGACCATTAAGTGGGAGACTTCCTGTTGTGCAGCGACAAGCGCTAATATTAAGCAGCTTCAGCAGGCCCTTGACTGTATGGAGGAAAAATACAAAGCAGAAAATGCACAGAAGGAGATCCTGAAAACATTACTTCAGAAGCTTATCACCAGTTCCCAAAGTGAGCCCTCCATTCAACAGATCGCAGAGGGATCACTCTTTCAAAAGAAGGCAGAGCTTTTAAAGGATCTAGTCTCTCAAAAGAAGTCCATTATTGAAGAAAAGAACCAAACTATTCTGTGTCTCAACACTAAGATCACAGAGTTAGAGCATTGCAACAACCAGCTGAAGCAATCTGCCTTCTTTCCTTTTCCGCCTGCCGAGAGCCACCCAGTTGACTTTGACCAGGAAGAGCTCATGCACAAACAAATCCAGGACCTCAAAAAGCAGCTTCAAATGGAGCTGAACAAGTCTGCGGCTTCTGCAGATATAATCAAAGTCATGGAGATGGAGTACCAGAACTTGATTTCTAATATAGAACAATTCATAAATACTTGCAGAGTTAAGAACTTGAAGCTCATAGATTTGTCTGAAAAAGACAAGGCGGAGATCATGGAGAGAGTTACTGTGAAGATGCAAAAGGATAAACAAAAGATCTCCAAGGATGAACAAAGGTTCTCAGAGTATGAACAGAAGATCTCTGAGTACAAACAGAAGATCTCCAAGGATACTCAGAAGATATCTCAGTATGAACAGAAGATCTCCAAGGATACTCAGATGATATCGGAGTATGAACAAAAGATCTCTAAACAAAATATGTATGAACAGAAAATGTCAGAGTACGAACAGAAGATCTCAAGATGTGTCCGATTGACCCAAGATCGATTGGACAAAGAATTCAATTTATCAGACCTTGAAACTGATGTCTCAGTTGATGAACCAGAGGTCTCAGATGATGAATCTGATGTCTCAGACAATGACTTTGAAGTTTCAGACTATATTCCAAAGGTCTCAAATGTTGAGCCAAAGGTCTTACTCCAAAAACCACCTATCCCACCCCATAATTCAAAGGTCTCAGCCCACAGGCCAAAGGTCTCAGATGGTAAACCAGAGGTCTCAGATGATGAACCAGAGGTCTCAGATGATGAACCAGAGGTCTCAGATGGTGAACCAGAGGTCTCAGATGATGAACCAGAGGTCTCAGATGGTGAAAAACAAGAGACAAAAAATAACAAAAAAGGGTGGAAAAGATTTACACATCACCTCAAATCATGGAAGTGGAAGAAAAGAAATAGAGTTGGAGCAATAGTTGGAAGACGCCTTTGGGGGGGATGAGACGAGTTACATCTTCAAGCATCTCCAGCCAAGCTGCAGCTTTCACCGCCTCTTGGAGGACCTTGACCTGGTCTTACATGATGCTTGCTGCTCTGGGTTTGTACCCTCAGGGTTGATGCACTTATTGTAAGTCGCATTGGATAAAAGTGTCAGCTAAATGACGTGTAATGTAATGACTGCAAATCTTAATTGTGACTAGACGCTCTGACTGTGCTTCTGTGGATTTTCTCTGTGTCCTCTTACAAATGATTCTATATTTTTTCAATCAATAAAAAACATATTTATTGAATTTATACCTTTGTATATTATGTACATTCCTGTATTGACACTTATACACACATTTATATATATATATATATATATATATATATACACATATATAGATAGATAGATGTATTACAACAGCATGTCAATATATATATTGTATATATACTGTATATACAGTATATATATTAATAAATTGTAATATTACTGTTATTTTTATTTGTTTAATTGAAAAGACTATCTTGCTGTTTCTTCAGCTTACTGTTAATTTATATTTTAGGAATGTAGTCAAATTAGTTTTGTATGTATGGTACATACATTAATTAAAAACCCTTCAAACCCTAACACCTTGTGTGATTGTGTGAACTGCTGAAACCATTTGCTGCTGGAATTGTTTGCTGAATTTTATATATAAATTATATAATTGATTTAGCCCTTGCCTTATACAGTATGTCTATCATATCTATAAAGTAATACAAAATAAAAAAATTAAAATTCAAGTAGACAGCAGATTTGTTTTTATTCATCGCTATTACAGAGCACATGAAGACTCACAAACATATGTCGTAGGGCGACAAAAGTGAGAAATGTGAGCAGCAGAGTTGGTGTTTGTGCACCGTTATCTTTCCCTCAGATTCTGGGACTATATTAAAGAAGCTGTGCAATTCTTTTACATAATCATCCGTTTATAGACATCAATTTGGCCCGGGACAAGCGTGATTACTAGCAATTTCCACTGTACAAACATTTTTAAGGAGGCAGTACGAAATTTGACAGAGCCGGCTCACAATGATTTAATTTATTATCAAGGGCAGCAGGGCTCCATCTAATTGGCCAAATATATTGGCATGCAGAGCGTGAATACATGGCACATTGAACACCATTTATCGCAGTCCAAGCAGTCTTTTGTGATATGTATATCGCCCATGTTGATATCGCGATGACCGTAATTTTTAGATATCTTGTACAACCCTAGTTTCTATGATTTAAAACCCATAAGCATGATCAGTTTTTTTCCCTGTTCTAAAGCCAAATAAGGTTTGCTTCCATCTAGTGGTTATTTTTTTTCCAACCAGCTGACTAGTTAATGGGTTTGAAGTCATCAGCGGATAATGAGATGAAATGTTGCTGGTCATCAACTTAATCATGTTATTTTTGCTGATGATAAAGCCAAGGGGAATCATGTAAATTAAAAGTGCACCGGAAGGAATCCTGTGGAACCCCAAACACTGATTGTTTTTTGTTGGAGTGGAAGTCGACTGTTGATCGATTAGTTGTTGCAGCCCTAGATTGACACACCCAGTTTTTTTGCATTTCCAGTAGGTTCCCATGATGCATGTGCTAAATGCATAGCTCTGGTAGGAGTATTAGGATGTTCACTGACAATTGATTATCAAATTATCAATTTGAGAGGCCAAATTGTGAAATGCCAAGTTTTTCCAAGTGGACCAATGATGAGACTGGGTTGGAATATGAAATCCAAATAATTTTTTGTCCTAAATTCAAGGATTAATTGAAAAGTAGAGACTATAATTAAAACGTGATGTGGAAGCTGAAGATGGTTTATTCAGGACAAAATGGTGTCCCCATATTGGAGTAAAACATTTGTGTGTATGTATCTGTGTGTGTGTGTGTGTTTGTCCATATGTTTGTGTGTGTGTGTGTGTGGAACCTCTCAAACAACTTTACACATAAATTATACTTGACACTGGTGTAATTTTATGACACTTACCACCAGGAGACACGCAGACATGTAGGATTTGTGTAGACAAAATAACTGAGATGTCATTTTTAGAATCAACCATGTACTGTATGTGTTTCTGATTGAGAAAGCTCCATTTACATTGATGTGCATGGGACTATTAAAGGCTGCACTAGTTGTTGAAACTTCCCTGTGATAAAACGCTAAGTCTATTAATTCAAGAAACACTGTGTGAAAGACCAGACATTTATCTACAAAATGAGCCAATTGTTGAAAAAGAGACCAGATGAAAATCCAGTGCATGATGGCACCTCTCAGGCAGGGTCACAAAGGAACCCAGAATAAAAGTCTCAGATTACTCTGAATCTTTTAACTGAAACAAGTTCTACTTCTTCTTTGTTTGGTTTATTGGAAGATGGCAACCAACGTCAAGGTGAACTAGTGCCATCCACTGGATCTGCCTCTTCTTCCTCCGCTTCACTAACTAGCAGCTAGGTCTTAAATGACTAAGTTTATTCGACAAAATGCTGAAATTGCTGAATATTTAGAAAAGTAGAAATCATAGATTCTTATGAATTACCTTTGTGTTGTATTTATTTTTTAAAAATTCAATCAAAACTTTCCGATTCTTGTTCATTGAAATACAAAGGACAGGAAATGATTAAAAAGGTCAAAGGAGTGTTTACTCCTTTGACCTTTGGAATAATTCCTTTGGAGTCAACACTCCTCTGATCATAATGACTTCATCATATATAACCGGTACTGCACTTTATTTACTTGCCAACCACTGAACAAAGAAGAAGAAGAGCTTATATTCTTAAGCAAGATGGCAACAATGAACAGGTTACCAAGAAACACCCAGGACCATCTGCTCCAAAATGAACAACATTATCCAGGCAGACATGAGGTGTCGACCATTAAGGGGGAGACTTCCTGTTGTGCAGCGACAAGCGCTAATATTAAGCAGCTTCAGCAGGCCCTTGACTGTATGGAGGAAAAATACAAAGCAGAAAATGCACAGAAGGAGATCCTGAAAACATTACTTCAGAAGCTTATCACCAGTTCCCAAAGTGAGCCCTCCATTCAACAGATCGCAGAGGGATCACTCTTTCAAAAGAAGGCAGAGCTTTTAAAGGATCTAGTCTCTCAAAAGAAGTCCATTATTGAAGAAAAGAACCAAACTATTCTGTGTCTCAACACTAAGATCACAGAGTTAGAGCATTGCAACAACCAGCTGAAGCAATCTGCCTTCTTTCCTTTTCCGCCTGCCGAGAGCCACCCAGTTGACTTTGACCAGGAAGAGCTCATGCACAAACAAATCCAGGACCTCAAAAAGCAGCTTCAAATGGAGCTGAACAAGTCTGCGGCTTCTGCAGATATAATCAAAGTCATGGAGATGGAGTACCAGAACTTGATTTCTAATATAGAACAATTCATAAATACTTGCAGAGTTAAGAACTTGAAGCTCATAGATTTGTCTGAAAAAGACAAGGCGGAGATCATGGAGAGAGTTACTGTGAAGATGCAAAAGGATAAACAAAAGATCTCCAAGGATGAACAAAGGTTCTCAGAGTATGAACAGAAGATCTCTGAGTACAAACAGAAGATCTCCAAGGATACTCAGAAGATATCTCAGTATGAACAGAAGATCTCCAAGGATACTCAGATGATATCGGAGTATGAACAAAAGATCTCTAAACAAAATATGTATGAACAGAAAATGTCAGAGTACGAACAGAAGATCTCAAGATGTGTCCGATTGACCCAAGATCGATTGGACAAAGAATTCAATTTATCAGACCTTGAAACTGATGTCTCAGATGATGAACCAGAGGTCAAAGTTGATGAACCAGAGGTCTCAGATGATGAATCTGATGTCTCAGACAATGACTTTGAAGTTTCAGACTATATTCCAAAGGTCTCAAATGTTGAGCCAAAGGTCTTACTCCAAAAACCACCTATCCCACCCCATAATTCAAAGGTCTCAGCCCACAGGCCAAAGGTCTCAGATGGTAAACCAGAGGTCTCAGATGATGAACCAGAGGTCTCAGATGATGAACCAGAGGTCTCAGATGATGAACCAGAGGTCTCAGATGGTGAACCAGAGGTCTCAGATGGTGAAAAACAAGAGACAAAAAATAACAAAAAAGGGTGGAAAAGATTTACACATCACCTCAAATCATGGAAGTGGAAGAAAAGAAATAGAGTTGGAGCAATAGTTGGAAGACGCCTTTGGGGGGGATGAGACGAGTTACATCTTCAAGCATCTCCAGCCAAGCTGCCGCTTTCACCGCCTCTTGGAGGACCTTGACCTGGTCTTACATGATGCTTGCTGCTCTGGGTTTGTACCCTCACGGTTGATGCACTTATTGTAAGTCGCATTGGATAAAAGTGTCAGCTAAATGACGTGTAATGTAATGACTGCAAATCTTAATTGTGACTAGACGCTCTGACTGTGCTTCTGTGGATTTTCTCTGTGTCCTCTTACAAATGATTCTATATTTTTTCAATCAATAAAAAACATATTTATTGAATTTATACCTTTGTATATTATGTACATTCCTGTATTGACACTTATACACACATTTATATATATATATATATATATATATATATATATATATACACATATATAGATAGATAGATGTATTACAACAGCATGTCAATATATATATTGTATATATACTGTATATACAGTATATATATTAATAAATTGTAATATTACTGTTATTTTTATTTGTTTAATTGAAAAGACTATCTTGCTGTTTCTTCAGCTTACTGTTAATTTATATTTTAGGAATGTAGTCAAATTAGTTTTGTATGTATGGTACATACATTAATTAAAAACCCTTCAAACCCTAACACCTTGTGTGATTGTGTGAACTGCTGAAACCATTTGCTGCTGGAATTGTTTGCTGAATTTTATATATAAATTATATAATTGATTTAGCCCTTGCCTTATACAGTATGTCTATCATATCTATAAAGTAATACAAAATAAAAAAATTAAAATTCAAGTAGACAGCAGATTTGTTTTTATTCATCGCTATTACAGAGCACATGAAGACTCACAAAAATATGTCGTAGGGCGACAAAAGTGAGAAATGTGAGCAGCAGAGTTGGTGTTTGTGCACCGTTATCTTTCCCTCAGATTCTGGGACTATATTAAAGAAGCTGTGCAATTCTTTTACTGTATGTGTTTCTGATTGAGAAAGCTCCATTTACATTGATGTGCATGGGACTATTAAAGGCTGCACTAGTTGTTGAAACTTCCCTGTGATAAAACGCTAAGTCTATTAATTCAAGAAACACTGTGTGAAAGACCAGACATTTATCTACAAAATGAGCCAATTGTTGAAAAAGAGACCAGATGAAAATCCAGTGCATGATGGCACCTCTCAGGCAGGGTCACAAAGGAACCCAGAATAAAAGTCTCAGATTACTCTGAATCTTTTAACTGAAACAAGTTCTACTTCTTCTTTGTTTGGTTTATTGGAAGATGGCAACCAACGTCAAGGTGAACTAGTGCCATCCACTGGATCTGCCTCTTCTTCCTCCGCTTCACTAACTAGCAGCTAGGTCTTAAATGACTAAGTTTATTCGACAAAATGCTGAAATTGCTGAATATTTAGAAAAGTAGAAATCATAGATTCTTATGAATTACCTTTGTGTTGTATTTATTTTTTAAAAATTCAATCAAAACTTTCCGATTCTTGTTCATTGAAATACAAAGGACAGGAAATGATTAAAAAGGTCAAAGGAGTGTTTACTCCTTTGACCTTTGGAATAATTCCTTTGGAGTCAACACTCCTCTGATCATAATGACTTCATCATATATAACCGGTACTGCACTTTATTTACTTGCCAACCACTGAACAAAGAAGAAGAAGAGCTTATATTCTTAAGCAAGATGGCAACAATGAACAGGTTACCAAGAAACACCCAGGACCATCTGCTCCAAAATGAACAACATTATCCAGGCAGACATGAGGTGTCGACCATTAAGTGGGAGACTTCCTGTTGTGCAGCGACAAGCGCTAATATTAAGCAGCTTCAGCAGGCCCTTGACTGTATGGAGGAAAAATACAAAGCAGAAAATGCACAGAAGGAGATCCTGAAAACATTACTTCAGAAGCTTATCACCAGTTCCCAAAGTGAGCCCTCCATTCAACAGATCGCAGAGGGATCACTCTTTCAAAAGAAGGCAGAGCTTTTAAAGGATCTAGTCTCTCAAAAGAAGTCCATTATTGAAGAAAAGAACCAAACTATTCTGTGTCTCAACACTAAGATCACAGAGTTAGAGCATTGCAACAACCAGCTGAAGCAATCTGCCTTCTTTCCTTTTCCGCCTGCCGAGAGCCACCCAGTTGACTTTGACCAGGAAGAGCTCATGCACAAACAAATCCAGGACCTCAAAAAGCAGCTTCAAATGGAGCTGAACAAGTCTGCGGCTTCTGCAGATATAATCAAAGTCATGGAGATGGAGTACCAGAACTTGATTTCTAATATAGAACAATTCATAAATACTTGCAGAGTTAAGAACTTGAAGCTCATAGATTTGTCTGAAAAAGACAAGGCGGAGATCATGGAGAGAGTTACTGTGAAGATGCAAAAGGATAAACAAAAGATCTCCAAGGATGAACAAAGGTTCTCAGAGTATGAACAGAAGATCTCTGAGTACAAACAGAAGATCTCCAAGGATACTCAGAAGATATCTCAGTATGAACAGAAGATCTCCAAGGATACTCAGATGATATCGGAGTATGAACAAAAGATCTCTAAACAAAATATGTATGAACAGAAAATGTCAGAGTACGAACAGAAGATCTCAAGATGTGTCCGATTGACCCAAGATCGATTGGACAAAGAATTCAATTTATCAGACCTTGAAACTGATGTCTCAGATGATGAACCAGAGGTCAAAGTTGATGAACCAGAGGTCTCAGATGATGAATCTGATGTCTCAGACAATGACTTTGAAGTTTCAGACTATATTCCAAAGGTCTCAAATGTTGAGCCAAAGGTCTTACTCCAAAAACCACCTATCCCACCCCATAATTCAAAGGTCTCAGCCCACAGGCCAAAGGTCTCAGATGGTAAACCAGAGGTCTCAGATGATGAACCAGAGGTCTCAGATGATGAACCAGAGGTCTCAGATGATGAACCAGAGGTCTCAGATGGTGAACCAGAGGTCTCAGATGGTGAAAAACAAGAGACAAAAAATAACAAAAAAGGGTGGAAAAGATTTACACATCACCTCAAATCATGGAAGTGGAAGAAAAGAAATAGAGTTGGAGCAATAGTTGGAAGACGCCTTTGGGGGGGATGAGACGAGTTACATCTTCAAGCATCTCCAGCCAAGCTGCCGCTTTCACCGCCTCTTGGAGGACCTTGACCTGGTCTTACATGATGCTTGCTGCTCTGGGTTTGTACCCTCACGGTTGATGCACTTATTGTAAGTCGCATTGGATAAAAGTGTCAGCTAAATGACGTGTAATGTAATGACTGCAAATCTTAATTGTGACTAGACGCTCTGACTGTGCTTCTGTGGATTTTCTCTGTGTCCTCTTACAAATGATTCTATATTTTTTCAATCAATAAAAAACATATTTATTGAATTTATACCTTTGTATATTATGTACATTCCTGTATTGACACTTATACACACATTTATATATATATATATATATATATATATATATATACACATATATAGATAGATAGATGTATTACAACAGCATGTCAATATATATATTGCTATATATACTGTATATACAGTATATATATTAATAAATTGTAATATTACTGTTATTTTTATTTGTTTAATTGAAAAGACTATCTTGCTGTTTCTTCAGCTTACTGTTAATTTATATTTTAGGAATGTAGTCAAATTAGTTTTGTATGTATGGTACATACATTAATTAAAAACCCTTCAAACCCTAACACCTTGTGTGATTGTGTGAACTGCTGAAACCATTTGCTGCTGGAATTGTTTGCTGAATTTTATATATAAATTATATAATTGATTTAGCCCTTGCCTTATACAGTATGTCTATCATATCTATAAAGTAATACAAAATAAAAAAATTAAAATTCAAGTAGACAGCAGATTTGTTTTTATTCATCGCTATTACAGAGCACATGAAGACTCACAAACATATGTCGTAGGGCGACAAAAGTGAGAAATGTGAGCAGCAGAGTTGGTGTTTGTGCACCGTTATCTTTCCCTCAGATTCTGGGACTATATTAAAGAAGCTGTGCAATTCTTTTACATAATCATCCGTTTATAGACATCAATTTGGCCCGGGACAAGCGTGATTACTAGCAATTTCCACTGTACAAACATTTTTAAGGAGGCAGTACAAAATTTGACAGAGCCGGCTCACAATGATTTAATTTATTATCAAGGGCAGCAGGGCTCCATCTAATTGGCCAAATATATTGACATGCAGAGCGTGAATACATGGCACATTGAACACCATTTATCGCAGTCCAAGCAGTCTTTTGTGATATGTATATCGCCCATGTTGATATCGCGATGACCGTAATTTTTAGATATCTTGTACAACCCTAGTTTCTATGATTTAAAACCCATAAGCATGATCAGTTTTTTTCCCTGTTCTAAAGCCAAATAAGGTTTGCTTCCATCTAGTGGTTATTTTTTTTCCAACCAGCTGACTAGTTAATGGGTTTGAAGTCATCAGCGGATAATGAGATGAAATGTTGCTGGTCATCAACGTAATCATGTTATTTTTGCTGATGATAAAGCCAAGGGGAATCATGTAAATTAAAAGTGCACCGGAAGGAATCCTGTGGAACCCCAAACACTGATTGTTTTTTGTTGGAGTGGAAGTCGACTGTTGATCGATTAGTTGTTGCAGCCCTAGATTGACACACCCAGTTTTTTTGCATTTCCAGTAGGTTCCCATGATCTCCATGATGCATGTGCTAAATGCATAGCTCTGGTAGGAGTATTAGGATGTTCACTGACAATTGATTATCAAATTATCAATTTGAGAGGCCAAATTGTGAAATGCCAAGTTTTTCCAAGTGGACCAATGATGAGACTGGGTTGGAATATGAAATCCAAATAATTTTTTGTCCTAAATTCAAGGATTAATTGAAAAAGTAGAGACTATAATTAAAACGTGATGTGGAAGCTGAAGATGGTTTATTCAGGACAAAATGGTGTCCCCATATTGGAGTAAAACATTTGTGTGTATGTATCTGTGTGTGTGTGTGTGTTTGTCCATATGTTTGTGTGTGTGTGTGTGTGTGGAACCTCTCAAACAACTTTACACATAAATTATACTTGACACTGGTGTAATTTTATGACACTTACCACCAGGAGACACGCAGACATGTAGGATTTGTGTAGACAAAATAACTGAGATGTCATTTTTAGAATCAACCATGTACTGTATGTGTTTCTGATTGAGAAAGCTCCATTTACATTGATGTGCATGGGACTATTAAAGGCTGCACTAGTTGTTGAAACTTCCCTGTGATAAAACGCTAAGTCTATTAATTCAAGAAACACTGTGTGAAAGACCAGACATTTATCTACAAAATGAGCCAATTGTTGAAAAAGAGACCAGATGAAAATCCAGTGCATGATGGCACCTCTCAGGCAGGGTCACAAAGGAACCCAGAATAAAAGTCTCAGATTACTCTGAATCTTTTAACTGAAACAAGTTCTACTTCTTCTTTGTTTGGTTTATTGGAAGATGGCAACCAACGTCAAGGTGAACTAGTGCCATCCACTGGATCTGCCTCTTCTTCCTCCGCTTCACTAACTAGCAGCTAGGTCTTAAATGACTAAGTTTATTCGACAAAATGCTGAAATTGCTGAATATTTAGAAAAGTAGAAATCATAGATTCTTATGAATTACCTTTGTGTTGTATTTATTTTTTAAAAATTCAATCAAAACTTTCCGATTCTTGTTCATTGAAATACAAAGGACAGGAAATGATTAAAAAGGTCAAAGGAGTGTTTACTCCTTTGACCTTTGGAATAATTCCTTTGGAGTCAACACTCCTCTGATCATAATGACTTCATCATATATAACCGGTACTGCACTTTATTTACTTGCCAACCACTGAACAAAGAAGAAGAAGAGCTTATATTCTTAAGCAAGATGGCAACAATGAACAGGTTACCAAGAAACACCCAGGACCATCTGCTCCAAAATGAACAACATTATCCAGGCAGACATGAGGTGTCGACCATTAAGTGGGAGACTTCCTGTTGTGCAGCGACAAGCGCTAATATTAAGCAGCTTCAGCAGGCCCTTGACTGTATGGAGGAAAAATACAAAGCAGAAAATGCACAGAAGGAGATCCTGAAAACATTACTTCAGAAGCTTATCACCAGTTCCCAAAGTGAGCCCTCCATTCAACAGATCGCAGAGGGATCACTCTTTCAAAAGAAGGCAGAGCTTTTAAAGGATCTAGTCTCTCAAAAGAAGTCCATTATTGAAGAAAAGAACCAAACTATTCTGTGTCTCAACACTAAGATCACAGAGTTAGAGCATTGCAACAACCAGCTGAAGCAATCTGCCTTCTTTCCTTTTCCGCCTGCCGAGAGCCACCCAGTTGACTTTGACCAGGAAGAGCTCATGCACAAACAAATCCAGGACCTCAAAAAGCAGCTTCAAATGGAGCTGAACAAGTCTGCGGCTTCTGCAGATATAATCAAAGTCATGGAGATGGAGTACCAGAACTTGATTTCTAATATAGAACAATTCATAAATACTTGCAGAGTTAAGAACTTGAAGCTCATAGATTTGTCTGAAAAAGACAAGGCGGAGATCATGGAGAGAGTTACTGTGAAGATGCAAAAGGATAAACAAAAGATCTCCAAGGATGAACAAAGGTTCTCAGAGTATGAACAGAAGATCTCTGAGTACAAACAGAAGATCTCCAAGGATACTCAGAAGATATCTCAGTATGAACAGAAGTTCTCCAAGGATACTCAGATGATATCGGAGTATGAACAAAAGATCTCTAAACAAAATATGTATGAACAGAAAATGTCAGAGTACGAACAGAAGATCTCAAGATGTGTCCGATTGACCCAAGATCGATTGGACAAAGAATTCAATTTATCAGACCTTGAAACTGATGTCTCAGATGATGAACCAGAGGTCAAAGTTGATGAACCAGAGGTCTCAGATGATGAATCTGATGTCTCAGACAATGACTTTGAAGTTTCAGACTATATTCCAAAGGTCTCAAATGTTGAGCCAAAGGTCTTACTCCAAAAACCACCTATCCCACCCCATAATTCAAAGGTCTCAGCCCACAGGCCAAAGGTCTCAGATGGTAAACCAGAGGTCTCAGATGATGAACCAGAGGTCTCAGATGATGAACCAGAGGTCTCAGATGATGAACCAGAGGTCTCAGATGGTGAACCAGAGGTCTCAGATGGTGAAAAACAAGAGACAAAAAATAACAAAAAAGGGTGGAAAAGATTTACACATCACCTCAAATCATGGAAGTGGAAGAAAAGAAATAGAGTTGGAGCAATAGTTGGAAGACGCCTTTGGGGGGGATGAGACGAGTTACATCTTCAAGCATCTCCAGCCAAGCTGCAGCTTTCACCGCCTCTTGGAGGACCTTGACCTGGTCTTACATGATGCTTGCTGCTCTGGGTTTGTACCCTCACGGTTGATGCACTTATTGTAAGTCGCATTGGATAAAAGTGTCAGCTAAATGACGTGTAATGTAATGACTGCGAATCTTAATTGTGACTAGATGCTCTGACTGTGCTTCTGTGGATTTTCTCTGTGTCCTCTTACAAATGATTCTATATTTTTTCAATCAATAAAAAACATATTTATTGAATTTATACCTTTGTATATTATGTACATTCCTGTATTGACACTTATACACACATTTATATATATATATATATATATATATACACATATATAGATAGATAGATGTATTACAACAGCATGTCAATATATATATTGTATATATACTGTATATACAGTATATATATTAATAAATTGTAATATTACTGTTATTTTTATTTGTTTAATTGAAAAGACTATCTTGCTGTTTCTTCAGCTTACTGTTAATTTATATTTTAGGAATGTAGTCAAATTAGTTTTGTATGTATGGTACATACATTAATTAAAAACCCTTCAAACCCTAACACCTTGTGTGATTGTGTGAACTGCTGAAACCATTTGCTGCTGGAATTGTTTGCTGAATTTTATATATAAATTATATAATTGATTTAGCCCTTGCCTTATACAGTATGTCTATCATATCTATAAAGTAATACAAAATAAAAAAATTAAAATTCAAGTAGACAGCAGATTTGTTTTTATTCATCGCTATTACAGAGCACATGAAGATTAACAGTATGTACAAACAACTCTTTACATAGCGGAAATACAAATACAAAGATACAAAATTCATTAATGATATAAAATAATCTCACTGTTCATCATCAGTCCATATCAAATTCATCAAATACACAATAGGAATATATACTGTAAAAATGTGCACTCCCCATACTAAGCCGTCCAAGATGACAGATCCGCTCACGCATGCGCAACCGGGCCCGCCTCGGTATGAATGTAGTTGCGGGACTTCTTAGATCCTTCGAATTAGAGGTGCAGCACGCTACGACGTGGTTTACGGCATGGCAGCGTTCACAGCAACCACCATAGCAATGATCAAAACGTTACATTACTACGATGTTTCTGGCGAGATCTGAAAAATATCTGTGATAACATAAAATAATAATAATAATAAAATATAGATCGTAAGCATGAACTGGCTGAAGATTGTGGAAGCAAAGAGCATATTTCTCACTAGAAATGCTGTCAGAATGTATTTTAATGCCCAAACTATATTATAAAATGACATCTTTATCTGAAAATATAAGGAATGTCCGCCATGTTTTCGTTTTTCGCAGACGGGATCTTGAGAGTCATGTGACGTGGACACAGGCCAAGGCAAAACAATGGGCAGACAAAAATGTTGGCATTTCACAATTTGAGAGGCCAAATTGTGAAATGCCTACGTTTTTCCAAGTGGACCAACGTAGGTGGTGTACGTTTTCTGATGAGACTGGGTTGAAAGAAACATATATTCATATTTTTAGAAAAGTGTTGGGTCGTAGAGTTCCAGGGCTGGGCCAATGAGCACCTGAGTCCTCACCCAACAATGTGTGAAAGTACTGCTGTTTCAGTATCCACTGGAGACAAAGTACTCAAAGAAAGCCACTGGAGTCCTCTACAGTACAAAAGATTTTTAGGTTCAAACAAACCCAAGCCTCTTCGAAGCACACTGAAGAAGATCCTTCTTTTTTGTGGTGGATCTCACTCTCATGAGTCCACATTCATCTTTTTCTATTTTGGTTCTTTTTACGTTGGGAAAGTAAGGGTATGTCTATAAAATCACATGCTCATGACAAGATTTCCTGCTGATTATGTTGTTCCACCTCCGAGTCACATTATATTTTATCACAGAAGACACCATCAGTAAGAAACAGGATTCTATCTGGTATCTGCCATGTTGTGTAGCGTTGCTGTCAACAGTCTTTGACAGTTATCTTTTTTGTTGTCTGGTTTCCTCAACAGTTGTTTTCCATAGAGAGAAAATGGCAGACAGCAGGATGGCAGACCAGACTGAAGCTCAACTGGGACCAATAACCATAATTCAAGCTTTATTATAATTTAAGCTGGTTAGTTTACACTAACCTGTGGAGGTTTCTCTGTGCAGATGCATATTACGTGTTATGTATTCGTACACACTTCTTTACACACAGCAGGATGCCTCTTGTGTATGCTTGAGTCAGTGTTTTCACTTGAAATTGGTTTTACAAGCTACAACATCGTACAACATTTTTCACTCACAATTATCGCAAATGATGAAATATGCTTTTTGTTCAAATTCTATCCAGAACACTTCATTTCTGTCAAATCGAATGGTACCTTATAGAGACATTTTCTTCACAGTGGCCTTCTGGGTTGTACAAAACTGAAAATGTAACTATTTAACTGGCCCTTATTGTTTAAATGCAGGTATCCGCAGGTATCCTCGTTGTCAAACACTTCAGATGTGTACATTTTAGTAAAGAATAGCTTAATTCTGACATATACAGTGTGTGGAATGCTTCGAAGATGAGTGGCTGAGATGTCTGTGATGGTATTGTTTATGCTCTAGGGGAAAAAAATTATATTTTATGGCATCAAAAAAATAACTTGTGCAGAATAGGATTCGGTGGGTGCTCGAGGCACTGAAACAGCTTGCGAACGCGGACAAACAATGGCCAAGTAATGAATGAATTACTAGAGTTTAGAGGCTGAGCGAGCACATCTGTCCCTGAGATGTGCTGTTGACTCAGTCGAAACCTTTGATGAGTAATAGAAGTCAACGCTTTCAGCTATACTAGAAATATTCCACACAATCCTCGGCCCATTTTAATGACTGTTGCTGCTCCAGGTTTTTCAGGCAAAATAAGGTTTACTAATATTTCTTTTCAGTTTTGATCATACTTGTATTGCATGAATTGTGTTGCTGTATGTACAGGGACCGTGTTCAATGATTGATGGATGGGTTACGACTATACACACATAAATGACATGCTCCTATAAAAAAAGATGGAAAGCCTGCGTTTGATATATGTTCGTCAATAAAAGTTATTCTGGGAAATGTGGGTGAAGTCGGAGAATAACAAGGCGGGTTAAGGAAAGTGGGTACGATCCACAACAGTATTAGTAAATTACTCCATGCGCATTTTAAACATCATAGATTGATGATGCCCAGAAGTGAATAAAACAATGTGACGGAGGAAGTTTTGTTTGTGTTTTCCAATCGCCTTATTTTGCATTTGCATGATGATAGGCTCATTAGCTCTCATTATGCTTGTTGATTGGGTTACCGACAATAAAAGCACGTAGGCCTATTCTTCCCGAAATTGAAACTTGATACAGAAACCAATGACTTGTAAGATCTTTTTGCCTCTTATTCTTCATTTGTCATCTTAGTAAATACATTAGAAGCTTCCAATCAATCCTGCTTCACCACCGAGTTACATCCAAATCGCTGGCATGTCACTGAAAAACACTGTGTGGTGCCTATAATTAGGATAATAACTGTGAGTGGTGAGTGGGCAGCCTGTGTGTTCGGGAGCATATGTCACAGTGTGTTAGCATCCAGGCTATAACGTGTTACTTACGCCTGCCATGGCCGCCCTGGCTGCCTGTCAGACCAGCCGTGAGGTGACAGTGATGTGTTCTTGTCTGTCAAGTTCACTGGCCCAGAAGACCTGTCACCTGTCAACACACACACACACGCGCACACAGATATGAACACAGAGGTTTGGGCAGCTGCTCTTATTAGGACTTGACTGTTGATTGATTCTGGACAGCCTATAACCAATACCTTTACCATGACCAATTCATACCTAACTCTAACCTGAACCTAGCCACAGTTCATATAATACCACTAACCTTAACCAGGACCTCACTTATTAAGTTTAGCCTCTTTAGGGACCAGGCTTTGGTCCCCATGAGGTTTTATGCTGGAAAAGGTCCTAGGGAGGTAAGAAAAACAAGTTCACTGGCCCAGAAGACCTGTCACCTGTTAACACAAACACACACACAAACACACATGCACACACATACGAACACACACAGAAGTTTTCAGAGCTACCCTTATTCGGACTTGACTGTTGATTGATTGTGGACAGCCTATAATCAATACCTTAACCATGACAAACTCATACCTAACTCTAACCTGAACCTAGCCACAGTTCATATATTACCACTAACCTTAACACACACACACACACACACACACACACACACACACACTTTTTGTCACTTTAAGGAAGATAATGTGACTATGTGAACAGATTCCGATTTCTGCAGAATCACGCACCCTTTTCCTCTGCTGATAAATACAGTGGGACATAAAGTTGTAACATAGGCTAATAAAAGACTACATTTTCTGCATGAATCTTCTGAAGTGACAAAATATGTATGTAAGTATATATGCACTTTTATCGTTCTGCATTCCCTGATTTTACCTAATTCAAAATAATTATTGTAATGGTTGGTCAAATTACTGTCACATACACGTTTAGTGTTTTTATTCTATGGTTTAATCAATTCTGACTGCGTTCTTTGTTTGTTTGGATTATTATTGATCTTATGTATTTTTACTGGTGTTTTTTGTTTGTGAAGCACTTTTTAACGTCATATTGAGAGGTGTTAATAATTGTTAATCTGTCTGAATTGAAGAAAAAATGTGTTAATCCTCTTTTGTTTTGATTTTACGTGACATTATTGTAATGTTTAAATTTATAATAATAACAATAATAATAGTAATAATGGCACGTTCACATAAGATTGTTTGCTTTTAATAGGATAAATGCACAGATAATGTAAACAATAATGAAAGCTAACTTTCACAATAATAACTTTAACAGTGATAACTCAAAATGATCAGCATTCACATCATTTGATTATTTTCACTAGCAAGCTTGTCTCCCTCAGACCTCACTGTGTTCTTTGCCGTTTTTAATTATAATTTGTTTGAGGCTTACAACCATTCATTTCCCCTTTTCCCAATTTAATCCTCTTTAGTGTCACTATATCTGACTCTGCAACAGCCCTGTGCCCACATGTGAATCATTGAGGTTTCATTTTATGGGATCACTCATCTCTTCTGTCCTTGGGAACGGCCCTGCTCTGACAAACCTCTGCCCTCCACTCCGCAGCACATCGACCTCGCCACACTCCATCTTTCCTTCTCACAAATCCTCCTCCTCCTGCCTCCCTCTCTCTTCTCTCCATTGGCCCTTGACTAAGTGTGTATTTGTGTCTCTGACTGAGGCCCAGTGTGTTTGTGCCAGATGACCTGAAGCCGCCCATGACCAGTGGTCCACAGCTAAAACGTTAAGGCAGGGGACTCCTTTTCTCACCGTATACCTTCTTTACTCTCCACTCCACACTTTGATGATGTCATATTTTCCCCATTTTACTTTCATATACTTTCTTTGCTTATGCCCAGTTTATATTTGAAACCAAAACCAGTATTGATATTGATTGGTACCAGCCTCTCATAACCCAGACTGGTTGACCTGTGGTTCCTTAAATGTTAAGAGGAAATATATAAATAAATAAATACAACTAGATACATTTACCCTGCAGAAAAAGATGATAATCAGAGTTATATCATCAGTGTTTGCAGCTACTAGAGGTTTTTTAAGTTTAGTGTTGAGTCACATGAAGAAAAAAGAAAGCTGAAGTCCTTTAATTCCATCCAAAGGTTTCTTTCTTAATTTTTGCAGCATATTAAACATCACTTCATTATAATACCTGTAACTAGCCCTTTTGATCACATTCAGAAAACGTTGTCCTTCTAAAAATGCTGCTCCTCAACTCAGAAGGATTTTCTTAAGCCTTTGTGACCGATCTGAAAAAATCGATTCTTTCAATCAGCCTAAACAATATTCTCTCCGCCATTGATCTACTTTTAGAGAGGCGGCCAGCAGCTTAGTATTACCGGGTAATACCCATGTGAGTCAATGGAAAATGTATTTATTTTGTCTCTAAATCAAATCCTATACGGTATCTTATGCAACCTAATGGAACAGTTTGCAAATGATTTTGGGAGAAATGGTCCGTGTCCCCACTGACTTTGACTGCAGCTTGTGCAGCCCTGCTTTGGCTTCCCGTGGTCCCAGAGAGTTTTGATTAACCACATCTGGTCCCGCTCTTTATCGGGATTCATCACAGCAAACTCTTTGGTAATTAGAGAGACCATCCTTCATGTCAAATCAAAAATATGACTGATGGCTATTTGTGGTGTTATGAGTGCATGTGTGTATTTGTGTTGGTAGGACACAGCAGAGGAATCTGATTAATGATGCTCATCTCAGCCTCCCTTGGCTGTCCAAATGTAAACAGAGGACTCAACTGCTTGCAGTGTAATTAGTCAGCGGTGACAGGTCTTTTCTCTCTCTCTTTCTCTATTTGCTCGTCTTGTCAACAGGACAGATACGCACCGTGCCGTCAACAAGCCTGACAGCCAGCACTGGTGGAAAGGTTAAGATTTACATAAAATATAGCAATCTGCTAACACACACTACACATTGGACAGATTTCCCATTACTGCATTTTTTTTCTCTTATTCTTTCCCCTCTGCACTCTCTCCCTTTTATTATTTCACCCTTCTAACACAGACTGTCCGCTCCGATTGACTCTCACTCTGGCATGCAGAGCCAAGAATGCATGCATGATTGAGCGCACTAATATACACACAAACAGTCATAAACATTTCTCTTTGTTGAGCAGGTAGACAGCAGAATAACGGTCATCTGTCACAGTCAAGGTAATGCAGTTCTAGTGCGTGCTGTCCTAAATAACAGTGTATACAATAGATATATGTACCTTATAGCTTTTATTGTGCAAATTCTGCTGTCATTGAGTCGTCCTCACCAACTGAGAAAACACTGTGACAGACAGCGATGATGGACTCAGTTATTCTGAGGTTAAGCTACTAAATCCACAAATGTCTGTCTGTCTGTCTGTCTGTCTGTCTGAAGGTGGAACACATATGTGGCAAACCATTCATCTAATTGTCTTCACACGTAAATCCATTGTAAATTGCCTGAGAAAGTGCAGTGCGGATTTTGGTGCGATTTGGATATGTTCAATATTAATAATATTAGTACAAACTGGCGAACTGCACTCTTAAGCAGTCGGTGGCGGTGGGGCAACGTGTATTAACAGTCAGTCCATGAACCAAGTCAAACATGTCTTCTCCTACATCTTCAGATAAACCACAGCAACGGTCGGTAGCTGTGTCAAACCAAGGGTCCAAAAATCGCTGCCAGATCATTTGAATAATCTCATCTTTAGTCTTTATATCACCATATCGAAATGAGACACATACAAACACATAGTACAGGTGCTGATCTCCGCTATGGCAACAACATGGCAATTTGTTTACACAGTAAAAGCACATCATTTGTTTTGTTGCTCCAATGTTTTATATTGAGACTTGGGATTGAAGATTGTATCGCTTGCTTAACAGACCTCTGAAATAATAACAGCAGTCCAGTAAATCATTCAAACTTAATATAAACCACACACATGAACAGGAGTAAAGCAAATACAGTTTCATTTTATGAAAAATGTTGATTATAGAACCTTCATTGCAGAAAAAACATGAAGGATGAACGTGTGTTTTCTAATTTCACTCTGCACCATAGACTGTTTATAAAAAAGCTCTGCACACAAACAATAACAAAATGACATTATATTGTTGAACAGGCAGGTTTGGAATGGGCACTGCACCAGTTTTGAGAATCCAAAGTGCAACATTTGCTGAACAAGTAAATAAAAAATATCCAGTGCCGATGCATGTGTTATGAGCTAGATACCATCAGTATCTGAAGTGTTTCTGGGTTATTGGATGAATTGAATAAACAACATAAACGCACAAACAAATCTGGTGAAAAACAAAATATCGATAAACCTAAATGGACCGTGGTTCTGTTAAAAGAGTGAAAAGGCTGTGTCTGGGGTTGACGGGTCACCTTTTGCCACTAAAATGTCAAATTCACCGTATCTGCACAAAGCTACTTAATTTTTCACATTAAGGCAAACATGCCCTTGACATTTGAGTTTCTCCTTTAATAGGTGCACCTCATCATTTAGAGTTAACACCCTGTTACAGACAGTGAGTCACATATGAATAAAGTATAAGTGTGATGCGTGCAGGCGGGGGTTGAGAGGTCCTCTGACAGTTCCTCCGAACGTGAGAATAAGAAACATGTACGTAACTCACAGCATATCCTTACATCCCTTAATTATGGCCTCCTGCCAGTCCCAGGGTTTTCCAGAGGCATCAAAACAGCTGCATTAGTCAACATTGGTTATTTGCATTTCATTGCATCTGACTCACTATGTCCTACAGTTACAATGGTCCTGTCTCAAGCTTGCTTCTGTTCTCCTTTTTTCTCTATTTTCCTGCGTGACTTCCATGTTTTCTACCCTTTTTTATAAAGCACTTACAACACACTGAGGTGCAAAGTAATAAACTGTATCTACTTAACTTCTATCTGTTCAGTCAGAGTCACTAACTGCATCAAGGAATTGATCTCTTATAGGAAATGGTTACTCAGTTGGAAAATGGCAGCTGCTGTTTGAGAGAAAGAATCTGAGCACCAACGAGGATTCTTCTAATTGAACGGATTTCTCTTAATATACACACATGTACACACATACATAGTTGAATTAACAATATAAAACAACTTAAAGAGGTTAGGATGGTGGGAGGATGCCGCAGGAAACGACATTGGTATAAATTTAACAGCAAAGTTTGAGTTACTTGTATATTATATGAGTTTGTTAGCTTAGATTCAGGAGCAGGGCCACACCTCTAAACAGTCGGTCAACCCATCATTTGTCTCAGATTCTTCGATGCACCCTTTCCCAGAAGAAGAGAAAAGGGTAAACTCTACCCAAATTCTGTCATCCTTCTTCCCTCATCCCTATTCTCACCCTTTCATAATATACTTTATTATTATATTACATTTCTTTTGGCAGACACTTTTATCCAAAGCGACTTACTATTTAGGGGTTCAGTATCTTGCCCAAGGACACTTCGGTATGCAGGTAGGGGAAGGCAGAGGATCGAACCGCCAGCTTTCTTGATAGATGACAACCACTCTACCACTCAGCCATCTTATCTCCCTCAGCCAAACCCACATCCCTTCATCCTGCTTCCCTCATTCCTACCCACATCACTTCTTCCCTCATCCACACCCACATCCCTTCATCCTGCTTCCCTAATTTGCTTCTCCTCAATATCCAACATTTCAAATTGAATTCCATTAAATCATGTGTAGTCGGGGCGTGTTCCTTAATAGTGAATGTATGTTTGTATGTTATTTTAGAACATAGAACAAAATGTTGAATATCTCTTGTTCCTATGAAGGTCTTCTGCACTGGTTTAATGATAAGTTCCTAACCACCACCAGATATCAGGGATCACCAGCAGATGTTAGCCAGTGGCCAGCCAGCCGTTACCAGTGGCATCCTCTGCTGAGGCAGGCCCACCATAGTATGATCAGACCTGTGTGTGTGTCCCTAAAATCTAATCTATATCTAATTCTCCCTCACACTGACTGACTGTATATCTGTATATACAAGTATATTTACTGGTAATGCCTCCTTCGCTGAAGATACAAAATTACAACAGCACCATCTTCTGTTACTGACGCTCAGTGATTTGGCAAGGTGGGAACGTGGTAGTGGTGTTGTGGGAATGATAGGAATGATGGATAGTGTTGACAGGTATGGTGTGACTGCTGGTGACAGACAGATCCGCAATATGACTCACACACACAGTACATGAATTCTCTCCTGCATCAACAGTCAAGGTTGCTGGTGATCAAGTTGAATCATTTTGCGGAGGATACCTTGATACTGAATATTTCACTGAAAACTCATAAATCAAACTCATAAAACTTGTGACATTATTGAAAGTATCATATGGAATGTGTTTCTATCATGGCATTTACACCCAGTGTTTGTGGCCCAAAATGCATCACTATGCTCAAAACAAGACTCCTTAGTGTTTGTTTAATGTTGAAATTACAGTATTCCCCATAATATTTCTACCCAATCTGCTTTCTCTTGTACCAAATAGATCCATTTGTTTTTCCAGCACAAGTAGAGCAGAAGATTTCAGAGGTAATTAGAACAGAAGTGGGCAACTAATAAAAGAAAACTACCACCAATACAGACAACGTAATACTCCTCAATAAACCCACTAAGAAAGCTTTTAAAGGAGAGATAAGGACAGAGAGCACTACCTGTAAAACACAAAGTGTTGACAATAAAGGTTAACCGAAGTTTGTGATATACTTTCACTGCTGGCTGCCACTTTGAGTCACTATTTAGGCAGTTTGTATACCACCTGCAACAATATTCAGATATTTTACTTAAGTAAGAGACACTAAACCCCAAATAAAAAACTCTTAAAACAAGTGAATGTGTTACTTAAACCTTAAACCTACTAGAAAAATATATGTTTTATAATGTAAATGGATCAAATGACTCAGTGAAAAGTTAGACTGATAACAAAGTCAATAAAAATCTCCACCACCACCCCAATCAGTATGTTATATGTCATTGTTTTTGGTGTTAATACTACTGTTGCATTACTGCACTTACACAAATGCACAATGAATAATCTATCTATCAATCTATCCATCCATCCATCCATCCATCCATCAATACATCCAAGTGGCACAATGTCGATGTACTCAACTGCACACAGGTACTCAGAAAGTGTAGTCCTGTTTAAATACAGTACATGAGTAAACAGTCTTAATTGTTAATTTAACTAAAACTTGTGTTTCATCACAGAGAAGACTTGACTTTTATACCATCAAGGTTCCTACCACCACACAAGCCCCTTTGCCTGCCCACCACCTCCTTAAAAGATATACCCTGCTAGCTCCGAAGCAGGGGAGAGAGAAAAAGAGAGAGAGAGAGAGAGAGAGAGAGAGAGAGAGAGAGAGAGAGAGAGAGAGAGAGAGAGTTGGCATTAGTCAATAATCTCACTAAGATTTCTCCCCGCTGATTTGCCACCCACTCCCATGAATGCTAAACAGTTCCTTCATATCCCGTCTGCATTTACATGATTTTTGGGATCATCTAAAGCTTTACTCCTCCACCCATCTCCTCTCCTTCCTCCCTCTCCCTCCTCTCTTTTCCTCCCTATTTTTGCCTTGCCCTCTTCTTCTATCAAAGTGCTGTATCATTACTCCCAGGATAATCCTGATCCCCTCGCCCTTAGCGATTCCTCCAAGTCTCAAGCCTCACCCTTTAAACTCCTCTGTTTTACAGGGTGTTCAGTGTAGGAGGAGGGTGGGATGTATTTTTCTGGAGCTACTGCAAAATGATGATGAAACCATATGGAGGCTGGGGGTGGTGGTGGCGGGGCTTGCAAGGAGGGGAAAATAGGGAAAGGGGGTGGGGGAAGAGGAGGGTGGGGGAGCGACATGGCGGCGTAAATGACTTCTTAGCAGTGCAGCGAGATGTGAAGGACAGACTGACATAAGACAGTGTGGCGAGCAAACTAATGAGCTACACATTTCACGCTGCGGAAGAAAAGGAAAAGAGGGAGGGGAGATGGAGCAGGAGATAGAGGGATGAGAGGAGGCACGAGAGGATGGGTAGAGGGAGAGGGGGAAGAATGATGGAGGCAACAAGAGAGCTGAGGGCTCACATAAGTTGGGAAAAGAAAGCGTGCGACAGGAAGTGCGAGAGAGAGACAGGAAAGAAGGAGGAGAGGAAGCAGAATATAAAGTGACATGAAAAATGACCTTTCTTTGCCAGCTTTTCTCATTTATCCTTGCCATGGCAATGAACAATACAGTTAGATCCAATGAGCTATTGCATGGGTACACAGTTTCACAGGCTGCTTATACTTTTCATATTTTTTCATTAGCGTTTGACTTTCAAAGATTTCTAATCATTTGAGAAAAAAAGTGTCCTCCATGAAGCTCCCCGTGGAGCTGAGAATACGACAGACATGATCAGATATCTGCCATAGTGTGGTTCTATATATTTTAATGCAGTTTGATTACATATTCAAAGTGGAATTAATCAATAGAGCATTTTCTGTGAGAAGCCCTCAGCCCTGTGTCGGGAGGTTGCACATAAAGATTCCACTCAATTATACCGTCAGATTTACTAAAAATAAAAAATAAATCACCTTCAACTTCCCAGTTTTCAAAGTGGCACATGCTGCTGCAAAACATCTTGTTATTTTTGGCCTCAAACCCAGGACAAAACTTCACACTCTCATCCCTCCTCCTCCTTGGCGTCCTGCAGCGCCAGTCTTTCAGTACCTGGAGTGATGGCTGTTGGAGGAGGCCTGCGGTCTTCTGTTCCTGAATGCAGGCTGGCATCCAGCTGGTCTGAGTCACTTCAATGTTTCCTTACCGCCCACCACTCCCTCCGTGCATAATACAACTGAAAGGCTGCAGGAAAAGAAAATGCTGGGCTCTACTGTAGTGAGATAAGCCAGTGGTTGAACTAAGCTAACAGTAGACCAAAAATATTACTCTGGAAAATACGGAGCCAGTGCCTTAAAACATGATGTACATATTTAATCATCATCAAGTTAGTATCAGTTCGTTATTATTATTATTATTAGTACCATTATTATGAAATACATGCCATTTAGTATCTCAATTATTTTATTCTGCTCAAGAGTAACAATGGTGGAGTGTGTATAAAAATGGAAGTGGACTCAGGGTTTGGAAAGTGAAACCAGTTCAGTGCCTAAAGCCTGTATTCTCTCCGCTGTCCAACAGAGGGCGACTCCATTGCTGCTAAAGGATGTTTACTGAAGTTTATAAGAAAATGACCCCACTTCTCACATGATTTATATGGTCAGTTAGCAACAGTTTCTCTGGTCTTGATCACTAGTTTCAAATCTTCCTCAATACAGGATTATGGTCATTTTTTACATTACAGTCCCATTAGGACTGGACCCACTGATTTAACATAGTTGTTTGTGTGTAAAGAGAAATTATTACCAACATTTTACAGTTTTACAGCTGCATAAAGACACTCTGGATGAACTGACTGTTTTTGTCCGTCCTGTTGTTCAGCTGCTTGTGTTCCTTGCCTCATTAAACTTTGCAGCTAATGCCAACCACCAATTAACTTGATGAACACAATTTTATTATTGCCAATTACAAGCAACCATAAAAAAAAAAAAAACTATGAAAATAGGACTAAAGTTGTAATGAAGGTGAATGATCTTCCATGCAGAAAAGTCAGAAGCATTAAAAATAAATTGGGAAAAGGGGATCGAGCTTCTAAATGTGCCTTCCAGGTAGAATAGGGGAGCTTTTTTTCTTTTCTTTTATTCATAAAATATTCTGTGGTTTGAATAAAACCAGGCTCACATTCATCATCAGTGGAGCAGCTCTTGGTTTTTAATCATGATGACATCACAGATTGATGTGCAGGTTTTCTGATTTGTGGAGCTGTTTGCCATATAAGGATTAAACCGACTCATAAATCACTGGGTTTGACTTTTTAATGAATTGTAATTTACAGGTGTCACGTTTGTGCAGAAAGGTGTTACTGTAGCTGTTTCAACTGGTTGATAAGAAACCAGAGGCTTAAAAAGGCTGAACATGAGACTACTCAGCCCTCCCTCTTTCTGTCTCTATTTATCTCTCTCCCTTAACCTCCTCCCCTGCACTATGCTGATATATTATGCTATTTAAGTCTCCCTCTTTTCCTCTTGTAGTTGAGATAAGAGTTCATTTCCACTGCCTCTTCTGCCTCTCTCATTATTGTAAAAGTCCTTCTTTTCATGCCAAGGAGCCTGGCACTGAGGCAAATTGCTTGTCCTGCTAATACTTTATTAGAGGCTACTGGTGCACGCTTACTCCTTCAAAACTCAGTCGGACTCACTCATTCTCTCAATCAATCACACTCGCTCCCCTCGGCTCGCCCTGTCTGGTGACCACTTGTTCTAAAAATGGACCACGTGGGCATGCTCACACACACACACACACACACACACGGTCTGAGTGGTCACACAACTCTCTAACGGCATGTGACAGAAGCGAAAAAAAACCCCTGAACCTTTGATGATGGACGGAAAGTGTCAAAGTCTGTGTGTAAACGTGATTAACACAGCATTCTATAGATTTTTAAATGTGAGAACATTCCTGAAAAAGACATACGTGCAAATGCCTTACATTTTGAATTTTCCTTTAGGTGGTGTGCCAAATCATTAGTTTAATTGTTCTATGTTTTAGTAGATGTTTTTTTTTTCTCCAATGGCTATAATAAGACTAAAAGCCACACAAAGTGATGTAGTGTTTCTGTTTTACAAGAGCAAAGAGAAAGGACAAAAGGTTTGGTTTGGACCTGTGGTTAACTTCTCTACCTCCAGGGTCTAAGAGCAGTGCACAGCTAATTTCCTGAGCTTATAGCATCCACCCTTCAGTCTAACCTTTGATTAGAAAGCCAACTCCCCCAATATACTGTATGCTGTGCTTTGTTATGTATGTCAAACATGTGTGCAAATTGTGATGTGAGACAAACTTCAGAAAAAAATAGAGACTACTTTCTACTTTCACAGCTTTATTCCTAATCTTTGCATTTTAAGCAAATATGCATGCATGCAAAGAGGTCCATCCATTCATTATCTATACCAGGGTGGAGTCAATCCCAGCAGACATTGGCCGAGTGTCAGGTTAAACCCTGCAGGTTGTCAGTCCATCACATCTATTTACACCTACCGGCAACTTAAAGTCCACGATTAACAGATTCTGCATGGGTTTGAAATATGGTAGGAAGTTGGAGTACATGGATGAGGAGAACATACAAACTTCACACCAGTCGCCTGTCAGATTCAAATCCAGAACCTCCTTGCTGTGAATGGAGAAAGACACATTTTGTCTGTAGGAGCTCTACGGTATGTCCTGCTTTATTATTATTTCTCTCACGATATTCATCCTTGTCTCTGTACAAAATCTGTGAAATGGGTCAAACTGCATTTAATAAATTCTAAATAATCCCACTGAATTGGCATGTTTCACCTGTTTTAAATGCATATTAAATGGATTTCTGCTGTACGCGGCTTGTAAACAGCTTGCAAAGTGACCGATCTCTCTCCAGCTCAACAAGACGCGAAGGTCACGGCCCTGTGAAAGCAGCTGCCAGAATTCAGCAGCAGCATTGCCTCCAAAAAACCTCAGGGAGCTCCTAGGGAAGGACATACTGTACCTGAATGAGCCTGAGTGATGAGGTGATATATATAGTAACAGCTATTAGGTTAATATGCAATGAAATGTTTTGATGGTGTTGCCCAATATGCCTCTCAGCAGACCTGACCGCAGGTTCACATGCGCACTGCCAGAGGTTTGACATCCACAAATACTCTCAAACACAAGCAATGTATTATGATGAAATACTGGCAGAGGGTAGGTTGTCTACAGATTACAGGCACTGATATGGATTACTGATGAAACATCTGACTAAATTGGATAATTTAAAAAAATCCAGTTAATAAAAGCTCAAGTTAATAAAAGAGAAGAGAGCACAGCACATATTCATTATTGGAAAATGTCAGTTGTGTCATAATTACAGAGCACACATCATTTCATGTGATCTGAAGCAGATATTGCAGTGTTATGATTTAATACAAGACCCAATGGCATATAAAGATGTAAGTGTTCACTGTGTGTGTGTCTGTGTGTCTACCAGCCGCTGTTCAGGATCATTTGGAACATGTAAATGATCCATTTCTTATTAATGTGTGGTTCCAGCATTGCTGGCAGTGTATCAAACTCGAACACTGACATTCTGAAATGGACCAGGAAATGATAATAATAATTATTAGCAAGTGAAACTCTCCTTGCTCTTGACGCCCCCTCAGGATCGGACAGACCCACTTATTCTACTCTCAAGAATTGAGAGGACCAAAAAATCGTGTCAATTTCTTCTTTCTCGTAGCTTGTGTTAAGTCCACATTGGATGGTAACAATATTAGGACTGATTATCAAAGTCTCTATTCAGAAAATGAATGGGATTTTTACATCCGGAACCACACTGTTGAGGTTCAACATTCATACTATGGAGATTTATCACAAGCAAGTATACTGTATATAGTTCTCTCAGTGGGATGTAGCATCATGTATTTGGGAACATGGACTTTATAGACACCTCTGATGAAACGCGGCTGAATGACCTGCAGTTGAGCAACAAACAATGCAACTAATCTAAGTTAGTTACTCAGTTAGGACTAATTTAAGTTTTAAAATAACACTGAGCAGCAGCGTGACTCACACAAACACATCATGTAGCCTCATGTAGACACAAACAGAGCAACAGGAAGCTTGTCTGGGTCGAGACGACGAGAAAATACCCGCCACGACTGCCGGGAGCTTTAGCCAGTGTCTGACATTAGGAGGTGAGGCAGCTTGTCTAATTGACACGGCATCTCTGCACTCCGCTCTGCTGGTGTGGCCTCCAACATGCAGCATTGATCTGATAGAGGACATTGCCTCTTACTTTCCCTCTTTCCTCGTCAATCCATCCTCTGTTCCACTTCATTTCCTTTCTTTCTTTCTTCCCAGGGCCCCTCCTCCTTCCCTCCTTTCACTCTGCTAATCAATCCCTCCAACTCCCTCGCTTCCATTTTTTCTCTCTTCCTCATCAACATATTCCACTACGGGGATCTGGGCCAAGCCTTTACACCAATGGATGGTGATGAATGGTGAGGTGAACCAGATCTCCCTCCCTCTGTCTTTTTCTCTCTCTCCTTTCGTTCTCGAGGTCTTGTCTTTGTTTTCTTTGATGCACGTTTGAAGCTAATGAGAATGCGCCTTCGGGAGGGAGCTGATGTGTGTTTGAATGATTAGGGCCAAAAGCTACTTCCTTGGTCATTGAACATCAATAGAACAAAGTGAGTTGGACACAAACAGGGTTGACAAAAAGTGTTAAAATATACTAAGAAGTCGGTTAAGAAACCCTCTTGTGGAAAACCAATGAAGGGTCGTCACCAACTTGTTAGAGCTTCCACCCCTCAAGTCGTCTTTACTTCTCTATGATAATGATGTGATTCTGCTTCTATCTCTATCTGATTGAAGGGTTATGGAGGATAAAGATCTGTGAACAGAGTGACATGTATCTGTTGCCTTTCAAGAGACGCAGATGAAGCCTTTTGGCAAATCCCCCCAGGACCCAAGATGGGTTCCCCTTGGTTTCAATTATACCAGCCTCAGCTTGGTACTACAGCGTTTACAATCTGCAGTCTCTCTCTCTCTCTCTGCATGACATCCCCACGTTTCTTGTAGCACCGCGGGACAGTTCTGTCCTTCACCTTTTGATCCAGGCTAGATCAAACACCAGCTGCTCTTTGATGAAAGCAGATCTGGTGGTAGTGCTAAGGATGCCATGGCATCGGATCCATTTCTGTTTATCACTGGAAAACCCTAACAACCTGTAGCAGCAAGCCTGCAGTTATGCTCCTGGTGGGAGTCACTGCAAATAATGGCTGCCACAGTGCAAGATGTGGGTGTAGGATTTGCTGGCTGTTACACTTCCTGGGGTGTTTGAGGAGCTCCACTGCTCGGGTGTGCTGTTGTGTGCCGTTGGAAGAGAATTAAATGATGCATAATGAGTGGCACAGACCCACAAAAAGCTTTAGGACTGAAGTTCAGACCACTACTCTGAAAAGTCTGTAATTGTGGAAACCAATTATTTCTACACATACTGTATACACTTTAATGTGCCTAGTGTTTTTGGTCTGATGTGCTACAGTAGAACGGGGAAAAAATGAAAAATTAATTCTGAGTGATTTTTTATTATTGACTAATCTATAGATTTTTCTTTGCAGCCACACTGGATGATGATTTTCACATTTAGTCCACCACTTTGTTCCAGACTGAAATGTCTAATAACTACTGGATGTATTGCCCTGATATTTTGAACAGATATGAATGTTCATGAGCTGATGATCCTGATGACATTGTTGCTACACTGGGTTTCCTGCACCTTCACATCACGACAACAAAAGCTCAAACAAGCATGCCAGACCAGTAGGTGGCGATAAAGTCTACATCAAAGATCCTTCAAATACCAGAGAAGAATAAAATGGTCAAAGTAATATTGGGTGAGGCTGACAGCTGTGAATACCAGTAATGTGGTGCAGTGATAATTTAGCTGTAAACCTGTAATTAGACCTAGCAGTGCTGACCAAAGGTAGAGAAACAACTATATAGGCACCATTGTTCACAATTTGCACACATGTTTGACATACATAACAAAGCACAGCATACAGTATATTGGGGGAGTTGGCTTGTTGACTTTCTAATCAAAGGTTAAACTGAAGGGTGGATGCTATAAGCTCAGGAAATTAGCTGTGCACTGCTTCCAGCGCATGCTCATTACACCATGCAACAGTGGACAGTGGACAGTGGCAAAGTACATTGTACACATTTCCAAAAAGTTCTGTTTTAAACTGAAACCAGAGTATTTGAAAATTTTGCACTTTGAAAGGCACTTGACATGTTTTGCAAAATGTCATTATTGGTATGGACAGGTCGTAAAATAGTAAACGTATTACCTGTTAAAAGTAAGCATGTCACTCTGTCAACCGCTAACATGACTGTAAACTCTTAGCAAACAGAAAAACGTTGTTTGTAAAACTGTATAGAAGTTACTTTGTGGATCCAGTACTGAAAAACATATTTAAACTCTTCAACTTTCAGAGGAGGTTTGAATAATTTTCTTTGCTTCAAATCTTATTGTACTTATTGTAACAGATCAAGTTTCAATCTTTTACTATAACCACTACTGATATCATGTTTTGCTACATAACCTTGAATACTACTCAAAACCAGCCTTTAATCATCCATATTACAATATATTAAAGCCACACACAAATTGAGGAGAACATTAGAATGAACTGCGACATTTGGACCACAACTGCACTGGGAGATTTATGAAGATCATCATCAGTCTGCTCAGACCTTTTCATCACCTTGGGGGCTTACCTCCTCAAACCCTAACCAACACAGCTCTGGACAGTAATATAAAATGATTAGGGCTGATATGGACATTTACGGCACCCAAATTCATATACAGAAGAGACACAGATACCCGAAGGTCAAATGGAAGGGGGGGGGGGGCAGTCAATATCAAAGGACCTTTTGTCAAGTCCTTATTGAAATTCATCAATAAAAATGGGCCACCCTAAGCCTTTTCAGAAATAAAATTGTCATGCTAATTCATTTTGATTGCCACATTGGAATGGCTAAACAAAATGAATGGCTGCGGCCAGATGCGCCTGCCGAAGCGTAACTCAGGATATTTCATAGTGAATTACCCTTGATCGACTTGCCCCCATCTTGGTGCAAATTCCGATCAAATGCCCACACGTGTGGAATTCCAATCCCCGCTTTGCTAACTCATTGATTTGCATGCCAAAGAGGTACCCATTAAAAACCCTGGTGAAAAGCAACGTTGCTGACTGGCACTTTTCAAAAATAGAGCAATGGAGAGAATTAAACATTTTGTCATCCTAAGCATGCACCTCCTGATAGTGAAAGAAAAGAAAAATCAGCCATTTGTAAACCCTTATCATTTGCAGAGCTTTGCAAACATTACAGAGAATAATAAGTTTCATTTAGCTTCTATTGAGCCTGACATTTGTACTCAAACATATAATTTCACTCCAAACATGAGTTCTTCAGTTGCTATTCTGGCTGAGAACAGGAACTTAATAAGAATTACAGTGAATGAGATAAATTCAGAGCAAAGAGTTGATGAACGCATCAAATACAGGACAGACACTGTAGATTAAAAACCACAGACCATAGTAAGAAAGAATAGTGTGGACTAACAAGCCTTCTGTGTTGCAGGAGAGACAGGACTCTAGTGTACGAGGGGGGAGGATTCTTTCCAATGAGCCATCTGGACATGGGTCCCCTCAGGGGACACAGAGCTAAACATGCTTGATCTGTCTCTCTCTCTCCATCTCTTTCTGTCTGTCTATCTATCGACATTACACCGATGCATGCTGCCAACCACTCATTTCATACTGCTTGCTCTCTACTTTCTGGACAGGGATTTGATTATATATTTAAATTTAAACTTTTATAACAAACCAATGTGAACTGATTAATATGTCATCACACCATTTCATATATACTGACTTTTATATCTACAATAGCGTCTGTGAGATTTAAGTTTACATTTACATATTGTAAGAATATGGAATCTGTAAAACTCCTAAATATGATTGATTATGTCATAGATGTTAACACAGACTTTGGAAAGCTGCTTGGAGCGCTACAATTTGAAACCTCCAATAACTATACTTTTGGCCATTTGCGACACTGACGTACCATAAAAATTTAAGTTTCATATAGCAACCGTTTGCTTATAGAATAGACTGTATATAAAGCTTCCTCCTGCTGTACAAATAGATACAATAGATATGGCTGCTGCCATCTTCCGTTTTATAACAACAAATAAGTAATCAAACCAAAGCTTACTGGAAAAGGAAACAATTGAACATACATTAGGAAAAACTCTCTACCTACGATATTTTAGTTTGGTCCATGTCCCATCTAGTAACATGGAGGGGGTTGGGGTTTATGATCTGTACTGCAGTCAGCCACCAGGCTTCACCTATAGGGAGCCATCATGATGTCCATCGTTATAAACTGTTATGATTAAAGGCTGAGACTTACTCGTGTTTAGTCAATACTGTGGCTCCTCAGATCTTTTAGCTTCATTTTTGTATAACAGGAGGAAGTGAAGACTCATCTTTATTCACAGTCTTTGCTTATATCTAGTAGAAATGAAGCACCATTAGCAGTTATTTTTGAGTCCAATATTCTGTCTCCTTTTAGATTTGTGTGACTCTATGAACCCCTGAGGGAAATGTGTCTCTTTAGCTGCTAAATGCTCAACAATGTTCACCAGCTAGCTGCCTCATGTGTCTGTCTGCTGTTTTGTGCTGACCAGGTGGTGCAGTATGTTTTTAATGATTTTTGGCAAAAAAATGTAGCCTGCTGAATCACCTCTCTTCATTCTCACAAATTTGAGCACTGGACTGTGCAGTCACTGTTAATTCACCAGAAACAGCCTCTGTAGCTAACTTACAAAGTATGTAACAGCTGTGTGTTTGTGTGACAGCTCAACTGAGCTTTAGTTATTTTCCTTTCTGCTTTGTTATAAATTTAAAAATAATATTCTATTTTATTCATTCACTTTGATGACGTTCTTTGAATAACATTTTGCTTTTATTTTGACGATTGGCAGATTGTCAGCGTACATTCATGAATTTAAGTCATAAAGCCCCGGGAAAGTTATTAAAAACCTTTCCACTTTAAACTTTAAATATTCAAGTAGAAACATTTTCACCTTGAGCGGATTCACATATATATATATATATATACTTTGTAGCACTCTGTCATCTACTTGCGTGAATTCAATTTCCTTAAATAAACGGTTCAGTTTGCTTTGGTTTGCTGGCAGCATGATTAAAATGAACAATTTCATTTTCAAACAGCCTTGTCAAGAGAAACCAGAAGCTGGTTAAAATGAAAGAGTGGAGGCAAGCATAGAGACAGAGATAGAACGGTGGCGTGTGACCAAGACATGCTACAGTTGTTCCTTTGACTCACTCCTGACAGCACAGCTAGCAGTGTAGCCTGATGTAGCCCCCTGTAAGAAAATACCTCAACCAGCAGAGGAACTTTATTCAGAGCTGCGATGAGCAGGACTCCTGGCTGTTTTAATCTTTACCCAAAGATGCAGCTTTCTGTGGGCATCTCCTAGAGTCGCTGTTTGTGCTATGGGGGGAATATGAAGTGAAACCAAGTTGAATGAAAATGATTTAAGTGGGGAAAATAAACAAACAAGAGCTTGCTGATGCTTTTGTGATTTTTATATATCTTAAATTGAATCCTTTGTTTTTTAGCCATTGCTTCCCTCATTATTTGTGATTGTTAAAAGTGTGGGTTGGGGTCGCTGTGAACTTCTCTCAGCTTCTGAAGTGGGTGAAAAAAGTTGGAAGACAACTGCTGTAGTGTGTCTGTCTGTCTCTCTCTCTGTGTGTCGTACAGTTGCAGGGATTGGAGGCCCTCAGGGTATTGATTGGGCTTGGCTTAATACTGTCAGACTGATGGGAGATGTGATTCACAGAAGAAATTTTGGCCCTGGTACATTTAGCCTCCAACACACACACACACACATGCACATGCAAATACACACATTTAGGCAAGTGCACACACACACACACACACACATGCAAATACACACATTTAGGCAAGTGCACACACACACACACATGCACACTGTGTGGGTAGCAAGCACATACACAGAAATGAACACACATTAGATCATGCACTGATGCACAAAGGCAAATGCATGTCACACACTGAAATGGGTACCACACACACATACACATGAATGCACACGTTTCCACACAGAGACACACAGAGACACACAAACCCTTGGGAGTCCCTCCTGACACCCTCAATCTGTCACAGCTAAAACCCAGAGGACCTTGTCTTCGAGTCAGGAGGGCTGGGACAGTGCACTGAGCTCAGCAGAGTTTGAACTAAGCAAGACTGGCAATGACAGACTGCCTGCAATGACAGACATGTTTTTTTCCACTTTTACATATTTCACAGTTGAGGATATCTCGTTTCTTTGGTTGCACATAGACATGGAAAAAGGAGCCTTTCCTGTCGGGCAAATATGGATCGTGCTTAATCACCCATCATGGGGCTGAGGCGCGAGTCTGAATGGATAGACAGCTGCAGGTTATTTGCCCATATTTACTGACAATAATTACATGACCAATAATGATTTCTCTTATTAATTCTTTCTGGTTCAGAGGAAATGCAGGGTTTGTCTTTATTATCGCAGCAGGTCAGGTCTGTGAGCTATAAAGCAGCTATTTAGCAGTAAAAATAATAATTAAGTTAAATTATGGGCTTTAATCACTGATAACCATAAGACTTAAGAGGAGCAGAGTGGAGCCCCATAACAGCACATTAGAAAAGCATAAATTGATCATGTCTGTCTTCATTAAGATTCAAACAGAGAGAAAAACTGAGACTGATCGCACACAGAAGTTCTATGATGAACACAAATATGTATGAAAGGTGATAAAGTTGTTAAAATGAGTGTCTGTTACATTTTTATATTTTCCGGTAAACTCCTGCAGTGCTAGTTCTTAACATGAATGGGCTGTTTGCCTGGCCTGTGGGAATGCTGGTTGCAGCTTTTGAAAATGCAATAGTGAATTATACATGTGTACTCTAATTTTAAAAAGAATGCTTTTTTTATATGCTCTGGAGCTACTTCAGAATTAATCCCTGTCATTAGTGAGTCCTCCTCAAACAGTTTGACAATATAATGTCACATTTTATTTGTTTGTGTGCTGGACGTTGTGTGCAGAGCTTTTTTATAAACAGTATGGAGCAGAGTGAGGTTTGCATTTATCCTACCTGATTAATCTGCAATGAAGATCATGTACGTCAATATTGAAAGTATTGTGTGTCAGAATTGCATCAAAAGAGATAAAATCCACGTCAGTCTGTCTGTCATTAGTTTGGGAATTCCCTGTCGTTGTCACTCTATTCAATGTCCATTTGTATCTTACCAGAGAATTTAAAACAGCTCACAAATATACAGGTTCATTTTCAAAAAGTCTAAGAAATTCCCTGAACAATTATTTTCTACACTAATAACACAATTATTTTCTACACGAATAAGGGTTAGGGTTAGGGTCGTTTTTGTCGACAAACTGAAAATATCAACAGCTATATTCTGTCAGGATGTTTCAACTCCACCTCCACAATGAATAAAACAAACAAAATATGTTGGAGCTCCTCTGCTGTTTATTTGTGTATAATACAGCTATTATGTTTCAGTTCAACATAAAGACATTTGACTGCTCTCCTTGAATAGAAAATACTTTCTTTTGACATTTAACGAGGCTTCGCACTTGACTTTGAGTCCATTTCATCCCTCTGTTGTTGCCCTCAAAAAATGTGCATTTGTCCTTTTTCTCACGTGAGTACCCAGCATCCTCCGTGACATCTGGATGTTCTCTTTGTGCGCGTCCCAGGGATGAGTGGCCACTGTTGTCCAAAGGCAATATGCGTTCAAATAAACAACCACGTCCTCAGCGGTTGGCCTGTTAATTGTCTGTGCAGCACGCAGGGCTGGGGATCAGCGAGACAGATGCAGCAGGAAGCAGTCATGATGAATTGACCCTGGTGTTAAATGGTGTCACTTAACCTTTTAAAATTCGATAAACAAGTCAGCCCTCGTGGAGATCCATACTCTCATCACAGAGAATGTCCTGCTGTGTAAATGGGTCAATGGCAAAATTTGACCCTTGACAACTTCTTTTCAGTGTGGTCCACGAGTCAGCCACTCGACACTTAGAGCAAAAATTCACCATTAGCTTTGCATCGCTATTCTTACACCAATTCTTTCATAGTAATGAATATGCAAATGATTCCCTCCTGCCTCTTATGATAGTCACATCTAGCACAGATGGAATTGCATAAAATGTTATTTTGTGTTAAATGCACAGTTTTCTCTCAACATTATGAGCATACATCCCCCTTTCATTGGCTGTCTATGTTTAGGAATAAATTACTAAATATTACTGTTGAAACCTGTCTGGCCCCCAACCCTCTGGTTTTAATTTATCCCTCAAAACATACTTTTACTTGATTGCTTTTAGTTTTTTTGTGGTCTTTGGTATTTTAAATGCCATTGCATCAATTTGCTTATTGTCTTTGAAGTTTTGTTTTCTTGCTTTTCTTAGTCCTCTTTGCAAAGCAATTCCTAACGGCGTAAGGTTTTGAAAGGTGCTACATCAATAACATTGTTATTATTATTTGTATTATCATTGAGTGATACATCCGTCTCAGGTGATCCAATCACGAGTAGACAGATGTTAACGCACCCAAGACGAATTGAGGACATGTTAAATGTTATTTAATATTCGATCACTCAAGGTGGTCTGATCCACCTGTGGCAATATTGTTTCAGCAGTGTGAACACAAACGTGTCCTAAGCCACGTCTTCTAGCTCCATACAGTTTCATAATGAACCAAAAATATTTTTACACTTGTGACCCACATAGGCTACATTGATCTATTTGTATAACAATAATGACACTGACTGCCACATATTGATTTTAAATTTTTATTACTATTTCAATTTTTTTAAAGTTACAGTTGTTTAGAGCTGCATGCATTGATTAATTGATTGATTTTGATACTATTTCAATTCACTAAATTTCAATTAAAATCTAATTGTATTGCGCCTTGACTTGATAATCCTTATAATTCTTATATTTTTCTTTAATATTGTGTTATCACAATTATGTTTCTTACTCTGACATTCCTGTAGTGCTTTTGAGTCATTTGGAGTTATTGTTTCGCAACACATTTAATTTCTCTAATTTTAATTTTTGCAATACTTTCCAAGCCTGGCCTGACTTTACTGCCTTAATTAGTCTCCATTTGTTATCAACATCCTAATTAGATAAGTACTAAACCGAATCAAAGTTTTTCAATTCCTTATGGGCTTCTTCAGAATTTTCCATGTTGTCATTTTTTCTTGTAATTACATTTACAAGACACATTGATCACTTTTACATGACTTGCTTGGATACTGAATATCATCCATCATATTTTCCTCATTTGTAAGCATAAGATCCAACACTGATGTTGAGTGCTTTTAAATCACCACCCTCTTTGTTCTTGTACATGATGAAACAACATGTTCTGAATAAACTCATTAACCTCATGGTTATAGCATTTACTCCACACAGAAATATTCTCTTGAAAATCAGCCACAGTTGTAACCTCTTCAACATCTGATGATTTGTAATTAAATAGTAAAGTAGAAGCGGATTTGGTTGGTAATTCTATAAGAATTATTTGTTATAATAATAGGTGTATAGCCCACATGTAAGGGGTAAAACACGTGGGGCGTTCAGGCCACCATATAGGCTAACTTAGTACTTTGGTTGTTACAGAGTATTCTTTGAAACATATGGGTAGTTTCAACATATATATGAGCATGGTAGAAAGAACATTAGTTGTAATTACTTACTTATGGTCTGTAAATTGAAGCCTGTTTGGATAAAACATGTAAATATTCGTTAATATTAAATGGGGACAAGGCAGGAATCATGAAATGTAATTATCTTTATGATGATATTACATTTCCACTAAAAATAAATACACTCTGATAAGGGACAATAAGGGATACAAGTGGTTAATACTCAGTAACTACCAAAGTATTACATTATCCTCTGATGGAGATTGTTGAATGTTCAAATGTTGTGAACCACTGGGACCATTTTATCCACGACAGTAAGAGAGTGAATGCAGATGTTGCAAACAGTTCTTGGTTCTTTAAGTAGAATTGAGTGATGAGCATAAGTACATATATATCTTTAGCATAAACATGCATGACTGAGAATGGTACTGTAAAACAAAATAAAATATACAGTACATACAAGATTCAGTAACTAATCACTGAGTAACTGTAAAACATCAGATTCAATTACTTTATTAAAGGATTTATCACCAACAATACCACATTATAATGGTTCAAATGGAATAGCTAAGAGATAGCTTAGTTACTGTGGCTCAGGGGTTAGAGCGGTCGTCCTCTAACAGGAAGGTTGCTGACTCGATCCAATTCTTCCCCTTTCCGCAGAAGTGTCCTTGGGTAAGATACTGAAGCCCAAATTGCCCCTTCTTATAGAGAAAGTGCTGCACATAGATGAATTTTATTATGAAAAATAACACATCACCCACAACATTCACATGCATTATGATTCCAAACAGAACATTATACTGAATTTGCTGATATTTACTTTACTGTTACTTAACAATTTCTTCATATTACTACGTAAGTAACCGCCTGTAAATTAGGTTTACCACACACACACTCAGATGTTTGCTCTTAATATGACATTGCATTAACCTCTATTCACTGTGGATGGCCTAACCAAAACATTATCGCTAACCTTGACAAAAGAAAAAAATATATTTTGCCTTATAAGGACTGCATTGGTCCCCATGAGGTGTACTGGTCCTGACAAACACACACACACACATACAAATGTTGCACAGCCATCCTTATAAGGACTTGGCATTGACTGCCTTTTAATGTGGACAGCCAAACCAAAACATCCCCAACCTCAACCATGACCAATTCGTGCCTAACCCTAACCTTGACCTAAACACAATTCACATCTTATCCCTAACCTTAACCAGGACCTCAGAAATTATGTTTTTCCTCATTAGGACCAGGTCCCCATGAGGTCATTGGTCAAGTCTGACATGGTCAGTGTTTATGCTGGAAAAGGTCTTAAAGGTCCCTTGCAAAAGCACAGCCACACAATTTCTTGTTTAAATATAGAAAATCTCCAAGGGAGTAAGGGCTCACCAACCTCTCCTCCATGACACTCGAGCACAAATTGAAACCAGGTTAATAAAGCTCTAAGTGAAAAGAACCAGTTATAAGTGTTACAAGTTGGACAAACCGCTAGCCTGCCTCTCTTGCTGCAATGTGGTGAGCTTGCTGTGTGGGCGTTATCCTCTCCATAAGAATGTTGTCACTGCGGACTGCAATTTGCTCCAGTATTAGGGTGGAGGAGTAAGAGGTGGCATTGAGCTCACAATATTTACCCTGGGCAGCAGGATGTTAATTTTAATAGTTTAATAGTTCGGCCCATCCATCTCTGAATATGATTTCCTCGAGAGTATTTCCAAAATTCAGATTGATTGAGGAAAAAAAAAAGTTTGTTTATTTTTATATAACCATGAGAAAGTACTTCCTTAGACCCAAATAATGATATTTTCCAAATCTTAATCAAGCAGTTTTCTTGCACAACCAAACTTTTGCCAGAGCATCTTGATCGCCACCTGATGGCTGGCTGAAGAGTAGGTCATAAATCTCAACTGCTCTGTGCTAATAGATTGACAAAACAAAGTCAAAGTACAAATAAATATAATAAAATAAATATTTCTCAAAGATGGTTTCTGTCATTTAAGGTAGTTCATACCACACTGATGTATGTTTAAGTGTTATTTGTTATTTGATGGTGTAAAAACAAGGTGACTCCTGATTGGTCAGGCCCGTGTATGGACAGGACCTCTCCGCTGTGGCCCCAGTTGTTACTGCATAGACTCTGGCTCTAAAGGCACAAGATGGCGGCCATTCATATTTACGCTACTTTAGCTAATTTCTAGATAGTGAGAGGAGCTGTGCCAATTAACTCTCCCTAGCTTGAGGTGCTCTGACAAGTTTCCTCCACTCAAACATTAACAACTTCCCAGCTCCAAAGTAAGTTTAGCAGCAGTATCATCAACAACAAATGTAAATTCCCTCACCAGTTTGTTCAGTAATAAAGTAATCTAGCAGTCTATCAGGGGAGTATAGTTTCTTCAAAACTTGAGGCAGTTGAGGATAATGTGGCCAGATGAATGGTTTTAGAGCCAGGTCCTAAGTTGAGCTATGACAAAGAAACTCTTTACGTAATATGATTTATTTTTCATTTAATAAGTGAATATTGTCTCGTCCTCTTCTGTGTTGAGGAGTCGCCATCAGACACTGGATCAAGACCGTTCCTCTTTCTCTTGCTCTGTCATCCAGTCAAAGAAGCTGCCAGTTGTTGCCTCCTTCCTCTTTTTGGCCTCGACTCATCTGGTCTGTGAACATTAAATCTCCAAGAACTTAAAGCAGTGGTTTAACATTTTAAAAAATGCACTTGGCTCGAGCCTGTTAGTTAGTTAATGACACTTTTATCATTCTTCTAATTTAATTCTCAGCAAAAAAAACTTTTTTTACCTAATTGCTGAAATATTCTTCTACAATGAATATATATGAAATAATCAATATACGGGAGATATTTCAAACACCAACCTGTTGCCACGCTCTGTGTTCCTTTTTCCTTTCTTTGCCTCACAGGTGGTGGAGGCCTGAGAAGGAATGCTCCTCAGCACTCATACCAGCAGGGCTAACCCTAACCGGTCTGCATTGAGCTCTTTAAGTATTTAGAGGTTGTACTGCACCTCGATCTTTGCCTCCTGACTTTGCTCCTTGCTTCTGATTATTTTCAGATCAACCGTTTCGTTGGTGGTCACCTTGCCAAAGGAGCCACTCCCCAGGTAAGACAGCACTGTGTAAGATGTAGTCTGGGAGGAGATCAGTTTTCTGAGGCCAAATTCCAATTACATCGTATCTTAATAATTCTCACACCTGACAGGAGAGAAGAAAAGACAAAGTCTAAACACAAAACCATGAGTTGTCTTGTAGAGCCTGACAGCCTCATAGAGCCTGACAGCCAGTTCCCATGCACGGAGCAGAAAAGTTCAAAGACAGTTTCAAGCTCAGTGAATCATCTGACAATTTAATCTTAAATTCCACCAAAAAGAACAATACTACTACTTGAATTAAAGATAAATGACGGACCTATAACTAATATTACTCATATTACTATATTTACTGTAAACAATCAAGAATGAGCACTACATACTAAGTGAAAAATATATTAAAATAAAACTACTATTGATTCACTCTTTACACCCATCATTCTACATTTTACTTTTACTGTAATAATGTACTGTATCTGCTTAAGTGCCAGCTGGAACATAAAACAATCAACACTCCAGAGGGTTGATCCCCAAAAAAAGGAAAGACACTGATGTCAGGAATTGAATGGTTTCAAAAAATAAATGCCATTCACTGAAAAGAGTCTAAGTTTTGTCAAGTTAATGTTCCAACTAGCAGGTTAGTTTAACTGACTGAAATATAATGAATGTAGCTTCAGTGAGTGTTTATACCTTTGATGGTTTGGAAAACATTCTATTCTGGATTTCTAGAATTCTCCAATATTGTACAGCTCACTGTGGTCTCCAATGACATAAAACACTCACGTATTACATTGTTACATTTTGAAAGTTGCCATTTTTAAACATTTATTTGACCTTTTTCAAATCAAACTGCTTGTTGATTGGGTCTTTTCAGTCACAACATAGCCTTTGCTAATTTGTCAGGCTCCGATCACATGACCCACTTCCAGAAGAAAACAACCGACATTAGCCTTGACTACTGGTGTAGAACACAACATGGATGGTCAATTAAAAGTGTTGCTTACCCTGTTGTATTAGCTAACAGCTGTTGTGCTGTTAAATTCTGCATTTTAGAATGATACAAATCTTAACATGCGTAGGAGATGAGTTATTATCTGGATGAAACAACTGAATGCTTCCTGTGTACACGTCCCCATTATACAGGAGGGGTCATGTCATATGCATTTTATTGCTTGTTTGTATGGACGGGGATTAAAACTGCAACAGAGCCATACACTTGTGTCGCGTTTCCAAACGTAAACATTGTACTGTGGATGTAGCCTTAAACAAGCTGCTGAATACTCTCCGGGCCACTCTCAGAAATGACTGCAGCTGTACAGGCATTGCATGTTTGAAATGTTTTTTAAAGTCTCAGAGTCCTTTTGATGCCACAAACAGAACAATATTAAATTCTCTTGATTTACCTTTGTCTAATTGACTAAGAACACTCTTGAAGACAAGTGTCTTTGCTTTGGAGTGAGCATTTTTTACTATTGCTGCTTGAATTTACATGGCATGCCTTGTTTACGTTTGTTGTTCTTTTGAATGCTACTGTATTCAAATTTGTCCCCAAAGGGCAATTAATTCTGTATGATTTCCAACTACAACTTTATTTGTTGTTCAAATGCATGGATAACTAACTGGCATTTGTCTTTGTCATCTGCTCTGTCGCAAAGCTCTTTAATACAATTTCTTCACAACATCGACAAAATCACATATGCCTGTATCTTTTTGTATTTTGGCTAATTATATTTTAGGTTCTTTTGACATTTTGTACAGGACATAGTTTCTTTACTTCCAAACTCAAGTCACTTTCTTTTTTCAACTGTGTGCCATAGCTGCTCATTCCTCACCACACTGATCTTAAGATTACTTGTTCTGATATATATAGCACTCTGAACTCCTTCAGTATCTGCCATAATTCTTGTCCAGTTACACTAAGTGCTTTTTTGTCAGCAGTTATTACTTGCTATCTATGTCCAAAAACACCTCAAGACACACTGGTACAAAACACACTCACGGTGGCTGACTTATCTTTTTCGTATTTTAGCATATTGTTTTGGTTTTAATGTGGCAACACCGGCGAGCTAGTTCTGGCAGGCAACTCGAGCTGCGCTGCGCCAATCATGTGACATACATCATGTGACATACTTCACTCTCCACAACCATCTATAATACACACCCACCTTATCAGGTGGTCTATTTAACCAGAGAGAAATTTACCATCATCCCCTTTGCTCGCACTGCTGCTGCAGTATTGCTACCAGTTGCTTTGGCCCCTCCACCACCCCAGCATCCACCTGTAGGCTCCAACTGGGGGGGTTACAAGTATTTGCTCATCACTCCTATCATATCTGTGTAATCATATGGGGGAGTGATTAAGTTGGAGCCTAGACGCCAAACACTAAACCTGTTGTAATGCTGCAATAAATGTTTGAACCTGAGTTGTCTGACGGAACTGACACATTGCAATGGCCAACAAAGCTGAACCAATTTGGTACCTTCTCTGGCAACAGAATAAATAGGAATGAAAAGCAGCTGAGGGGCAATGCACATTCAATAAATGCTGTCACAATTTTAGAGAGTAGGTGGACACAAAAGCAGGAGCGAGACAGGAGGCAGGTTCAATTCTAAAAACTGAATTTATTGAAAACACGAAATAAGGGGCAGGAAACAAACAGGCTAACTGAAACTGTTCAGGAAAAACAAAGCAGGATAAGGAACTTGAGATGACAGAGACAAAACAGGTAGAGACTAAACAGACGACTTGACAAAGACAGAAGTGAGGATTTGACTTAAATACAAAATAAAATGGGAAACTTGGTATGAACACAAATCTAAACACAAGAAAAAAACGTCCATAACTAAGGAGTCTTAGGTAGAATCATGACAAATGCTATATAGTGTTTGCCCATTTTTACACAACATAAAAGATCTGTTACTTACAGTTTTTTGTTTTCTCCATGTTAAGCCTATATCTTTACAATTCATTTTTAACTGTATTTGCATTACAATAAATTTGACGTGTTCATAATGGACAACACATATTAAGATCATAATATTTAGGTTAAATTACTGGCATTAACAGGCTAATCGCTAAAAATGGAGTGAGTGAGAGGGTTGCTTTCCTTTTTCCATAGACACAGTTGTCTTATCTCAAACAATTGAAGTTCTCCCAGTGGAAGAACCAAGCAGATAACTATATTCCTCCTTCCAAGAGCTGCAGGACAAAAACAAATGGAACATGCAGATTTTTTCAGTTATCTTCAGGTTAGAGATTATGAGAAAACATACATGCAAGACTACAGCACTGCAAGTCCAGATAATCTTGATGGTTGTTTGAACAGGCAGGCAGATACAGATGACTTGATATCTTTCATTTACAATGTACAAAACATTAATTCATTTGAGTTTTATGGAAGGATAAGGTGGGTCAACAATCTCAAACCATTGGGGAAGAAAGCTATATTCATACTTGCTTCGAAATTTGCTAGACATTGCCTGATCTGATTAAAGTGCTGCATGTTGTACAATTCAAAATGTAAACTCAACTAAATATTTACTGATGTTTCCCCACTTTGCAACAAATGCTGGATCCAAGAAGTCACTTTAATCCACAGTTTTGTAATTTGCCCCAGAATAGAAAGCCTTTGGAATGAAATATTCAGTATCTTCCCCAATATACTGAAAATCCCACTGGAGCCAAATGCTAAAGTGATTATATTGGGAAAACCGGAGGCTTTATGTAAACTTGCTGCTTCTCAAAAACACTTTGTCTCCTTTGGGCTGATAGCAGCTAAAAAAAACTACTCAATGTCTGAAAAAAAAGTCAAACCTCATTCAGTGAAGCTTTGGATCACAGAACTAACTGATACATTACACCTGAAGAGAATTAGGTTTATATTGAACGGTAAATTGAATACGTCCAAACATGGTCAGCATTACTTTCTTTTTTTCATCAACAATTTACAAATTAAACACAAAGTAGCAGTGTTAGGTGGTTGTGGGACAGGTATAGGAATAATATTTCCCTCTCTCTTTTGTTTTATATCTTGTTTCTAGTCTGGTCCAAAAAACGAAGCAGTACCCTTTTCTGTACAAATGTCTTATTTTACCACAAATGCATGCATAAATTATTCGAAACCAATATTTCTTCTATGTAATGTCTTCTATGTAATGTCTTGATGTAATGTAGCATACACAGTGCAACCCAGATCTTCAAAAAACATGCAAATAATTCCCATTACTTCTCCAATACTGTCAATATTTCACCTCGCTGTTTCCTATTAGTGTAAAAAATTAATGATGACTCCATCGGTTAAATTTGGCTCCAGCTCCTCTTTCCTTGACTCGCTAAATGAGCCAAGTGACGGATGTTGTGCTCTTCTGCATAAACGCTCGCAGCAAAACAGAGTTTATTAAGACCCATAAAAAACAACATTAAAATTCACAACCAGGGGAGCGTCGCCTGACCCCTGGAGAATGATAAATTAGCTTATGTTGCTCTAGCAAAACGACCATTTTATACTTTCATCTTCCCCCCAGAGCTCGCTCCCCTTCAGTGTGGAGGCACCGAAAAAAGGGCCCTGGACTGAGGCTTCGGCAGCAAGGGAACGTTTTCAGAGGAAGCCGTTATCTTTTCACCTGCTTCTCCCTCACAGGGAATCACTCAGTGGTGTGAGTGACATTTAATTCAGCTGCATGTCTGCTTTACACATTCGTCAGTGTATAGTGGATATGGCGAGGTGCCACGCTCCACATACCTTCACCTGTAAGCAGGCCTGAAGTGAACACTGAAATGTCTGTTGTAATAATAGAGAGGTCAGGAAAATGAAAGTCGGAAATCTCTCCAGAAGTCGCTGGGTCGATATAAGCTGCTTAGGGCTCAGTGCTGTGATACCTTTGATTGTATTCTACTTTTCAACTAGCCATGTTTAAAGGGTTCTTCGCAGCCAGTGCTGCTCTGCTAATCTGAGAAAGGTTGTAATTGTTGAGTGCAGCCTCCACCTCATTGTACATTGGAGGGATAGAGCAACAGATTCTGTGTGACAGCAGCACTTCCATTTACCACAGGCAGAACACGCAGGTGTCTGGGCAGCATTTGAGAAAATATGGAAGTAGAATTGGACAAAATGGAAAACACATCAATGACACACATGAAGAGTGATATTAGTACTAAGTCTTAGTACTAGTCCTTGCAATGCAACCCATGAAGCTGTTGCCCCATAAGTGTTTACCTTTAATGATGGCTCACTTGCAAACCAGAGCCCCTTGCGAGTCATCACTGGCAGCTCATTAGCACTATGCTAAGCTAATGGATCAGTAAATGGATTTTTATGTGGGCATAAATGCTAATTCGCTACAGTGCTGCTCCGTTCAACAACAGCGTGTTTAGCAAGCTCGTCACAGCCTCTGGGGTGTGTTTGTGTCTCATTAGGCCTGGCCGGGGATCTATTGTGGTCGACGAGGTCTCGGTGGCACAGACAAGAGCACAATGATGAGGGGCCTGCAGCACTGAAACAATTGTTCCTCCTGCACCTGAAGGTTTCGCTGCAGAAAAACTGGAAATCTGCTCGCATTACCAGAACCGATCAATTGTCAGATGTTATTGTGTTGCATGTTGGTTGTTACTGGGCTGGCAATGACACAAACTGTATGTTTTTTATAAGAATTGTTCAGGTGTGCAGCCCAGAAATAAAGCTGGTCTGTTCCCAAACCACGATCACCTTGACATCTATGGAACAAAAACTGAGGAAACGATTGTTGACACAAGACACAAGTCATACACTGACCATTTAGTTTATGACTGTCAACTTAAGTTTGACATTAACACTGAGTCGATTGTCAAACGTGGACAGCAGAGAATCCATTTGATGTCAGTCAGTGACTGTCAGTCAATGTCAGTGAGTTGTTGTTCTTTTTAATTTTATTGTTCACGGTGATGCCTTCAGGTGGCCGTTATCTTGTACCTCTGAGGAGAACTAACCCTAGAGAACTAATCTGCAAATCTTTCATTCCTTCTGCTATCAGGCTGCTAAACTCAGACAGTAGTGATTTTAAATTATGTCTTTTATGACTGTGCCTTTGACATGATAACACATGTAACAAATGTCTATTTATTATATATTTATTGTCTTATATATTTTTGTTATCTCCTTAATCTTTATCTTGATGTCCTTCACCGACCTCTGTTTGTTTGTTGACCTGTGCTTTTTGACATGTGTCATATTGGATGTTGTTTGTGTAGTGAGGTCATTCTCTATGTTGCCCGTATCTTTAATGTCAGATGTATGGTGGATGAGATGTCTCACACAGGCGCATTAATGGAAAACAGTAATGCAAAAGTGTCAATGCACCGTGTTGCGGCTTTTGCAGTTGAATTGTGGATTCATGATTTCCATGAATGCGCTTGTGTGAGACATCCCGCCCACATACTGATGGCTAGTAATATATTTCAACACATGTAATGCATCATAAGACTTGCTGCAACCTTTTACTATGCATAATGTTCTCCTCTAACAAAAGCCAATCCAACAATTAACATAATAATTATGTCAAGCGTCACTCCTGCCAATGCTCATCTTTTTCTTTCTGCGTAAACAGTTATACGATCCGATGAACTGCACAGTTCTTCCTGCATCCAGAATACGCAACGATAACTTGCCAGAGCAGCTTCATGACAGCTCATTGTCTGCTTCTGGTAAAGTCAGACTGTTCCGATTTCCAGTGTACACACTGTGCTGTACCATAGTTGGCAGGAGGCTGGATACCACCACCGTACCATTTGTTGATCCTGACAGCAGCCCACATTCAAAAACCCTGAAACAGCAAGACAGACATTCAGAATGGAAGAAAGCAGCAGCAGGGCCTCGCTGAAAGAACATCTCTAACTGTGGGAGGTGAGTGGGAATACTGGCTCAGCAGCAAGCGCAGGAACCGCATGTCTCCTCTTTCTACAGCCGAGAGGAACACACAACACTGTTCATTATACTGCATGGTACATTTTGACCCTTCCTCCAGCAAAGGTGACCTAGTTCTGCCATGTTCCTGAAAATAACCAAGTTGTGTGGTACTAAATGTTCTGAGACAGACCAACTCTAGTTTCTAGGAACATAACCCTCCATATATAAACACATGTACAGAAATGATTTATTATTAAGCGACCTTTTAAAATAGTTTGACTGAAAATGTTACGATGGATGAAGTGTAATACAAGCAACTGTGATACTCGACAATGTACACAATTTTGATGATTAAAACCTCTGTTACAACATTTAATTGCACTGGACATTATATTCAGCCAAGATTAGAGTGGGGCTATATGTTTTTTTCACAGCTCTATATCACTGTGGTGCAGTATTATGCTCTTTTACCTCAAAGCGAGAAGCTTCTTGGGTTAGAATCCTGTGTGAGGTTTGCATGTTCTCCCAGTGTCTGCTTCCTCCAGGTTATCCGGCTTCTTCCGACATTCCAAACACATGTCGATTGGGGTAAGGTTAATAGGAGACTCTAAATTAAGCGTGGGTGTGAATGATTGTTTGTCTCTGTATGTACATTGGTGACCTGTCCCAATGTTATCTGGGATTGGCTCCAGCCTCTCTGTGCGAACTATAAGAATTATAGATAATGGATGGATGGATTAAAATATTTGTTTGCAGGTTTCCAGATCATACTACACAAGTAATAAAAGACATATAGTATATTTTCATCTTTGGGAGGCGTCCATGTTATAAAGTGGCAAATTTGTGATGCACAGTGCAGCCTCGGTATAAAAAATAAATCACTCCACACACGCAATTTAGGTTATTTTTCGATAACCACACACCCCATTGTGAGTCATCTCTCACATAAACACTTTTATAATCGAATATACCGCCGTGGAAGTCTGCGTTATAATACATCATATACTTGGAAGGGTTACCCAATTTCATTTTAGTCTGTGCAAGAAATCTTTTCTTGTTCCAGTTTGTCTCAGTTACTGTTGCTTTGTCATTTTTGGGAAGTAATTGGCCTGAAGTTTCATACTTTTCACCCAAAGCCTCTTTCGTAACAAGCACAGAGTGAAATAAAAGGACAAGACATTTATATATAGACATTTGAGGCACTTTTTAGGCCTTAGCTTGGGGCCACTTGATAGTCCCTCACCCCCACTGCATCAGAGCTCAAGTGTCAGAACTCACACAAGTTGGTTTAATGATATGTGCTGTAACCACATTTTCAGACCACTCAGAAGAGCAGAAGGTTCAGATTTTTTTGTCATTTCTAGCTTTTACTAAAAGATTCAATGTGAATGCAGTAGCACTGACAGTAAGTCAAATTTAAAGGGAAAATGTATTTACGGTGATAGAAAACCAAAGAGGCGATAAATAAAGAGACCATATGAAATCAAAAACATGGGATCAGGTGGAAAATGGTATTTTTTCAATCTCACTCCACAAACTTCTGTTAACCTGGAAAACACACACACACCCTTGTAATGCTATTATATTGAAAAAACTAATCGGAATAATGCATTTCCTAGCTCCTTACCATAACCATGACCAATTCATACTTTACCCTGTCCTTTACCTAATCACAATTCATATCTTACTCTTAACCTCAACCAGGTCCTCAGAAATTATATTTTGCCTCTTTATGACAGGGTTTGAGTCCCCATGAGGTCAACTGGTCCTGAAAATGTCAGTGGTGGAAAAGGTCCTAAAGTGCTTAAGTCCCCCATAATGTGACTGTCTAAACAGATTTAGGTCCCCATAACATAAGTAATACCTGGACCACCCATCTACACACACACACACACACACACACACACACACACACACACACACGTGTCTCAGGTCCCAGGAGTGATGTCTTCATCACTTCATCATTCATTCAGGAGTCTTTATGTCTTCATATGCTTAACTTGTTGTTTTTAGAACAAAAAAAAGAAACAAAACAGGCAGAAATGGGGAAACCTGTACAATATAATGTAATCTACTGCAACCGACCTGCAACAAACAGGACGCTGTGCAGATTACTGCAGCTTGTCACACTGTGGTACTTGGATTGTGTTTTATTATATCATACTGGTGTTCATATTCTCATTTTCTTCGACTCCGCTCTCAATGAGATCCACAGAACATAAAACACGAATTAAAATCGAAATCAGCAAATAACACTTCTAGCAGCCTGCCAAAAACATTTCATATGAAAGTCAGTTTAGTCAAGGATTCTGAACTACATTTAATCACACATAAATTGATTTTTAATTACAGAATTTAACCGTATGTGACATATTTCAGATCTTTACCCAGTTTCAATAATATTTTCCCCCAAAATAAATATCTCTATGTACTAAAGAAAAAAACAAGAAAAGATAAAGAAAAGGCAAACACAGGATTCATCTACAAAGATTCAAATGAAATCCAACATCTGTAAAATCACAAATGCTCTTTGCCAGATGGTGAGCTCTGGTCTGGGCGTGTCCCAAAAATATACAAGAGTATGAATAATGCATTGGACATTACTTATTTCACAGTGTATCTCTGCATGTGCACATTATCTCTCTCTCTCTCTCTCTCAAACACAAACACACACACACCCACCAACTCACGTACACTCAAAATACAGTCAATAAAAATGAGCCAGGGGTCCACATGTGCCAAATGCTCCCGCTGATGTGTACGAGATGTGTGAGGCTCATTGACAGAAAAGGACTTGTCTAATCTATGTTGGCACCACATAATAAAAAAAACAGGAGATATAAGCTAAATCATCCAAAATGTCCACATTTCACCTTCATACCCTTCATTCACGGAGGAAAGACAGTCAACTCATCTGTCGTCTCTTCTGCAACATCCCAATCCACTTTCATGCTTTTTCTCGTCCACCTTGTCCGTAACTGTTTGGGCAGAGATTTTGGAGGCTACGGCCTTGTAAAGTTTCACCCCGCCAAATGAGAGGGAGGTGTTAAAAAGGCTAGAATCCAATGGACAATGCAGGCTGGCTAAACAGTAAAGCCATGACTCTTAAAAGAAACTTGGCTGGAATATAACCCTGGACAGTTTCACAGCAGTGACGATAAAGAGTGGGGCTGACTTCTGAGAGACAAAGTGTAATTCAAGCCACAAAGAAAAATCCTTCAAGGAGCCGTCACCTTGCAGACCGGGCGGTGACTCACTAAAAACAACAGGTAAAGTACTTCAATGAATATTCCACCATCTGGTCATAACTGTTCCTTACAGGGGTCTTGTTCTATGATGTGTCCGTGAATTTGGCTGCAGTGAAGATTCGATGGCGATGGTGTACCATGCTGCTCACATTAAGACTTCTCAGAGTTCTTACAAGTTGCTGCCGAGAGTCTTCCACTGCGGTGATGGGAGAAGCTCAGGGATGATTATTTTTGTTAATTTAATTTCTTTTCAACTGAAGATCAGGCCTGGTGTCAAGTTTTGGAGCCTTGTAGGTGAATCGACATAATGTTCGGTTGTAGTGACTGGCATCAGTTCCTTTTTGAATCATGGATGTCAATGAGCCTGTTGGGGAAATGGAGGGAAAACACAGGGATCAGATCAAAATCACATCAAAAATGTTCCATAAGCCTTTATAAGGTTTTTTTCTCCTATTGCTATTTAACAGTGTGGTCTTTCAGTTTGAGAGCAGGACTTATTGATTTCTCATTCTGATTTGGTAATGCTTTCACTCAACACTGCTCTCACACTCAAATAAACAGTGCTTGTGCTTAGATAACCTAAGCTCCAGTTCCTGATCTCGGATTTCTCCTCGGCTCTTGGATATTTTCTTCTGCACTTGGATTAAGCAATAAGTCTGTTCAAATTCCCCAATTTTTAGCTTTATGTCTTTAAGAGTCCTGTGAGGCCAGCTTGAAAAACGACGACACCTTCATGGAGCAGGAGTCCTGTAGAGCACTGGTAAACATGAGCGGCATAATCAAGGATCTTAAGTTTTAGGTCTTAGATTAAGTTGATGTTATGTTGCTCACTGTAAAAATAAATTAGATGCCTTCCTGTTTCTTTTCTCTGCCCTGTGTTTTATGGGAACAGCAAAATTAAGCAAAACGAGGGGGCGGTGCAATTTCATTCGTCATTTCTACACCTGGCACACAGAAGCAGTGTGAAAAAAAACACACCTACGTTTTTAGTCATTAACTTTGTTGATTTGCTGACAATATTATAGACGCCCGAGTCTCTTTTATGTTAAAATTATGACAGCAAGCAACACCAAAATGAAACCATTAACATAAAGACGACAGCATCACGAAACAAGGTTAAATATGCAGAGAGAAGTGTTTGTCTTCCCGTAATAAATGTAATAAACTTAGCGACTCATTTAATTGTCGACTCATGTCATCTGCATGATAATTAAGTGATGCGCTAAGTCGCTCTTTCACCATTACATCTATCTAATAAATGGTGAAATTGATATTATGAGGTTCTTCATTGTGAGAGCAACTCGTGCTTGTGATGTTCTTTGATTAATGCTTCAATGGAAAAAACAGGGTTTAAAATATTGATTCATCCTCTGACTCATTTCTCTTCTTTTATATCTCAATTCACTGATATTTTTGTGCCATTTCTACCTTTGCTGCAGGAGGCTCCAAACATAATGTTAGCTTTGTTCCATTAAGTGATGCTGAACATTTATGGAATGGACAAGTCTGAATGAAAAACTGATTGCTAAGACCAGCAGTTTTATGAATTACAGATCTGACTTATTCTGCTTTAACAAAGCTAATTCTATGAAGAATTCTAAAAAGGGTCTATGAGTGTATACATTGATACATTTCTTTCCATATACAATATATATTTCATCTCCAGTGAAATTCTGTAGTTAATGGTTTAATTTAACCAATCATTTCATCAGGAAACCCATTTGAATGATATGTCATGAATATGTCATATGGATAAATCCATAAATGTTAATACAGAACTGATTCGGGGTGACAGTGGACAAATGTGACACCCAGGACCAACCATATAAATCATTCAGACACTTAAATATGAGTTGGCAAATCCACATAGAATAGCACAAATTCCCAGGGCTTGCAAATAAATATTTATGACGGCCCCAATTCCCCTCTTCTCCCTGTCCTTGGTAATTGTGCGTGATTCATTTAGTTTTCTCAGTGGAAGAGGGAAAATCAATCTTAGAATATTGGCTAGGAGACATAAAGCATGCAGATTCCAAATGCCCGTGGTTTTGCAGAATATAAAAGCTTCACAGACAATCAGTCAATGTTCTCAGGAGAGGAATTCAGTTTAATCTTTAGCAGATTTCCTTGTTTTTTAGAGAAAATATTTTTTTTTGTGGAAGTTCAACTCCCAGCAGAATCAGGCTAACCGGTCCTACTTTACTCGCAGACATTACTTGCAAACAGACAAGCAGGTATCGACTTGGAGGGAATGTCAGGAAGGCAACATTTTAAAGAATATTTTACTGTGAAATTTGGAAAATAATATGAATAATTTTCTTTCAGTCGTTGCGTTTGTTGAAGAAAAAGAGCCTCCAATAAATATCTGTGTTTCGCTTAGGTCAATAAAGAAAGCCTTGACACTTGATGCAGCTGCTCTCTTTGATGTAACCAGTCGGGCCTTTTTATTTTCATCCTTTTCCCAAAATCCAATAGTCGTCTTTGATTTCTCTTCTTTGCATTGATACATCAAAGTGACTGAATCCTGAGAATTGGTAGATTCCACTGTGTCTGCTTCAAGTTCTGGATGATCTTTATTTAAGCTCAGTAGTGAGAGTGGAAAACACTTGATGAATAGACGATAATATCAGACTCATTCCAGCTCTGAGCTACACTGACCCTTTATAACAACTTAGAACGGAGGTGCAGACTCTGCTGTTCATTAAGTTTCCCTGAAAAGAAAAAATTTCTGCCTTTCTTCGAGACGCACCAATCAAAAGTGTCCAGGTTGCTTGCGCTGTATGTCAAAGTGACCCCAACTTGCACCCGGTATGCAAAGTAGAATAAAATACATCATTAAAACCTCACATACCTGCTGTGTTCCTCTGCATCCTACGACGGCTCCTTGGGCATAGGCTGGAAAAGAGAAGCAGAAGGTCAGCATCAGAGGAACAGAGGACCGGCCTTCACCAACGTTTTATTCAACTTTCCTTAAGCATATTGGCCTTGGACACAAAGCAGCATATGTCCATTTAAAAGCACAGATGGCATGTATTCCAATTATATCTAAAGCGAGATGGAGGAAGATGAAGGTTATTTTGTTCTCTCCCTGTTTTTATGACCTCTGAGGACACTGCTTCTCTCCTTGAGCGGAAAATACGAGCGAGTAATGGTCACCTCATCATCCACGTTAACGAGTGAGAGACGCTCCCTTTCTTCCATCAGTGGTATCACACAGACATTGTTTATCACATTAGCTGTAGGGCATGGTGATAAACAGTGTTCCACTTTGTTTCTCTGTGAACAACAACTTCTTGCCGCGTGCATTCATCTTAAGGAGAACACATGAAAACACACACTTTTCCCCTTGACCGGAGGAAGAAAACAGCTCCCTTGCCTTCTTAATATTGGTGAATGAGCCCCTTTTTCGTAGATAATGACTCTGCTAATCATAATCAAGAAGCTAATGGTCTGTTTAGCCAATCGGAGGAGCCAAGGCGAGACGGCTGCCTGGGCATTGCATTGGCATTCCCAGCAGTCCCCGCTCTCTTGGTGGCTGTGCCAGGCTTCTCTGCAGCAGCGAGGCAGACTTGGTATTCCGCTGCCCACTCAGCCTGACGTCCTGCGATCCGTCGTTCTGTCTGTCCGACCAGGTCGGCCGGCTGCGGCACTGTCGAGGAAATTCAGTCCTCTGAAGAGGCACTGATCCATCACACCTCTTCTGCAGCATGTCATCTAAATGCTAAGTACTTCCACTGCATCTTTAAATCAAAACAAGAAAAGAAATGAGCACAGGGCGAGCGGTTGGATAAAAGCTTATAAGAGCACAATAGAATCTGCAGAGCAAACCCTTAGCTTTTTGATTACATTCATTTTCGAGGTAGAGGAAATGTGGATGAGGAGACACTGGGTGATAGGAATGTGCAGGTCCCTGGAACCCAGAGACCTTGTTATCCCTTCAAATGTACATGGAAAGAGGAAAAGGGATAGTTATATGTACACAGGCCCTGAAGGTTCCTTTAAAGAGAATAGTATGTTATTGACATTCTCTCCAAAAACCATCACCAATGCATCTGAGCTGCTCCCACAATAGATCCCCTCGCCTCTCGCTCATCTGCCTGCCTTAGTGCGACTCGTGGCTATTGATCTGAGGGATTTTTGAAGTCAGAGCAGAGTGCTAAGGCGGCAGAAGTGGACAGCACTATTAACTGCTCCTACTAATTAAAAGGGTAACAAGGTGAATTTGGCCCCATGGGACAAACCGTGGCGGCTGTTTGCCTGCCATGCACACCGGTAAACAGTGCTCACCACCGCCAGTGCTTAAACGACAGGAATCCAAGGACACAGAAAACATATTTATCTCCCGCTGGCGTTGAGGATGAGGGAGATTCACAGATAAGGAGTGAGAGAGAGAGAGAGAGAGAGAGAGAGAGAGAGAGAGAGAGAGAGAGAGAGAGAGAGAGAGAGAGAGAGAGAGAGGGGGGGGGAAAGTGGGGAACAGACTAATAAGAGCTTTGCTAATTGGTTTTGTTGTGGTGAAATTGAAGCATTTGGACCTTGTCTCTGAGCTCGGGGTGCCCTTGTTTCATCATCACTTGTAAACACTGAGCACTGTGCATAAATGATAAAGTTTCACAGTTCAAATGAGGTGCATAGCCTGGATCTTTGAGGGAGCGCCAGCGGAGATTGGCAAAAAAATATTAAGGGATTCAATTAACTTCCTTCCTTATCATCAACACAGCATATTTTAGGATCAAAGTATTTTTTTAAATACAGTATGTTTCGCACCACACAAATATCCTCAGCAAAGGTAACATTACAACTCCCAGAAATCTTTGTGTCCAAGAGAGGGAAACTGCTGCAGGTACATCAGACAGCTTGTTTTCTCAGTGCTCAGGAGGAAACAAAGCAGCGACAGTATATCTGGTGGCACTTCAAGCTGCAGAATTCTCACCAGCAGCCCGGCCAGCCATTATGGAGACAGGCACTGTGCCATCACTGCAGTAACTAAAAGACCTTTCCCGGAGGTCTTTCAAAACAAGTGAAGTCCTGCACAGGACTAAGTTGGTTTCATCAGCTGGAAATTCACAAAGGTCCAAGACCATTCAAGCTGCTGTTGTCATTAGGCTAACAAGCACAGCTATACCTCACTGAAGACCCTGCTTCGCTGAGCCTGATGCAGAGCTGATGTTTGGATGTTTTGCTGAAAACAGCAGCGTGCTGTGGCTGAAAACATTGATGAGAGCATTTCTGTGAGACTTGGAACAAAAAGTGATTGCTAAAAGAAGCTAAAAGAGATTTTAAGGCTGAGAGCTGAGGGACGGTGTCGGATCTAAAAGTTTTCTAAATCAGGGGCCAAAGTTTACACAGAGGCTACAAATATATGTCCAACATCCATGCAAAATTCACGATTCAATAAGGTGCACATTTAAGTTAGTCCTGACGTTTATTATTACAGAAGCACTTCAGGGGCCAATCAGATTTCAGCCGTCCAACCCCTGGATCCGGCCCTGCTGAGGGAGACTAGTGCTGTGTTCGAAATCACCCACTCATTCACTATTCCCTACTGCACTATATAGTGATAACTATATACACTTCACAGTGAGCTCATCAGGAAAAGAAAAAAGGCTTTAGGACAATACTTTGTGGATTTTCTCTGCATTTTCACTTCCCGAGCTTTGGGCTGTGAGGTGCTGCTCTGCTTCTATTTAATTTAAATGACAGGCCAGACTGTTCCTGCTGCTCTCACTCCTCTCTCCACCACAAGTGCAATGCATGATGGTATATATTAAACCCAATTCATGCCTCTGCCTCAAAGCTATGCCGCAGCCTACTTGTAGACCTGTACCCTACACAGAGCCCTTGTTATGAAGTAAACAGGGATGCCAGAGAGTTTCTAAATAAGCAGACCAGAAACAGGAAGTCACTCAACACCAGCATAGAAACTACCGCCACTGGTGGTTACGTGCGTAGGCTACTTGCGTTGCGTTTGTGCGCACCGACTCAGAAGCATGAATCAGCCTTTAGTGACTATTACTTTCCATGATACATTGTGAGAGCGATGAGATGAGTTCACTATATAGGGTATAAAAACTTCACCAAACATTCGGACACCACTACAAAATCGCAAACTCACTATGTGGAGCGACGCCGGTGAGCTACTTCAGGCAGGCAACTCGAGCTGCGCTGCGCCAATCATGTGACATACATCATGTGACATACCTCACTCTCCACAACCATCTATAATACACACCCACCTTATCAGGTGGTCTATTTAAGCAGAGAGAGAAATTTTCCATCATCCCCTTTGCTCGCACTGCTGCTGCAGTATTACTACCAGTTGCTTCAGCCCCTCCACCACCCCATCCTCCACCTGTAGGCCCAGACGGGGGGTTACAAGTATTTGCTCATCACTCCCATCATATCTGTGTAATCATATGGGGGAGTGATTAAGTTGGAGCCTAGACTCCAAAGACTAAACCTGTTCTACTGCTGCAATACATGTTTGAACGTGAGATGTCTGACTGAAATAGGGATTAGTGAGTGATTTCAGACACAGTGTCGGACTCTGTCACATGATACAGTCTTTTGATCGATAAGTCATTTTTGACCACAAATCACATAGACTTTACATTTTTGCTGAACATTTTCAGTTATATTTGTCCCGGACAGACACTGGTTTAAGTTAATTTCTGAACGACTGGGAAAACCAATAGTTATTTTACAAGAGTCCGCCTTAGTTTTTGTAAATGTAAATTACAGCTGCTCGATAATGCAGTAAGATAATGCATAAGTGCAGATTAATATAAAACGTCAGCAATGCACTAGCTCAAACCAGTAATGAAACTTTGATGAAAATTGATTCAGACTTGATATAAATTGTGATGGATAACTCGGCTCAAGCAAGAGTGCGTGTATTGATTTTCATACTGAAGGAAAGTAATGCAAAGCAAAGGACATGTGGAGTGGAAAGTAAAATGCACAGCAGCAACGCAGAGCCAAACACTCAGCTGTGATGTGTATGTGGAGCGAACAGGTTGAAGAAAATATAGAAGGAAATATGTTAGTCTTACAATATATTTTATATTATTATTATTACTGGTGCATAAACCTGAGCAGGTGGTTTAATCTATAGCAATGCATCATTAGTTATCAGTTTCTATAAAATCTTAACCTGCACAGTATTTACAGCTGTCACATAAACATTGTGCAATTTAGAGAACATATGGTCAAGTCAATTAATTTATGTAGACTAATAAATTAAATCAAATATGTCATATTGGGCCAATCAAGGGGCTTTGAAATGTGCTCAGTGTACAACTACCGATCCTTCCACCCTCATGATACGGAAAAACTGCATCTATTTTTCAAGATGGCGCTGCATGAGTGGCAGCTTGTTGCAGCAGCTCCAACCTCCTTTCTGAGTTTGTGTCAATCTCCATTTTTGATGGTTGTTTACTTCTATTTTAATTTTACTGCCCATTTCAATTATATTTTTAATTTCACTTGTTATTTTGCTGACGTCTTTTTGATTATCTGCTGCTGTAACAAGTGAATAACCCTCATGAGGGATCAATAAATCTTATCAATAAATATGTGATAATCAAAAAAATACCCCTTCCAACACAATTTGTTCTATGACAGTGAATGTAGTATGAGAATTGCATAACAATTAAAAAACAGTGCAAATTATTTTTTATTCTACTTGAGTGAGTAATTGCATGTATCTTATTTCTAGCACTAAAAACAGGGCGGATCCAGCATCTAAAATTGCACAAAAAATGATAGATTGCTGCTGTCTGCATCAGTGGAAGCATCACTAAACAATTTATTAAAAATGCATAAACAAAAGATGCAAAGGGCACAAAAAGCATCAGCGCTTTCAAACAAGATGCTGCTGAGCTCGCCTGAATGTGTCCAGTGCATAAAGAGGCTCTGTGCAATTATTATTACAAAAACCCCTGCGCTGAAATGTGGCCTGTGGCTGTGGCAATTTTCACACCAGACGAAGCTGTGGAGACGAGCAGCGTGCCGGCTAAAACACAAATGGCAGTTCAAAGCCCGGCTATGACAGCACTTCAAAAAGGGGAGTGGGATAAAGCGATCGAAAAGTGACAGCGTTGGAGACCACATTCATTCCCGGTCACAGACAGAGAAGAGAGGGGGGCAACATGTGCCTGGCAAAGTCAATGTGAAAAAAGGACTGGTTTAATAGGTGATGGCAGCACCAGAGGAAACAAAAAAAACCCCTATGTGTTTTATACCCCGTGGACGACTACCAAAGACAGTACGAGATACTGTCAATGTAATCATGAAGCTGACTTCACACAGAATATTGTGCATGTTCAATACCACAACGCAGGGGCTCGCTTCAGCAATTTAGCTCTTTTCTGAACATCTCTATCAATCTAACCTATTTCAATATATTTTCTGCATCAGTTCACACGCTATCTCCTCAAGACTGATGATCATGCCATAGCACCTGACAAACAGATGAGCTGAGACCCAAGCAGCGCATTTTTCCATTTGATAAGCAGGAGATCGGTGAATGCAACTGAAATAGAGTATTTGCTTATCAACTGCAACCTCCATGTACTCTGTCTGTTTGGCAGGGACATGCACGCTGTTTGAACATCAGTCATTTTAGAAATGTTCGTCCAAAGGCTACAGTATGTTCTCCCCGAGGATCCAGAGAGAAGCTGTCACATGCAATATGGCAGGGCTACTCGCGGTTCACAAACGGCAATGTATATGAGAGCCTGGAGGTGAGCCAGTGAAACATAAAACGTATGAGCTGCACTGTAACACTCCTCTGTCTGATGTCTGTATCAAAGAGAGGGTGGTGGTGCATCCAAGTTATTAGATTGACAATTAATCGAAAATTATAGTTTTGGTTTATTGCAGATATGCAGCTCTAAGGGTACATACTGTTGCAAAAAATTAATTCTTGTTTTACCAAAAGGGTATTGCTACCACACCAGAAAAAGAAAAATGGATTAACGTGAAAAGTTTATAGTTATAACAATATGTGTTTCACATTATGACATACACACTTATAACATCACCATGTGAAACTGACATTTTGTATTTTTAGAGAAACCACTCTTTTTGGTGTATTATTGTGTTTTGGTTTTAGTGGATGTTTGTCAGAGCTTGTCTGTATCTTTTTGTAGTTTGGTCTTTTTGTCATTACCCTAAACCAACCATTAGGGATTAATAGAGTTGTATTGTATTGTATTGTTTGAAGTTATAACTTAAAATGTTGTATGTTATACTGATCTGTTATTCATTTTTTGCCATTGCAGCAATATGTTGTCTGTATGTTTTAACCCAACAGTGCAGAAACAGATTCAATTGGTTTGAATTTTCTTGCAGGTGAACAGATTTTAATAATTTCAACTGCAAATGAGACTGAAAACCAGCAGAGCATGGTGCACATAATGTATATCTAATATTTGAAAATACTATTTTCCAATGCATTTCAAAGATACAATTATTTCTCTAATGACCTCCGGTCCTGATTTCCTCTGATATTTCCCCGCTGTTTTAGAAACGAGACCATTTACACCACATCCTCTTACTCGGGGGGCACATTTTTACTTTGTGTTGCCTTCAGAACTGGGAGTTACTATTCAAGAAACAACCTACTTTACTTCTCTCATTATGTGTTTTATTTAGGCTAAATGAATGCTGCTGGTCACAGCGCTGCAGCTCCAAATGAAAGTGATTTCACCATCAAAGACCACCTTTATCTAAAGATGGCAGCCCACTGAGAATACAAATCTGTTGGCAGGAGGTTCAGAAGGCAGCACTGTGACAAATACAAGTCAGAGAAGAACAAAAAAAGCTACAATTTACATAACCCAAAAAAAGGTAAGTGCAAAGTCACATACACGCTATTGCAACTGCACATTAGAACGAAAGCCAAAAGAAAAGAAAAGCACCTCTTGAAAATAGATTTTGTTCTCAGTGGGATGAGCTGTTTGGATTGAGATTTGGTTTTATAAGAGTGGAAAATGTGCCTATAGAAATGAAATCACATGACAAACAAAACATTGGGTGCTAATGTGACCCCCCCCCCCTCACCAGCAGCAGCAGTTAGTCCTTTCAGCGGAATCTTCCTGCAGGATTATTGTTATTCAGTAGCAGCAGCGGCCACAGAATGTTTTTAATACTGTTGCAATACATGGATCTGTGCAAAATACTGTCCCGGGATGTGCACACATGAAGCATATATGCATCACCCCATGCAGATTGGAGGTTTAAATATAACAAAGACAAAGCAGCTTTTCAAAGGTAATAAATCAGAAGGACAAAGGCACCTCTGCTTCTCTGGTTGACTAATGTTATGTTAGATCTCAACTGGTTGTGTTGCATCAGCAGCAAGAGAGCAATATGTACGTGAGATGTGTGGGTGTCTGCATCTGCATCTTTTATAGCTTATTCAAGATAGAAAAAGTCAAGCATGTAGTACCGCTACAGACCTTATCAAAAAATACTAAAAGATATCAACTACAAAAAATATACTTTCTAAAATTCACCTGTGGTCTGTTTAAGAGAAGCCACATCTGAGTGTTTGAGTATCATCAGTCAAAGACCTCACAGTGGACTGACATTCTTCAAATCGAGCTTTCATTCTCAGTTAGTAGTGTTAGCTACTTCAGGGGACATTTCGGTCCCCAGAGGGAGATTCATAGGGACCACTCCTCGCTTTAACGCTGCTCCCTGGTGTAAAGTAATTCCGCTAATTCCCGACCACTCTGTGAAGATGTCTGTGACGGGTACAGGCAGCTGCAAACTCAGACCTAAAAAGACTGAGAGCAACTTAATACGAAATAATCTCTGGCTTTTGTTTGTTGTTGCACATTTCAGATCCGGCATTAGCGTAGTTAGCACGCATTAGTTTGGAGGGTTGACTTGTTTATTATATTATATGAACATCACTCTCACCCAAACGCTGTTCCATTTGTTACTTTGTATGAACAAATTGTTGACTATTCGTACTGAACAGCTAAATCTGATCTAACTGACAAAATAACCTTCATGTATAGATCATACCTCCACAATCAAATAAAGGCTTAAAACAACAACCACCCTAACATACCCACAATATAAATATACCCAAAGAGTGTATCTTCTGTCCCAAACAAACAAGCTCATAGTCCATCTTTAAATACAGTGACTCAACCATTTATTGTTCCCTACTGTCGATATGAATCCCTTAAAAATGAAGCTTACAAATACTTTTCAGTATTTTCCAGTTGAGTTGTAGTTTAGAGCAAACCTTACTGGAGATGACTGGAACTGGAAAAAACAGTGCATTTGTTAGGGACTATTTTCAGCGGTGGATTTATACATTTAGTTAAATTAAATTTAAATTAAATGAGGGTGTATGTGGTAGTAAGTCAAGTGAGATAAAGTGTTCCCGGTACTGGTGCATTTGTGTGATTCATTCATATATTTTATTTGGACAATGACTGAGCTCGGTGGCACAGAGGAATGAGATCATATATATCATTATGAGATATGCTTGTAGTTATTACCATGATAAATTCATTGCTGGTGTTTTTTTCATGGGACTGATAAATAAACACAATCACGAGAAATGCCAGTAGGGCAGAGAAAATGTCACTTGCCTGTTTCACAGTTCGCATCAGCGGTATTAAGAAATCTAAGTAAATTAAAGAAAAGTAGAAATAATAAACAGTTTTGCAGTTTCTGGAGTAGTGAGATAATGCCATCTCAGCATTACTTGTCACCATCTGTCTTGAAATTCCATTTGAAATAAGACCACATGCCAGGACATCTTTTGGCAGTGCACCTGAGCCTCAATTTGAAACCTTATTGCTTTCTGTTTACTTTTACTTGAGCGCTCCATCCTCTCCCATCCTTTTTCACTAATGACACAAAGTCAAGCAGAGATCTGTCGTCTGCACCGCAACTCTCCAGCCTCACCAACTAATCAACAATTCATTTCGAGAAGCTCGCAGACAAACAGCCATGTCTCTGCGTCGCCTGAGAAGAGAAGCGAACTCATTAGAAGTGTGTCTCGGGTCGGATGTGCTGCAGTGACCATGGCGATACATGACTTGGCTGCCTGGTTGTGTGTCGTAGACACTGAAGGCTTTTAAATCCGAGGTGCTAGCGAGCGTTATATAACTACATCATCTGTCCTTCTCTTCCCTCCGTTATAAGAGGTGAGAATTTCATATCTCAATCAGTCTAAACAGGAACATTTGTATTGATGCGGTGCCACCGAAACAATCCAGCTTCTCCTCGTGTTTTGCCCTCATGCATCACATTTGTCACATTTCTAATTCAAACACCTGTTTTATTTTCTTTCTATTTCTAAGTAAGGTGCATCTTCTTTTTTTCCTGTACAAATCACGATTTTTCTTTTGGTTTTTCTTTCAAAAAGCTTTCAGAGCTAACTGGCTATGATGTCTTCATGTTTACAGACACACTGGCAGGACTACACACACTCCACTAGTTTTTTGGGCTGGCTGACACAGGAACAGAGCACATAGCTGGAGGAGGGCGATCAGTGCAAAAAAAAAAATGATGCAAGCCTTTCTGACCTCCCGGGTGATGCAGAGTGTGTGTGTGTGGTGTGTTTGTGTGTATGCATGTGTGTGTATTTCTACTCTCCTTGGTTTGGCAAAAATGCCCAACTGCAACAGTTTTTTTTCTGTCCAGGCTACACACTAGCTGAGCATTGGCAGGTGCTGTGTGGGTGTAGGAATATTTATTTTCCTGGCGACTTTCAAGTATTGTCTGAGGGTCGGAGGGCACATGAGCTGCAGTCTGAATATGATCCACTCAGGGTTATAAGTATCTTAAAATTTGGGGAAACAGTCTGATCTTTAAAGAGGGATTTTTTTGTTTCACTTGATTAGCAAAAGCTAATAATAGACCTCAGCAGTGGTCTCACCAAGCAGGGAGCAAGTGATGCAATCTCACAACCATTCTGCTCGCCTGAAAGGAGAAAAAGTCATTTCACTGTCTTAAATTCTGTCTGTCTTGCCAATTTTCAACCTGACGGCCTTTTCCACCCTCCGCACACTCGCACACATCCGGCACGCTGCTGCGCTCTTGTTCTTCTCATCCACACCCTCCCTGTCAAGTGTATGAAACCAATCTCATAACTCCTCGCCCCACCCCTCCTGAAACGCACTCTCCGCCACGGAGAGTATCATGTGTAGATCTTTCAGCGGCTCACTAGTGAAGACAAATTGCCAGCTTGTTTGGGTGGGCCTCCAGAGAGTGATTCATATTAATGGATAGCTGGCAGTGGAGAGCGGGGCTGCATATGCAAACTCCATTAGCAGGTGAGGCTGGAGAGTGTGACCTGGCAGTGCCACCGTGAGCTGCACACGCACTGAAAGTGCAGCATGAGGGAGGGTGGTGAAATGAAAGAGGTTCAGGTGCACAGAATGTGTTTGTCTGTAATGCAGCTAGACTCGTAAAAAACTTTATTAATACATCAAGTTGATTTGAGTGATTATTGCACTATTCTGCTGTTTTATTATTATGTATTAATGGTTTTACCTATAGAGAGCCAGATCATTTCCCCACAGAATTGTGTGTTTGCAGGTTTGATTTTTTTGTTTGTTTCCCCCCCAATGGATAACAAGGAAAGTAGTTATTATTAGAGATGTTTAGATACCGATCTCTTATTTGTGTAATCTTTTTTAGTAATGACTGTCAAACTGGTTCTACAGTATTTATTCTCTGTATGCATTTGTTTTTCAAAGACTTTAACCTGAGCCAGGCCTATGCAACAAGCAATCATCCCTTCATACACGGATGGTAGCATACAGCTGTCAAAATACTTTGTATGAGTTGTTATTCTTTTTAAATGCACTGGTATCGAATCAATACTCGGTATCAGCCATTATTCAAAAGTTACGGTATTTGAATCTATATCGGGGAGTAAAATGGTATCTAACTAATGAACACCTACACGGTTTTGGTTGAATACTCTGTTGTAAATTGTACCTGGATTATTTCAAGGTTGGTATCTTTGCTCTAATGGAGTCTTGTACGAGCATCGAAATCCTCTGAGTAGAATAGATATGCTCAGTAAATCTGCCATTTAATTTTCAGTATTTCCTGTCTAAATTTTGGCCTGAAAGTGGTGCTAGAGGAAAGGTCAGCCAGTCATTACACAAAGCAGGATTCATCCTAATAAGATCAGAAACATTCACAGCAAATCTCATTGAAAAGCAGCCATTGCTTTTTTATGATTAGCCTGTGAAATATAGGTGTCTCTATGGTGCGGGAGGCAAATCAGGGAATGACATCAGCAGCCTTCAATGGGGACCATTATTGTCTGAAGTATGTGGTAACCTGGGCCAATAGCTGTTGTGAAAGTGATGAGAGAATAACCAGCTACAACCAGGACAATATTATCAGTGGGTCCACTTTTATCAATTCCAGCAGCACTCAGAATAAAAGTGTCATACACTGGTTGCCCGCATCCAACATGGCAGCCTGCAGTACGGAGCAGGATTTGTGGTTATCAAGGTAACTCCAGGTTTAACTCATTCCAGGGTAAATCACCATGGTAACCTGCAGGTTAAGTTCATGATAAGAGGCCAAAACCTATCAACGACTGAACAACTGACCAATAGAGTGAGACATATTGAATGTTAGCAGATTTCTTCATAGTTGAGCAGAATACATTTTCTGGTCGAACTTTTTAAAACAGAGCTTCTAACAAACGGAGGGAGACATTTATCACAACATATCAATTTATAAAAAATTTTACAGCTTAATTTTAATTCAACAAATATTCTTTGATTGTGACATGATACCTGACACTGTTCATGCTTTTAATACTAATTTTTATTAAAAACTGATCCAAACACTGCTCAATGTTTCTGAGGATTATAAAAATTCAGTCAGACTGAGTTGCTCATAATTATCTACTCCGCCTGTGATATATGAATGTGTTTGTAGCTGGATAAGAAAAGCCAGCGTTAATAGAGAGGGTTAATTTAAGTTTTCCAGGAAGGCCGATGTTAATTCAAGTCTGATAATGAAAATATATCCTGGGTAAGTTGAAGTCTCTTTGTAGTACAGGCCCCATGCAGGTCAGGTCCTAACCTAAACAGATGAACAAGACAAAAGCATGATACACACATACAACTGAAAAACCACAGATGACAGCAGAGATGGTCCCCTAGAGGATTTACTGTAGAAATATGTTGTTTGGTTAAACAACACATCTGCAGAACTCCTCTTTCCTATCTCCATTTAAATAACCTCATGTACAAAGCACATATCCAATGCACATTTTCTTCTATAACACAAATATATCATATCACATATCGTATATTCAGTGTGTCAAATCAATTTAAGCTGCATTTCATATCTTCTGCTACTCATTTCATTTGCTGGATGTAGCTACACGTTGTAAACATTAATGAGGCTGCCAATCAGAAATAAAGCGTTTCTGCCTCGTCAGCCAACAAAACGCAGATTGATCAAACCACATTGAACCTTGAAGTCATTTTTTAACTGAGCTGGGATTTCAAAAGGCATTAGTTATAATTTGGATTCAATGAGCAATATGACATTGGATTTTGATTTGGTAAAAATGCAACTGAACCTAAACCCTGTGTGTAATCGATATTTACAGCATAATGTATGTTTTATTAGATGCACAATTTCGTGCATGATCCGCCGCATTCAGGTACATTTGTCACTTCATTCCAGCGGCTGACTCCACCTACGTCAAACCTGCGCACCACAGCATGAATCACATGAATAATGGCTGCAGCCATTGTCAGCTTTCAAAAGACACGTCACAGTGATTGCTTTGTAATGTGATCATGTGCACGTGAAGACAGATCCTCTCACAATTAAAGCTCCATTTCTCCACTTGATTTCTCGCATTTACTTGCCAAGCGATCGCCTGGCACTCTGCACCCCCGGCCACCCCCCACCGCCTGATCAATCATCGTTATAGATATCTCATTTTATCTCACTGAATGTGCTCTCCACCCATTCTAGGTCTTACAACAAAAACCTCTGGATGCCTCCTCTGCACCGCTGTTCAATCTTCACTATCCATGCCACCCCCACATAAAAGAGAGAAAGAAAGCATCACTTAAGAAGTTCTTAACTTCTGGAAAAAACACTGATCACCAACAGCGAATGGGGGATATTCAGCTGAACAAGTAATCTGCATTAAATTTTTTTTAAAGTAAATATATGTGCAAATGCAAAACACTCATCTAAGGGTGCTGTCAGGGTAGATTAGAGCGCGATGGGAATGCATGCATGAAATCTGCCGCAGCTGCCCAGGGCTGCCGGACGGACGAGGCAGAGGAGCGAGAGAGATAAAGACACGGCGAGTGGGCGAGTTAAAGAGTGAAAATCAACAGAGCCAGTGACAGGTTGACCCGTGGCCTTGTGTACCTCATGACCAGGACAACAGTCTCTGCTGCTCTGACCGTCGTGTCATCTCTTGCTGACATCAACATGCTGTATTGTGCTGTTTCACTCACTCTGTCTCTTTAAGTTACATCCCACTGCGACTCCCTTTAGTCTCTCTCTATCTTTTTATTTTGACATCTTCATACCTCAGGCAGATATCTGTCTACTTGCTTTGGTTGAGCAGATTTCTTTCCTTTCACAATGGTGGAAAATTGAAATTGAGATCGCCTTTGAGAATCTATTAATCAACCAGGCTGAATTATTGGCCAATCATTAGAATGTCACCAATACTGCAGAAGAGAAATGTTGAATCTTTGTTTGAAGTAGATTAGACACCTTCAACATTAAACTGCATTTGAAGACTAGAGTGTCCTTTTTGAAAGACTCAAATGTGTTCTTTCATCCCCAAGAAAACGAACAAACCTATCCTAGAATTAATTGCGCTTCTGTAACGGAAATTTTTTTTAAAATAAATAACGCAAAGCAACGAGACGTCCGATGCTCAAGGTACATGTCAAAAAATCAAGGGGCATTATAACTTTCTCGTCGCGTTCAACTGCTCTGTTGCTAGGCGACAGCAGTAAGGGCAGGACAAGCTGGTGACGCAAATCACAGAAAACCTCCGTAGACCAGACCGTCTCATTTAGGTTTGGCCTTCGTGGTTCACAGGCGCGATTCCCCTGAATTGGGACAAAGCTTTGTCTACAAGAGAGCATTAGCAAAGCTTTTGGTTTTAATCACCGCTTAAACAAAGGTATAAAAGCAAAGAGAAGTTCAGATTTGGTTGTTCAGATTTGAGTATCTGCTTGGAGACATTCTCCTTCAGCTGATGGGATGTTATGTGGTTTTAGACGGCGACATGTAGACGCGGTAACAAAAGTGTTCTCTGAGACCAAGCAACCAGTGTCTGCACAAGGAAACATGGAATTTAATTCAATTCAATTCAAGCCCAAACTCAAAAAGCTGAACTTGTCCAGTGGCAACTTTGGAACAACAATCGTGTACATGCAACCAACTGTAGCAGTGGATCCAGGTTCGAAGAGATGATGGGGGCGGGGGGACTAAATTGTGTTTCTTGGGCATGACAAACACAGAACACAGAACTCCTCCATTTCTATTGTGTATAAAGTGTGAAATTGCCAAGTGGTGCAGTGTGAAGCTCACAGCGACAGTGAGACCTGTATCCATGGCGACTCAGCTATTGAGTGGACAAGCGGTAGCGCCCGCAGAGCGACTAGCCTGTAGGTTTCCTTCAGAGTCATTCATGGCTTTCAAATTCATTTATCATGCTACTTCCTTTATAATGATACAAAAAAACGGATGAAATTAGTCTTCATTACTGCTGATGAAGTAATGATGTGTTTATCGAATGAGAGTTAATCACATTGAAAAGCCTCAGTTAGCAATGCAGCGTTGGCAGCTCTGAGGCGTGTCGCTGCAAGAGGAGCCTACAGAGGAGCAGATGACACCATATTGAAGGTTTTAAAAATTCACCATGGTGTGTTTTCACTTCCGTCTCCCACAGAGTCACAGAGAGGTCACGGAGTGTTGTCAGCTATTGTTATTCTACTCATCCTTACACTGGGATATCAAGTGCCTAATCTCATGTTTGAGCAGTTTATTTAATCGACTGCAAATATTCATATTTGATTTTACATTCTGTCAGCATGAGTCAGGAGTTCGACTGTACATGCACTCAGAGAAACCTCTGACTATTGCCCACACAGGTTTGATAATGGTTTAAACATTACAGAGACCTGCTGCTGAACCGCTCGCCAGTGAGCAATTCAGTGTGTTGCACTGCGTGTTGGCTGCACCCCAACAAGTGATGTCACAGCGGATGTTTTCCATCAGCCATGTATTGATGTTTATACTGTTTATTGTTGTATAAGAGCCTCATCAGCAGCAGATAGAGCTGATGTGGGACCTAATATAATGAGTTTAAAAAGGCAGGAGACTGACATGACTCTCGTTATTACCCTTCACCAAATCCCCATAAATTCAGTGTTTCTCACTTGCAACGTCAAGCTTATTCTATTTCTAATGTTTTTGATATAAGCTGGTAACTCCTGGTAACTGAAGAGGTTCTTTGAAATGATGTGCAAGTCTTCTTAGTATTTCTGGTTGATGCTGGTGCTTCTGGGTGGTGTATAAAACCTGACCAGAGGATCAAACAACAAAGCAGTCTAATAGGTGTGTAAGTAAATGTTCAAAATCTTCAGAACACTCATTCTTGAGTGTCTACCTTTTTTACACCAAATTAGCATTCTTTTAACCTGCCAGAAAAAGGTGATTGATACCTTCCAATTACCTGTAGAGGAGTTTGCCTTTCTGTTTTTTTCCACCTGGTGACTCATGTTCGACGTCACAAACAGAAACTGAGAAGCTCTCACATCTCACTGTCTTGCCACTGTTGCATCTTGCATGATACAAAGAAAAATGTTGTTCCCGGGATGAAAAAAACAAGAAATATACAGTGGTTATTTAAGTGTTCACCCGAGTGTTGTGTTTCTATCACTGCCAATCAGAGCTGATAAAAGCCTGTGTCTTCTGTCATTTGCTGATTGTTTCCATTCCCATTGCAGACAAAAGCCAGATGTCGTGGGTGTTAGTGGGTTTTGACCTGTGGAAAAGGACTCTAGTTTTTTATAGTATTATGTTCTAAGTCTAAAAGAGACGGTGATTGAAAGTGATACCCAACAGTTTGTTTATTAGATTTATTTTTCTCCACTAGGGCATCCTGACCCTGACCCCTAACCCTTAAATTGTGGATTGCAATCAAACCATTATAGCATCCGGTGTTCCATCACTGAGCGAGGCTGCACACTGATAATGCTTTGTAGTTCAGGTCCAGGTTCACATAAAACAGCTCAGCATTAAATTTCTTCCCTCTGAGATTCACAACTGATGCAGTATTTGAAACCTGGACACTGACCTGCTGTGTGAACGTTCTGCCTCAAGGTGCTGAGGCTTCATGTAACGCTATCAGCTTGCAGGGGGGCGGGGGTCACACATGCTGAAAACGTGGGCGCAATGCTTTTAAGTGCGAATGTCGTGTATGAATATCACGTCTTGTAAATTACCGTGATGGTCTTGATGCGACCGCTGCCCCTGGTGCAGGTCCAGCCGGATCGGTTGAACAGGAGGCTGCAGACCTCCCCCTCCATGCAGGGAGCCATCTCGCACCACTGGCGGCTCCGCACGATCCGCGCTGGGATGGTGAAAGAGAAGAGGGGAAACAGGCACGTTAGAAAGACGTTCTCTAGAACAAACAGCAGAGCAGTCTTATCTTTATGCTCACCAGACAGGAAAGCACCTTCATGTGGTGGTGTGTCTACAAGCCTGTCGTATTTTAATTAGCTTCTTGTTGAACTTCCATGTCTGAATTGCCTCTGGTAGTAACCTTTACAGACCAGCTGGTGGTCCATAAATTACTTTCCTGCTAAAGCTTGCTTTTACTGCAGCTGCAGAACTTCGCTTTTTTTCTTTCAACATGTTTCAGTTCCTATTCCTGTTCATGAGAATTACTTAATAACATCACATTGTTGGATTATTTGACTTGAAGCTACACTGTACACTGGGAAACTTGCACTCAATGGATATTACAATAGTTTCCAGATGAGTCTTTGCAGTCTTTTTGCTATCAAGGCATGGCACATTATGAAGTATATCACATAAATGTTGGGCACCTCTTCCTGCAGCATGAGTGAATAGAGATACAGTAAATGGCAGGAGTAGCAACACTGCAGGTTCATTGTTGGTTTGAAACAATGGCTGAAAAAGCCCTTGTTCCCTCAACTGAGAATAATCTCTCTACAAAGACTGTGCACATAAACATGGAAAAACATTTGCCAAAAGAAATGTTGTATTGTGATTGTGGTTAATTTCTTGAGATGCTCATGTTTTTACATTTGCATTTTTATGCATTTTAAATGAATAAAAAACAATTTGTATTCTGCAACACAGCATAATGCAGTATGATTACAGCCTCCTGATGCCTTTTGGAAAGACTTGTAAAATCTAATTTAACAATACAAGTTGTTTTAAATGATGGCATGTCAATGCTGTTTAATATTTACATGTTCCAGTTTTAAATTAAACAGTGACATTAGAGAGATGACAGAGAAATAAAGAAGAGAGACAGGGAAAGAGAAATAAAAGAGGTCGCCTGGCTGGGTGCAAACTGGGGAACACTGCAGCTCTTCATCATCATCTTGACCTTCATTAATGGGTTTTTTAAGAGCCCAGTAGCATTCATGGTAAAACATAAAACACTAATTTGTGCCTCTAAATGAATAGTTTATGTTTATGAATTAGCTATTTGTGAATATAAATATAGATTTACATTAAATCTTACCCTCATAATTCTGTTAAAATTATTTTAGGTGGCACTCCCATTTATTTTTCATTTTTAGACTTCAGCTCTGACCAACGCAGCGTTGGTCAGAGCCTCTAGTGACTCTAGTGACGTCCCTTGAGGCAATTTACTTCACAGAGCTCCCTCTTAAGGTGGCCTGGATGTTCATACGTGGTCCAGCCAAATACACATATACAGTCGAGAACTGTAGACTTTGACGTACAAAACAGGTGGATAACTCTTCAAGTTACAGGTTATTTTCACTACCCTGGTCACTAATACCACTTTTATGCCTAAATTAGTAGGTATAACAATTTTTTTTTTTAAAGCATCTAAACCTATGCCTAAAAAGGCAATCAACTCCTTTCACATTGGGTAGACAAGTTTGTCTTTTTGTTCTTTTCCCCGGTGCATCATGTTTATCTGGAACACATAGAAAATTTAAACGCTTAACCTCGCTGACTTGCCAAACTAGCGTGTTCACCTGGCATCTGGCAAACATCTGTGTTTTGGTATTAATGTGGCTGAATTCATTCACCAATACTGTCAGCCTGGTGGATTACATTTCATTTTCATTACATTTTACACAGTTGTGATGCAACATTGGACATTGTTTCAGCTAAACTGTCCAGTTCAGGCTGCTGCCCGACTGAACACATACAACTCTCTAGAGTTGAAAATGTTACATATCACATCCTAATTCAAAACATATGGTAGGATAATAGTTAGTATTCACGAATCATTCATTAAAATGCATGAATGTGTTATTTTTTACCTTGACAGCTGCAGAGCTCTGTAAATCTGAAATGTACATCCTCAGCAATATTTCAATCCATGGATTTGAGGGAGCGGATTACAGATGAGAAAAAGCAATAAAAGCCCCAAAATCTTAAGTCGACGAAAAGTTATTTGTCGGCTGGAGAATGTCAGAGCGAAAGCCGGGGATGCACTCACTCTCCCTCTGTCTGCATGACATTGAATCAGCATTCGCCTGTAGTCGACGGTGATAAACACTGATTGTTCTTTACACAGCGTGCTAAAGCAACACTGAAAGGTTATCAGCTCTCCGCGGACCTGGCCGGGGCCGCTGCTCTTGCCTACCCACGATCCCCCTGGATCCAGCATATTGTGGAACGAGGCAACACGGTCTGCAAATTGAAAGAGAGGAACTACAATTCGTTGAATGTCCATGGGAGAGCTGAGGGCAGAGCGGGGGGGGGGGGGGGGGGAGTGGGAGAGAGTGAGAGTAAAGAGGTGTGGAAAGGGAGGCCTTGTGACATTTCGCTGTGAGGTATTCCTGGTCCAGGCCTGGTTAACAGTCTGAAATTGGTCTTTGGAGTGTCAGACCCCGACTGCTGCTCTGCAATAAAGATCTGTCATCTTGTGGTATTTATCAAACTGGATGAACGGCACCCTCATGTATGTAACCACACACGAGCAAGCACGCAATTATTGCTCTGTAGATATAGAGCCATCGTCTCTCAGCAAATAATGGATATTGTTGGCACTTTAGGGGAGAGCAGGGATTTTCAGTGTGTCCTCCCAGTGCAGTCAGGCAGCTGGAGGATTCAGCAGTGGAACAAAACAATCCAGGAACCTGTCATCTCAATCAACCAAACAAGCTTAAAGAAAACATTAAAGCTTCGCAACTTGATTTGGAGACAAAATGGTCATCGCGGCCTCGCCCTGAGCCAAGAGGAGAGGAAGATCTAAAGTGACCTTCGTCCTGACACAGCAACATGCCGCGGTGAATTTTCATTTTCACAGCCATCTGTCAGGTGCAACAAAAAGTAGATTTATCTGTCAGTTGCAGATGTAGGTTTGAGTACATTACATGGCAAGCAAAACTCAATTTCCAGGGTACAGGAATAAAAGCTGAGCTGGCAAAGTGGCTGGAGTGCTGACTAACCGTGGAGAGCATCAGGCTGGCCAGCCCGTAGTCGCGGAGGTTGGCTAAAATAAATGCATTTGTTAGCTGTAGCACAGAGTAGCTGGGCACTCAATACTTTGTCCTTGTTACTTTTTCAATGCCATCAATGACAGTATGATTTGATCTATGATGACTACATGAACGTCCTGGTGCCATAACCCACGGTGCTGGCTCGGGCAGCGTTTGTTCATATGACAGTGTTGTCATCACTACTTCTTCAACGGCAACATCATGGAACAAATTTGGCATCACTGCAGTTTGTCTTCAGCCTGTCTCCATTCATCAAACCTATCTGTCCAACATGCTGGCACACACAACTGTAGACACAGTGAAATGCGTAAATGCTGCAACCACCTACACACATCAACAGGCTCTAAGCCAAGTGAGCTGAAGCTGTGATGAAAAATAATAAATATCTGTCAGCTGCTATATTTCAACCCTCAGTGCTGTGATTTTTACATACTGCTGTTCTAATACACCTGGCTTATTGGATCACTCAATGCTGGAGAATCGTGGTGGCTATGCTGGCATCATTATTACTATAGTGCAGTGTCCATTCTAAACCTGTCTATTTGGAATGGGCTAAACTCTTGTCCCTTGTTAAAGCTCCTGAGCTACTTCAGAATGATTCCTTGCCATTAGAGTCCTCCTCAAACAGTTCTACGATGTTGTGTACAGAGATTTTTATAATCAGTTTATGGTGCAGAGTGAAGTTAGAAAACTTTGTGTTCATCCTACCTGGTTATCTGCAATGAAGATTGTATAGTCAATGTTTTTCATAAAATTAAATTTAAAATTTGCTTTATTAATGTTCACATGCTAATAAACAAGATTGAATAATTCACTGGTGTTATTTTTTCATTCAATGCATGTCAGCTATTTCAGATGCACAATCTTCAGCTCCAGGTTCACAACTTTTAAAAATAAAAGCTGTCTAGTTCAGCTGGATATAAAGCATTGCAGCAAGATACATTGAAAACAAATTGCCATACAGGAAGTGATTCTGCGAAGGCTGTTCCCATGACAGAGATCATCACCTGTTGCGGGTCTCATAGTCTGTGTCTGTGCGTCAGTCTGATATTGTGAAATAAAATACCTAAATTATATCAATGATCCGACAGTGACTTTGATCTGAGGTTTGACCCAGTTGCCGACCGCTGACATAGAAGAAGACATGTTCAACTCAGTCAGTAGACTGAAGACACACTGCCCCGCCCCCACTGTCTGCTATAGAGTGCTGACTCATTTTATTAATATTGAACGTATCAAGCGTCCAAATCGCACCAAATTTGACACTGCATTTCCTTGGGCCATTAATAAGTGTGAAGCTGATGAACGGCTCACATTCATACAGACGCTTGTTGAATTAGTAAGTAGATGTAGTTTGTGTTGTATTTAAACATGAGCTCAGGGCTGTTGTGTAATTCTTGTCCCTCCTTGTTTGTAATGATGTAATAGCAGCAGAGGTGAAACAGCTGGCTGCGGTGGCTGGAAGAGAGAGCGTCTCTGTCTGCCGGGCCAACACCTGGGTGGCCCGTCCTGTTGCAGTCACTGTCGGAGTCCCACCCAGGGAAAGTGGATGTTGGCCCAGGCTTGTCAGCTGCAAGGGTCCCTGCTGGGGTACGGCTCTGGACCTCCAACTAGATCACACGTATGCAACCATCTGTCCCCCCCATGCACAGTGCCAAGCCCTGCCCTGCCCTGCACTACACAGCACTGCCAGATGGGACTCAGAATGGGGCAGAAGGCACAACAGTGACTTACTTAAACCAGACCCACTGTTAGTCTGATGAAATTCTGCCTCTGCACAAGTAAAAATATAACATCAAATTTTTTTCTAAAGCCACAGTCAGCTCATTTAAAATGTATTTAGATGAGGTGTAACAAACAAAAAGACAGGACTTCAGGCAGTGTCTGAAACACAAAGAGGAACGACACCAGAAGACGGATCACTGCGTTTAAAACATGATACAACTTGCAGCATGAATCACCACAACAACTAACTGTGTCTCTTCTGGTAATTGAATAATGGTACTTATACTGGTGCTTCCTTTGAGGCAGTTGCTGGAACCCATAAAGACAAGGTCCATTGCATTTAAAAAAGGATATATTGTAAAGCATGAATTACAACAATTAAGTGTGCATTACAATGTCACTAATACTGATGCGTATCCAACACGATGAGCCGAGCACCAGAAACAACAGGTTTTTTTTTATGTTTCTGTCTGATGTTAATTAAGCTTCAATCATGGATCAATTTCTAGCGTCCACATTTTCAGTCTTCTGTCCTCCATCCTGCTACCAGAGGCCTGATGGTCTCTCATTTCTAATTATGACTACAGAAAAATCCAACCAAACGCATATTAAACACAGCCAGCAGACACACTTCATCATAAACTGTGTGTTTTGTTGAGCAAGCTGTTGCTTGGAATTACTGAGATTGTTGGGCTCACTTTCAAAAGGGCTTTGTGGAAAAACTGTCTGGTAACACTTGGGCTGGGTACATAAGCAATTCAATCAGTTGTTGGGAATTTATCTGTTTATTTCAACCATTTGGCCGCACTGTGACAGTATTATTAATCTGAATCTAAACCGACTCTCCAATGTTATTATCTTAGTTATTAGATAGTCATGATCAATTCTATCAGGATAATTTAGATGATTCTTGTATTACAAATGTTGCTTTGAGGGAAACATCAGCACTGCATTGACCTAAATGAAAAAAATTGGGAGAAGAAATGTATGTAAATTAACACAATATCTCTCGAGTACATAACCCTGTTGTTGCACATGAGAGCAACAGCATCAACAGCAAATCTAAACAGGAGCAGATCAGGAATATGGAAAATTCTTACGGCATTTTGTTCAAATATATACTAAAAATCCCATTTCCTATATAAGCATGTTTTAAATATAAGCCTCTCTAAGCAGTTGAAATAAAAAGTATCTATCTTCTCAATTATGTGCCTGTATTGTAAATTTTAGGAAACCTTTCTTTTGTTTAGCCTCTTTTCCGCTATCATTTTTTTTGCTCATTTAGAGTCATTTTGCTGGGCGTGAAAGCAGAAGATTGCAGCTTGCAAATAAACAGTCTCCCTGCAGCCTGCAGACTCTTATCATAGCATCGAGCTCTGTAAGATTACAGTGTGATGTGGTGGCATGGCAACAATGGGCCAAGCAGCAAGGGAAAGGGAGAGAGTCCGGGAGCAGATTACAGTGAGAGCAGGGAGACAAGCAAGGAAAAGCACATAATCCTCCTGTGTACAGTGTGCACACCGAACCTGCACAACAGTGACACACAGCAGCACAAAAAGAGGGCAAAACGCTTGAAATATGTCCTTAAAGAGACTAATAATAGAAAGTATTCTGCAGAGAAAAGAAATATATAATCATGCACATGGTGTTCAGTGAATTAAAACAAATAAAGACCAACCAAGTGAATGTGCAGCTGCCGTCTGGACCAATCAGCCGATAAATTCGTAGGTATCTCACTTGTAACAAACTTTATTCACTGCTTGGCAGTTGGTGTGCCATTATGGAAGTGTGAATTCAAGCAAAATGGTAAGAGAGAAGAAAATATCAGTCCAATTGTCTCCTTTAAGCCACCAGCTGCAGACTGTTGTAAATTTTAAAATGTCCCAGGGGCTGCATCAGATGTAAGTCTGGGTTTTTATTTTTTATTCATTGCAGGAAACAGCAAAGTGGCTGAAATCCATGAGCCTTTGATGGTGATTTTAATCGCTCAGACGGGACTCTTGAATCTTAACTTGCCGTATTAAGTTGCATGGACACAGTCTGATAGTTCAACTGCAAACATGATCATACATCACACGTGCTTTATGAAAAGTATGTGTAGCAACAATGTGTTCACAGGAAACAAATTAGAATAGAATAGAATAGAATAGAATGCCTTTATGGTCATTTCGCACTGTACTACAAAATTTGCTGTACATATCAAAACATTATGATATATATAAAAATATGAATCAAAATATAAGTAATAAGATAACTAATATATAAAAATTAGACAAGTAATAACATTATGAACAAATAAGGTTATGAACATAAAATAAAGACCAGTACCAAGATTTTATATACATGTTAAAAAGCTGGTTAAAAAAAGTGCATGGTGATAAGGTATTGCACAGTAAAACAGTTAAAAAACAGTATTGCGTGTTAAAATTCTCAGTTGAAGACGTTTCTCAAGTTTTTGCAGATCTGTGAAGAGTAGACAGTCGAACACTGATGATCCTGTGTTTATTGCTACTGGAGGAAACTCAAATAGTGGAAAAAGTTAATTTGACATAAACTGATAATCCTTTAAGTATTTTTTTAGTGCTGTTGTGCACGTGCACCAAACTCAACTGTCAAACCTGCAGTGTCAGAGAGACGTGTATATGAAAGCTTTGATTTGTTAGTGCGTCATCACCAGCAGCAACATGCTTTAACTGACAGTGGAAATGCTTGAACACTGTGTTAAGATGTGTCATTTCTGTGGGTTTCATTAAAAATGCAGTCACTTGCACCTGAGATATTGTGTGTGACAGAGGAATAAACACACAGTCAACAGGCAGATCTATCGCTGCCCACACATTTAATTTAGAATTCAGAGAAGTCAGACAGTGCTGCCGGCCAAGGGTAAAATAAAGGCTTTGTCCCAAAATCACATAATCAATTCTGTAAAGTACACACAACATAATATTAGCAAACTGCCCCAGTTAACATATGAGACATTAATGTACTTTTTGTACTGACAGGAAATGATATAAGAAATGTTGACAAGAGTGTCTAATCTTACCTAAAAAATCTAATGATTTTAGTCTACGTCCAGATATTTTTGTAAATGTTTAATTGTCTAAAGAAGGGCCTGTGAATGTTGTGGCATGGTGGTGCAGTGGTTACCAGTGTCACCTCGCAGAAAGAAGTTTCCATTTGAATCCCATTTTGTCTGTGGTCTGTGTGGAGTTTGCATGTTCTCTGTGTGAGTTTTTTCCGGGTGCTCCAGCTTCCTCCCACAGTCCAAAGACATGCAGATTGAGGTTAGGTTAATTGGCGAGTCTAATTTGGTATGAAAGCTGTGTGCACTGGGGACATGTACAGGGTGTAACCTGCCTTTCGCCTAATGTCAGCTGGGATTGGCTCCAGCCCATCAGTAACCTGCAAAGGATAAGGGGTATCGATAATAGATGGATGGATTGGAGAGCCTGTGCCAGAAACGCTACCTCCCTGGGAGGTCAAATAAAAAGTTTGTGGGAGCATCAACTAGTGTGCAGACAATTCTGGTCATCTGGTTTTCATCACCAATGTCCAGCACTGAGTGATTATCAAGCTTGGATGTGTGTGCTTTTTTGCAGTTTCTGACTATTTAGTAGTGTCTCTTATACAGTGTAACCTCACTACATACTTAGAAACATCTATAATTATATTGGAGGCTGTGGTTTGGAACTGAATCTCATGTAAAGTCTTTCCAAGAAAATAAATTCACTTCATAAATCTGCTCTGACCGCTGTCCATGGTGCTGAATTTGGAGGTTTTTCTCATCTTTGTGCCCATGCACTGAATTCCTGCTGCTGAAGACTGAGGGCAAGTAGGTTTCCATAGTTTCATCATTCCCTTCACCGGTTAGGCTGGTCCCCGAGTCCTGGAGACACCTCAGCAGGTCTTTGGTCTACTGCAGTTTTATTATTAATTTAGTTATTTAGACTTTAATTTACTAATGATGATTTAGTTTATCTGTTCACTGTGGCAGAGGCCTATAGTTTGTTTGCTTCTGCCGGAAAAGTTGAGATTCTTCGTCACATGTTCTCTGTGCTCCTGGGTCCTGTTTAGCATTTAGTGCTGTTGCCAGCCTTTATCGCGCTGCTGCAAACAAAGATGCACTGTGCAGGTGAGATTGTAAAAATGTATTGTCTCTGCTGTTGTTTTAATTTATGAACAGAAAGACAGGAGTGTTCAGCATTACAGACTGACAATCACTCACGCCCCCACCCGCCTCACAGCTCTGACAGATCGTTGTTACAGCACCAGTTTTTTCTTTAGCATTTCATTAGACAGTGACAGTGTAAGTACATGGTTGGAAACATGTGAAGAGAGACTGAGCCTCAGCTTTCAAAAACAACCCCCCGCTGGAAGTGAATCAGGGACATAGCAGTTGGATCGTAACATGTATGGTTCAATGCTCTCAATCTCTTGACAATGTAAATATTAATGCAAACAAGAGTTATGTATGTAACTAAGGTTCTACAACTCCTGATTAAGAGAAATGTTAGGTAATATCTAGATGTATCACATTTACCTTTAGCCGAAACACTTGATGACGTTAGAAATTGCTGTCTGTGGTAGTCGGACACCACTGAGAACAGATTTCTGTTTTATGTGTCTTGATGGGGAGCATTTCTCACATCTGAGTAAAAACACATTACTCAGAATTTTGCAGTGTACAAAGCACAATAAACTATTTTGCCTGGTTATTGTTTTTTTCATTTAAACACTGAAACTGTTATTTAATGTTTCATTAATGTAGTTGGGTTACAATTTATTTATTATGTGATTTAGGAATTTTTTTTGCACTTAATATTTGTATATTTAAGTTAAATATACTTTAAACTGTTGACAATTAAAATGTTAAATCTCAACTTGAAATTTGCATTATGAATAAAAAGAAAAGCTCTTAATAATGAATTAATTTGAAGAATAACATCAGTTCTGGCACAGTAACCATTTTAAAAGTACAAATGTGGCACAGATATCTACAAAAATCCCAAATATACCATATTCCACACACAATAACAGGATGGGGCTCTAAGCCCTCTTCTTACTCTCTCACTGATGGTTTCACTTTCTCTGCTCCTGCTGCTGCTAAGAGACTTAAATTAGACTGACCCAGAGGACAGCAAGACCTTGCTGTGTTAATAACAACACACTGAAATAAAATTTAGCGATTGTGAGGGATACAAATAAACATACTTATAAGTCAGTAAATTGGTTTATGTGCTTAGAGGGGCAAAGGGACATTTATGGGAATTCACATGAAAGGCAAACATAACTGGATGTACTCTGAACCAAAGGTCAGAGAGGATATCTGTACGGTAGCAGCATTAGACCAATTGCATTCTTATGCAATATGCAGAAATTCCACTTAAAAGCCAGGCGATGATGGATACCATCTCAGCTGTCAGCGGAGAGCCTGTAAATTAGCAACAGGTTCCACCTTTAATGCGCTGGGTATTAATGGAGTGTAGGGTGTGGTGCGGCGGGAAGCCAGTAATAATCAATTTCCTGCTGCTGTAATCATAGTCCTCTGTAAGTTAATTAGCATGTGTTGAGAGGCTTCTGCAGAGAGGGAGAGCTGGATAAAAGCAGCATGGGAAGTGTGACACAGGCGGTGGGACTGCAGTCTTGTGTCGGGCCGATTAGATTAAGACCAACATGAGTCATTGCATGATGGAACTAATGGTGTATCCGATGCATGTGATTGTGATATTTGTGAGATCCAATCAGCATTTCAGATGGACCTTGTCCACCCCCCAGTCTTTTCATCCATCTTATAATCCTCCTCCAGACACGGTCCAATAACACACAGAGAGAAACTCCAAAGTATAAAACCATATAAAGTGGATAAACACTGCATTCTGCACTGGCCTTAAGTGATTTTAAGAGAGTTCAACTTGAAACACACTGAAGAAAACGAAGGAGGCACATAGTGATTGGCTGATCTCACGGAGGCTGACAAGAGAAGGCCAGAGGCAGACGATCAGTCACGTAGTTGAGAGTTAAACGGTCTAAAAGGCACCAAAAAGGTTGGCACGCAAGGTGATTATTGATTGGTTGGTTGAACAACCACCTTACAATGGCAGTTGCTTTTAATGGAGAGAGGAAGAGGCTAATACATTGTGTTCCATTGTATTTTGGGGGGTTGGGGGTTCACTCAGGTGCACTGTTGCTGCTGTAGAATAGAAGAGTTTCACATTATGTTTTTTTCTGACCTGTGTGGACATAATGGTATTTATACCTCCTATAAAAAAAATCCAAGGATTCAAATTGGTGTGCATCAATAATGGTATTTTCTGACTTAAATGCATTATGTGCACTTACAGCATCATTGGCAGCTCAACATAGAAATAATCCAGAGAGTTACCTTAATTCAAACTGAAACAAACTTTTTTGCATTAGAATGAGGAGAAGCCTCGTCCTCCTCTGCAGCTACTGTTCTGCAAATAATAGCTCCTATGTGTTAGCTTAAACCATTCCATCAAACAAAACAGTTTTGTAAAAGGTTCTGTTAGATTTCATTGTGTTTCCTCACCATGAAATAACAAATCCTTGATCTGTGCTGCAGTGGTTCCCGCCAATAAGTTTATATAAATTCTAAAATTAAAGTTAGTGAATATGAAGGAGGGCCCTTTGGAGGATGGATTGGGTCAATTATATGGTGTGAAACATATAAAGCATTCTTATGACGTGACCCTATGTTCTGTATGTATCTTATTTGCTGTAGATAATCAAACCACCTCCACACTGCTGATATTTTACTGATTCCTCCACAGTGGAGCCAGCAGCAAAATCACTTTCTGCCATATTTGTTGACACTGGACATTTTAATGATGTAAATGTGTCAAATTTCCACAATATCATTGACGGTCCAGACCGTAGGGAGACGTATCTGCAGCAATTGAATATAATATTCAAAATTGTGTTTTCAGTGTATAATCACTTGAAACTATGAATATGAAGCCTTTTTTCTACATAATGAGCAGGTTGACTTCCACAGAGTCTATCATAATGATTCTACAGTAGTCCAGAATGGACAAACCAAACACTGGCTCCAGAGGGAGGCACCTGAAGGCCACCGTATGTTCTCCTACATGCCTGGAAGGAGAGAGGCGGCGGGGAGATGCCTGTAAATCCAACACACTGAATCTTTAATTCCAATGTATGACATAGTTATACTAATTTCCCACCCGTAATGTTACACCAGATAAGAAGTAAAAATAAGAATATTGTAACATGTGATATTTTGTCATTTTACAGCATAACAATAACAACTGCATATAGGTGTTCCAGATGTAGTGCCCTGTTATAGTGCATGCTGGGACACAATTAATCAGAGACAGCGTTTTAAAAGTGCTGTTAGGATTTTTAATGATGTTCCTCTTATGTCAAAATTTCGTGCAGGAAAAAGGGCCCTTGGATTCTGTTGAAGCATAGTTAATGGTTTCACGTTCCATTACTTACCATTATCACTGTGTATTTAATGTATTTTTAGTCACTGCTGTAGAATACGGTATTGTTCATTATGTGTTACATTAGTTTTTATGTCAGGACTGTTCTGTAGTGTGTAGCATGAATGTCCTCTGCACATCCTTGAAGACTTATATTCAATATTCAAATGTTTATGTTGAGTTTTCAAACAAGTGCGTCTATTTTGGTCCTTGTCGGGGGGGGGGGGGGGAATCCATCTGCTGCATCCTGTCCCTGGGATACGTTCATCTGTTATAAGATCTGTTAAAAAATTACTGAGCTTGAATATGACTGTTATTATTTCATTTTATGTATAATTTAATAAAAGCTTTTAAATAACACTGCAAATACCTTATTGACAATGTTGGCTGTAATTTGTTATGAATGTAACATCGGTGACTTTGCCAGCTTGATTGTTTGATTGTTATCTTTCACACACTCCACTGTTCTGATTTTGTACCAGTTTACCAACCTCACAATAACAGCTTTGCTTTTTTTGTCAAGTTAAGCTACATGTTACCATGATGGCTGGAAACAGGGTGAAATAACTGTCTCTGTCCAAAGGAAACTAAATCTGCCTAATAGCACCTAATGTGCAGAGCTACTTGTTGGCTTGGACCAGTTCATTCCTTGAGTTGCGTTGTAACTGGTCTCAGTCTTTATGCTGAGATAATCCAACCAGCTGCTCACATTACTACACAGATACAACTCATCTTACTCTTAGTGAGGAAACAATAATAACAAACAGCCGCTGTAACTAACACAAACATTTAAAATATAACTTGTTAACGTTATGATCACCTGCAGTGAAGTGAAGCCATGAGACAAGTTTTCATCCAGTGTTCACATGGTGCATATTAAAGGTGAATCTTGTTTCAAACATTATGAATGTTCAGAGAGTGCTTGTAGTTTAAACACAACACAGCTATGATACAAAGTGGTCTAACACAGACACTCATTAAAGGCCTCTGATCCAGAAGGTTGTGTGTGATCTATTGTTACTGCAGCGGAGACAGAGGTGGCTGTGATGGGTTCAGCAGTGTTTATAATTTCAACAAATAAATGTCCAGTTAATGCATTTAGAGTAAAACTACAGTTAATGAATAATGGCCAGAAAAACGTTTTTTCACAGTCACAGTGAAATTGACCTTTAAACTTTTGGATATAAAACATCACCATTTCATTATTGTATTCAATTAGATATATTGATTTACAAACAACCAGACCATTAATTATCTAGGCTGTGCTGGCCCACCATTTTCTAATTTGTCCCGCCACAATTTCGTGATGAAATTAATATTTTTATACTTCTCATGATAACATAAGAGACCTCTAACTGCTAATGTTAGTGCTACCTACCGCACTATTTGCTTTGTGCTTGCTCACACGACTGTGAGCTACTGGGGCTATGTTCCATAACGTCGATACAGCCCATTGCAGACAGTCAGACCTCATAGTTTCAGCTGCAGTTGTGGCATCAGTTCTTTCTCTCAATCAAGAACTTGTCTTTAGTCTGTGTACCTGCCACGAGTGACCTTCATGCAGCGTGCATGAACACCCTCATCACCACCATCGATTTTATTCTGTGGGAAACACTGCACCAACTGAGGTTTCATTTTTGAGGTTGGGCCAAACATGTATTTTTCTAAAATCAGAGCCTTTTGGGCCTTGACCTTGACCATAAAATCTAATCAGGTCTTGTGCCAGATGTAGTGAATTTCCTTCGTCACGGTCTTGAGATAATGTCTTCATAATCACAAAAATCTGTAAATTTTTGCGTCCCAGTCAACAACTGTGCAAATTTAGAAGGAATTCAAAGAAAAAAAGAGCTCAAACTCTGATTTAACAATTTGAAAGACTGAGGAACAAAAGAGTTCTTCAGTCTGTCCAGTCGAGCCTGTGGGACTCAGGCTTTTAGTGTGTACAGCTTGAAAGCTTGAATCAAGCGATTGACCCACAATCTTTGAGCAGATATATGCAACAGTCTTGTCAGCCGGGCTTTAAGTTGCAGAGAAAGACAACTGAACTATGCACTGATTCCAGAACTCTCTGGATAACAGGCTGGACACGTAATAAGATGATGTGTTTGTTTCCCCCGAACGACCTATAGAGCGCTTTATGTATGTAATGTAGTGCACTCCATGTTAAAGCATCGTCCACATAGATCCCCAAATATTTGTTGGAAGAAACTTGTTCAATCTGTGAGCTTTGGACGGTAACTGGTGGAGGATATGAGTTCACTGGAAGACCAAACATTTTTCCTTTTGTCTTCTTTGAGTTAATAATAAGTGAGTTCTTTTCACACCACTCCACTAATGTATCTGTACAACAATGATGAATTCTTGGGTGATCTTCAGGTCCCAACAAAGATGACAGTACAGTATCATCTGAAAACTTCAAAATAAATGTCTTCAGAATGTCAGCTTTACAGCCATCTGTGTATAGTGTGAACAGTTAGGTGAACTCACACAGCCCTGTGGTGCCCCTGAGTAGTGACGACAATCTAAATGTTGTCCAGCAAAGAGGCATTATTTAACAGTTGATAATCTGACATTGTTTGATTACTTCAACATTTATTTATCCACAGAATGTTGTTAACCTGCTTCACATTCACACATTTTCTCCTCCCAGTGAACGGACAAAAACATTCACTTTTCTGAGAGGTATTGTTTCACTTACTTCTCAAACCATCGACCAGTTGCTTGAACTCATTCTAAATTAGATCTGTAAAATCGGCCCTCAACAGGACAACTGCCCTCCTTTGGGCTACAAAGGTCATTGAACTTACCGTCTACACAGGCCGGCCTCGCCCTCGTGGTCCCGGCAATCTGGCCTCTCCGGCAGGCGCATCGGGCCGTCTGCCTGGCAATGGTCCGTCTGGGAACGCTGCTGTCTCTGTTGAGCATCACTATCTCACAGGTTCCCACCGCCAACTGGCCTGCAATATACAGCAGCGAGGAACAAAGCACATCACATCAGCTTAATGAGACTGTAATAAACATATTACACAGGAGCAACTGGTGTTTGAAGGTACAAACAACAGGCAGCCTGGACACAGAGCAGTTTATGACTCTCATTTAGGGTCTCAAATAGAAAAATGAGAAACTGATGCCTGGGTTTTAAAGGCAGCAGGGCTAGATTGCCTCTTCAGTTTTAATACAGCATGGCTGGCTGCTCCTGTGATAAAAGTGCCTCACAAGTGATCATGTGGAAAACAAAACTCCTTCCAAGCATCTGTTAAAGGGACATTTTATATTTGGTTAGTCATAATTGCAAGTTAATAAGCATACAAGTTTCATGCTTCAAGATATGGAAGCACTTAACCAATATACTGTCCATTTTACTGCTCTTAGATTGTAGGGATACAATTAAAACAGTTTCAATATTCTGAAAACTAAATCAACCTCTGATTTTACATCTCCCTGATCAGGACCACTAATACCCTGCAAATAAAGACTCTAGTCTGGCAGAGGCCGGGGCAGATGGCTGACATCGTTCCAGCACAGAATACACAGTATTGTTGGATGGGTAGTTCAACAAAACAAGACCACAGTTTGTTTCATGAGTTCTATCGGCCTTTAGTGTTGGTTCTTGATCATCAAATTACCATAAGAAAGTAGTTTTTGTGTCTAAATCTAAAATTGTCACTGACGTAATGCTACATGCATTTTCAAATAATGTCCGTCCCCCAGAAAGCACCACCAAGTGTTGTTTGGAAGCTGAGCATGGATGATTCTTCAATTCTCAGTTTTGTTTTCCTCCATCTTGTGGTTTTCATTTAAAGTTAGGGTTGGTAATCCTGGAAAAGGTAACAAGAGCTGGCTTCACTATGAAAAGATGCAATCAATAGATCCCACCCACTCCCATCAGCCCTCTCGTCTGCTTCAGCAATGAATGACTCGCCGTCTAACCTCCAGTCATGTGCAGTGACAGTGCTGGCAGGTTGCTCAGTGACAGACAGGTACATCAGCCAATCATTTCATTTTGATGTTATATAATAGATCATTTTTATGTCTAAACATTATATTCAGTTGATAATGTTGTCACAGGTTGTTAAATCAAAGCCATACATCAACTTACATCTTCTATCCGGATGTGGTGTTTGAGATCAGTACGTCCTTTGTTTAAATTATACATTAGTTCCAGGGGCAACAAAACCCTATTTTAAAATAATGAAACTTTGCTGTTTAGATGTTTTATTTGACTTATGAATTATTTATGTAACTACTGGCTAAAATGCTGACTTGGTTGACATGGCAGTGGCTGCCAGGCACCGTGTTCCTACTAAAGACTCATTTTCAAGCCATGTGAAGCTCTAGTGAGACGGCAAATGGATAGAATGTCTTAAAGTGATGATTACCTCGCTCCCAAATCTCTGCAGTGTGTGTGTGAGCTATTTTTATAGTTCTATCCATGCACAGAGAATTACTTCAGAGCTCTCCAGGCATTACAAATTGATGGATAAGTCCCTGGACAGGAACCTGTGGTTAACCATGTTTTGGGGTTTAGAGTTTGTCAGAATATGATCTATAAATTAATTACAGAATCTGCAGAAATCTACAACACACCAGGGTGTTTCTACAGCAAATGGAATACTTGAAAGAGAAAAAAATTTAACCAAAGAAAAACCATTTAAGGGTAAATGTTCTTCATCATCTTGACTTTTTTATGTCAGGGGAGTTGACAAAAAACTTTTCCTTCAACTTTCTACTTTGTAAATTGCACACTGAAAAGATTCTCATTTGAATCGTGCCCATTACAAAGCAGCTTCGTATTCAAACTTACTCCATGTCCAGGTGAAGAGACTTCAGAGGAAGAGGTTTTGAGGCCAGAACTCCAGAACTCCGCTAAAACATGGCACATTTGTGATTAAAACTTGTCAACAGCTACACGCAAGCAAAGGAAGAGCTGTAACTACCATGTTTTCCGTGTTTGGCTTTTATGAAATGTAAACTCTGTGTGGCCTTTTGCAGCTGACAATTTCACTGAGCTCTTTGTGTTGAGTTTTTGTTTGGGGACAAAAATCAGGAAACCCGAGGGAACATTTAATTGTCTTTTATTCAGGCCTTCCTGGTGTGTTTGAGGGAATCATTGACTATTAACAGTCTTTTGTTGTATAGATAAACAGGTTTTAGTCACAGTGAATGGCTTGAGGTTGTCTCTGCTTTGAAAAGCACATGTGGAAAAAGGGTTTCAATGTATGTAGATGATTCATTTGTCACGTAAATCTAAGGGAAATTTGTTGCAGCGTAAAATGAGCAAACAAAATCAATAACCAGCAACACTTGTGGACTCCCACAGGGTTGTCCATGAGGGATTTCAACCAGATTTCCATAACTTCCTCGACTCAAGCATTCCTGCATCACCTTCCATTGGTTGAAAATGCTGCTGCTGTAAGATCTTTACTGGTTCAAGAAAACATGACCATATAACTCTAGTCATTCTAGTCTCGCTGCATTGGCTTCCTGTTTGTTTCTGCATGACTTTCAACTCCCTACGAGCCTGAACTACATCTTAGACCAGCTGACAATGGTCTTATACCTAACTAGAAGCAGATTTTAATTCATTACATTTAATATAAACAAAATGTTTTCTTTTATTTAATTTTATTGTTGTTTTATTGTTTGGGTGTCCTACTGTGAATCCTACTTGTAACTCTGTAAAGATAAGTTCTATAGAAATAAAGCTTTTTACTATTATCATGTATGAATACATTATGGGCTTGATCTACTATTATCCCACATAAAAAGTGATAAAATGCCTGTGCATTATAACAGATTGCACGTTTGGTTGGTGGGCGTTTTGCTGTTGTTACTGGTTTCCACCATGGAGCATTACGGAGAGCAGACTGACCGCAAGCGCAAAGCGAAATCTAATGCCATTCAAGGGTTAGGTGTTAGTGGAAGAGGCAAACATACATGTTGAGCTACAGCAAAGAAATATTAATAAACTCAAAGAAACGTGATATGGGAGAGCATCTGCGAGAAAGTAAATGCTGTGGGTAAAACAAAAAGCGATGAAATCAAGAGAAGATGGCCGGACACAAGAAGAAGAACAAAAAAGATCAGTAGATCACCTTGCATGTTTTTTTGCGGGTGAAATCAAGTTTGCATACTTTTAGACACGCAAACCTTTAGCAGATCAGGCCATATATCTGACGAGATTTAGATTTAATTAAAATATCACAACATATCAGCTCTAAGTGGAGTAGTAAAGGTCAAAAAGGAAAAAAAAACGTTGTGGGGACTCCTCTCACCTATGTAGTGATCTGGAAAAAGTAACGGAGTTTCATGCTTCTTCTTTTCTTTATTGAATGGAGAGCTGCCAGTGAAAGCCATTCAGGCTGACACTGAAATAAAATCAGCTCAGGGAGGTAGATTAGAGGAGAGTCGGTGCTGCAGCTCCTTTAAGGTCAATCCCTGGCTTTCACCAACCATCACTCCTTTATACTGCTGCTCCCAGTCGCCTCACAACACCCTCGAAGGTTCATTAAGTGAGACGCTAACTGCTTTATAGCATGAAATGACGGTAATAATGGCAAAGGTTGAAAGGACTGTTGATCAACACAAATTACTCTTAAAATGACCTCAGCGGTTTGCTTGGACTTTTGAGCTTCACTATACGAAAGTTTCAGGACGAGACATGTTAGAGATACTGAAGGGGATCATTTGTGCTGATCATGGCAACCCCATAACCTTTATTTATTTTAATCATCATAAGGTCACAGTGTTTCCTAACCGAGGCCAGATGAACCTGCCTTGTGGTAAAACATTAATTTAGGCTCCAGTAGCTGCAAATTCTTCCAACTCTAGTTTAACCTTTAAGTAATATACATTTATTAACTTTCAATTAGTTTATGGTAATTTTATTAAGAATTTTATTTAAGAATAATCACCAATTAGGCACATTAATAACTAGGGGGAGGTTTAAAAGGTACACACAGGCCTGTATTTATCAAACTGCTAAAATGTTAAATATTGCACTACATTGAATTATAATGTACATTTTTAAAGTTTTTGAAAAAGAATAAAAGCAAAACATCAAAGTTCTTTGCACTCAAACATACTTTTAGAGATAAATTTTAGACTTCTTGGGACAACAGAGGTCTACCAGCACTTCTCAGGCTTAGTAATTAACACGTTTCCTGTCTTATCCACATAAAAAACAAAGTGTATAAAATGCAATTTACCATTTTGCAGGGAGTTGTGTGCCAGACTATTTCCTGGCGGCTCTGAGTAGTTGCCAGGCAACCAGCAGAGACTCGAAAGAAGTTACTAATCTTGTCATTAAACTAAGAAACTGTCAGCACTCATCTCCTGACATGATGAACAGTTCCCTTAAGGTCCTGATAATTTCAGTTCAGGTCATAGTGGACTAATCTCTGTTTAGACCTAAAACATAGTTTCCGTGTGGATGAGAGGCCAAAACTCAGAGGATAACGGTAATTTAGCAAAACATCCAAAATAATCCGGTGGCATGATTTATCAAACATGATTGATAATGTGGGACAGCATGCTTTAGATAATGTGGGACAGTCCTTTAAGTTTCTAAATGGGGGAAATATACATTTAGGGATTTCTTGAATAAAAAAAAAAAAAGATGAACTAAAGAGATGTAGCATAATGTCTGCAGTTGTCAGACAGGAGATAATGGAAACTCCAGTCTGTCCCTGTCTATTTAAACTGGTTGTCTGGTTAACTAACTAGCACATAATCAGTTTGCTCTCTAGGACAGACATGATCCAAAAAGCCCAGAAGAGTCTGTCTTGTGATCTGCATGTGGAGAAGACAATATAGGGTGAGCAATGATGATGAGTCTCTCAACTGCAAGGACCGTTTGTTCCCTGAGTAATTCCATTATCTATTCTAGATTATCAAATTCAGGCCGAATTTTCTTTTTTGGCACAAAGAACACTAAAAGCTGTGCCAATAATCCTCTGAGTATGATATCTCCATTCTTTCTTCAGGTGTGGTTAGAAAACATCTTAAGGATTACAGAAAGGTATAATACGTTACCGTAATGTGTAAAACAGATATCGGAGTAAGTCGCAGGTGTCAAAATTACCCAAAATGTCCCAGATCACGCAAATTCACCCTATTCTTTCTCCCCAGAGGATGAACCCTTTGTCATTTTCAACACTTGCTCATCAGCTTTCATGTGGCTCCCCAGTCCCTGTACGGCAGGTTCAATGGGCCGCTTACTAATAACCACACAAGACCTAACTCTTGCCAGGCTAATGGGGCAAATGTGCATCTCAGTTAATGGATTGGTGGGTTTCTGTTCTCAGTGGAAGCCACACTTTGTGATTTAGGCTGATAAGATAGGTATTTTTACATCAAATTATTACCTCGACCAGCGTCGGGAGCCATAAAACACGATCACCTCCACAAAGAACTGCAATACTCATTTCATTTCATAGCATCCGCCGGGCTGCCCATCCTTCTCCCCCACCCACCATCACCATTACCGCTCAGCCCACCCTCCTCTCTCTTTTTGCTGAGGCTAGTCCTTGTGTACTTGGTGGGCGCTTGGAGGACAGAGGTGCCATCAGATATCAGTTGTCCCTGCCATGTTTCAACACTGAACAGATGAATGGGCTTCATGCAATAAGCCTAAAGGAAGAGCGTAGTAAGGCGGAGGGGTAGCTGAAGTGGGGAGTTGTGAAGTGTGTGGGTGGGTGGTGGGGTGCTCTGCAAAGTGCCCTCAGCCACGGCCAACGTTCCATCACACACGCAGGAGTTAATTCATATGACAGAGGTTTTCTGTCACTCAGCACCGTGAAGACACTTAGCCTCGTCTCTATTTCACATGATGACATGCGCATACAGCCGCGGCGGCGAGGAGCCTGCTCGGTGAAGGATGGCGGCACGTTGCTGTCCAGGCTCTGGGTCCTGTCATATACGACATCTAGAGGGCAACAGGAAGCTGATACAGAGCGTGGAGACTGGCTCTCAGCACTGACAGGCAGCCTGATGACCTTATCGCTGAATCACAACACTGCACCAGTGCAAAGTGGCAGCGTGTATGCGCACACGGGCATTCAAGCACACACAGCTTAGAGCAAAGATGTGTCTGTGCAGTACATATCAGAGCTTTGATCAGACACTGCAGATCGCCAAAGCACAGGAGCACAAATATCTTAATATCTCTGCCTGAAATAGGCTGCCAGCAGTCCACAATCACTTTCACAATATTCCCTCTGACTCAATGTGCATCATTGCAAGACTAAGAACTGGTGGGCATGATGAGGTTATTAAACTCTAGATAAATTACACTGGCTGACCCCAACAACACACAGTGAATGAAAAGCAGCAATTATCATCTCTCTGGAAAACATCAATCTATTCCAGCTATTTACTGTTCTTTTTAGTCATTTGTCCTCAACAATCAGACACTAGGGTTCATTCTAATTTATCTTTCTACTTGTTTGTCTCTTTAATTAAGACATGTGCAGATAAGTACATCAATAGTTTGCTCTAACTGATAAAATACTTATATCAGATCTAACAGGCAATGGCATGAGACGCTCCACGATGCTCCCGTACGACTCAAACCAGATTGGGGGCTGTGAGAAAGGCTCTGCTTCTCTTCAGGGAATTTGCCATAAAATTATATGACAGGCTGCACTGAATGAACAATGACAATGATTCCATTTCCATATTAAAACAATCTTCCTTTATAGATTGTAATTACTTGTGGGCAGCTACAGATGGGAAGTTAGGTTTTACAATGCTTTACTGCAAAGAGTGCTTTTGAAAACTACAGTTTTGAACCATATTTATGAAGAATTCCACTTCTTGTTAAGCTAGTGCAGTTAATTATTCATGACAATATGTATTGTATTAAGACGCAGCTATAGCACAGAACCTTTCCGTGCTGGCTCGGCTTTGATCGCCTGGCACTGAATCTAACCAGTTTTCACTGAAAGAGCCAATCAGACTCAAATCACAGCCCTGGCATGCAATAATAAGTGAGGGTGATTATCTCCATAGCATTGTATGTTCCTTTTGTTATAGAAGTGCCATTCTCAAGGATGAAAATGGAGCTGCCGACAGAACGAGTAAGAAGAGCATGACAATCATATTAACATTAATCAAATCAGATATGAATTCAACTGATCTTTTAAAACACTCAAATACGCTCATGTAGCAATAGCCATGCAAGGTGCAATTTGCTGATAAATTCTTTAAAGTGTGATTAGGATGAGCTGAAATCAAAACACAAACCCTATAATTAATGGATGACCTAACACAAGGCTGTGGCTGGTATTCAGTCCTATTATTCGTATAGCGTCAACTCACAATGTACATTATAACAAGATATCAAAACCTTAAGAAATTATAGAGATTCCCACAACTCATTAACTGAACCTCTGGCAGAACTTTGGTGTGATTGGCGATTTTCATAAAATGATGAAAAACTGTTTGCTCTGTCCCACAATGCAAAAATATTTGATTCTCAATAGGAAAAGCATCTTATTCCCACATTAGCGAAACTGGAGACTGGGCCGCATTCAAGCACTAAAGGCAGATTAGCTCTTGAGTACAACTGGTGGCTGCTGGTGAACATCATTACACCCAACAGAGTAATGAAATATATCCACTTAAGTTGCAGACCACTCTGTTTGAGCAGGGCTCCACCTGGTACCTGAAATCATGTCAAATCGTTCGTATTCATTCCCGTCTCTCTCAGTGATGAGACAATCTTGACAACTGTCTCGTTGGATAAACTCATCATTTGGTCACATTTGAAATGTTAGAAAATTGTGATCAAAGCCCAGCATACTTTCCTAGAGCCTAAGGCGATTAAAGCAAATTGCTTGTTTTATCCTCACCAACACTCCAACAGCCAAAAGATATTTTCAGGAGAGAATATCTGACAGGAATGTTCAGCATTCTGGCTCCAAAAATTACTTCAGCAATTATTCAATCATCCAAATAGTTCCCCATTATGTCAGGAGACTATTCAATTAAATTGTTCTTGCTGCTGATTGTCGCCCACTAACAAATGATTCAGACAAGAAATTGATTCTGAAAAATATTTCCTTTTAATTTCCTGCCGACAAAGCAATTTTTTGAATTTACAAACACCAGCGCACCTTGGTTAGTCAATGTTCACTGCAGTGCTAGTTTCCCCTCATGGTCTCACAGCTCCGCCTGTTATTAACAACACGGGATGACATCGAACAGCAATCTAGTTTGACTGAGCATATGCTACTCAAGGCAGCCACGGCCAAGTGCATCTCATTACCTTAACACCCCTTGACGTGCACGGCGCTGTCGGTAGCGTGTAATAGGACACCAGGTGAGAGAGGCAGATGTTTGACTGACCCAATGCTATACGCTTCCTGACACCGTCGTGATCTGCTGCTGCTAAGCAAGAGCAGCAGCAGAGCAGTGGAGCGAAACATGATTTATATTAATGTGCTTGGTTTAAAGGGAATACCACCACTAACCATTTGAAAACTCTAGAGCGGTACGATCAATATTTATGCACGAGAACAACTCTCTACTGAAGTTGGAGGACCTGTAATGGTCCCTAAATATGCAGTTTAATCTGAATCTTGGAGAAATGGATCAGTAGCGATGGCACAGGGAAGTGTGGGAGCAGCTGCGGTTACTTGTGGAGATGAGGGCCATGTTACACTATTACAGGATGAGGCTCATTTATCTGCAAGGAGTAAAATAAGCACTGTGGCGCCCCACAGTCACTCCACCTCTAATTGTATTGAGGAGCAGCTCCAGCACTCACATCCTCCTGACAATGCTAGTTGGAGTTTCTGCTCTCAAAAACAGACCCTTTCATATATGAATGTGTGGTGTGTCCAAATGTGGGGATTTTTAGAACTGCACCAAGCGTGATTTTCATGCCATCACAAGCACCCAGTGGGGGTTAGCAGAGAAAGAGACATAAGCATGGCACCCCCACCCACTGAGATGCCAGAGATGTGCTCTATTTGTCCAAATTTAATTCTCATGTCAGGTGTGTACACTACTCCGCCCACAGGGAACGACAAATTGAAACTTCTCGTCGCAGCAGTAGGATAGCGCTCCCTTGGGTGGAAGCCGCATTCACGAGCATGAGATTGTTTCCTCTCTCACTGGAAAGCAGAAGCGTGCAGTATAGCTTGCTAACATCACTGCACAGGACCTATAGGACTTCTCAGTTCACTTTTTTTGTACAGTTACCACCGGCTAACATTCAAAGCCGCCATTGTGTGACATTGCCAAGGGCAACGTAAAAATGGAAAATATTCCCCCATGCATATACATCCCCTGCAAGGACTGACACTGTCATTCAGGTCTGGCCTTGAACATGTCTCGTACAGTACACATGATGGGGGCTCCTGATAGATTGCAGTTGCAGTGATGCAGCACAATCCAGGCCGAAGAGATATTAACATGTAGAGTACACTCAGACAAATGGGCTGTGGATGAATACAAGCTTGAGGCACAAAGAGAGAATATGCAATATGCCTTGCGAAAAATAAACAGCTCTGCTGAATGTAATGCAGAGAGGACTGTAAAACTATGGTGAGTCACTTCACATTTCACTCAGATAACCCTCCAGAATGCCCTCCTGCTCTAATACAGAAACAAAGACAATGGCGAGTTCCAGGAGACCGTTATGCCCCCACATGATGCCATAATGTGGCTTTAATATTCAAGAACTGGCCCCATAGAAAATATGATCATGGCATCAGGCAGAAAACCGAACAGGACACAAGACTGAAGAAACATAACTCAAATCATTTACACCACTCTGCCAATGATGGAACAGTTTCAAGCCCAGAGCTTTCTGCAGAGAAAATAACAATGCAGAAATAAACTCAGCGGTGCACTACTCTCAACCACAAGGGAGGTCAAAGCTGACGGCTAGAAAGAATTCATATTCAGGGGGCTATGAGATATGAGCTTTGTGAGCTGCCAAATTGATTTAGCTGTAAAAATTCTTTTCATTTTGTTCCATAAAGATGCTCACACTTTTATAGCAACACCGCCTATAGAAGCAGGCCTCGATGATTTGCTTACAATTTACAGCCAAGGTCATAATCAAAGCGGGTGTCCCTTTGCATGCGTAATGCCGCCTTGTAGAAGACTGGAATGAAAATCACCCTTTTCACTTCAAAAAGTCTGTAATTCTCTGCCACTCTGATTAGTTTAATGCTTGGATGGATAGCTGCTGCTCCCCGAGTTAAAAGAGAATACCAACTAAAGATTTTTAAATTCATTACTCCGGCACCCCGTGAAGACTTCCTGCCGCCACACAGAAGCTGACTTGTTAAAGCTGTGAAAGGATCCAGGATCATTTACAGGGATAAAATCAGTTTACTCTGTGAATTGCATTTGGACAGAAGAAGTCAGGGATATGTTGGAGTCGGTGTGATGCAGAGAGTGGGCAGACTATGCGAGTCCATCATCAGGGGAGCCACGTACTGACTGTAAAAGCCAAAGTGAGTCACCTCAAAATTTAGTGACACAGCCTGTAGACATTTCTCATAAAATGTGTGCTGTCATTCCCATTGACAGCTTATGCCACAGTCCAGGAGGACAGGACAGACATTGTTGTGTCTGCCTCTCAGCTTCAGGACATTGTTGTTTGTGTTTAGAGACACTGATTGGATTATTCAAACATGTGACTATGACATGTGCTGTAAACATGGCATTACTGTCTGGCACTAATATGACACAAAGTTTAGTTTCATTCATATTCAAGTCACTAAGTTCTTATTGTTGTTTGAATGATACTTGCAATTCCCCACATTTGAAGTGGTAGATGAAACCTGAGAAGACAAACAAACATAGGCCGGACACCTGAAACTCAAAGGTGCAAGAACTGTGTTTTTAACGCCATTTGGAAGTAGCAACACACAATTGACAAAATATTCAAATGGTTGTTTTAATGTATTAGCATTAGCTATGATACGCTGTTACAGAAAGAGGCTCATTTATCTGCAAGTAGTAAAATAAGCACTGTGGCGCCCCACAGTCACTCCACCTCTAATTGTATTCAGAGGGGTTCCAGCTTTCACATCCTCCTGACAATGCTAGTTGGAGTTTCGGCTCTACAAAAGTTCCCTTTATATATGAATGTGTGGTGTGTAGATAGTTCACAGAAAAATGAAAATTCACTCATCTACTCACCACTATGCCGATGGGGGGTGGGGGAAGTGTTTCAGTCCACAAACACATCTGGAGTTTAACGGGTAAACAGCTTTGCAGCCAAATCCAATACAACTGAAGTAACTGGGGACTGTGTAAGCCACGATATTAAATTTTGTCTCAAAAGGTCGTCATGTACACAATGTTTTTAGCCTTAATACCTCTGATATCCTCCTCTGGAGCTGCATCTACATTTGCACATACACACTGTACACAACCTGTCGTCCAGGGGCACGTGCGGGGTGCACGGTAGCATCGCTACTTCCGGTAGTGGATATTTAGGCTAAAAACATTGTTTAATTGCTGCTGTTCAGAGTCCAAATTTGAATGTCGGGGCTTATGGACACTTGGGTGACACCACAGGAGCAGTATGGAGGCATTTTATGTTTTTTCCTCTATTGAGTAGATAATGAGCGAGTTTTCATTTTTCTGTGAACTATCTCTTTAACATGAATTTGGTGTTGTTTCTACTGTAAGCTCTTCTTTGGTCTAGAAACATATGGAAAAATATCTTGTTTCTCAGCTGCTAGATGTTCAATTTCATTCAAGTTTGTCTGTCTGATTCTGGACAGGTAACATGTAGAATATTGATCAGTCTGTTTATCTGAAAACAATTGCCTGTTGCTGATTGAAATGACTGGTGGAGGAAAAGTTTGTGGGCTTTACACACAAAAAACTGAAAGAGGTAAAAAATATGACAATCCCATTCCATTTTAATGTAAAAATTGTTTTAGTAGAGCTTTAAACTTCTTCCAAAAAAAGATGTTGTGTAAGCTGCTTGAAATGCAGAAACCACAGCGATGTGTTCTTGCCTGAGCAAGAGAAATTGCTCCAAGAATCATTGGCCTCATTATATTACATTATCTCAATTTGAGGAATTGTTTTTATATAATGTGTTGAATTTGAATTCCAACTGACTGTTCACCTCCACCTTACAAATGTGGGTAAAAAACATTCCAGCCCACCACCTCTTCACACCAGCCTGATGGTTTGTGGTTGACAAAGCAGAAAGAAGTTGCCTCTGCTCTCTTACTTCACTGCTGAACCCCAAATCTGATCCAGCGGGGAAAATCCAGACATTTCCAAATTTATTGTTGAATAAACTGGCAACATTGAGAGCGGCTGACAGGCCATTCATCGTGGTGGGGCGCTGGCCCAATGGCGTGCACGGACAGGGCTGCTGCGCTTTGATTTCCTGTCTTGGCTGCCATGACAGATGAGCCGTGGAGAGGGTGGGGAGGCGACGCAGTCACTCGCCACCACAAGGCTTCACCTCTCTCTGCCCACCAGTTCACCCCCACTTGACGCTACTTCCAGGGCCCTCGGGGGTCATAGAGGTGGAAGTGGTAAAGAGCTGGTGATGGAAAGTGAAGGGTGCTTTGTCTTTGTTAGTGATGTGCAGTCCAAAATAAACAAAAATGCTGTTAATGTGTCGAATACTATAGCTGATTTAGATCAGTGATGGTCGGAAATATTTCTGCAACAGCACAGACTGATCAATGCAGCTGGTTTCAATTGAGGATTTTAGCCGTACTTTAAGATTGCAATAATGGATTTTTTAAAAAACAACTCTTTATCCTTAAAATTCAGGAGTGAGCTGAGAAGAGGAGTGAGCAACATACAGATAATGTCAAAGCTCAGATCCTCCACAGGTTTGAACTATCAGGCCAAACCCAGCAGGATCTATTTACTCTCCCAATATCAAGGGTGGTAAGGTTCACGAGAGATTGATTGAGTGATTTTCTACAATAACACGCTAATGACTTCATTTTCGTCTGGAAATGAGTCAATAATAAAAGGCTGAGGGGAAGGGGAGGTATGCTGCGACTCCTCAGATTATATGCAAAGGCTTGAAAGACAAATAACAATCCACCATTGAATCACGGGTGGCAATAAGCGGCTGGTGACAGAAGCATTCTGGGAGAAAACGCTGCAAATTAGAGGCATAGGGAGCACATATCAGCACACAGGCAGTTCATTTTTCACATCAGTGTCTACTTTTATTCCCGGCAAGCTGCCAAAGACATTGATGTAGGCACTATCCCCCCCCCACCCCCCTACAGTAATTATACTGCCGGCCAATGCTTGATTAAAAGATCTAATCTGCAAACTTTGTGTTAAACATCTCCCAACAAGTTCCAGTGCTTTAAGCCTCTTCTCTGTGTCTTTGACGGCTGGGTTCCAAACTGTTATGTCATGGACGGCAGCCAATGAAGTGCAGGCAAACATCCTTTTGCTTTCTATTCTGTGTCAGGGTGAAGGTGTAATTGCACCAGTGAATGTATAATTCAAGAGGAATGCATGGCATGAATGGATATAGCCTCGACCTGAGTGAAATTATAAAACTCTGCAGTTCTGGTGTCAGGCCTTTTTTTCTGTCTGCACCAGTCAAGTGTATTGCTTTTTCACTTCAAGCACAATTATGACCCCAAAGATGTGGCCAAGAGGCCTGCTCTATGTTGCTGCAACAAGGTAACAGCTACTGAAAACACTGATTTAACTTTAGAGATAGTCCTATTGGAATACTATTGTGAAAACATTGTCACAACGACGCTGTCTTTATTTAAGTATAGTGTTAGGTCCATTAATGTCACTGTGCACTGGCTATTCAGTATCATAGAATCTCTATTAAAATATTATAAGACAAGGTCACCATAGTTATGAGCGCTGACATAGTCCAAGTCCATGCAGGGCGCTTTTATCGGTCACTGTGTGGATTTTCTCCTCTGGATCACAGCATGTGCAGCTGCATCCCAATAACAAGCCCTCAGAGACAATGGTAATAAATAGCTGTAGTTGCCCTTACCCTCTCTGAGCAGATGGGAGTAGATGAGCCAGAGGAGCAGCAGGCAGCAGAGTGACGCACCTCCACCTGCGGAGAGCGTCTTCACTCCAGACTGCATCCTGCACCTTTCAGCCTCTCAGATTATCCAAACTTTGAACGCCTGTGCCGTTTAGATGTCAAGCAGATGAGCGCAAGAGGGGCTAATCCAGTGGCGTCTCCGCAGCCTGTTGTCGGCATCCATTTTGAGGTTATAATAAGAGAGGGGCTGATAGTAATCCCCCCTTTTCGCTGCTCAAATGCCTTCGTTGAGCCGCATATCCACCCAGGCGGCTCAGCGCGCGCTCACTGAGGCTACAATGTCACCAGACCTGGCCAAGTTTACGCAGCTGTGGCTCCAGGAGCGTAGATCCTCTGTCGGGCTCCTGCAAAAACCTGGAAGTGTGTAGATGCAGAGGAGTGAGCAGCCTCCTGCAGTTTGGATCCTCACAGGGAGAAAGATCGGGATGATGCTGGGAGAGAATATCAGCCGCTCAACACCCCCCTCATCTCCTCGTCCGGGCTCCGCACTCTTATCATCATCAGTGTTATCTTTCCCAAGCAACTTCTGCTGCGCCGAGCCGCAGCTCCGTGCGACTCTACAGAGGGAGGCGCAAGTTCAGCCTGGCGGACATGGCCAGCACACAGCGAACAGCTGGGAAACTTGTCAGAAAACGTGTCCCCACCTGCCCACAATAAAAACACTGGTCCTGAAAAACAGCTATGGGCGCAGATGCGTCATATGTGGCCACATGTGCACCGCAGCGCACGACAAATGTCACGTTCAAACCCGGAGCGCAGCGCAGTGGCGCGCACTGAGAGCGCGTCAGCACCGACGGTGCGGTGAAGTTGGGCGCACTTGTCACCTGTTCGAGCCCTGTGATGGAGGCTCTGGGACAATTTGGCAGTGATGATGCCGAGCTCCCGTCCTCGCAAGTGCTGGAAGCGGATGAGCGCGTTAACACAGCCTTGTTACTCTGTCCCGGTCTGCTCCATTTACATGCAGCAGGAGGATTTCCCCCCCTTCAATCCATGGAAGGCAACACTGCTGCTATACTGCTGCTGCACCCTGAGTTGCCTTGACTTCTCTCTCTCTCTCTCTCTCTCTCTCTCTCTCTCTCCCTCACACACACACACACACACACAGTGTCCTAATTCCCTCCTCCAAGTGGTAAAAAAACTAAACTCTCAGGCTATGAATCCCAATCTGTAGATGATGATGATGCTTATTAATACACATGAGGATGTCCTATCTCAGCCCACAGAGCAGCACCAACCACCCCATGTCCTGACCTGTTACTTCTCTCTCTACACCCCTCTTTCATGAGTGCAAAGCCCCCTCAGGGCTTGCAGGGTCCTGGGACTATACAGTCGCCATTTAGCACACTTGCATTCTGGGGGAAAACGTGTCCTTTAAGACAACTGGTGTTATGCGAGGGCAGTGCCTCAGAGCTCTTCATAGCAGAAGTTAGATTATTATATACTGCGTGATATCAAATCAAGACTCAAGTGTGCACACACAGGGACACGTACTTCTTGTGTATATACACTGCATTTGTGTGGGTGTAGGAGAGAGAGGGAGAGAGCTAAAGCGTTGCAGATGCCAGTCCGTCTTCTGAAAGAGCACCATTTAAGTCTCCCTTGCCTCTCTGAGACCATTACTATAACTCACCCCCCTGTCTCTCTCTCTCTCTCACACACACACACACACACACACACACACACACACACACACACACACACACGCCACATTCCATGACCAGTAAATGTGCACTTTATTAGCAGATGGAGAAGTTCCCTAAATGCGCTGCTGGGCTATCAGCCTCTCACTGAATGGCTTTTATGATGACGTATTGGCCGGGGCCGAGGCCTGTCACGTCATCAGAGGAATGTATGAAAAATTACTCAGGCTGCAAAGACTTAGCATTTGTTGTGTACTAAAGGGATGCTTCGTCGGTATTGCACCTCACTGCCACATCAGCAGGGTGTCGTATACCTTTACAGCTGAGGATGTTTTATTGGATGGTTTTTGCATCACTCTAAGCACCAGTAGTTTACTTATACTCTGCCAATTGTGGAAGAAATACAGGGAGATAACGACGGGATCAAAGGTTTGTTCTTCATCCACTACTTGAACATGTTCTAATCCCAAACATTTACATCTCTGGAAGATAATGGGTGCTTCAACCTCTGGATATGATTCAATCCATAAACTAAAAGTACTTATTTTTATTCTAATATCAACCAAATACTTTCTTGTATAGAATATTTTGATAGATTTAATATGATTATAGATACCACAGGATTATACTATAGATATGCACTTTCTCAGCCCTGTTGTATCAGTGGAATATCCGGCTATAGCAATTTCCGATCATGTACCACTTGAGATAGATCTTTAATTTCCTCTTAATAGTAAGAAGACCCCTCACTCCCCAACCCCCAAACCCTTCCCTCCTGGGTTCAGATGCTCTGTTACTCAGAGATGAGGAGTTTCTAAACTATAGACACTTCCATGGTGGAGAATAATTCTGATTCAGCTTCTAATTTACTGCTCTAGGACACCCTAAACCTCTTGCAGATTTTACTGATGCAATAAGTATACTTGATAAGCAATATGGCTGAAAAAATCCCCATGAATTCTCAATGGTTTACAATCAGAATTTAATTTAAGATCCTCTCTACAAAAATGTAGTATACAGTATATAATATTACAGTGTTACGCTTACACATATAATTATGGAGCGAAAGGCAGCAGGTTATGTGTCCATCATCTCAAGCATCAAGCTGCCTCACTTCATATCTTAATTGTAACTTTCCCCTCACAAAATACATTTGATGTTGAAGTCAAACTACATTTCTCTTTCTAGAAATCCCAACCAACTAATGAAAATAAGATGTCTTTTCTTAAGATAACCTTATCTTCCCAAATATTCATCTTGAGGGAAAAGTTGAACTTGTGAAATCTTTAGAAGATCAATGAATTGTCAAATGAGATTGTTGTGTAGCAGTGAAGCACCAGGTCCATGTGACATTTTAGCCCCAATTTTAGTAAAGGTTTTTCTCGGATCACTAGAAAACAATTCCTTGGCTCACAACAACAATAACTTTTTCTTGAAGTGTTACTTTACCCCTAACTTTTGGCGTTAGGCGACGGGTCTCTCCCTGGAAATTCCCCAAAATGCCTTTAGAATGCAGCGGTGGGAGACTGGGCTCAATCTACTCACACAGGCAGCCGTCTCAGCCAACCGATAAGCAGGAGAAGATGAGGGATGTCTCTGATTGGTAGATTATGTGATGGTTTAGAGGTTTCGTTTCAGCATGGATTTGAAAACAGGTGCAGCTTTCCAGATTCCCACTCACAACACCCACCTTTGATGAGAGGGTGTTAACTTGATGACGTAGAAATGCTCCAAACGCCTGACTCTACATTAGCATGGGCCCTGCGAAGTCCAAGATGGTTTGAAACACTAGGTGGCGTTATGACCCACGTAGATTTGTTTTTATAGTTTTGGTGATAAATATGATAGATTATACATTTGTTTACAGCTGAAAAAACTAATTTAAGTGTGCTGTATCTCTTAAAAAAAGTCAAAATAACTCACTTACTGACTATGGATGTAATCGTCCCATTTCAATTTAAAATGTAAGCCTCAAATCTGTGCTCCCACAGATTAATACAGTTGACCAGACAGGCTTTACACAGTTCAACATTTGTTCTCCAGTATAAGGAACGGTTTAGAAATCATTTATACATTGAACTCACCCCTCCCTCCATAGTTGTCTAACATAAACCCAGATAAGCTGAATACATATCCTGAGTCTGACTCAGAATGTGACTTTAACGATTCTGGTCTTCAGTGTTTCAGACAATATCAACTCCCTTAAATGTGCCACTATAAAGCCATTACCACTGTTAGCCATTAGAACCATTGCACAATGTACAGGCTTGGAAATTTCCAAAACCAACCTCCTTTTCAATTTGGTTGAATGATGTGATGTTTTTTCTAAGCTTTGAAAAAATTTGAACTCTCTCTTAGGGGACCCACTAAAACCATTGGAACTGGAAACCATTTCTTGAATATTTAAAAAACCTCTCAACCATGCCTCCAGACTCAGAATCAAAATTCTACCCTATTTACTTCAGGTATGATATGTAGTGGGAAAAAGAAAAAAAGGAGTTAGGTGCTGAGATGAGGTATGTTTTCTTTTGTTTTCTTTTGTTTTCTTTTCTCTCGTCTGAAGCTCAGCACAGCGAGCTATCAGACTTGAGAACCATGTCTCAGTCTGTCTGACTGATTCCCCTGCAGGAGTTGCAGTGTAATTAATCATAATCCATCACTGTGACTGACAGAGAAGTAAAAGTTCTGCCAGTCAATTTTTATATACAGACTTTATTTGCATTAAGGCGTGTGTGGATTGTATTTGTAATGTAAGCGACACCATACCGTGTATCTTAAAGAGGCTGTGCTAAACGCAAAATAAAAATAAGCAATTTATTCGTGCAGAATGCTTGAGCACTTTTTATTATGCCTTAGCAAAGATGATGATTAATGCTGCTGTGTCATTTTGGTGTAATCTGTAATAAGAACAAAGATGTCACTTGTGTGTATAGTTTGTGCAGGTGGTAGAAAATAACTAAGTACTGAACTTTCTTTACCAAGGACTATTGTTAATTAAAGCTTTGAGGCTCTTGAAACTAACTTAAATGTTTTTAGTTGAAGGTTAGTTAACTCTATCTAATGAAGCTACAGTTAGCAACCAGCTAACTTAGTTTAGTCTAAAAACTGGAACACAGCAGGAAACAGCTGAGTCCAAGGCTAACAAGATCATCCTGCCATCACCATACAGTCTATGGCATAGACTGTATATGAAGATGGACATGTCTGCTCCCCAAAAGTGAAACTTTAGTGTCTCAATTGCCCCCTGGTGGGTGGCTACAGAATAGGTCATAAACCCAGCCTCCTCCATGTTAGCAGAGAGGACTTGGGCCAATCTAAAAGTCAAAGTGGGCTACACTTCATATAAAAACAATGGTTTCTGTCAGTGTAGGCAGTTCTTATCACACTGTTGTATGTTGACGTGCTCATTTTTCTGTTAAGTTTGATATTAAATACTTATTTGATGCTATAAAATGGGTTGAAACATCATGATTGACAGCTGCGACTGACAACCACTTAGTTGAGTGTCACTCTGCTACTGCAGCTCCATCTCCTGATGGCTACTGAAGCGCAAAATGGGAGCGATTGTATACATGATATTTCACTTTATTTCTGGATAGTGGGAGGAAGTGGAGTTGCATTGTCTATCTTTACACAAAGTCTATAGCCAGCACCAGTATGGTTCACAAATCACCCCATTTCATCTCGTTAGTCTAATCCATACATAATCTGTTTGTGTAAACTAGCTGTTTTCCTGATTTAACTCTTAATTCTACCCTAATTTGCAAGCTCCTCGCTGCAACTGCATGTTTACAGTAGTATAGATTAGTCTGCATTAGAGTGGTATCAATCTTGTCACTGAGCTCTCCCAGCAGCTGCAGATTACCTCTATTTAAATTGGTCTGGTCGATGTCAATATTTATACCAACATTGGATCACATTTTTTGTGACCTTTTTAAATTCTCTTCCTCGCTGCTGCTTTTGTTTGGACCATGAAGAGTGTATATTTCACCTGGCGATTTGTCTAAAATGTTATTGGTGGATAATCAGGTAGAGGGATGTTATGCGCATTGTGGCTTCTGTCTGTTAACTTATTCCTATCTGAAGAAGGAGTTTTAATATTGCGGCTTACACAGTCCCCATTTACTTGATTCGTATTGGATTTGGCTGCAACACTGTTTACCCCTGAGACTCCAAAAGTGCTTTGTGGACTCAAACACTTCACCCACCCCTCCATCAGCATAGTGGTGAGTAGATAATGAGTGAATTTTCATTTTTCTGTGAACTATCCCTTTAAAGCGCAAGTTTAAATAATGAAATTAATAATTGCTGATTTTAATTTAGCTGTTTCAGGGTCTTTGTTTTGAGCCTGCTGGTGCACTGTAAATGGTTTTGGTAAAGCGCTTTTCTAGTCTTGATGACCACTCAAAGCACTTTACAGTACAGTTTTACATTCACCCACACATTCATACAGTGCATCTATTAGGGGCAATTCAGGGTTCAGCATCTTGCCCCAAGGACACTTCGGCATGCATATGGGGAAGACTGGGGATTGAACTGCTGACCTTCAGATTGGAGGACGACCACGCTACCCCTCAGCCACAGCCACCACCTGTCAATTGAACATTTAAACAGATCAGAACTAACCAGCGCTTTTCATACTTAGAAATGCTTATAATGTGTAAGATCCTGCAGCAAGCATAGTATTTTCTTTTTGAGCTTTCTGCCAAGAAAATCTAAGAAGGTGAGGCAGACCTGAAGTTTGCTGACTTCAGAGCAGAGGGAGTTCACATGTGACAACGAGGGATTGAAAATCATCTTAAAGGTGAATCAAATAATATCAGTATAAACTAAACTGGCACCCAGCAGCACGCATACCTCCATCAAGGCCCAAAGGTTTTTAATGAAAATGCACGATTTTATTTGGATCTAAAAAGATCAATGATTTATTCTCAAAGAAAAATGTTGAAAAACACCTGATCTCACGATGTAAAAGGAAGTTTAAAAGAATTCCTGGATCTGTACCTTTAATCGAATCCTCACCAACAATTAATAGGTTCTTTCTTCATGTACCATCCTTCAAACAAGTTTCATAGTAATCTGTCCAGTATTTTTTGTGAAATGCTGCTAAGTAACTTATTGGCTTATATCAAAGTAAGACGGACCACATCCAGGTGGACACCCAGCTCCAGTCCTTGGTTTCCATCCACCAGCAGTTTACAGGCTTTGCTTACATGCTGCAGAGGAGCATATGGTGCCTCAAAGCATCTTTGTTCTTCAAAATAATGAAACAGTGGGCAGATAAAACCACAGCTAAACAAACTGTGTAATCATTAGGAGAATTCAGAACTTAAAGTTGTGCATTCCTGCATCATGCAGGAACTAACTAACTCTATAGAAAAGCTCTCCTTTGAATAAAAGCTCTTACTGCCAGTGGGTTAGAGAGGTAGCTCTGAAAGGTTTGGACCTTGCTCTTATACAGAAAACACCAGCTGTGATTTTTTTTTTTGCTTGGATTCAAAGCAGATTCAATGTTGAACCAACTTCAGAGTGAAAAATATGACCAAAATGTAATAGATAGATCGTAGCCCACTCCTGCAGCATCATGTCCTTCTCCTCTGAGCCTCTGTGTCCTCACTATGTTCCCTGATACTCAAACTAAAATTTTCACTGATATGAAGACACACAGTCAGGTACCATTTGTTGCTGGCATGGTTTACTGTGAGCTGCCAACGTTAGGCTATAGAAAACTTAGACTTATAGTAGGAGACTGGATGGCAGTTAAGCACTGGCTTTGTTAATGTGCTCTACACAATATCTCTGCTGTGAGGCGAATTCCCTCAGCCAAACCCAACAACAAACCAGAACCACCTGTGTTAAAGTGTGAAACCAGGGAACCCCAGGCAACCTGTCCAGGGTGTACCCCCCTCCCCGACCCTCACAAGGACGAGCGGAATACAGAATGGACGGATGGAGTCACAACACAAAGTACGATTCACAAACAAATAAAAAAAATACTGAATAAATCATGATGCTGACTCAGGATTGGTATTGTGACTATCAATCTATTGCAGTGCTGATAGCGTACTACCAGGATACTGATATAAAGCTTAAGGCTGCGGTCTCCAAATTTCAAAAGTTTGGAACCCAGGCGAGGTCTCAAGACCCCAGCATTACTTTATACATGGCTTGACCTGCGGATGGTCACTGCAGGCGGATGTCTGTTTCGTATTTACAAGCATAAACACTTCTCGCTCCCTTCATCCGGACAATGTGAGCGACATGCCAGGAGACGAGACATGGGCCGGACTCCTTTTTCTGCTCCGCTGGACAGAGAGTCATGTTGACAAACTGCTGCAGAAAGGCAAAGGAGCGCCTGTGCTTTGGAGGTGCAGCAGACCTTGAAAGGACAAAACAAACAATTTCAAGTGCAACAGCAAGGTCCCTCGCGCAATTACTGAAGACGCAACGTGCTCCTCATAATGATTCACACCGAGTTTTCCCCCTTTCCAGCTTCCTTCTATGGATCATCATGTGGGTGACATCAAGAGAACACCAGGCTGCCACATCATCAACATGCAGGTCTGTACATACGCAATGAAACAACCTCAAGGTTTAATTACCAATAGTGTACCCACATGCTTCTGCTCATCTCATATGCTGATAGATACAACACATGAATCTGCGTAGCCAATTTATGAGGGCGTTTACATTTCCTGTTCCAAACACCCAGGGGCAAATAATCTTTTCAGCACACCGTAAAAACCTAATAGGTCTCCACAGATTTGCATATAATGACATTTGCTTGCAGTTAAATATTTATTCTAGCATGAGTAATGTGGGAATAGGACTAATGTACACTGGATCATCAATTCTATGTGCTCATGTGATGAATCAATCATATGTGAGGTTTAACAACAACATTAAGTCGTGGCTGTCTGACAGTTATAGAAGCACAAAGATCACAGAAATCAAATTATTTTGACACACCCACAACCTTTGATTGACACATGATATCTTGGAGTTGCATAAACACGACAGTAAAGAACATTGAAAGATAATAAAATCGCAATAATGAGGGTTTTATGCACAATTAATTCCACAAATCTCATTTTCACAAAGTACTTTATGGCACACGGAAGACTATAGGGCTCGAGCAGAGGCCAGGCACTCTTGGTTGTGTTAACCAGCGATATTGACCTAACAACTTCATATGAGTTGTCGTGATAGTGAAGTCAGATCAATAATGCCAAGTCAATAAGAGGGCAGTGGTTCCCAACATCACACCATTGTCACTGTTAGTGATTTACTGCCCTGTTTGCATGTAGGATGGAGCCTCTGAGAACATTTCAATTACAAAGTGTTTTTCTACTCTGTCCCCTTTCAGCTGTTTAGATCAAATCACTAACTTGGCAAATTCAATATGGTGCCGTGCCCTGAGAAATCCAGCCTATTTTCTGGCCTGTCAACTTCTGAACTGTTGGCACTGATAGCACAATAAAGAAAACAAAGACCTACCCTGTAGACGAGGATAGATACTAAGCCATCATTTTCCCCCTTGTCCCCCTGCAAACATGCTCCCATTGCTGTTGCATCTTATTGTTCTACAGGAACGGCGGCTTTGGAGTATTTGCTTTTGATTAGGAATGTTTAATGGCCTCTACACATTCAATTATAGCAGCCTGCTCTGCCAGTCGATAGTCATCCTCTCATTAATGGCCCAGAACTGATTACCAAGGACAGAGAGAGAAATTGGTGAAATGTTATTCATTCAAAGCACTAATTAAATCCTCCTAGGTGGGACTTTCAATCCCTCTAGAAACGTTGCCAGAATTTTGCTAAGTACCCCTTTTAGTGATAGTATGACTAAAAATAACATAATGGAAATCATGCTTCTCTCTGTTGAAGTAGTTCTGTTTGCTGCTGCTTTTGATAGAGCAGAAAAGTTGCTATGGCCTCTGTGCAAATCTCAGCCATATAAAACTAACTTACCTTTTGGATTCACTAAAACTGAGAAGTTTGGAAACACAGCTGATCCTGTTTTAGTTTGAAAACTCCAGGGCTGCGTTTTAGTCTGGACGGGCTGAAACAGACAGACACTCACAACCGCCTGTTAATTGGGTCATTTTGATCACAACGTAGCCTTCACTGGTTTGTCAGGCTCCTTTAACATGACCCCCTTTCCAGAAGATAACAACCAGCCTTAGCTTCGGCTACCATAGAACGCAGCATGGATATCAATTACAAGTGTAGCTGACCCTGCTGTCTTTGCTAACAGCTCTTGTGCAATTTATTTCTGTATTTTACAATGATACAACTGCTTATTCAAGCAATCTGCAACAATTCTGCAGTAGGTTTAACAACCTACTGCTTCCCATTAAAGGCAGCTCATGTCCTGTATACGAGAGCGGTCATGTGATATGCACTTTCAGCTGTGTTAGAATGGACTGGAATTCAAAGTTCTACAGAGCCAAAATGCTCGAGTGGCCAGAGATGGTTTTCAAATGTAAATGTAGCAGGGATGTAGCCCTGTGGAGCTGAATGTGAATATCATGTAAAAACCTTTGTCTGCTTGCGTTTGTTTCGTTTGTTGAACCAGAAATAAATACCAAAATGTACTTACTGCCCATTTTATTTTTCTTGCAGCGAAGGGTGGTGCAGCTCCTTCCTCTTCTCTCTTCTCAGTCTAAGTGGAATAAATGAACTTGCTGCCAAACAAATTGGAGGACCTCCTCCTGATAAACACTTGCCTCTATAGTCTGGATCAAATGATAGCTTTCACATCCTCGTACCGAATATTGTCAGCGCTGAGAGGAACTGTTCAGTTAAAGACTTTCAAAGGCTGAGCCAGGCACGGTGCCAACATTATTCTGTTCCTGTAGCGGGCCTCTGAGGTTGAGCACTCCCACCAGGATTCACACGGGTACAAAGTGTGCGCAAAGTTTTTGGTTTGAATCAATTCTACCGGAAGTGTCAGAGATGAACAGGGCTCCCAACCTCAACTATATCAAACAATAAAAGGAATTTTCTGGATGGCCTCCTCATCTCTCTGTGTGCAATCACTTTTTTCTCCTGTATTTCTCAAAGCCAAATCTCCCCTGTCTATTGCCACATGTCAAGAAGTGGGGCATCTAAAATGATCCTGAGTGTTTTGTTGGATTCACTGGGTGTAAAGTAATCCATGTCGATAACACGATTTTACAGAGTAGTTTTCTGCAAAATATTCATAAGTTTCATTTATTTGCAGAGCCCCTTAAAACATAAGGCAGTAGGTAAATCTCATAAGTGAGTGAAAGACATTTAATTGGACCTAATAAAAATAAGGTTCAACTAAACTCCAGTGAAATAAAATTAAAGTGATTAAAAGCAGCCACATCCCCTGAGCACGTCCAATCTCATCTGACAGGTAAACAAATTACTCAAGTAAAATTAAGCAATAAAAATTGTATAAAAAATTAAGCAATTACAGTAAAACCGTACAATGACTTTCTCTAAATTGTCCTAAGACATTCATGCATTGTTATCATCACTGGGCCACCTGACCAATGCTGAACTCAAGGCCCCAGATAGACCTGAGCCCTACAACTGACATCATCAGCGACAGTGTGAGTGCAGAAACATGTTACATCGCCAAACTGTGTGAGGGGAAAGCACAGCACTTTGTAAAATCAGGTTACCTGGAGGCATTTTTGTGGATTGTAAAGTGTGAGGCTGGAATTCCCGAATGTTTAATATATAAAACCTTTGTACAGCAAAGTCTGTGTTGAAAGTCTGATTTCACAGTGAGACAGCCCTGAGCCTTCACAGCCCCAACCAGCCACACACAGATGAACATGTCAATATTGGGCAATTCTGCAAAACCACAGCTCATGGTGAATGCCAACATTTTGAACATTCAGTGCCAACTTTTTTTCGTATTCTCACTTTTTGCGCCAGCTTGTATTAGCACTCCATTATACTTCAGGTTGGAACTGGGCCCACATGTCTAGATTTGCAGACTTTAAGATTGTGTTCCTGGGAAAAATAGGAGGTCTGTCCAAATCTACAACTCATTCAGCTGAGTTAGCTGCGCGCTGATGGAGTCCACTTTAGATAGATGAAGATCATATCTCATAATAAAAGCAATATGGCAGTTACAGTTAAAGACAGGAATAATAACAATGATAACAAGAGGACATTCAAAGTTTGGAAAAACAGTCAAACGTATATTGTCCAACATTGAAAATATAGCACGTTATAGTGTCAATGTTCATGTAAAGTTTTGTTTGCATATCAACCCGTTTTCTACTGTGTCTGCTTTAAAATGTGAATCAGTCGACCCTGAATTTACATCTTATGAAAAGCCAGTGTTGGAAAAATGACTTGGAATGCAGAGAGTCAAGAACTGACACTCATATACTGCATGTGCAAACAAGTGATTTTAGAAATCACGTCTCCCAGACCACTTCCCTTGCTGCCCAGCACCCATACACTGTCATATCAAGATGGTGTGGACCCAAATGTAGATAATGCATGTCCCAAGCTTTTAATTAAGACTAAAACGGTTTTGTGCACAGAGAGAGAGAGGTATCCAAACACCATGAAGCAAAAAAACAAAGCTTGTTCAAAAACTCACAAAAAAAAAAAAGGGAAACACTGAAGCTCTCTGACACGACAAAGTGGAGCAGAGGGAAACACAGGGTTTAAATACAGGAGTTAACAGGACGAAGGTGTAAGTGATCAGGGAGGGGCAGGTGATCAGTGAAGGAGGGAAAACAGACAGGAAGTGGAGTGCACAGAAAAGAGACACAAGAAGTCCCAAGGAAATAATATCACAAAAAAATCATCCAAAGCTAATGAACGAAGGCAGTAACAGGACACTTACTGACATGAGGTCATAAAGTCAGCAAACGGACTCAATAATGTCAGTTTGTCAAAAATTGCTGAGGCACCACCAGGTTGGTGTCAGGAGTGTCCCCGGTGAGTTTCATTCTCAAAGCTGCTTATTCGCTCAAGTTCAAATGTTTCGACTCCAGTGAGTGAAGCTAATGATTTGAATTTCATGTCTATTTGTGTCTTTGCATTGACTTTGTTTATAATCCCATCGGTGTGTTGTGTGAACGTGCCATAACACATTAAGTAAAGCTGTTGGAGTTTATTTAAATGAAGTACTAATGTGTTTTGTTGCTCACAAATCTAACTCTTCCTGAGGAAAAGTGAATTATTATATCTTTTAAAGTTTCAAACCCTCATCTTCTCACCATATTTCAGTGATATTGAGCCATGTACAGCTCTGGCTGTTTGTGAGCCCGGCTCATGAAGACAGAGGACGCCTGCTATGCGATCATATCAAAGGAATTATCCAGTCATCAGCATTACTCTTGCACACAGCAGGTTTCCTTTGTGCTCTAGAAACGCCACAGACTGAACAAGCTCATCCGAGACGGCAATCCTAATTTATACCCTTGAACGCCTCAGCCCAGCCACAGTCTCGTTCTGGCCTCCTGCTCGCTGCGGAGGAGCTGTTGTGACAGTCAACAACAGTTGCTGCTGCATATGCCCCACTATCACTACCACTCAACCCCACAACATTTACTGCCTTATGTCTACAAGGTGGCCGTGCATGCATCCTCCCCCCCATAGACACATGCCGCTATGGATTTCCATCAAGGCTGCTTTTAATGGGAGCTGTTGTAATCACCGCCTGTAGGCCTACGGGCATCTCTGATTTAATCTTGGTTCCAAACTCCTCCGGCCCCGGGCTCTCCTATGTGTCAGCCCTGCTTTCATCACATGGGGACAACCCAACATGGAGGAATATCTTCAAACCACTGAAATATGTATGGGTGCACCCTGAAACTGACAAATGTGTGCAGTGTGTGCTGGTTGAGTGGGTGACTTGGGTGCCTTGAATCACCCCCCACCCTCCCGCTCTCTCGTTTTTTGTCTGTCATTTGGCTGCTTTGATGCGTTTCCATGAGAACAGTGAGACAGAGCAGGTAGGTGTTGTTGCCCCTGGTGTAGGAACAACCAAACTGAACAGGGAGGAAGCTGCGCTGGAAGATTTGTGGTGTGTGCGTCTGGATTTAAGGCAAGGTTTTATTTAAGCACACATGTGGCCTTGCACATGTACAAACAGATAAATATAGCACACAGCTACACCATCATGCACTCACTGAAACACATGGTAATGCATATGAAGGCTGCTTAATGAATACTGGTGATGTAGATAATTTATTCTCAATAATCACATCCTTTAAATGATTTTAACAGTCAAATGAAGTTATGTTAAATTAAGCTTGGATTGTTGCATGCAGTAAATGTGGTCGTTTGCCTGCATCAGTATCCATGGGCGATTTTATCTCTAGGGAATGTTGGTAACGGACAACTTTAAAGATTCAGCCTATTCCCAACATACAAGGTTACACAGGGCTGCAGAGATCCCATTTGCGAGAGCCTGAGACTCTCTCAATGCCATTTCTTGGACACCATGACAAAGTGGAGTGGTGCAGTACCATTCATCTTACAGCTGTGGCCAGGAGCCTCTGACACCCCAGTAGACAGAGGGAAATGAAAAGAGGGTGCAGCAGCCAATGGCACCATACTTTATCTGCCGAGAGACTTGGCTTATCCTCCAGCTGTGTGGGCACTGCCTTTGAATGCAAACAATATGGCTGCAGAATGTAGGGCAGGCGAGAAAAGAAGCTTGCCTGGGTAAGTTGTGGCTGCAGAAGCTATCAATGAACTTTCCCCGCAGAGGATTTAGAAGTTGTGACGTCTCTAATCGGGAGGTATTTGCATGACTGTGAACTTATTGTTACGTGTCAGAATGTGAAAGGATAAATCCGGTTTATTACAAGTTGGGTCTTATTTTTTTACTCCCATTGAGTACTGTGCATGCATTGGACTCCACAAAGTAATTGCTGAGATCTGAACACTGTGACCCAAGTTCAAAGTGGGAAGAAACACAAGCTTTCAGTCAGACAAGTTGTAAACCAGCAGATTAATGAAGTCACATATTTTGGAGGTGAAATTCAACCAAATATCAAGAAAGCTGCTTTCAGACATGAATTGAACTACAGATAATCTCCTGACATTCTCCAGAGGGGCTGTATTTAAGAATGAATCAGTTGCTGGGAACATCCTCTGGTGTTTCTCTTGCCAGCCGAGTAAAAACTCCAAAATAATGTCCGAACGAGCCCATGTAAAAAGACAGCAGAAGAGGGTCATCTGGAGGAGGGAGAGAGTAGGTGTTTTCATGACTTTCCTAACACAAGACAGACGTAAAACTGTAAATAGAAATACTTGATCGCTGCGGTGGAGTTTTTACATTATGTCCTGCCTCCGCACCCCTCACCTGAACGCTCCAGAGATTTCTGTGTTGTTGTGAACGTGTCTGCTGCGTTGCTAAAATGTGAAAGCTCCGGAGAAAGTCCGGACCCAATTGCGCGGACATTCTCAGGAGTTCATGTCTGAAAAAAGCTCAGGAAAACTATGGAATGAGGGATTTGTTCGGTGAGCACTGTGGCACAAAGTTGAACCATGAACTAGCAATTTGAAAAGCCAGGAAGATGACCTTGAGTTGATTCTTCTGTTATCATTTGGTCTTCTGTTCCGGTCATGAGACGAGGCGTAGTAAACCAGAATAAAAGATGGCTGTATTGAGCAAACAATGCCACCGTCACAATGCTTGTGTTATCACTGTTCCACAAGTCATGCAGTATGCAAAGACGCCTCTGTCATACAGAAATTCAATCTTGAATATCCCTCAGTCAAAGACAGACCATATTTCCTCCACAGCAGGAGTAGCCAGCAGGTAAACTCTTACTCCTCCACAATTCTTGTAACAAGGGGAATTTATTGGCTACTCTGAATCATTTCTCCAGTAAAAGTGTGAATTACAAGGAACGCTCTGATGATCTTTCTGATTTTCCACAGCAATTTAAAATCTATCTGTCTGTGGAGAAGCGGCAGAGTTGATAGGCAGTAATTGAATCTGTGCTGCAGAAATCGCACTTTGATAGCCCACGAACCAGACGCCTCGTGGGTCATCTTTTTTGGGGGATGGTGACATGAGTGGAATTAAAGCTGCAAAAACCAACTACGGTAGTTTGGTGCAGTCAAATATTACCATCCTAAAACAAAGAGGCGAGGGAATCTGCAATGTGCTGAACAACATCCTGCAGCACTGAATTCACTCTGATCTGCAAAGTTCAGACTGGGTGATTTAAATTTAAATATGCAAATGCTGCATCATCTTCTAAAATGTATTTACTAAACCTTGCATTTCAATGCATTTCTAGTACAGAAATCTAAAACATTGGATAAAGCCAGGTTCAAATTACTTGAATTAACTGTGTTGACATATTAGAGACACATGTTTTGACTAAGGGGCTTTTGAATGTCTTTTTATACATAAGGTTTCAGTCATTGAAAAAACATATTTCATGGGGAAAACTGGAATGATATAAGAACAAAACGTATTTAACACATTCAGAATATAGATATGAATAGAATTGGAATGTTTGGTGTATATGGAACTGAATTGTTATTTTTGACATTTTCTTTACACTAGTCTGAAAATTTCAAAATTGACCATGTTTCTGTCTGTAGTGTCTCTCCTTAAACACTATAGAACATCTGTGGAGAGACCTAAAGAGGCAAGTGTGTGTGTGTGTGTGTGTGTGTGTGTGTGTGTGTGTGTGTGTGTGTGTGTGTGTGTGTGTGTGTGTGTGTGTGTGTGTGTGTGTGTGCATACAAATACATATGTGAATGCTATTACAACATCTTCCTCTTTTGGAGAAGGTACTTGTGTCCCACTGTAATTATTTTTCAGCCATGGAGTTAAACTGTCGTGTGGCAGCCAGACACACAGCCACAGCAGGAACTTTGTGTTTGCTTGTCAAGCAGTCGGAGGCAAAGTGACTCCGCGGCTCTGGAACAGCGGTCTTGAATCTGCAGCTTCGCCTCATGTTGTCTTCCTCTCAGCAGTGCACATTAACATTTCATGGAGGAACAGTCAAAGCATCTACCAAAAAAAATTAAATTAAATTAGAATTTGTGATGGAATATGTCGCCACCCAGACGTTTGCCATTCACGTTCATTTCACCTCCTCCAGGGGTTCCTTCTCCATTGTTGCTGAAATCACGACACTGTCCACTTAAATATGGAATGGCCACCTCCTTTACTTTGCATAGTGAGGATAATGACTCATGCTTTTACAGAAGAGCTAATCTTAGCATCCATTTAGCGAAGAAGTGTTCCACCATTATGACAAGTGACCCCTATTTCTTTTCAAGGAAACGACTGCTTCCTGCTTGAATCAGAGAGTGGCCGGCAGGCACATAATTCAAATACTGTCCAGAAAAGTGCTGCGCCTGCAGATTACAAAGAAGGCCCTGAACTGCATGAAATATTAAAGCATTAAGACCAGATGAGGGAGTGAGCCACAAGACCTCACAGACGTCTAGAATTAGATGAAAAGATGAGAATTGGGTGTTGCAGGAAAGGTTCAGCCTTTCTCCCCCATCAGAGGAAATACGAGAACTCCAGTGAGTGGACAATCTATTCAAAGTTTTGCATTCAAGATGCTACGTAGCAAAAATTCTGGCTGGAGTAATCGTACTAAAGACAGAATACATGGCCCTATTTGGAAAATTGATGGTGTGTGTGTGCGACATCGGAAGTAAGAACGATGGATGTTGTCACATTTGGATAATTTTACTTTTAAGAGAAAGATCATGAAGACCACAGAAATAAAAGTACATCGAGGTTTAAAGCGTGGACATACTGGACATGCACAGAAGAAGAATGAACAAGGGCCACCAGAAGAGAAAGAAAGCAAAAGAGACTAAATGAAAGGAGACGCAAAGAGCAGCGACGGAAAAAGAGAGCGAAAACTCAGATCACGGGTAATCAAGCATGAGGCAGTTGTGCAAAATTTACAGCCGTAATTTGGAATCCCACAGCCCTGGCATCTGGATGAAGACGGAGGCACAACAGATACTCATTTGCCAGAAACAGTCCACGCTTGGTGGGCGTTTCTGTCACTGCCTCCTGTCTCTGCTCTCTCCCCGTCTCTGGAGTGCTCCTCCATCCTGCACGGTGCACAAATGAAACCTGCGTCACCAGACAGGCAGCATATCTCCACTATAACTGAGCAGCCAGCCTTGAAGACACAATGCCACGAGGGATCATTTCAGTAGTGGAGGGGGTGAAAAAAGAAAATGTGAATTGATAGACTTAACAGAGAAAGAGAAGGGCACTTTTCTTTCAGGGCACATTATGGTTCCAACCTGATTGACCATTTTTTTCTTTAAAGTAACGATCTGCAAAGTCATCATATCCATATTCTCCTCGGAATATTGTTGCCCATTTGTAGAGGCCCTACACAAGGACAGGGTTTCCAGGGATTATAGATATGCACCATTTCAGGGCCCCAAGAGAGCGGTTACCATGCAGCCCAGATTTCTGGAAGAATCCCTGGAGGGAGAGGACACAAGTTAGAGAAAGACAGAGACCACGCTGGTAATTTATTCTTCTGTTTAATTTCCCAGAAGGAGTCAGCAGAACCCAAAAGAGATAAAGTCAATTCACTCTATATGTATTTACAAATTTAAATGGCTAATGAACTCTGATGCACTCCATCAAAATGATGCACTCATTCATTTCCAAAGGTCTAAGTATGTCCCCTGGAGACGTTGCTGAAGGGTTTCCAGGTCAGACGGGAGTGCGGAGTCATCCAATGAGCTCTGGGCTCTCCTCCCAGGTGGACACTCCCATACATCTACGGTGTGAGATGTCCCATGGAGCCACTTTCAGCTGCCCAGGGGTCAAGTTACTCTGTTTCATATGACATCCTGATCATTAGAATGAGGACTGACATGCTGGCTGTCATAGAGAGATAGACGATATGGCAGGGACTTAAATATGAGGAAAACTGCACAAATTCATTTTATGAGTCCAGGCAACCAACCAGGAACAACATTTACAGCTACTACAAGTAGCCCAGGAACAACTGGGAAACTTCATTTTTAGATCTATTAAATCAAGATTTTAAACTCCACCAAGGAGGTTTTGTGTGAGTTTGTCTGTTCGTTAGCAGCAGTACACAAAAACTACTGAAGGGTTACAGAAGAGCTCATCCAACTTTGGTGCAGATCCACATCAGGGGATCAAGGAACTATTTTAACATTGTGCTTTTTTCAACATTTCTATTATGAGAGAGTTGTGTGTGAATAACAAAATCTGACATATTCAGGGGGTTGCGTACATTTTGGTGCAGATCTGAGTGAAAATCCGGATCTACTGAATTTCAGTAAATCATTCCAGTTTGTTTGTTTGTTCTCAACTGGTTATTTTGTGGAGGGTGGTGCATGACCCAAGGCAGAACCCCAAAAATATTGGTGCAGATCATTTAACTTGTTTAACATTGTGAGGGCATTTTTCACCTGATATGTATGAGTGTGTGAAAATTGATACAGATCCAAATTAGATTCTGGATCTAGTGACATAAATGTGGTTTGATAGGGGGTCTTAGCGAAGGTATGTGTCTACTGTGTTGCATTCTCGTTGCCATTTGAGTTGTGCAAGAGATACTTCACCTTGAGCAACATTTTTTTCAAGCCTCAAGGGGGCAATTCCCATTTTCCGCACAGTAAACCATGCCCGGAGAGTTGAGCTGCTGACCAGGTCACAGCTTGATGAGGCCGGAGGAACTCCATCATCAGCAGAAAGCAGACATCCAATCCAAAGGCCCCAGATTCTGGACACATTCCAACCCTCAGCTGTAAGTTGAAATTCTATCTATAAATTACCATTTTGATGGAGTGGGTTGCACGTCACATCACACTCCATCACTGTCATCATTAAGCATGTAGGTCTAAACATACAGTGCAGGGGATTAAGAAAAACTTTAGTTTTCTCTTTATCAAACTGCTCAGACAAACATGGCCTCTGTGTCTGCAGACAGTTGTCTTTGACAGTCATTTGCATTTGAAATATGACACAGTGTTTTGTTTGTGGAGCTTGACTTGCCAGTCACGTTGCTGCAACAAAACAAGAAACCAAAAATGAATCACTGTACATTTTTACAGCTGCAAGTCGCAAATGCAATTTAAAAGAGGTGTGAGCCTCATGTGCCAACAAGGTTTCTCCTGCATCTTACATACAGACAGATGTCTGCATTGGAAAATACTACAACCATCACACGCTTTCACTTCTAATCATGTGTGATCACGGCCCATTACTGCAAAGACATTATTCTCTTGTACTTCATGAATACAACAACAAGGTAATTTGTTAGGTACAACATCAGTGTCTACACCGGGACAAAGTCTGCTGTCGATAACACTTAAAAAAAATAAATAAATAAAGCAGGAGCAGCATCACACCAGAGATATGGGCCGAGTGGTGCATACTCACTACACAGCTTTCAAACTCTGGTTACTCAGAAGAACAGGCAGCAGTTTAATTAGAAAACTCTTGGCTGCCTCGTGAGGGGGAGAGGGGAGGAGGAGAAGGAGGAAGAGGAGGAAGAGGAGGAAGCAGTCACTGATTGAGCACCGTGTTTTCAAACCTATTTAGTCGACAAGAATCCATGAAGAAACCTTAAGCAGGAGGAAGACAGCTTGGAGATGTCATCGTGTTGAATCAGAATTCTAACAAGATGAGAACACTACCTTTATAGCTGGGAATACACACTGAGCCTTTTTTTCCCACTCTCAATAATGTATTTATTATTAATTGTTATTTTTATTTTTGTGTGTGTACAGATTTGAATTGATTTGAATTGTTCAGTATTTGATGTCTCGTCGACCTGTCCCCTCAATCATTGATTATATACATTTCTTCTTTTTTTTTGCTTTTTCAAACAATGTGCAACGTTATATTGCAGGATCAGATAATACATTCAGCAACATTGTATAAGCAGAGAAACAAACCCCCCCAATGGATGAAAAATAAATAAATCTGAAGATAAAGTTCTGGAGAAAGTTATTCTCTTTGTTATTGTGTCATCTATCTATCTATCTATCTATCTATATATCTATCTATCAGTTCAATCCAGCCCACCATTGCTCCATGATTAACTGTGTTCTGTATGAAACTAGGCAACAGGAAATTACCTTCTGATGCCTGCAGACAAAAATAATGCTGCACAGTTGAAGCAAGTCACAAGTCGATTCCCCAAACTCAGCGTCTTTTACGGGGAGAGTGAAACCAGGATGTGGTGACATGACACGTAGCTTGAATAGAAAAATGGAGGCCGGGCTGGTCAGAGGGAAATGTTATGTAATGTAAATGTAAATGTAAATGTAATGTAAATGTAATGTTATGTAAATGTAAATGTAAATGTAATGTAATGTAAATGTAATGTAAATGTGACGCCTCCAGTGGCACATTTACTGAAGGCACAATGTTTCTCCCTTGTTAGCATTGTGAAAGTGAACAAACCTATACTTCTCCTTTCCTCCTGTCCTGCTTAAAGCACGAGTCTGCAGGTCTTCATTCAACCAGGTGAGTCCCACCTGCTAAAGGAGAGGGAGGAGCATGTCGGTGTGCATTTTTTTTAATTTTTATTCTTCATGTGCAGCCATGGTTGCCAGCCCGTTGTCACAGCTTGGCATGCAGCTATCTGCACAAGCTAAATATGTTGGCTGTTTGGTGGGTGGCGGAGTTGCCCTGTCGATAACAAGCCAACCGGTGGCACTGACACTGGCCTTCACTGTACCTGCAGCGGTATCGAGTAAATGCCATTATGCTCCCATGATGTCTTCCTATGGAGGGGGTGGGCCACCGCTGCCTGCCTGCCTGTGGTTTCGCTGTGTAATGAAATATGTCTTCCTTGATGTATGGCTGCAGGAGAAGCCCAAATCGAAAATTGAATCACACTAACTTAATTTGTGGTCGGGGCAATCAAATTACTTGTTTTGGCTGCAGCGCTGACGATGAATTCATCTTTGTGACAAAGCTGTCACGGCAGCGTAAAGGGGGCGGAGGGAGACGGAGTGTATATGTGTGTGTGTACGTACTGTATTGGATAATGGTGATAAGAAGTAAACAGAGGAATCTGCCATCAGTGGTAGTGTACGCAGTGTTGTGTTGGTGACCACCTACAGCTTTGAATTCTCTGTCAGTAAGTAGCGTGGAGTTTCCCTCTCATGAGTTTCATAATACCAATGAGGAGACGTTTCTTCTTACATCAGCCAATGAACAGCTACAGATGTAAGCAGCTTACGCAGGGTGGCTCTGCCCTGTGGAGTGGTTTGGAGAAAGAGTGTCACCAAGTGTAGACATCTTCAGTATGTGTTAATTTCTGCTGCAGCTCAACAGCTTGACATCTGTGCCTCAAGACCCGTCACTTCATGTGGCTAATACAGACCTTCAATTCTCATTAGAAATCACCACCAGAATGAAGGACGATAGAATTTTGTATTTGGAGCTCAAAGCTTTGAAAAATGATATTTACTCAAGGTTAAAGGGATAGTTCTCAGAAAAAGGGAAATCCACTCATTATCTACTGCCCACTATGCAGATGGAGGCGTGGGGGAAGTGTTTGAGTCCACAAAACACATCTGGAGTCTTGGGGAGACTAGCACGCAGGTATAAATGTGACTCAAGGTCTTTGCTTAGTAGTATCATGCTATTTAGCACTAAGGCAAAGCTGAGGTTGTTCTTACTAGTGTTGGTGTGGGAGGTTTAATTTATTTATTAATTAAAGAAACTGAAATTTTAAATGTAAAAATTCAAAAAAAGTGAAGCGATCCTCAAAGTTATTGCAAATTCCTCCTTTTAGGAAGATGAAACTGTCGAATTTCATTCAATCACCTTGATATTGAAAAAATTATGTATTTTAAAACATAATTTGTATTACACAATTTTAACAAACTTATTGTGATTCATATTTTTCAGTCATGCATGAAAGAAATGAGGAGATTTACGTAATAGCACTAATATACCAAGTGTATGTAACATACAACAACTAGGTTGTATGTGTTAAGTACATTGGTTCTTATATGCAGTTGAAATATATAAAGCCTGAATATTAGGCTTTTAGAATCCATCCAATAGATGAGATGATTCTTCATCAATCAAAAATATCAACCTGGTGACTGGTAATATTTGTGTTAATTTATCTGATTTGATTTGATTACCTTTGGGGTTCAATTTAAGAAAGAAATCTTTCTCATTAATCTCAAATTAAGTGAGAATGTGTTACTTTATTAAATTTGGGTGAAATGGTAAATATGGCCCACCATGACTTCAATGTGAATCTTTGTAGTTGGGTACATTAAAATGGTGTCCTGGTGTTGGATTAGTTTTAGGATTCAATTTTCACACTTGAGTCAAACTCACAAGCTCAGCACGTGAGATGACCAAACAAACACTAGAAATCAGCGAAGCTCCATATTCTGAGAAAGAGGTCACAGGGATAGCAAAGTACTTTACCTTCAGAAGGGTGTGCCGTGAGGGAGGAAGTGTGGCTGGGTCAAACTCAGCGGTGCCCTCATCCAGGAAGCGAGGCTGATAAGAGGAGACAGCGAGGGTGGATTGGTGTGTCACTCCTTCTTCCTTCCCCTCACTTCACACATTGTGAAGACCATCGCCGCAGGCGTGGAATAGTTACGCGCCAAATAAATCCCATAAAAGCAGAAATAACTGTTTTTACTCGCTGAGGTGAACACGCCAAGCAGAATTAACGAGTTGCAAGATTTGTTCCCTGTTCAACCAATTTCCACAATTTGGAATAAGTGTGTGATGGGCCATCGCAAATAAAGCCTGTCCATGCATAAACACACTCCGCACATCCATAGACATGTTAAGTGTTAGATGCAACACACATAAAGCACATTTCAAAGAACGGGGTAGCCTTTTTACCCAGGCAAGCAGAAATGATAAAACATGTATTCAGTTGCCGGTCACATACACGTTGGATAAATACTCTTGTGTCCAAACACTTTCAGCAGCTCAAAATCAACACAATTCACTGAACATAACTAATGATCATGGGTTTGAATGGTGCTCCTGGTATGATAGTGGGAGTTTGATCTGAAGCCTTTCAGAACAACACAAATATATAACCACTCATTCTCAGTTTATGCACATTTTATTTGTGTTTCAGTCTTATGATATTATTTACACGGCAGGATTTGTCTAAGGATGTGAAATGAATAAGAAAATGTTACAGAAAAAAATGAAGAGGACACATAAAAGACAATGTCTGCGTGGTTCCAAGTTTTAGCATCTTCACTACAGAGGGTGTCTGATTAAATCTTTGATGTTTATGATGTACATTTTGATAGAGTCTAGTTCTTCTTCCAGAGGCTGTTGTAAGTCACTTTGGACAAAATGCTTCTGCCAAATAATGTGACGTAATGCTATACACTTAATTTTTTACATTTAATGCTGTATTTTTCACATAGTATTATTGTACCATTAAGATGTGATAGGAAAAGTCAATGATACATCACATTCCAATGATATGAACCAGGCAAAAACCCACTTGATGTTTACTGTGACAGATTAAGAGTGTGCTAATAACAAATAGAAATTAATGGAAATCAATGATCACACAGAAGCATCATTGGCCACATGCTTCCCATCGTAATGGGAAAAACATGGATTGGTTTTCAAAGTGGTCAAAGAATCTCCACTTCTTTCAATTCTATGAAAACTAAGCTCGATTATCCCAGATACAGGTGCCAATGTCTGCGTTTTAGTGATCATGGAGTGAAGCTGCGGCTACCAAGGTTATCACCTGTACTGCTGCCAGCCACCAGGGGGCGATCAAGAGGAGTTGGGTTCAATTTTGGGGAGCTGTAGTGTCGTCCATCTTTATAGATACAGTCGATGTGGAAACTGCGTGGGACGTATGCTGTTTTTCATTTCATCAGTAACTCGTACCTTTTGAAACGGGAGGTTTGATAATTGTTTGACTTTTACCTCTGACATTAGCTGAGTAACGGAGAGGTAACGAGCAACTGATTATGTTTTTCAAGTCACTTGCAAAACACTTTCACTGAATGACTGAGTTGTGACTGCGTCTGCTGTTTGGGGAGTGTGCAGCGAGTTTACAGAGCTTTTCTTTTACAGGAAACAACTGCCTGCTGCTTCCAGAAACAACGTTATGGGACCAGTGAGAGTGAACTGATATGGTAAATTTATGAGCCAGACAGCTCAACAATAAGCTGAAACACACTATAAAGCTCTGTAGAGCTGCGAGGAGCTGCACACTCAGGTGATTATTCTCTGCAGGTTCAACACTACGAGCGAACCCTTTTCACAATGTCACATTGTTTTCACATTGTGATTTAATAAGTCCTTTTTGACAATAGTCATGTTGGGTTTTAAAGATATTACCCAGAGTAAATCAAGAATAACTATAATATTAATAATTTAATTAAATGATGATGAAATGTGTAGTCAAAGGGAAGGAAAACGTTTGATACATATTTAACAGAGAAATACAAGAGACAAAAGGAAAGAGAAAACAACGTAGAATAACTGTTAATATGTTGTTATATAAATATCCATTTTGTTACTTGCAGTATAAGTGATTTGTAGAAAACGGTCTTTAAAACCTCTTGAATCGGCCTTGATTCAGATCATTTCTCTGAGTGACTGGATGCCACAGTAATGCACTCACATGCATCCCATTCATGTCTCATTAACAACCTCAGGAAGACTCCTCTGGTCCTCTGATGTCCTGACTTTAAGGAGGTACACAGAAACTGCACTACTTTAGGAGGCGGCAGTATCCTAAAAATAGTCCCTGTTTACCCTCTTGTGTTTTGTTGAGGCCCCGTGTCCTACAGTGACTCTTTGTGCCAGCTCACTGTTTCTACATCCCCAGTGTCACCTTTGATCGCCTTAGGAGGAAGAGAGAGAACAGATGAGTTGTTGCCGGAGAGGAAAAGGTGGACACGGGACGGCAAAGGGACGGGGGCAATATCCAAAGCAAGAAGTGGGGAGAGAAGAGGGAGGGAGAGGAGGCTGCAGCAGAGTCAAAGATGAAAGAAGAGAAATTTGGAGGGATGAGGGGAGGACTTTGGAGCTTTAAAAAGAGACAGCTTTTAAGAAAGTGGGGGGGATGGAGGGAGAGTTTTAGAGGGAAAGGAGCTCTGGAGAGAGGACAGAGATGGAGTTGTAAAAAAGAGAAGGAGCGAGCAGGCAGACTGAATGAAAACATCAGGGAGAAAGAAGGAAGTAAAGATGCAAAGTGGGGGGGGGGGAAGTGTGTCACAAAAAGCGACTGCTCTTTTGAGAGCTCTCCTCGTGTCCTGGCGGGGCACCACTCTGCTGTCAGGTCCACCTTCCCCGGGCAAGAACTGCTTGTCACGTTAATGGCCTAGAAGGAAGACCATGTCACTTTATCACCTCGCTGTGTCGCCAACATGGCCGTGGCTTTTGTCTCCTCGGCTCCCTCTCTGCCTCGCGACTCCCTGGAAGTGACTAATTGATCCTGGGAGACAGGGGTTTTTTTGTGTCTCGCGGGCTGATGAACAATGTGAGAAAAAGCAGCTGATAAAGGGGAAAAAAGAAAGAGAGCAGGATGTGGGCCCGGCTCGGGATAATGTAGCCCACTGTCTGCTGCAGTGCTATCTCATTTCCCCACACAAAAGTAACATCGCCACTTTGTAAATGAAAGTCAGCCAGGCGAAAGATGCCCCTCACGCTCCGGCGGCCCCTTCTTGAGATAATGGGTGCATGCACATTATTTCTGTAGACACAAGATCGACTGGAGAAAAAAAAGCTGTGTGTAAGTAGTAAATGAAATTCATTCAAGTGTGTGTGTGTGTGTGTGTGTGTGTGTGTGTGTGTGTGTGTGTGTGTGTGTGTGTGTGTGTGACTCCGATATCCAACCCTCCAAGCATTGCTAAGTATTCTCACAGGAATGCAGAGAATGATTGGTGGCCTTATATACTGTAACATGCATCCAATCGCTTCTCAGTGCGACTCCATATCTTGACTCATCCCTGCTGGATCCAATCCCTACCTGTCGGAAAGCTGTCTGCGGAGTTATTGTTTACTCATCTGCCTGTTGATGCTAAATGCCCAAGGACGCAGCGGAGAGAGGGGGCAAAAAGAAACAGATGAGCAACTACGGGAGGAAAAGAAAACAGCTACATTTAAAGAAAGGGGGAGAGGGAGGAGGAGGAGGTTCTAGGCCACAGAGCGCGGGTGGAAGTAAGCCAAGAGAACAGAAGCGTGAAAAGCTATCTAAAGGAGGCGAGAATCTCCCCTCCTTCAATAGCTCTGGCCTTGTCAGATATGGTTATGCTTATTGGAGACAGAGGGGAGGGGGGGTCAGTGCACCAGCATGCCTCAGAACATCACTGCGCGGGGTTATGATAAGAATAGTGCACTGGATCATAGCTTACAGTGCAGTTATGTGTATGGATGATGCATGGTGAATGAATTGAAGATAAGGCCAGGGAGCTGGATGGGCCGGACACAGCTACACTTCTCCACGACACAGTGTGTGTGTGTCCAATCCCCCTGTGAATCACAATTTCCAAGGCTTGAGGATCCTTGGAAGGCTGAATTACATGTAAGAGGGTCTCTTTTTTTTAAAATATGCTCCATCTCCTCATTTCTCCTGCTGGGGACTGATATCCTCTGGAAGATATTAATGCTACAACTGAGTGTGTTGTTTAAATGATAAAATGTCATAGAATGATGAAAATGCACATTAGAGCCCAGATCTTCAAATTACCTCCATTGTCCAGCCAGGAATCCTACACACAAAGATATCATAATAATATGGAACAGAGGAAAAGTTAAAATCGTCACATTCTAGAAGTTTAAACCACCAAAGGTTTCGGTTTCGACTCATAAATGAATTTAAACGGCGATTTAACGTTTCTCCCTGTCAGTAGCGCTGCGTCTTCAGGACCGAGCCTCGCTTTCAGAAAGTGACAAGAAAGGACTGAGGCTAGCTGGTTAGCATGCTAACTTAAGTAGAGACCAGCAATGAAATATGCTGAGCTAATATTAATGCTAAACTGATAATAATGATCATAATAATCATAATAACCACGATAATCATAATCAATTACTTGTATGGCACCTTTTATACAAGAAATGCAGCTCAGAGTTTACATACAATAGATGAAAATATGTTAAACTGACATTCAAAGAAAAAGGAAATTTTATTAAATAAAAAAAAACAGCTGTTGATGCTAATGTAATGTAGCAATAGCAAAAACTTACAAAGAGCCCCTTTAAAGAATCTGTCTGATGTCATGAAATGTCTTTCTTCAGAGCAGACTGGATGCTACCAGACTGTAAATAAAGAGGAAGGCCTCTCCACTTCCTCCCACTACTCCGGAAATGAAGCCACAATATCCCAGATATGAAAACACTGCCATCTTGTGCATTAGGAGCTAGCGTCTGTGTGCTGGAGATCAGAGAACGGAGCGAGGTCCTGCCCAAACACACGCTTAACCAATCGTGAGTCAGTCTCAGCTGTCAATCATGACGTTTCACTGGGTTTTCACAATGAAACATCAGTGTGATCAAATAAATACAGGCAGAATTAATCTTGTATGTATTTGACGTGTATTTGGACTTTTTATTTTGGACTATGTCCCATCTGCTAACATGGAGTAATGGCGGCAGGAGTAATGGCTATACTTTTGGGGAGAGTGATGTCGTCCATCTTTATGTTCAGTCCATGGATGCTCCAGTGACTATAAGAGATATAGTACATATAGTGCCTGATGAAGAGTTCAATATCATCCTACATGTGATATGTTGTAAACCCTACTCTCTGCCATTTGGATTTAGTGTAGTGTAGCTGCACTTTGTAGAAATGAAAATTACAGTTGTGACGGTACCTGTCAGTGATGCTGCTCAAAAACAACATGATGATTCCTGGAATCTCAATTTGCTGCTCGACTGCTGAGTGTTCACTGGGAGCATATTGATTTATTTTTTTCGGCTGCAGATTAATGCACATTTTTTGCACTAGTATTTTCGCAGGAAATGGCACAAAATAATGTAATGAAGGAATATGTCATGCAGTGTGGTTTATTATGTTTCAACAGCACAAATCAACCAGCACAAAATAAAAAGAACATTTTTTGTAGGACGCTGCTCTAAAAGCAACAACAGACTTTTGTTACAGCTGATAGTCTGATGTGTTACTGCAGGAAAATCACAGCTGTGAGTCATGATGTAGTGACGTGGACTACACAACACCAGGGCTCCGGAAATTCACCTAACTGTGAGGAAGCCTTTATTAAAGGTTGTTATTTACACCTTTTCCTACAACCACATAAAAATGTCTGCTGTGAAAAAGCTCTGCTTGCCGACTTCGATCTTGGGTATTGAATGTTTTAATTCACGTTCCAAGCCGAGCCCAACGTCCTGCCTGCTTTTGAGAGACACTGGCTGGGACAGGCTGCAGAAACCCACCCCCCCATGATTTAACCAGAAAAGAGGGGAGATTAAATGTTATGAACCCACAGGAAGACATAAGCTTTTCCACCATTTTCACAGAGCGCACCATCCCATCTTGTCCCATTCCTCCCAGCTTCTCCTCTACCATCCCCCTCGCTCCCTCTTTCACACCCTAATCGTTGAGACTTACAGAAAAATCAATTTCCCCTACCCACCGGCCCAATGTTTCACCACTGTGTCTGATTGATGACACGCAGACACCATCTCACACCCCGCTGCTTTTTATAGCACCTCAGAGTTGGTCGCCATTCAGCGCATTTTTATGGCAAATAATAACAGGAGATGTAATAGCTATTCCCCCCGGTGAGTAAATCTGAGCAGGGAGACAAGAGGATGGGCCGCCCAGACAGCTGGAGGACAGTCCCACGTCAACAAGTTACTTAGGCTGAATGATTAGGTACATGGCTACGAAGGGCTCGGAGCAATTTCACAATCAGATATGAAGGCTGCCTCCGAGACCACGGGCATCCAATCTGAGCCTGCAGCACGAAAGGTGACAACAATGTCCACCACTCCGATGCTGCAGTGGGCCAGTTGTATTTTAAGGCTCAGGTTTATCAGGTTTACCACAGCACAGCCTGCAGCCTCCTCACAGCCAATCACGGTGAATAACTAGAGCGGGCATGTTTTCAAGAAGCTTTACTACAGATGGAAAAGACATGGGATCACGAGTGCAGGCATGTGGGCTGATATGGTTGGTTCCTCCCAGGGTAAGATTTTCACACTTCCTCACAAAATGGCATGTTTACAAAAAGCGAGCGAACACAGGCAGCTCTGTGGGGGGAAATACTGTGAGACAGGTCAGAGGACGACCGCAGAATCGAACAAGACAACAGGAAGGTCATTAATATGCAAGGAACAGCTCAACGGTGCGTGCAGAAGGATATCTTTAAATAATAAACCCATCAGAGGAGAGGACCAACCACAACACAGTGATCTGGACTTTAGGGCTACACCAACATTTAAAACCAATTCATCTCAGTAGAAGTGCTGGAATCTCAGGGTTAGCCTGCTAAATTAAACAGATTCATTTTGTATTTGTGCCATTGAACAATTGGAAACTTCTCTGACAGCCTTAGCATTGAGTTTTATACAACCCTACTCTGCAGAAAGGGAAGCACTACTGAAGTGAAACCTGAAATTCCAGGTTCTGGTCCAAACATAAGAACATTTCATTCCAGCCTCACGTTTTAATGCATCACCTGAGGGAAAGTGATGAAAATAAAATAAAAAAAAAAATATATGCAATATGTGTCAAAGTGGACAATTGGCAGATGAAAAACATACAGAATGAAGTTGAGCGATGAGGAGACTGCAAATTTACGCGGTGATAAAAAAAACATTAAACTATATCGCCATCATGTTTAACACAATGTGGTAGTGGTTTAATGGCATCTGGGTGGAGAAATTAGCGCCACCAACTGTTGATCTGCACACATTACCGTAGCAGTTATAGATAAGAGGTAATTGCATGTTCTTTTGCCAGTTTGCACTAAATCTGGAAGACAAATATATCATAGTTGTTTTAACATAATACTAGTAGTACATAGTACTAAAAATCCAGCAATTAACCTCATCCTTCAGTATGATGTGCGGTTTGCTAAAAAGATAAGGGTGATAATAATAACAATACATTTTATTTCACAGCACCTCTCTAGAGAGACCAAAGGACACCTTCTTATACATCATTAATAAACACGTAAACAAATCTCTCATCTCAGAGTAAAACAGTGTCTGTGGTGGACTCCACTGACCTGCAGAACTATCTGACATATACATGATGAAGACGAATGAGCTGAAACAAGAAGAAACCTCCAGTCTTAAAATGAGGAATTTTCACCCCCTCTAAGACAATTTGCTTCAGTTAATGGAGTAGAAATCTGAGACTGCCTCAGTTTGGAGTTCATGTGCAGTTGTTTTGTTTTCCACTTGATGACTCCGTTCATTCACCTGTAAATTAAACGTATAGTTTTTACTGGTTAGGAATGTCTGTGTTTGGTTTGGACCCCCTACGAGGTCAGACCATACGACTTAGGGCAGAGTTAGTGTATGAACGGTACTGAAACAAACGTTGTCATAATACATTTATCAAATCGTACAGCAACAAACAATATATTACCTCATTGCTCTGCATCCTGCACACAGCTGTGGGTCTTATTCATTACTCCTTCTTAAACAAACGCACATGCAAGGTTTGGAAACACTACCTCTTTTGTCCACAGAGGCGCCACAATCTACACTAATGAAAAGTTCCTCCAAGGGGCTTTAAGAAAAATAAGACGACTGGAGTCTGGTTGAGAGTGTTGAAATTCAAGTCAATAATCTATGTGAGTGTGCACTTATTTTGCAGAGGAAATATAGCACTCTCATCCTTGGCAGATTTTTCACTTCTGCCATCTCTCACTGTGATCCCGTAAAGTCGAAATACAATAACTAAATGTCAAATAGAAGAGAATCAGTTCCTGCGACCTGTGCTGCAACTGCATCCACAGTAAAAACACAGTGTTTTAACAATCTTTCTTTATTCAGGGATGGATTTTGCTGAGCGTGCAGCCTCCCTGAGCACATTCATACAGTCACATACACTCACACCCAGGAGCTGACACACACACACACACACACACACTAATACAACACTGAGGTCACTGTTGGTCTGACAGTCCAATAACTGCATCAAGTTTGGAATAACATTAGCAGGCTCAGAGCGCTGTCCTCTGACAACAACACAGCGTCCTGTCTGTGTCTCTGCTCCACTGTTACTACACTGCTGAATGCACAGATGACTCAAGTGGCCAAGCTTACAGCTAATGAGGACCTTTACCTCCCCCTGACCCAGATCACATCACTGGGGGAGCAGAGAGCTGCGATACAACAGTGTCACTGAGGTGCCACCAAACCTAAGCAATGCAGAGGCTCCTCATACGGTGGCTGTATATTGAAGTAAAGCCAGGTTCATCACTTTTTTGGGTCCAATGGAAACATTTCAGTTGTCGTTTTTTTTTTCGCAATGTGCAGCACGTTTCCCTATGTGCCTGTGTTGTGACTTTTTGCAGGACATGTGTCGTCAAAGTTGTTTTCCTAATTTGCATGTATTTTCTTTCTATTTGCATGTGTTTTCTTTATATGCAGTGCATTGAGCTCTGTCTGCCACCGTAACCTTACTTTGTTTTTACAAGTGTGTGCAGGTTGACTCCCGACGAGTAACGTGTCACCACAACATGGCGGAATAATAGGCACAAAATTGTTGCTTTATCCTTAAAATATCTCCATGATTCATGAAATCCAATCAAAGTGTAATGTCAAAATATTTTTCCATGAGCCATTATGCACTATTTTTTTCAAAGCAAGGTCTCAGATGCAGATATAAACAAGAGAGGCTATTGAAGATGGCATGTGGAGTTTTTGACCACTAGAGGTGCTATTGAGCAATGTTTTTATGAGTGGGTTCTTACTTTGTTTGTATTTTGCATGTGATAGGATGAGGATGCATGTGTGTGCTAACAAGTACTCAGGAAAGTAAGACACACTGAAAGGGGCTCAGGCTACAGGAATTTCAGGCGGAGAGAATCAGAGGAGAAATTTGGTCTGAAACCTTGGTCGGTTCTGATGTTGGGCCCAGGTTATCTGTTCGTGTGAGGGTTTATTGTCAAACCTCCTAAACCAAACAGAATCATTTGGGGCCCCAATAATTAACAAAAATGTTTGATAGTTAGGATTTTAAATTAGGATGATTACATCAGTACTTTCCAAGTGGAATCACAGGAGACACTGAAGCAGCCGATGAGTCCAACCAACAGTAAACATTCCGAGGCTTACGACAGCTGGCGGGCTACTTCTGTTAGATATTATAAAACATAAAAGCTCACCTGAAGAACAGATGACCTGTGTTGACCTCCTCTAACATTAGAGCAATCTGTCGCTCCACACCACTCTCATCGCCATTTTGTCTACATCTGCCTCCTCGTGCTTCCTCATGAGGTCACATGGGACGTGACGTGTTGCGTCACTGCCTCTGGAGCAATAATCACAACAATAACCTGCAGTGTGTTATAGAAAGATTCTCTTCATGTTCCATCCAATTTTAAAATCAAACCCAGCTTTCATTAGTTGGAATAAACAAGGCTTTATGACGGAAATGTATTTAACATATTTGAAACACACACTGTTGTTTTTGGTGGGAAACGGTGACACGATGATCATCACGGTCACATCGTCTCATCTTTGTCTCACCTCAGCTCAGCCACGGCCTCTGACCCTGTTTTCTATTTACATTTTCTATTTGTGTCTATTGTTACACTTGTAAACTGTGTGTGGGTGTTAAAGCAGCATCAAATTAGGGTTTTGTTTTCATTTAATCATTCAACAAAAAGAACAGATTTGTAGAGTAGCTCAGGTCCCTTCGTCATGACATAGTGTTGTCATTCAACAACTCACTTTAAACACATTTATTCTTCTCTGTAGTGCTGTGCATTGCTGTGTGCCACTGTGTATTTTTAAAACTACTACGAATGTGAATCAGAACAGTGAAGCTCCAGATAAACATGTTATAAAGCCCCATGAAGCTGCAGATCCTGCTAATAATTCTCTGTACATTCATCAATATATACGACCCTATTTAAAACTATATAATTGTTTTCACAGTTTCATTTGATTTAGTAACAAGAATGACGATCAGCAGAGCACACACCTCCACCAAGGCCCAACAGTCTCCTTTTGAAACCACATTTAAATTCACTATCTTGAATTATATTTATAAGCATCAACACTCCCAGAGGCCTTGGTCCCGTCAAGACCATCTTCCCTGAGCATGTCAGTGATGAGTGCAAGCATTGGTTGTACTGGTACCAGTCTGAGAGGAATTTCTTTTTCATCCAGATCTAAGCACTATTCTCAAGAAATCAATGACAAAGTTGGAAAATGCCCTATCTCACAACTTTAAAGACAGTAAACAATAACCCTAACATTTAACGGGGTCTTCCTTGCCCCAGCCCTTTACAAAATGTGATGAACATCAGTTGAGTAGATTTTGAGTAATCTTGCTAACAAACAAACAGATGACAATTATAAATATAAAAGGTTATGAACTACGGATCAGCTGCTTGTCCTGTCTCGCTCCAAAAGAATCACAGACCAGCACAGTTGGTCAACACTGTGTGCAGCTTGAAGACATCACTTGGTATTACACGAGAACATTTCCAAACACATAACTACGTCATGGTGCAGTTTAAAGGCAGCATTAGGCAAAATGCCCACTGCAGATTGAACTGGCCCAGGTTTTAATCTTTGGACTGTTTCTATTCATTTTGTGCAGTTACACTAAAATATATATGTTTGTAGAGGACTTGCTTTTATTCACTCATCTCAATAAGCTACTAACACAGTCTGTGCTGGAGATTTGAACCAACACACTACTTAAATGATCCCACAGAGTGCTGCTGCTCTGTGACAAACAGATGATTATATGAGCAGCAAATCTTTGGGCATACATCTCTATTGACCCGACTCAAAGGAACATTAATAGACACGGTAAACAAGTCTGAAGCTGGCAGAGGAACATGTTTGAAGTGTCCTCAGAGAGGAGCGGATCTCAAGTGGGCTAAACTGCTGTCAAGTCCATCGATACAGGCTTTACACCACAGTGCACAGAGACAGCCCGAGTCCTGGTTGCAGGCTCCCACTTTAAACAACTCCAGAGCCTGCTATCGAACCCCTCTGGCTGGCCGTCGATATCACCTCTGTCTCTCCCTCTCTCGTCACAGCTGTTAGCCATGCCAGAGAGAGAGGGTGGGGGGGCTGGAGGGAGGTTGGTGGTATGAGAGACAAAGTGCTGTCATACCCAGAGGAAGTTGGGAACAACATGGGAGCAACAAGGAGTGGGTTGTTTGGGAGAGTTTGGTGAATCAAGCTACTGCAGCTCTGGACTCTGACTTGAGTTCTGCAAGTTTCTCCTTGAGCTTCTAACACAAGGTCTCTTTCAATGAGATCTAACGCTCGGTCCCTCATCATTTCTGATGAGAAAGTGAACTGTGTCCCTGAAATAGCAATTTTAGTTTGATGCTTCTCTGAATTCATGGAGACACTTCCACCAATCCTCACCCTGAACACCTGTTCTTGCACTTGTATGTAACTTTGGTGAGCGGGGACGATCTCCAGTGAGAAGTGTGTATCTGACTGATGGTCGCAGCTTTAATCTTCAGAATACCGTCAAGGACGTTCAAGAGTAATGCCGAACTACCCGAGCAACAGTCGACCGTTTGCAAGAAGTGACCGCTGTCTGTGTTGTTGTGAAGAGAGCCACAGTGAGAAGTCGCCTGCTCGACACAGGCAGGAGAGGAGATAAGACTGCAGCGGCAGCAGGTAACGACGTGACAAAGATCCTGCATTTCAGATAAGCAAAGCCCATAACGTTGTTGGCACAGTGACTGCAAGCTACGGTGACCAGACTGTGTTGAAAGGCCAACTCCTCTCGCCAAAGTCCAGAGGTGCAGTCAAGTTGTGGTGGTGAGAGAAATGGTTCCTCTTGGAAATTACAGGTCTATTCATCTTTCATATTGAGCTTAGCCTAAATGTTTGTAGCGAGTGTGTCAGTGATTGACTTGTTACATGTTTCCATCATCACCCACTACTCTTTACCTTACCAGGACTTATACTGCACCGTCCAGACTATACTGTATGTATATTGTTACACATGTGAATATATTGCTCAACAAATTATGATGGGATATCAAAAGTCTTCGATTTATTCTTCTAAATCTTAATTCAAACAGCCTTTTAAATTGAAACAGCCTTGTAAATCTCTCACAAATTTTTTATTTTGCCTCAAAATTTGTTCCACACATTCACTTTATTAAAATCCTTGTACCTTTCATATTCGTCCTAACCTGTAATTCTCAATTTACACACATGAACTATTTATTCAATCAACTAAACAGTAATAATTAAATAGTTGTAGTTTTATTAACAGGCTTTTGGTCTGTAATTTAAAAAACAATTTAATAATAACTGTAGTGGTACATTTATGTAATACGAGAACTGAATGGTTGTAGATTTTGTGTATTTCACCAAATATCTACCACACACAGTGCACTCTGATTTAACTGATCCAAAGTCTTGTATTGATCTTGACTGATGTTTTTGTTTTTACATAATTTTCCAACATCATATATGATATAATATAACACGGTTGACCTTTTGAAAAAACCAGGACATCGATCCCTCAGTGTAGAAGAATCCCAGTGATTCCAGTGGAGCGAGGGAGCTGCAGCAATGAACCCAGTGATCCAGAAGATTATCTGTTAGGAAGGCAGTGGAGGGGACAGGGGACCAGGCAGAATCTTGGCGCTGTCACGATATACTGGTGAGATCGGTGGTAGTTAACTGAGCAGGTTTACACAGCACTGAAACAACTCAAACCAACAGTAAGGGGGGGAGGAACTGATTTAGAGGGATGCGAGAGTGGGGACTGAGGAAGAGCTACATGCAAACCAGGTGGGAAGAAAGCCGCAGCAGCAGAGTGCATGGACAAGATGAGAACAAGCAATGGACTGAAGGGATCTAATGGTTCAAGTTGTGGAAGGTGGAACTCTTTCACATCAAACTTTGCATTCAATCTGTGATTAATGTTCAGCCCAGTCAACCTCTATTGTTAAATAGAGGTTAAATCACTCTGAGAGGAACTCTGGACCACATTCTCAGCTGCTGTCCTGAAGCACTATGGGAGAGACACAGTTGCTGGTGCCACAACCAGGACAGCAGCACATTTCTTTCTTTGCTGGAAAACAGTGTCTTGCTCCCTCTGGGTTGGGTGTGAGCTGCTGCAACGAGTGGAGGAGTGGAAATACCTCAGGGTCTTGTTCTTTAATGAGGGTAAAATGGAGCATGATATGGACGGAGACATGCAGCATCAGCAGTAATGCAGGCACTTCACACGACCAATGTGGAGGGTGAAGAGCTTGAAGGTGGAGCTCTCAAGTTGACTGTGGATGTATGTTTCAACACTCAGCTACAGCCATAAGCTTTAGGTAATGACAGAATGAGATGGCAGGACACAAACGGCTGGAAGAAGTCTCCTCCAGAAGGTGGTTGTGTTCACCCTCTGAGAAATGTTGTCACTACTCTTTTGCATCGAAAGGCTCCAGCTAAGATCGTTCCGACATTTGATCAAGACACCTCCTGGGCGTTTACGTGTGGGGTTTTTCCAGCAATATGACTGGAGACACTGTGATAGACTCAGAACATAATGAAAGGATGACACATCTCACCTGGCTTGGGAACACCTAGGATGATTTGGATGACATTGCTTGGGAGAATGGTTTCTGTGCTACCTTGCTAAGCCAGCTCTCACCCTCTCCAAGCTTTCAATTTTAGCCGTTTTTAAATCACCCAACTTAATGGGAGTGCAATTGGGAAGGAAATTAATCAGGCAGTTTTGCCCTTTCCCATTAAGGATGAAAGACTTCTTTACAGACCTTGGTGCTTCTGAAACATCAAAGTGTAGACCAGCTTTCTCTTGAAAAAACTGCAGGAGAACATAAGGTCACCATGGATGGAAAGTTGTAAGCACAGAGGAAACAGATGGACAATCTCCTTAAGGGAGTTTAGGCCAGATTTGCTAATGTTTAGACATTTAAGGCTAATTAGATTATTTTACTGTAAAAGAGAATCTCCCTCTTGATTTAATGCTTTGGTTTGTGTGAAATGGTAATGTTGAAGAGAGCCCTTGTTAAATCTCTGGGGTCATGAGGAGCTAAAGAGGGTTCAAAGAGCGGGAATAACGTCCAAAGGGAAGGACATGTGGTGGAAGACAAGATCAAGCATGGAGGGAACTGCAGCAGGCAAAAAAACAGGTCACAGGCCCTATGGGGGAGCATATAGTGGTGAATGTGTTGCTGTATCCCATCATTCCTTAAGTCTTGGCTCAAGGTGCTAAGCCTGGACGGCTTTGTGTGACAACCTTAATGGCTGATGAAGCGAGGCCTGCTGCATCCCCAGTCTCCACCACCAAGCCGACACCTTCCCTCATTTAGGGGCATTGTCTCCCAATGAGTGTCATTTGTCACCACTGCCTGGCTCCATGCAGCAGCTCATGCTGTTTTTCTGTGGCCCTCGCCCATTTCCACAGTTGGTAAACAGCTAAATCCCTCTCCCAATCAATGCAGCCTATTTAACTTGAGCTATTGACTTGCCTGCACCTCGGCAGACTTGAGAGGCTGAAAAAATACAAACAAATTAGACAGGGGAGAAAGAACAACAGAAATGGTGACAAAGACTATGAAAAGTCACATTTCCAATAATGAGCTTTTGGTGGCAGGAGGGAAAAAAGGGACAGGATGGAGGCAAAGGATGCAAGGGAGGAGGGGGGAGGGAAAAAAGGGAGAACAGAGAGGGAATCGATCGATATGAACAGATAATCACCAGGCCTCTGTTCCAATGTGTAAAGAGTGTGACATTGCAGAGGTGGGTACGGCAGGGAAGAGATCAATGGGCTGCTTTTTGTTGATCCGTAATCCCTAACTATCTACAAGTAATTAACCTTCAGAGGAGAATGCAGTGAAGAAATAAATGGAGAAATACGAGGAGGAATAGCAATGAGCTCAAGTAAAACAGAAACTGCCTTTCATTGACCAGAAAACTGCAAAGGAAACCAAATTAAGAGTTAGGACTCCACTGCTGCCTCTGCAATTCAGGATGTTGGGATCGTTTTGTATTTGTCAGGGACTACGTTCACTGTGAATGTCTCCCTGTGGTTCTTAACATAGAAATAAATATAGAGTAACTCCAGTTAGAGCAGGAACTCTCACCTCAAGTGTTGGAAATGTAGTTTTGTTCTGGTTTTATATTTTGGCCTGCTGAGTGCAACCTCCTCCTCTAAGTAGAGAGGATCTTATTAGGAGTTAGAGTGCCCTCTGTGGGCGCTGTGAGAAAAACAAGGGGAGAGGTGCACCTTGTCTTTCATTAAAAGAAAAACGTACCCGATGCCAAAAATAAACAATTTTATAACATCATTTTCTCCCTTTTCTATTTATAACCAGAGTGGGTGTAACAAGATCAGCCAATGTCAGAGGAACACAGCACAGAGACAGTGATATCTCTGCAGGATTTATTGGCACACAAATGCCAGTACAGTACTTCATGATGATCTCAAATCAAATTTTACTTCCATCTTGTCAGGAGTTTACATTGAAAGAAAGCTTAAGTTAGAAAAAAAGGCAGACCATCTCATCAATTCAACATGATACAATGGACTGGAGGGGTTTCACCTTGAGTGAAGTAAGAAATGTTTCAACACTCTGGCCACCGTACAGAGCTTGTAGTGATGATGGTGTTAAAAATGTGGAAAAGTCATTCGAAGAAATGATCATCAGATAAAAGCAGAGATGTTAGAGTACTTGTCATAAACTTAAAATGTGTCACTGGAAAATCGTACAATTCAACAGCAGTTGAAAAACATAGAGCAAAAAAAAACATTCTCTGTTGCTCTGCATCGTGGCTTCAGTGGATTTCTCTTTGACTTGAGTGCTTCTCCTCGGCTGCTGAAGACAGGCCTTCACCAAAACGGACACCTAAAGATAAAACAATATTCATCAAAGTCTGCTTAGAGGTTATAGGTCATTCAGTTAATAACAACATGACTTCAGACAGATTAAACATCCATCCTTTGTCACTGCTCCAACTAAACAGTGAAGCAGGGAATGTGAAGGAGTACTGACCACCCGATGTAGCACTGGCACAGGTTTTCATGCGACGTGGCTTGTTTGATGAGGAGCTCCACTTGCGTTGGCACATCCAGCGTCTCATCGTGAGAGAAGTCTCGACCTGTAGAGGAACAAACTCTCATCACAACGCTCCACCTTTGACAGAAAACTCAGCCTGGTAGAAGTAGATTTCCTTCAGGTTTTGAAGACTTTATCCAGCAACACAAAAGGGTATGTTAGGATTTTACCTCCACAGAAGAGCGTGGTGGATAAGCCTACTGTATAGTTATATGCAGGACTGTAGTGGTAGAAATGGTGGATGAACTGCAGTCACATGCATACGAGACTATATATAGACTATAGGAGACAAGAAAAACTGAATCATATAGTTCAATAAATTAGCATTGCATTATTATTATTGTTTATTTGTACTGGTGTGGGGTAAACAATGATTGAATGGCTCCATTACTGTATACAAATTTGATGTACTACGTTATTAATTTATACATTTACTCCATTAGTTTTCAGGGGCAAATATTGTAATTTTTACTCAACTATTATTTTCTATCTAGCTATAGTATCAAGTTACTTTACAAAATAAGATTTTTGCATTCAAAACATATTAAGACAACAGTAAAATCCTACTTTTTACATGAATGCATGTGTAATAATATAACATAACAACATACACAGAGTGCATTCATTGTGAAAATGGCCAATGTCCAGCCAGCATCACTATACATCATATAATGCTCAGCAAACAATGGTGTTGATTTTGACTCAAACTTTTCCAAATCAGACAATATCAAGTGACGGGTAAGGATGATCATTTGCAGCACTGAAAAAACGTATCTACCAATTAATGAATCTTATACGATATTCTTGTTTCAGAACATCAGCACTTTTTACATGGTTTACAAGTGGGAGAGAGTCTGTAACTGTACATCAGTAACGATTTGTCCGGAGTCTTTTGTCAGTTTGTGCCTGTTGGGTGCTGCAGAACTCACCTGTGAGTTTGTCTCTCACTCTGTTGATGATCTGAATAGCTTTCTTGTTGAGTGCTTCAGGCTGTACCAGGCCGTCTCCAACTTAACAAAAGAGAAAACACAAACACACTGGCGTCAACAACTTCACAAAATTCATCAAATATAATGGCTCCCTCTCTCCACCAACAGTCTTTGCCGCTGAGGGAAATCAAATTGGGCCTGAGTGCTGCATTAGAATAACACAGCCACTGTGGTAAAGCAGCCAGAGAAAACCTCAAAGAGTTGTACAACTACAGATAATCCAAGAAAAAAATGAAGTGGTGACTCACTGAAGGAGTGAATGGATTCAGGCACTGTGGTCCCTGGTTTCTTGTGTGTAGTCTCTCCGAGGTCTATTCCCTCCAGAGCCTCTGCAGACGACAGCGCACAGTCACAGGTTTAAACTCTGTCTCACATCATTAAGACAGAAACCAGTAGTAGTTGAGGTTTCCAAACTCACCCACTGACTGTCCTGCAGTGTACGAGTCGGTCCTGGTTCGGGAACGCTTGTTGCCTTTGATGCTTGCTGTGGGACCAACAGGGAGAAGTAAGTAAGTTCTTTTTTGAATTCCTTGAGAAACAATGAATAAGTTAGGTGATAAAGTTTCAGAGGAACGCTTTCATGCTGCACTAGATAGACAACATAGACGTCTCCAGTCATGTTTGTAAAGTATATTCAGCTGCAGGTAGGAAGGAAGTTGAACTTCCAAATATGGTTAGATGTTGGTGTAAGGTTATGGTTAGGTGTGGTTTGGACTATTCTTCACTGCTAATTGTAAATGATAATGGGCCTGGTTGGGAGCGTGGTTTGTCAGGTTTGCAAGGCTGGATGCTAGATACTATTATTCGACTCTGGCTCAGCTCCTCTCGCACGTTCAATAAGACATCTTCTTATTCGGTAGAGTCAATATGGCTGCAATTAATTTCATTCATCAGAACATGATATCAGTTGTGACTTCAGTCAACAAAGTCATCTGTTAGTTTTTCTATTTTTTCTAACATTTTCCTTGATTTAACAGAAAATTCATGGATCTCGATTGACCTTTAATCATTAGTGATGTAAAAAACAGGCGTTACACCCCCTCCAGTCGACGTCAATAGTGTGGCATTACCATACTGCAGTTACAATGAAAGCCCTACAGTTAGTTCTGTAAAATGGCAGTTTAACAGATTTATGCATAATCTTTTAAATATATTATATTTGTTTTAATGATCACAAGAAACAAACTACAGGATTATTATTATTAGATATAATAAAAACAGTAAATAATGAGCCTCATTTATGATCAAACGTATTCGTCTGTTGTGGATTAAATTTCTTCGTCCAGGCAACTCTGAAAGTATTTGCTGAGAAGCCGCTTCATTCACTCTTGAACGTAGCCGTCGACCTTCCGACATCGACACCACTTCTTTCAACATTAGCTCCATTTTCTCCACAACATGAGCCAAATAGTTTCTCAGTCTGTGATGATAAAATGTACGTTAAGTGGAGGAATTTGTGCAAACATTCATTCATTATACTGGGCTGAACTAATTCACATCCACCTCCTTATTATTGACATTGATGCTGTTGTGCTTGTTTGTGTCTGAAGCGTGAAATGTGTCCGCTACTGTTCTCCTTTCACTTACTGTCCATGAGCCTCCAGTTGAGCAGCGGGTCGTAGACGAAGGCCTCCAGCACGGCCATGACGCTGTCCCGGTGCTCCCTCAGAACCTCCATCACTGTGTGGCACGTGATGCGGTAATTACCGTCCAAGCCTGTCACCTGGCACATAGTCAGACACAAGCTTTACAAAATGCATACAAAATAAGAACTTAGATCTAGTGTTTGTGTCATACAGTTTGGTAAGTGAAGAAGTGCTCTGAGGTTTGGTAGAGGAGCTACTGAATAAAATGTAAACCTTTGATGCTTTCATATTTAATTTGTTTTCATCTTTGCTCATTCAATAAATGCCACGGTGAGTCATAGGTTCTGTTAAAGTGCTGCGCACTTGGAAGAGATGATAATTTTGACAAAAATAAAAAAGCTTTGAGAGAATTTAAGTTCAGTTTTGTAGTTCATTGGAATCTTTATTGAACAGATTTCTGACTGACAGAAAACTTTCCACACACAATAATACACACACAGTGTTTGGCGTTGCCTACCTCCATGGCGTTGGTCAACATCCTCGTCAGTCTGAATGGGATCTTCTCAGGGAACTTCTCTCTGGTCATGGCCACCTGTTAAAGATTGTGATTGAACTTAGTCTCATAAATATAAGAGAATAATATGTTGGCAACAATACCTACGTGTAAATATTAACCCTGTCTGACCAAGACTCTGCCATGAAAACAGCATTCACAGATTATCTTAACCCTATGCAAACATGTATACATCTCACTTGCATTATAGCGTCCTATGGGAGTTTTCACAGCATATTGCTACATCAAAATGTAAAACAGTTATCAATTGCATAATCAGATGATGCTCTGTGACATGTAAACTAGAATATGAATGGAATACTCTATTAGTAACTTGTGTAAACACCATAATCAAAATTTAGAATAACGTAAATTGTCTCGGAATATCGGTGTCCGTGTTACTGTAAAGGTCAATGTTTGGTAAGAAAATCTCTTCTCACCTCAAAACAGTCTCCAAAGTCAATGTGGAGAATCTTCCCACTTAATCGATCTAACATCAAGTTGGACGGATGCCTGACAAATGGAAAAATCGTCTCGTTGTTAATGTGTTATTATGGTAATGGTCATTATTCCAACAATCATTTAGAAATAATACAAGACTTCACCTGTCACCCAGTCCGAGGATGTAGCCCACCATTGACATCACAGCCAGGGAGCGAGTGTAATTAGTCCTCCTGTCGAACCACACCTGGAGGAGAAGTAGCATCTGGATTATGAGATTTCTTCTGGTTCACATTCGAGCAGAACAGTGTGGAGAACAGCGGGGAGGCTTTCCAGACACTTAAACATGTAGAACATCAGGTACACGAACTGTTATCGTTCCTAAAAATGGATTTAATTTAAAGGTCTGTTGGTAAAGTCTTGCTGCGTCAGTTGTTGGAAAGTAAGATACAGAGAAAAAACTGATTCTTCAGTGTATCCAAGTGTTTCACTTCACTACAAGTGTGTTGCCTTCAATTATTTTAAATGTGAGAGACTGGATTCATAAATTGGACTCAGTTAAAAAGACTATTTTTCCTCTTATCTAAAGAAAGACCGCCAGAACATCAATACCTCTTCTAAAATGTTTATTTACTAGAAATGTAGGTTTTCTTTTCTATAACCAAGCACTCATTGGGGACATTTTCTCTCAGGACCACCTGAAAATGAGGATGGATGCTGAAAAGATCAAGTACACTCAATCTGTAGAAAGAAAAGCATCCCACCTCTGAGCTGGGGCTCTTGAGCCAGAGGAGCTTGGCCAGGTCATCTCCTGCCGTGTTGTTGACGGCATGCTCAAACACCTCAACCTTCTCCATCAGTGTCAGGTGGTCGTAGTCTGGGGCCATCTGAAAAACAAGGGAGCATTCAAGTCAAATGATGCAATCAAGATATCAAATACCAAAGGAATATAAACCTACAACTGTGATGACACAGAACATTATGAGTTTTAGAAACCTCCTGATACATTACTGACAAAAAACACAACACATAAAGACTAAAAGAGGTCTTTCTTTGCAACCTGGGTCCTCACCACCGCAACGACTATAAAGATTAGGGTGTAAACTGTCGGTGTTTTATAGAAAACAGTTTCCTGCAAACTTGAGGTAGAAGTGAAAAAGTCCAGAATGATACTTTACTGTTGAGTCTCAGATTCAGAAAGAAGCACCTTGCCTCACACTCTAAGACGACCATTTATCACTGTCTTACCCTCCCATCGTCCTCAATTCTTTATCTAAAACTGATTTACTGCCTGACTGATTGACAAGTCAGCATAATATCTTGCTGGAAGACTTTAATTGTAATATGTAACATAATTAATAACTCAAACATCATTAGGAAATAGAAAATAAATCATTTTCATTTATACATTGTTGGTAGAAGAAAAGTTATGTATGCAAATTTGCAGTGTTGTTTAAAGAAGTCCCCATTTTAAGTAAGGTCTGTAATGCCTGTGGGTCAGGAGTAACATCTTGTGTTTGTCTTCTCTATGTTGTTTTATCCGTGTTCCCACTGAATCGCGTCGTGGCCAAACACTACGCCATCATTCTGCTCTGCACCAGTCAGAAGTGAATTTCTGCCCTGATGATTTTTGCTCGGCAGTGACAAATGTATCTCAGTTCACAGTTTTCAGTAAAATCTCTGTGTCCGAGTTTGCACAGCAAATGTCAGATTGTTAACCTGCCTTGTCGCCTCTGCACAAACCTGGTTACCTGAGGCACTCTCACTTTGTGTAGCGACACTTTAGTGAGATTGATTACATATGGACGTTGTTCTTGTGTGTGCCCCTTCACCTCCTTCTCATTAGAGATTTATCGGGGGGGGGGAATATGAATTTAATTTATGCCAATTCAGAACCTTTGAATGTGTTTCCATTAAAACCTAATTGTTATTCATCAATATAATCACTAACAACAGATGCTTCTTGAACTTTGATGAAACTATTTAGTATTCACTGAGGATGTTTAATGTGAAAAATACATATTTACAATTATTTCATGAATGAGACCAGCTGTTTGCACAAACCAGTAAATAGCATATGTACACGAAAGCGAATTTACACATGGATTTGCATTTAATAAGATAGCATGATTAAACTGCATCCTGGGAATGTGAGCGTTGGAATGATCTTAATGCTACTAAATGAGTTAACTGACTGAGCACAGTGAAGGCTGTGCTCTAATAACATAAACAAACAATATTTACATTGTTTATATTACATTAAATAATACAGGAAAAACCCTATTTAGATTTTGGTTGGTTTGTTTTCAGTTATAAAAGTTGAATTTTACCCCCAAGTTTTGGCTGAAGTGCCTCTCCCTGGAAATTCAAAAAAATTAACACTGGGTGTCATGTTTAACACATAAAAGGTAGATTGTTCAAAACCAGCATTAATGTGTTTCATCAAACAATAGTCATATGATTTAATTTCTTGCTCATAACATAAGTATGAGACAAACAAAGTATGCTTCATCTCTTTAATATGAAGGTAGCAGGAACCTTATGGATCTCAATGGTTCCTCACCCTTAGCATGATGCGATGTTCAATGTTGAGCAAAATCTTTTTCTTCTCCCTGTAGTCTCTGATGAGGGCGTGCAGGGTGTCACAGTGGGGTACCCAGCCAATCAGGCCTGAGTTGGTGGACAGGGGGATCACTGCGTAGCGCTGGATGCTGTTCAATAAAATGCACAACCAAGACAAACACACAACAGACAAACAAACAATTCGTTGTCAAGACAATAATTATGGTTAAGATTAGGTTAGGATTACGGTTAGGCCAGTAGTCACTATAGTTAAAGTGAAAGTAAGTCTCCATGAAATCAATGTAAGTCAATGTTATATCCTCTGAAGTCATGGAGACATGGTCAAGGGTGCGTGCGTGTTTGTATGTGTGTGGCTCTACCTGAGGTTCTTTCGCAGTGACGCAGGGTCGTTGGCCAGCAGTGTGTTGACTAAACCAAAGAGCTGCATGACTCTCTCATCCTGCCTCAGGTCCTCGTGGCCCTTCAACAGGAACATGAATTCGTGGCCATTGCTGCCTACAGAGGGCGCCACAAACACAACATTGATATGCTGCTATAAACGAGGTTAAGACATTGTGTAAGAGACATTATATGTTTGGACTTGGGAGTGCTGGCTGTTTTCTCCAGGGTGCGCTCCTGCTGCTCTGCACCTGCATCTCCGCTACTCTCGCCTGAAGCAATGTCTTGAGCACCCAGTAAATGATTTCATATGAACCACATTGTTTACTGGGAAGGTTTCGTCCCAGCAATCCCTCACTCTCTTTGACTTGGAATGGCACACACACCAAAAACAGATATGAGGAGTTGAGTTCAAAATAACTGCTATGAAAAGGAGCCCCACATGTGATTTCTGAAAGAAGGAACTCAAAGATTCACAAGTTCCACTCTGTGAACTTCATATCTGAAGTTTTAGCTGTTCACTCTAATCAATTCATTTTTTTCATTAACTCACATGGAGCGGAGCGAAGTGGAAAATATGTATCAGTGCACTGGATGAACTGTGACATCAACTTGATCCTATTAAGCAAAATCAAGTTTTCATCATGACACAGAGGAAAATGTACTGAACTTATCTGAGGTACAGATGAGGTCACTTGTCTGTTTGTTCCACTTTCTCATACCGTCCTTAATATTCTAAACAGACCACATTACAATGATTTCACCCACACTGTAACTGTCATAAATAACATCTTTTAATGGAGTTGACTGATGCTTCCAGTAGAAGGAGTAAAACAAAGTCCCTGTTCAATGCCAGTCCCTGTGAGCGATGTGCAGAGAGTCCCTAGGGGCATAGAGCACGGACACTAAATCTACGTGGCCTGGAGTGAGGTGACAGGTCTTAATCTGAAGTCCTGCTCCAGAGGTTAGGTGATGTATTGGCCATCATCTTTTACACAGGATGATGTGTAACACTTATGGGATACATCAGAACAAGGTATCACGTTGGCCACTGGAGAAGAGTGAAGTACAGTGAACCGTTTGTGATTGATATTTGGAGGATTTTGCTGCAGGACAAGGAGACTTTATAGTGCTGAGACACTGTTGAAGCACTTCAGTGTTGTATTTCACATCATACAGCATGAGGATTAGATGTCAGACCCATTTATTTCTGTATTTGAATTAATGACCATGAACAATGTTGGGAGGATCCAATGTGTGCCTGCATGCAGTATTTCTCCTGGGATGGAAAATGAAAAAAATACTTCTTTGGATAAAAGCTGACCTGCCACTGAGCCTTGTTTTCCTGTGGTCATTTTATTTCTATTAAGTTCATCACTGGTTTGACCTTGCTTCTGTTGGTAGAGAAGATTTTTTTCCTCTCTGGTGTATTATCCACACACATAACTTTGCCATGACTGATGAATTCCAAATAAATTGTGGCCTTGGAGCTTTTTGTTGTTTTGGGCAGAAGATTATATTAATATTGAATTTTCTCTAATGTGCTGGCCCACGCCTGCTGAAAGCATATGACTAGAAATGCTCTTTAATCCATTTTCCTAATATAATGGGTACAGAGCCAAGGCCTGTGCAATTTTCTCCTAATCTTACCCATGATGGTGAGCTTGCGCTGGGCGCTGTTTGGAAGTGATGACCTGCAGCGAGGCGGCGATGGACTGGATGCGGATGATAGGCTGGTTGGGGTCGTAAGTGCCGGGTACGGCCAGTTCCAGGTCCCGGCACATAAGCAGCTTTGGAGACACGTATTGCAGCTCCAGGGAGGTCAGCTGTGTGGAGAGTTGATGAGGTGGCAGAGAAGAGACAGTTGGTTTTTAGACTCCACTGACTGAACAGCTCCTGTCAACAGTGCCTTCAGCAATTAGGCACAGAGTGAAAGACACTGGCTCATATTCAAGTGAAGGTCTTATCTGCAGAAAGTTGTTGATTCGCAACCTTCAATAAATCACTGGGGAACATTTCACTCTCTGTGAGCATCAATAAACTTATTTTCTGCTTGTCTACTGTCAACAATCAGTGATTTAACCTGCCTACAATCCGACTCTGGATTCTATTTAAAGGCTTTTACGCTTAAATTGTTAATTCTGATGAATGGTGACTTCAGCACCGCTTCAACCTGCTGTGAAGCTACTGTCTGGATGCATCCCGGAGAGGGTTTATTTCTATGTTAATGCCCTGTGGGGGAAATATTTGCACTGCTCCCAGCATGTTATTATAGTGCTGTGTATTTCATGCTGCTTACTGTAATGCCGCAGCGGGGGAGCATCCCCCCAGAAGCAGAACTCTGCCACACTGTCAAGTATTATGCCTGTCTCCATTTTCTCTGTGAAGTGATTGCTCCTGACAGAACTGTTTTTAATGTCATTCCTCAACAATGTGATGATAGCTGTGACAAATGACATCTATCAGACCAATTTCATCTTCACTCCAGAAGCAACAAAAGCTGGAGCTGGTGAAGTTTAAGCTCTTGCTGCTGTGCCACTGACTCTGACTCGTACATCTGCACCACTTGCCTCAGACAGGTTCATCATAGCTGGAGCAGCTTATCCAGCTGTGTGCCACGTAATGACAATATTAATGTGGACACTGGTTTATAAAGATTAATCAATCAGTCAAACTTAATTGTACAAGCAATTTTTTATAGATTAGGACAGTTTAAAAATGCTTGACAATTGACTGAACAGCCAAGAATAAAAATGCTGCCAATAAAACTGTACTAAATGTACTAAATTCATCATTTAGATGCAATAAAATAAAGTAAACCACACCTTATCATATGCAAGGCTAGAGAGGTCTGTTTCAAGCTTCCTTTAAATATGTCTAATCTATCTGATGCTATCAGGTCCTCATCACATTTAATTTGTCATTTTATGAGTTCTTCCCTGACTCATGCTGCATCCTTCTAACACGATTTGGAAATCCGAGCTGTTGTTTTAGTGTAATCTTGCTTACAAAGTATAAACAGACAGGGGTTGTCAAGGTTGCCAAAATACTGAAAATCTACAATGGAGGAAAAGGTTTAATTGTGAAGCAATTGTTCATCACAACAGGTTGTGAACAGCTGAAGGTTAAGAGCACAGCTTAAGAGAAGCCAATACCAGAGACGAACCTAGCTGCAATTTGTAGAATCTATGTCACAATACATTCTGTTTATTCATTTAGTATTCCTAACTGATGGGATGTATAAAAAAGGGGAAATGTTATCACATGATGTTCCACCATTCCTCTTTGACTACCATTATCTTTCTGTCTCATCACTCCCAGCTATCTTTCAACACTTCTGTTGGAATCTTGTTCAATGAGTTCATCCAGACATGGATGAATGAAAGAAGTCCCCTGTTCCTCTATCAAAATCTTCCATTATACCACTGTACGTGACTAACAGACAGTATTTGGGATTTCCGTGTCAGGAGATCACAGAACAAGTTCGGACATGAAAGAGAAGAACATTTCTCATCACATCTGATGAGAGATTGGAATGGACATCGGCATGCAGAGCTGCTGGGATGTCAGCTTGATTTTCCCCTAGAGCCATAATAGATGTGCTGGTCTCTTTTCATCCACATTTCTCTGATTCATATCAGCTTTTTTAGTTGAAGTTCACTGACATTTTTATCAAATTATTTGTTAATATGTATGCAGAGCGAGGGTAGTGAGATTTGATAACAAGTGGTCATCTAAGATACATGTTAATACAAGGGGCCTTTGTTCCTTTGGTGAACATGTCAAAGCAACACTAATACTTTCCTGTACTTAAGGAAACACCTATCGATATACTGTACTGTACAACGTTATTGTTATCCATGTAAGGTAGCTTATAAGAAATTCAGAGCACTGACTCCATAGTTTCACTCACCTGCGGCAGCTGTTTGGAGATGCGTCTGAACACATGGTAGTAGAGGTCCCAGGCCTGAGTCAGGTCTTTGACATTTCCAGACCGCATGTACTTCCTGCACCAGTCCTGAGCCTCCATCAAGTCCCTGCCATAAGCCTATAGCACAAAGTCATTCTTATTGCAATAGAATTATATTTTTGACACTTGCCATAACATATAAAATGCCCAACATTGTGTTTATTTTCGCTCTCTGTGTATGTCTCTCTCACAAACACTGACAATGGTTCCATCAGTCATAGTTAGACAGGCTATCAGGAGCCAATTCCACTGTATCAGTGGCCCAGTGGACTGTAAAATAATCCACTTCTCTGAATTTCTGCTTTAGCTCAACTACATTTCCATAACGGGCATGCGACTCTCAGCATGCAGGCACCGGCCCTACATGTACTGGTCATGGGAGCGTGCTGGGTGCCAGTGACTGGCCAGAATAATGTAAAAGTAAAACCTTAAAAACGGATGAATTTTTGTACAAAAATGAAGCGAAATATGTTTTTTGTTGTCACATCTCAGCAACTTAATTCAGGAACTAAAACATATCAAAAACGTAATTTTTGGACACATTTACACAACAAAGTGCAATCTTTAATCTATGTTAGACAGATCATTTGTGTTGTTGCACTAAAAAAGACTAAATTTAACCCCATTCTGAAACTCACCTGGTTAAAAGAGGTTTCTTTGAGGGTTTGTGGTCCTCTCTCCATCATGGCATGTAGAGGCTCCAGCACAGCAAACATTCCCTTGACATTGCGCTCCCCAAAATAAAGACGCGAAGCTTCTTCTAGGCCTTCGTGCCACATTTCGTGCCATAAGATGGCCACTCGGATGAGCTCCTCACTCACCTGGATAAAGAAAAACAGATATGAAAAGATCAGACTGCTCTTTGCTTTTTTTCCTCCAAATAACTCTGGTCTTCATAGATTTCGACTCAGATAGGGATATTTCAGTGTACAAAACCAATTATGCTTGGGTATGAAAGAAATTGTCAGAAAACTAAAGATGTAAACTGTGCAAGGAAACCGCTAACTTGCAGGTGCATTATTATATAATATATATAATTATTTATAATAATAACCCTTTCAAAGAACAATGAACTTTAAATTCAGAAGAATATTCAGTCTGACATTTGAATTAGTATTAATCATGAATCTGTATCGTTCCGGTCACTTTAAACCGTCCTGGGTATGTGCGCGTCTCGTGCTGCACGTGGCAGGTGAACTGAGTGACAACAACTAAGACACACTGGCTCTTTTACATTAACAGACTCTGCTCCTCTCATCTCTGCTTTACTGTCTGTGTCGCTCAGTGAGTGTGGGCGGGGTCCAGGGCCTGTGTGTATGTAAACTTCGTCTCAATGCGTCTTCGGACAGGGGGACATAGATATGAGATGAGAAAAGCGACTCGCTAACTCACTAAAATGTTGCTGCTGTTCTTTTGTATAATGGGGTCACTAATGGGGAAATGCATATATTAAAAGAATGATTCATCCATTTTATGAATCAATATTGGATCATTTAAATGAAGATCGATTTTAATCAGAGCATCGATTTTTTAAAACCATGCCCTATGAGCTTTCATTTCATGCACGGGAACAAATCTATATCACGCTTCAAGTAAAGGATGAAGATTATTTTATCCAGTGATGAAAAACATAAATGATTTAGTGTCTCTACCATCATGGCCTGCTGAACCAAAGTGTTGCAGTGTTCACACATGTTCTTCAGGATTTTGTTCGCAGCGTTGTGCCGTGCTGTGGTGGTGGACTTGGAGGCCACAGTCAGTGGGTAGATCAAAGCCTGGACGAGAAAAGAGAAGAATCCAGCAATTCATCACTATTCACTGATGGTACTGCTTGGTTATATAGTTATTAACACAAATGTGGTCTTGGTTCTGTTTTATATTAACATATAAAGCATTAGCAGCGGTGTGAGCAGACTTACCTGAGGATGATAGCGTCCGATGTCTGTGAGCAGCTGGTGGATGAGGCGCCCCACCAGGGCTCGAGGGGTATCGATTCGGGCTATGAGCTGAGGGATCACCTGGAAAAGCAGAGAAATGGATAAAAACTCTGTAACCTGGGGTTACATATGAAAAATGAAATACAGCACTGACACAGTGAGAAGGAACTGACAATATAGTGTGTTTTTGAAATACACACTGACACCAGCATTACTCATTTATCTTACACAAGCATTCTCCCTTCCACAGGTATTCCCTTTTCAAACCCTAACCCTTTATCTGTAGCTAAATGCCATGTGAGTTTGTATGTGTGTATTACCTGCAGCCAGGTGTCGATTTGAATGGTCTTGATGCCCTCCACCAGGCCTTCGTTCACTTCAGGCCAATGACCATAGTCAAACCAAAGAGTCAGAACCCTGAACAGTGAAAAACAGGACAAGAATTAAAATAGAAACCTTGTTTTCCAGCTCATACAGGAAAATGGAATAGTGAAATTACAAACAACCACTAGAGGTCCTCCTATCCCAACATGCCACATAGTGTCCATGACGAAGGTTGCTGTGTGTTTGCTGTGCATCAAGCTTGTGTTAGTCATTTAACTCACCTGAGTGTGTCCTGCAGGTTATTTCCTCTGGACAGGGAAATGGAGCGGAAGAAACCTTGAACAGCAGGAACTGTGTACATGAGCAACGTCTTCGAGAGATCCTGTGAAGAGACAACAGAGGCTTTTCATGCATGACAAAATCAAATAAGCAACATTCGACAAGACACTGTATTGTAGGTGTTGACTGTAGGTGATGATGGCATGGTTCACTATAATTTACAGCTCAAATATTCACAATTTTACCATTAATGGGGAGAGCAAAGACTAAGCAAAACTGGAATGAAGTATTAAAAGACTGATGTACAAATAGAAGAAGAGTTTAGTTTAGTAATATCTCGACAAATGCAGTACGTCAGTGCTCGGCTTGTGTTGTTTGTAAAAGATGCAGAGACTTTGTAAAAATGTTAAAACTGTGCCTTCTGGGGAAAAGTGTCTGACAACTGCTGTGTAACACATGATGGATTTCCGAAAGGACAAATGAATCTATCTATCTGTCTGTCTGTCGATCCCTCTATTGGGATCTGTAGTTTTTCAGTAGCAATTGCATGTGAGCTAAAACTGTACACTGGATGAGGTGTGTTGCTTGAGTGGCTGAAACATTCCATGGGTAATGCAGACAAAATATTTGTGTGTATTGTGTGTATCCAAACTAAGGTTTTCTACCTTGGTTTGACTGGGATCGCTGGGAGAAGACATCGCTGTGAAAAGGATTTCATCCTCTGCGATTCTCACCTCATTGTACTTTTTCTGGCCCGGTGAGGGCACGGGACTGTGATCGGTGCTGTCAACTTCACTGTCACTGTTGCTGGCTTCACTGTTAGCACTGGCACCGCTGGCGTGTCGCAACTTCTTCTTCTCGTCGCGTCCTTGGTTCTGGTGCTTGTAGTGTAGCACCGCTTCAAAATTCATCACAGCCCAGGCATGCCAGGCCTGCAGACAGATGGTACAAACTGGGTGAAGCTGGATTTCCAAGAGGTGGAAACTGGAAATGACTTCCACGTTTCTTATGATGCAATTTTCCAGTTTACTAAGGGGACAGACATCTCCCAAGGGGCTGTAATTTTTCTCATCCAAACATAAAAGTTTAATGTTTGTTGCGTTATACAACCAGCTATTACAGGCGACAGGGAGTCATGAGGATGGATGGGGAGCGGGGTAATGTGGGTGTAGTGACATCTTTGTAGCCTGCAGCTCAGGCATGTTAAAGAAAAAGCAGAGATACTCAGCTATTCCATCGCCTCATTTATTTGATGCATCAGGAAAGGAACCACCAATGTGACAGTTTGATGAGCAAAATAAATGAACTGTGTGTAGAAAAATAGCTCTGTTATTATATATTTGTTTAAATGGTAATTTAAATGGGGTCTAAAGTTTTCCTAATGACACATCAGTGTCAGGGCAGCCTCCTGCTGACACAGCTGGGATTTTACTGTGGCCAGAGAAAAGTCAAAAGTGAAAGGTTAGAGATGAAGGGGAGGTACTGACCTTGTACCAGTTGCGGTCATGCTCAGTGGAATGGCTGTAATACTGCAAAACCTTGGGGATGGTGCTCTCATTGATCCCCTGCAGACTGAGCTGCCACTCTCCCAGCTTCAGGAAACATCTACATGGAAGAAAGGGATAAACATAAAGACAGACATTTCATCTAAGATAACTTCTCAAATACCTGGTTTTCTTCCAATTAAAAAAATCTTTTTTTCATGTCTACAGAAAACCTGGCACACAAGGATGAAGCATCAATGACATGCTGGCTTGTAATAAAGAGAAATACAACTTTCATCCTCACTCCACATCTTGAACGCATGTTCTTGCACTGTCAATTTGTGTTTGAGCCGGTATGATCTCCTGTAGGGTGTGTCCCTCTTTACAGCACTACGTTACACACCAGAAATGATGGGCTTTCAGCTAACAATAAAAAGGCTAGTTTGGTATTTTCAGTACGGATATTGTGGCAGAGGTGAAGAGACCAGCCCAACTGCTGTGGCTGTTTATCACATGACATGAGAGGACAACATGATGTCTGGTTTTTAGTGTGATGATGATTTGCATTAGCTGTATCCATGTAGTTCACTTCATGCCCAGTTAAAAGTAAAATTCAATGATGTGCAGAAATGGGCTACATAAAACAGTGTGGACACCTGACCCGAGCCCACCAGAATGCTGTGCTGGGTTCGGACAAAAATGTTCAAATGATATTTGGATTCGGGGTCGAGTCTGTCACTTTAGCTGGGCTGATTTCTTTACACAACATGTGTCTGTTGTAAGGGTAAACAAGCAATGACAATGTGTGTCAGTGACAGGGTAACACAAACTCAGTGCACCTTATATCAACTGCATTAGGCTTGGGTCGGGTTTGGATACAGAAAATGCCTGTTCGGGTTGGTTTTCTATTGGGCTCAGATGGGTTCAGACAGAAAAATAGGGTCAGAGCCTATCTCCATTACATATGGCTCAGAAGGAATAGGAAGAAAAAATAATTTGCAAGGGAACACAAAAGTTAGCCCCCAAAAAAACAACATTTTAAGTTCAGACCATAAAACATACAAAAGTCACAAGTCATAGTTGTTAGTAGAAGCCCTGCAGTTGCAATATCATTCGCAACAAGCAAGCAAATGCAAAGCTGAGTCAAACCACAAAGATAAATCTTTATGAGTCTCCAATCACTCTTCATCGACGTCATTACTCATAACGACTTGGTAGTGACATTAAGTATACCAAGGGCAGTTATTAAAAGGAGTGAGATAATTATTCTGGACTTTCAAATCATCCACACATTTATCACCACCACTTAAAAGAGCAGTGTAATCGTCTGCTGAAAGATTCTGGGATCCCATCTGGAGATTTTCAATGATCCGAGGCCGTTTCATTTCTATTTAATCCAACAATGGATCCCTACGGGGGACTTGACTCCATCCGTCACGGGAGCACAGAAGCTGACCAGTTTTGTGGGATCAAAACATAATTCGAACACAACGGCGCCAATCAGAGCAACATGGGAAAGCACTTTGGATTCAGAGCATCGAAGCCAAAATGTTTGTGTAAGTGGTTAACAGGTTGAAGTTTTAGGGAAGAAGCAGGGGGGGGGGACTGGGTGTTTGGGAACAACCTGTTTATTTAGACAGGAGACGCCAGGCTTACTGATCTTCAGGAAAGAAACTACAAAATAAAATTACACAGGATTCTTGGGAGAGAGTGGAGGCATCCATGTGATTGTGTGAATGTGTGTGTCTGACAGAGCAGTCCAGGTGTGCTCCATACCACACAGCTAACCTGTATTCAGGAAAGTGTGTCAGCACGTCTGGAGAGAAGACGTCCTGACTGACAGTATACAGGTGTTTTCCCTAACATGCATTCCTCACACAGCCAGAGTCACTGTCTGGAAGAAGCACAAATAATAAAAAAAAAATAACCTGGTGCCTGTTGTCATGCATGCGTGTGTTGTCAAGTATGATTTATGAAATGGGAGGGTGCACATGACTGCACAAGCCCAGATCAGACTACTGTATGATTTACTGTACATGTGATTATACCTGTCTGCTTCTGTGTTGCACGTTTTGCTTGTTTTGAGTTGTTTGAACATAAGACAGCGCAGACAAATTATCTTTTCCTGCACTGGCAGGACACTGACACTCAATCGTAAAGGAGCTTTAGATATTTCCCGCAAATATTTTGATGAGCCCACAAGAGCACGAAAAACAACTTTAACAGTTTGAATTCATTCCCAGCTATTTTGGGGGAAACACAACTTTCCATTTTCTTATGTCCTACAACAGCATCTGAAAACATAAGATAATTATTTGATCAAGTTTTTCTAAAATCTGCTGTGAAGTTTGCCAACTTCGTCTTTTCTGACAGTGAGGAGAGGCAATGACGGCGTAAAGGTGCCATGGCTGTGCCAGTGTGGTCACCAGTGAGGTGATGAGGAGCTAAGACTGCCAACAGGGATCATTTTATTGAGAAGACTGAGGCGAGACATTCAGAAAGTCTGGCCAGCTTTGAAAAAGACCACAGGATGCCAATGGACTAGTAAAAGGTGTCACGCCAGATTGTGGTCATGCTCATGGAAAAGAAGCAGAATGCACTGTACGTGACCCTGGGTGTTTACATTTTGAGGACAGAAAATACATGAGCTGACTTTTTCCTTGCTGCACATTCTCTCTATTTCAATGAAGTGGGTTTTAGAATTCACAAACCACATTATGCATTGGCATTACTGTGGGGGAATCTGATAAATTGTGGATTTACTTTCCCTCCAGCTGGGCTGGACTGGCCATCTGGCACACCAGACACTTTCCCGGTGGGCCAATGTACCTTGTCCAACGATGCTGTTGTCTTTTTTGTTGTTGTCTGATGGGCCCATAAACACCTCCCCCTTTCGGCTCTGTGCCGGCTTCTTTTAATAATGAATTGAGACAAAAAAATGGAGAAGAAACAGAAGGGTTGGATGGATGGGGCCTGTCTGGGCCAAAATACCAGGGCCGATTTGCTGTTCCAGTGCAGCCCTGCCCTCAAGAGTTTCAGCTTGTGTTGTAGACCAATAACCAAAGCAATGGAGTCAGTCTGTGTATTCATCTAATGTTTGTTTTTTCCAAAACCATTGTGTGTGTGATGCAACTCATTTATCCAAGTGTGCCATCTTAGTATCTTGGTTTTCATACTAGTAAATGCTTATAAGCAACTTTTTTATTATAGATAATAGAAAAGATAAACTGTACTGTAAATGTACATATATTACTACAGTGACATTTTCAGCCATCACCTACACTTCTTGTAAAGTGAATAGGAATGATACGCTCCCTCTGGTCCATCTGCATGAACTTAATGTATAAGTAATACTCCAATATAAGGGTCACATGGACTGTTGTATTTGTTGCATTATGAATACATGGATTAAGACATTGTAATGTTAAAGGTTAGACTGTTGAAGTGTAAAGATTTCAGACTCAGTGTCAATCATCTGTCGCAACACAACTTTATCAGGTTATTATTTACTCCAGTTCAAGACTCATTTTACTAAATCGTGCAGTTTCTGGAGACAATTTGGGTCCTCTGAAGCAAATCATTATCATATAACCTGCTCTAGCTCAATGTTAGGCCCATTCTGGCAGGAAGTTCAGAAAGTTTTGGAAAAGGTTTTCCAGTTTAAAATTCCATTTAATTTGGAGTCCCTCTATTTGGGAGTTCTGCCTTCAGAAAATGTTACCAGGTTGCTGGAAAAAAAAAAAAAATCGGATTCCTAAAAATGTACTGAAACAAGAAAAACCTGAACTTGATGATTGGATTGGCATTATTTATTATATCTTTGCAATGGAAAGAATAACGTGTTCCACGAGACTGCAAAAGGACAGGTTTTTGAAAATTTATATTTTTCTGTTATTTTTTTCTGTTTGAAGAATCGTTCACCAGTTACTTAAATTGTATTGGATTTGGCTGGAATTCTGTTTACCCCTGAAACCCCCAAAGTGTTTTGTGGACTCAAACACTTCATCCACCTCTCCATCGGCATAGTGGTGAGTAGATAGTAAATTTTTACTATTGGGTGAACTACCCCTTTAAGTTGCAGTTTACATCAATGTCTGTCCAGAGTATTTGTTGTGAAGACTATAAAGAAAAGTAATGCATTGTATTAAGTGTGTATTGTTATTTTTTGTTATAATTAGCACAATTCTTGAGTTATGTCCTAAAATGTGTCTGTGAGCTCACAGTGACCTTTGACCACTAAAATCCAATCAGTTGATTGTAAGTGAATGTAAGTGAACGAAATTTGAAGAAACTCCCTTCAGGTGTTCTTGGAATCAGGTATTCACGACACAATAAGACCTCCAGCTGAAGCTGATGCCTGGGCAGAGACATATTTAAACAGAAAAAATCTGGAAAGGTATGTAGACACTTGATAGTCACCTTAATCCAACCACATTATGCCTTGTCATAGCAAGGAAATTCCCATGTGTTGTAATTGCATTAACATTAGCACCATTCCTTTTCATGACAGTGCGACAGTGAGCCAACATGCACAATATCATGGAAGTGAAGCAGCTATATAGAGTTCAGCCACCATTCATTGTACTGTTCACACCTGTGCTTTTGATACAGCGACAGGTCGAAATGTCTTCTGAGAGAAAGGCTCATTAGATGGTGAACTGCTGCTAATGTGTTTCCAGAAAAGAGACAGACAGACCTGGCCATCAGTTTGTGGACCTCCTGCTTGTGCTGTTGGTCCTCGGCTGCAATGGCGTGCTGGGCCTGCTGCTGCATCCCTTGCACAAAGTGCTGCATGTGCTGAAAGGCATCAATCTGGGGGAGTACAAAACAAATGCAGGTAAAGACTTGGTGTCACTCAGAGAAGTGTGTATGTCTGTGGTGCCTGAAATTAGTCTGAATTAAATATTAGCATGTGATATATGATTAACAGTGAACAGTTGACTAGCATTATTGATTGTATAAATGAGAATTGTTTAGATAGACTACAGATGTTCTATTTTCTATAGACTATAGTTTAACTGTCCCATTTTTCTTTTTATGAGCTTCTAGTTAAGTTGACATGTAGAAGTTTAAAATTACTCCTCGGAATATTATTTAATTATTTGACTAGATCAGATATGTTCAGTAACAACTACAAATTGTCTAATGCCAGTAGAAGAGTCCAATCATAGCAAGTCGTAGCAATCTATGCTGAGCATTCTACACAGAGTGTGCGCGTGTGTGCATATTTTTAAATTCTCATTCGTCTGGTGAGCAGTGCAGCTGGCCCTGACAACTGTAAAGCTTGTACTCACACTTACCTAAGTCCCCTAATGAGACCTGCACTCTGGAGCCACAATAGTTATCCAACACCTGGTAATATATATGTATGTTTATGTGTGCCTGGGGGGTATATATACTCTATGTGAAAGTGTGTGTGTGTGTGTGTGTGTGTGTGTGTGTGTGTGTGTGTGTGTGTGTGATTACCAAACAGCTCTGGTAATACGTAGTGTGAAACATAGTATAATGTTAGGTCACCATTGCTGAAAAGTGGAATGTGTCCATGATCTGAACGCACAGACAGAACTGATCTTTCTGAACAAAACAAAATGAGGCTCACTTCATCCAATGCTACCATGGAAACAAAAGATACATTATTAACATTAATTTAAATGTAACAGCTGAGTTGATTTTACACAAACTACATAATACATAATCAAGCTACATAATCTCCAAAAGAATTGCAATAATTAATGGACATACTATCAAACCCTTTAATCTTACAATTTCTGAAACACTAACTTTTTAAATCCGAATAAATGCAGTGCTGTCCAAAGTTACATATATTCACTTGAGGTCTGCTGTGACTTCAATCTGACTTTAACTGCACTTCAGGATTTCTTTCCTCGACATCATCATCTGGATCGGCTGTTTTTAGACAACATACAAATCACTCCCGAAAAGTCAGCCAAATCACACGGTTTATATTTATAGACCTGCACGTACAACAATTTACTTATTAGTGAAATTCACAAATAAATATAACAGCCAACGTTCATCTCATTAATGTGCTGATTTATACCTGCAATAACTTTCCCCTCTGTTTTTGGTGTCTACCAGCTCCCGAGGGAAATATCTGGCTCTTTAGCTGCTAAATGTTCCACTATGTCCACCAGCTACTTGTTTGTTGCTGAGCAAGTAATGTACTCAGGGTTTTTAGAGCTTTTTCACTGAAAACAGCTGCCTGCTGAAGCTTTGTAACTGTAAGTTCAGTTACTATGATCAAAAACAATAAAATTGGTGCTCAGAATGTAAAAAATTGGATGCAACTCACTATAATGTTCTGTAAAGCAGAGTGGAGCTGCAGATTCAGGTGATAATCCTCTGCAGGTTCAACTCTACAAGCAATTCATTCCACATTGTTTCCATGTGTGTTTGTACAGGGTTTGTATGAAATGTTTTACATTTGTACCTCAAAGTAAGTTCGAAGCTACAGTCTGCAAATTACAACAGTTTCTTGAAAATGTTATTATTTTGTTTAAGGCTTGGTTATTGCCAACTACTGAGAATCTTCCAAACATTTGTTTCTTCTTAAAACTAATATTTATTACAGTTCTTTACCAAATACCTTTACCATGCTGGTGGGTGGAGCAACTACAATCAATTGGTCCAATCAGCTGGAGTAGAAGTGAGTCATTGAGCTTTATTTTACTGGCACTATACTGATATTATGTAGTCTCCCTGTTCAGTATTCTAAAATTTCAATTCCTTTTTACAAATGCGGCTGGTTGGTGTTGATATTTCTAATACTGTTTCTCTTTCTCAACAGGGAAATTAATTTCAAAGTTGCAAACTAAGAACAACAAATTACAATATGTATTAAAAATTGTCTCAATTTCAAACCACCAATGATCTGTTTGCTCCTACCTTGCGGGCACTCTTCCACATATACTTCATATAAGCGTAGGTGACATGTGGGTGGGCTGTGGGCAGCGGGTGATCAAGTTGCTTGGAGGGGTCGACGCCAAGAAGGAGCACCAGGGTCTTATGGGCCAGTGCCTGAAGGGATGAAGAGTGCAACAGAGGTCAAAGGGCAAAAGAATGGTTAGAAGGTTTAAAGTTAAAAGAAGCCAGAAGGCGAGAACAGCAGCTTTCCCCACCGCAATACACAGACTACCGACTACAGATTAGCTGATAAAGAAGGGCAAAAAAAAAGAGGGGGCCAAAAAACTTTTTAACCTCGCGATTCCACAAGGTATAATGTCTTAGTGGGATAATTTTTTCCAACTGCTAGTAATCACATCTCTTTTTTTTATGATATCATTGTTGGCGACTGTCACCCCTGTGTGTAAAAAAAAGAAAGCAAAGGAAAATCGCACCATTTAAATTGAGAAGATATGTGGGTTCAGGTTTCTAAACAGTGTGATTGAGAGTGCTGCTCTACTTTCATTAGTGCCAACTTAAAACAGGTTGAACTGAAGTTCAATTTCATGGCTGGAGTTCATGGCCACACTTAACTCTGTGAGAGCTCAACTTCCCTTTTCCGTTTGACAAGACTTATTTAATCAGCTCTGATTTATTCCTCCTGAATGCTATGGGCTGACAATTAATTATAGAATGAATGATCGGGGCCAGACATCAGAATTCGAAGACTCTTAGGACAATACATAATGTCATATTATACTGCACTGATGTTTCATTTTAAATGGTTTGTTGTGGAAATGTACTGTTTACTGTATTTGATTGTGAGCCAGGATCTCCTTTCTTAAATGCGATACAGTAAAACCTTTTTCACATTAATGACACTACAACAAAATCTGATGTTTTTAAAATCCTGCATAGGAGCTTCACAGCATGATCCAGGTTATTATTGTTTTTTAGTTTTGTTGCCTTCCACTGAATGTACTGACCAGGCGTCCACTCCTGCCACAGAGGCTGGCGTACTTCAGCCAAGTCCTCATGTCCTCGTGGGGGCTGATGACCAGCGATCGGACCATCAGGATCCTCTGCCAGTCCTCCACAATACGCTGACAACCCTGGAGAGAATAAGACACAAACAAAAACAAGGGACGATGAGTAAAACGCCTCATGCTTTTGTTCCTCCCTTCAAAGAAAGGCACCTATACTCGTTAACTTGAGACAAAGAACACACGTGTTACTACCAATGGTGTCTGTTGTTAACATGCCCACACGTGAGTGCAAGTTCATGTGTCACAAAACAGAAAAACTCACACACATGCACACACACACACACACAGAGGTCATTTTAAATAGGTTTGTAAAGTCCATTAGCAGAAATGCTCTATTAAATATTCTCTAAACCCCAACCTCACCCTCATGGTCATGATGTAACACAGTGCTGCAGCAGCAGGGAGCACAAACAACATTGGAGTAACTACAAAACAAAACTTGCAGGATAACATTGTCTTTAAAAATGTTATATGAATTTCAGATGTATGGTTATAAAATAATGAAATTATTTCATCAAAAAGTACAACTATCAACTACCTTCAAAGATAATTCAATCTATCTTTGTATTTTCATAGTCCTTTTTCAACCTCCTGTACTTCCTTAGATGGCAAAAGTATGTCCAAGCAAATCTTTTAGTAAGCTGTTGGAATCTGGGGCTGGAAAAAAAAAACACTACAGGTTCTGGAGTAGATTTAACATGACAGGATAAGAGGCTGTGTGCAGTACCAAATTATCCAGTTCACCCAACTTAATTTAAAGTAATAAACTATTTATCATGTGGTCTTCTTCTTCCCATATTCCCAGATACACACAATTCTCTTATTCTATTTAAGAACAACAATCAAGTTTCATATAAAATAGGCCATTTACAGTACAGCCTGACAAATACGGAATTTTGGGGGTCGATGCTGATAAAAGATATTGGGGAGCAAGAATAATCAGATAATGATTTATCGGCTGATGAATACATCATACATACATATATTTGCCGATGATTCCCTCAGTCATTATTAAACCCATATGACAAAGAAATGCAATTGAGGATTGATATTTACAAATACAACAAAATAAATACAACTTCAATTCTGGTGCATATCGGCAAAGATTAACACAGAGACCGACATGTCTGTGAAAGGCTCATAGAGGCTCTACTTTGCAGAGATCAAAGCATTGATACCACTCTTCTGCCGCAATACAAGTAAACTAAGCCTCGAAAGTAAATGTTGATTCTTAGTTGATGACTTACAAAACCCTGAGTCTGTACAAAGGCCGCAATGGAAGTTAGAACTGCTACTACAGAATATAAAGGATCATTAGGGCCATATCTGCAGGAGGTGGTGCTGTATATTACCATCATAATGGTAATAAAAAGGTAACTCACAGAGTAAGACTTCACTGAAAACAGCTACATATATACGAGCTGTCAGAAAGAGCGCTGAGCTTCCCAGAATGTCTTGGACACTTGACAAGGATATGGAAGCAGATGAAGAGAGCCAAGAGGTAACATATAACCTGCATTGCTGTACGAAGGCAACACCCATGGAACTGTCTCACACGAACTTGGGACATAGCCACCCGATGCCTGTGGAGGCGTGAGAGATGACACAGACAAGACTGTCGCAGGGTCAACAGGGCAGCTGGACGTCATGGCATTCTCAACAGATCTGTCAGCTGGACTAACAGGTCTAACTTGACACTCTCAGCAACACCACCAGTCCAAAAATACAAAATAGGCTGTCAGGGGGCAAGGCAGCACTAACACAAGGGCACTATAAATGGCAGCATGACTGGGTCCTTAGGAAACCCTTAGGAAGCCACCCTAGGAAAACCCTAGGAGGTGCCTTAAAGCACTGACAGACTGTTCTACTGTCACATGGGGCTGAGGGTTGGTTAATAAATGTCCAATAAAAAGTAATTTGTCCAATAAAGGTACACAGAAACATATGACTTTTTACCCCAAAGAGTTAAAATGTCACATGATCTGCATCTAGAGGAAATAAGAAAACACAACAGGGTCTCAAAGTATCAAACTGCTACCTAGGGCTAAGTTGGTTGGTTGTGACATGAAAAAAAGTGTATGATCTCACTCATTCCAGACATGAACAAAAATCAATGGGGAGTGGTATTTTAATGCACACATCTAACCCCTTTGATGAAAAAGAGAGTGTTCGAGGAAGAAAGAGTAAAGGAGAGGAACCGCGACTCCCCGACAGATGTGTGAGGTCAGCCTCAAATGAATCACTAGAGAGGACGAACCTGTCAAATACTGCAGCCCCAGCTTTGGTGCTGCCATTATGGGCCCAGACTGTTTGCTCTGAAAGACCCCTCTTGATCCCAAATACCCCCTCGAACCAACCTCTGTTTTATGAATGGAAAAAGTCAAGATGATCAAGAGTATCCTCATTTTACTGCACAGGTGTGTGCATGTGCGTGTGTATGTTTTCCATTAAATTGGTCTATCTAATTTCGTAGAAACCTTTGAAATGTCACAGGAAATTTAGCGGGAGATAAGTGCGTGTTGACAGCTAGGTAAAACCAATCAACACAAATACAAGAGTTTCAAAGAGAACAGAGGTTTTTGTCTTTAACATGGTCTTGGTGCTGACTAATAACAAACTTTGAAAACAAAAGAGAATTCTCTAGTCTCTTTGTTTGGTTTTATGGAAAGAACGATGATATTTGTCTTCTGTTTTGTTATGCAGAGTCAATGCCAACATTAGGTTTGATGGAGCATTTCAGGATGACAGATATTGTTGAGCAGTGGGTATGGTGAAGGATGATTATTACATTTTGGTGATGAGGATTTTCCTTGATGTCAGTAAAATGTGAGCAGGAGATGAGGAATGCCCACAGCGAATGAGAGTAAGTAGCATTATACATGCTGCATTAAATTGAGCACTAATAGTTTATCTGCCGGACTTAAAACTTTTCCTTCAAAGTGCATGTACAAGGCTGAGTCATTTCAAATAATCACATTTTGATTCAGCTGTAAAAGAGCCAACATGGAAAAGATGAACTTTAACAGTATTATCTTAGATCGGATGGCATTTGTCTCATGTTCAAAAGACTTGGCGAGCGGCATATATTTCCAAAACACATGTGGATTTGTGGTTGTTCCACACGTCCTCATGTCCTCATTTAACAGCATGTACAACTCTGTAATTCTCAATTAATAAAGATAATAGTAGTAATCATAATCAGTCTTGGGACACACAGGGTCTGGACGGGTTTGCACAGTGGGTTGCACTAAAATGAGTCAAGTTTTTCCCTGAGTATTCTTACAAAGGTCATTTCAAGCTGGCAAAGGCAACTTTGATCAGAAGTGATCGTGGTGTGTAGCTGTGTTTGGAAAGGTCAGTTGTAATAACCCATTGCACCCTGGGTAAACAGGGTAACAAGTCTATTTACTGTATGTGCTAACCATCCCTTTCAACCATGACTTCCAGTTAATGAGCAAAACTATCAGCACACAGGCACAAGTGCTGACAGCAACTGCATTTCAAATGCAATCTGACTTCACTTTTTCAACATGTCACTCTGTTTTATCACTGTAATCAGATCCAATCCCGTTGCATGACATCATGAGCTTCAACACAAGTTTACACTGACCTCCTATGCCACTGCTGTTGTCAATATACACAACTTCTACGACTACAATAATAAACACTTAGATTCAAATGTGAAAGGTTGTTAACATGCGGCTGCCTCCTGGATTCAGTATTCAGCTCTTCACAACATAAGACCACCTCCACTACTGTGAAAGAAAATGCTGATAGAGAGTTACAGTGATAAAGCACATAGTGCACAAACAAGTGCCAATAACATTGGATTCGCCAAACAAGTATTTTTCCTGCTTAATTTTTCTTTGTTGATGTAACTACAATTCTAAGATTGCTACTGAACTTCAAATAGCATAGTTTGGAAAGATTGTTTTTTATTTATTTATTTATTAGCATCACCATTAGCTGTGCCCTGAAGCTCAGCATATCTCCCTGGGGTCCACCTCAAAAACATACATTAAAACTGTAACAAATTTGAAACCATAATATGTTCCCCATGTGGCTGCGGGGACTACCGATGTTCACTTGATGTTTTTTCTAAGCACCCTCAGCACAACATGACACTACATTTCAAATATCCATTGAAATTACTCACAATTTTAGAAATAACCACAAAGAAGTGGACATAGAGACCTACTCGATGGAGAAGCCCCACTGAGGTATTCACATATGTCTTTGACTGTACAGATGGTGTATGGCTTGAAATGTTTCCCATTAGTAACAGTAGCCTTTCCAACATCTGCTTTACATTGCATCTGTAGTTGCACACGTGATTGAGTGTGAGTGTGTGTGTGTGTGTGTGTGTGTGTGTGTCCATATATCACGTGCTGTGGTTACCTGAAGCCTCTCCCACCATGTTTCCCTGATGATGTCCCTCCTCTCTGGCACCAGCTTGTACTGGATCACCTCCTCGAGCTCTGACAGCATCTGGCAAGATACCATGGCCTAGAAAACAAACACACATATGCACACACTCATTCTTATCCAGGCGTTCATTGTTAAATTAGAGTTTAAATTGCCCTGATAGAGAAAAAGTCCTGTCTGCTCAATATGAAAAGCATCATAGCAGCTTGAAAATTCATCAGAATGGATCCAGCAAGCAACTGGACGTTCCTGTGAGGTCAGTCATCTCCATTTGATGGCCTGGTTTACACCTGACATTTGGAACTACATCCAAAGTGTAGATGGCTGCTGATGTGTCTGCTGTCAGTCTTCATGGTGAACAAAGACAGCATGTGCATCAAAATCAACCAGGATAACAAAAAAAATTGGGATAAGGTTACTGTAACTGTATGACAGGAACACTGCTGTTTTCATATCCGATTTGAAATGTTGTTTGGATTATTCAATGTAAACAGATAATACTATGGAATACAAAGTGTTAATATTTATGATTTTGACTTCTATAGCATGTAGAGCAGAGACTATCAATTTCTATAAATTATCGCTTTGTTGTTGTGACATACTCCGTTCGCACATGACCGCTATGACAAATAGAAAGTAGACTGAAGCCAGGGGTTGAATATCTTCTCTTACCCCGTAGGCTCGACTGTAGCTCTCTCCAGCCATGGCCGTCAGCTCCGCATCCAGGAGGTCTCTTGCTTTGTCAATACACTACAAACAAAAACACACAATGGATCCTTAGGTTTACAATTATACATTAATAAAACAATGACAATGTAAGAAAAAAAAAATCATTCAAATACTGTAAATTAGCCCTCACATGTTTTCTTTAGTGCTTTCACCCAGGAGGTTATGGGTTCACCCATGTCCATTTGTTTGTTTACGCAAAAGCCATGAAACTTGATGGAAGAATGCAGTATGGATCAGGAAAGAAGGTACTGAACTTTGGTGCGGATCCGGATCAGCAAATCTCTTTCTTTAACATTGTGAGATGTTGTGTTTTTCTTAACACTTTCTTTGATTTCTCAGAAAATTAAGGATTTGACTTAGTTGCCTCCTTAAGAGGCTGCAACTCATTAGTGAAGCTGAAAAAATAATGTAATGATGGCATGACTCCAGATTGCCATGACACAATGTCACACTTGCTTGAGGACCAGCCAGGATTGGACGAGACCCAGGGAACTAAAACACTCTGTACAAACGAACAAAAGACTCAGACTGTTTTTACTTATGTGCTACCAACAGTGAAATCCAGCTTGGGTATCAAACGCCTTGATGCCAAGTGTTTTATGAGCAGAAGTAGATGAACTGTTAAGAGTGACAGTATGAAAGTGATATAATCATGGTTGTGGATGTCATTCACATCCATGATCCAAGAACCTTGCACATTCAGGAGGGCAGAGGGACTGGAGAGTGAAGAAGAAGAATTCAGAATGGGGACTGTTAGTCATGGTTCCCATCATGACCATGATGTACTGAAACATTTTTATGACTTTCAACTGAACACCAAAGATTTTTTTTACTACCTTCCTGTTATTTTGGGTGTATTACTGTATATTACTGAGTCATTTCTAAAAAATTCCAGGTCCCTGACTTTTCCTACCAGAACAACACTTCTCCCAAGTCAAGGACACTGCATTCAAATGTTCCATCACAAGTGAGAATCCTGACGGGTGGAAAAACAGAAAGACCTGATCCAGTGCAGCAGAGGAGACAAACGGGGACACGAGTACAGCCAATGTTTTTAGGGAGCTGTTATTTGTGGGAGAGTAAAATGAGGGAGAATGACTGAGAAGGCCAGGACACAGCTGTTTCAGACCCACTCCCACCAATTATTTTTTTTCGTGGGGAGGGAAAGGAGTGATGGCGTGCCAAAACACCTTTTCAGGCATGCACAACAAGAGGAGGGGTTGTGGGAGGGTGGTTAGGACAAGGTGACAATGAGGCTACGTCTTTACAGCCTCCACTCAGTTATGGACCTGTTTACTCCTGAGTTACTGGTGCTGGGGCCTCATTGGAAATGTTGCAGTCCAGACGACTCCTGATAAATGCAGTGTCTGGCTCCTAGCAGCACAAAACAAACCATGACCCAATCTCCAATCCTCTTACATAAAGGTTGCACTTGTGTTCTTACATAGGGTTTAAGTCCAGTAATATCGTTCTACATTATAGTGTGATTTGACGGCCTCTTTGTGAAATGCTGGGCCAAATCAACCACTCAACTCGAAACAAAGCCCAAACATGACTGTGAAGTCAAAGGAAGGGCTCTAAGACAATTAACAAATCAAACGCACTCTGGTGGACTGTATACATCATGAATCTTGGCACGGCAGACTGCTTTCGTAGCAGGGAGCACGACTGCTGTGTCTACACATCATCGCTGCAACCAAACACTGAGATTTACAAAGTAAAGAAACCTGACCCTCACACAGATGCACACCAACACTCCTGGAGCAAACCTCTGGCTGTTTGGGGCTATGGAGGCTGGAAACTACCCTATGGAATCAAAAGTTTTGAGTTCGAGGATTACCCACCCCATCCGGAAGACTTGACTGAGCTCATGTTGACATTTAAGCTTTCACCCTCCCTCCATCTGCTTTTCATTCCGCTTCATTCATTGTGAGTGGCCTCATTGTCAGCAAGAGTCAAAAGTCTGCTTTCCCTATTCAGCTGATGCAGAGTGCTACAGGCCACACCTGGAGTCAATCTGCAAATGAGAGAGGGGCGGGAGGCTGTTGAGGAGACGAGGGGGCACAGAGAGCGAGTCTTTGGGGCTTTGTGGTGAAAAAGCCGCTAGTAAGATGAGTCCAGGGGAAATTGGAGGAGCAGGTGTTTACTGGTGTTGGTGCTGCAGCTTGGGTTTGTTAGACGTGCAGGCATCCAACTTGAACAAATCCATTTCCAGGGAGCATGAGCTCATGTATGATCCCCACCTTCCTCAAATGAGGAAAACACCACCCTGACCTCTACCAGACTTTGTTGACAGGCAGACAGGAGGGGAACAGGCCCCTTTATTTGTTTGAGACTGAACGCTCTGACGATTTACAATTTCAAGAGTTACATAACATTTCCACACTGAAGAACTGCGACATTGTAAAAGAATAAAAAAACTGCTCCATTTTATTTCTTTTAATGAAAATTCTGCGCTGATGGGGGAATTCAATCCTGACTGGAATAGTCGTAAAGTAATTTTTATGTGTCTTTGCAGCGTTAGTTTCCAATGATTTTAGCTTTTCAAACCTCGCTATGAAGATGAATTAGAATTCCAGAAGCCACGGGGCAAAGTCCTATGAGGCATGTCTTTATGTGATATCGTCTAAAAAACATACGAGGCCTTTAATGTACATTGAACAGGAAATATGCTCCATTGGGTGTATTTGTGAGTGATGATGTAACCCACCTGCTGGGCCAATGAGAAGAGGTCCTGATGCAAGGCGAGCACTGCCCTGTAGAAAGCGCCATCGTGTGTGTCTCTTGGGATCATGCATGTGTACTCCTCCATGCTGTCCCAGTGCCCTGGAGAAACATCAGTCAGATAAAGGCTTAGGAAGAACGCTTGTGATAATGAGGGTAATATTTAAATATGGATGTCTTATAACCTCACTACAGAAGACTGGAGCAGATAGAAGTTTAGCAGCCTGTAAGTGCTGCTGTGAACCACATTCCACCTCCTCTTGCCATTACATAAATGATTAAAATCGCTTCACTTCCCAAGAACGACAACAAAAGATGTTTTAAATCCTTGGATTTAAAGGTCGGCTGTATCGTCTCAGGTCTCGCAATTGAGTTTGGAAAGTCGAAGCCTCAGTAGTCAGACCAGAATCCTCAGGGGTTGCTTCTGCAGTGTGGTCCCTGCTTTTCTCCACCATTGCACGTTATGATATGTCAATGTTATGACTGGAAACCAATCCCATCTAGTTATGTGAGGGAGACTTGGCAGGAGATGTTACTGTTTTCATTGCTGCCTGGTTTGCTTGCACTGTTGTATTGAGTCACACAGAGGACCCTAAATGTTCATGAACAAACCTTTTCATAAGACTTCCCTGACTGTGACTTTTTTGTCCATTGTTTCATATCATATATATCATATTACTTTTAACATATTTGTGTAATTACTGTTAACTGATATTTCATATGTGATATAGGGTACTTCAGTGGTTACCTAGACCCCAGGCGGCAGCAGCAGCCATACGAGCCATCTTGGCCTGGGTTTCCTCGCTCACCAGTGTCCACTCCTCACAGCACTGCTGGTGTAACTGGCCCCTGGAAAACATTAACCATACAGTTCATAATAAAGGCAAATCCCGATTTGGTCCCAGTTATGACTTCATCTAATTTGGAACTGATCTGGGCTATGATCAGGTAACAAAGTGCAGAGTATCATAGTTTATACTACCTGCAGAATGGCAAAATGGACAGCTAACAAGCTATTTGACCATAATGCATAAAGGGATTGACTTATACTCTTTCATTGTGTAATGCCATCTGAAATTATCTGCATATCAAACAGTGGATTAGAGCTGTGCAAAAACCTAACCCCAATCTGCAAGTCTTTGGAATGTGGAAGGAACCCAGAGTACCTGAAGAAAACCCACAGACACGGGGAGAACACACTGACACCACCAGGCTGATATATTACAGATAAATAAATAAATTGAAGAATATTCGGTATAACATTGTGAAGTTGGACAAAAGGTAAAGAGGAGTGAAATGCTCATTCCTGGTTGATTAATAAAGCAATGGCAATTAGAACTGTACTTAAGTAGTAGTAACAAAACTGAGTAAACTACAGTTTCCCAACTTGTTGAGAGTAGGGGCAGGAGGAAGAACTCCAGCTTCCTTCGCATTTTTCAGGAGAAAGTAGTCTGGCTTCCTCCCAATGAATGAATGAATGGATGGATGGAAAATATCAGCAATTTTTCACACAGCTCTTACCATGCGATTGCAGATCATTTCAGATGGCATTACACACTGAAAGAGCATTGAATTTTGTAATAATTATTAAGTGATAGTAAAAAAAACGTCTTTTCTACGAGAATATAAGTTTCCTTGTTTTTACATGCGTGTGCTAGTAAGTTGTGAGTCATGGTGACCAGAAGGTGGCAGTAATGTACATAAAAGCTGTTTAGCAACTGCGATCCGCGTTACTTCCAGTTGCCTATAAATTATGTGTGTTGTCTCTATGAGACTGGTTGCTACTGTACGAACAGGAGAAACATGCAAAGCCAAAAAATGCTAGAGCCATCAAAAAGATCTGTGAGGAATGTGAAGCTCCTTCAAAAAAGTAAAAGAAGATGAGCTGCATTGCAGACTCTGCCAGGTAAAGCTATCAGAACTCTGCCACGACTATGCAGTCAGTTGAGAGCTATTCCTCTTTCAGTCTGTGTGTGTGTATGTGTCGTTGCTTGATTTTCCCATCCCGGGGCTAAAGTGATGTAATAATGTACCAGACTTTATTCTAAACAGATACAAAGGCTCTCCTGACGTCCACAAGTCCTAATTATACAATATACAAGCCAAGACAGTACATTTACTGTCCCTGCACTAAACAACAATTGAAGAAATCATTGACCAGAACAGCAAAGCCCTCTTGGCCCAGGATGAGAAGGAAACTGACTGGAGATATAGTATTTTTTCTTTTTTTACTAATTACATCTGCCCCATTATTTATTTCTTTGTTTCTTCTTAAAGATGAACATATTAAATCAGTGTACCGTTCCACAAACGGCCTCATAATATCAAGTATCCCAGCAAACAGATGTTCCTGTTGGGGTCACGTGTATCTAACCATGACTAAATTCTCATTAAGGAAAATCAGTGCTGTATTGTCCAGGACCACAAAGCCCACCGCATGTGTTTTACAGAACGTTGGAGCGAACTTAGAGAGACAGAGAGAGAGAGACAGAGAGGGAGGGATAGACGGAGAGAAAGTGAGAGGCAGGTTTGGATGGAGTGAAGTCGTTCTCCAGCTGCCTGGCTATCATACAACACAAAAGCAACAAGTACAAAAAGCTCCGGTACACTAGGCGTCCAGGTGTCCACAGCAGACAAACAGTGTGGAAAGAGTGGTAGGATGAATTTGAGTTATTTTATGACTCAGCACACCGTATTTCACAGCTTTGGAAGGTTCTAAAATAAATTCTGTGAGCTTGAAAGAGACATTTATTTAGCATAACATGTTTTTAGAGGCTCTACACTGGACAGCATCGAGCCATTCACACAGGTGGAATACCAATTGTGCTTGATTGACATCTCCATCCCACCCGTTGTGTTTTCTTGTACTAGTTCAAAAGGGACCATGTGTCCATGTGTGGGTGAAAGTGGCTGAAGGTGTTATAGTCGGTTTCCATCGCAGATGTCAGAATTTGTCACAGCAGGACAAGCACCGGTGAAAATGTTTTCCTTAATGACGGCTGGAATCCATTATGTTCGCAAGAGCGTGCTCAATATCAGGACCCGAGAACGAGCAATGACAACATGTCTCTTTGCTATTTTTCTGTATATGGAGTTGACAGGATCCGAGAGCCGCTAATAGTTGGGGCGCAAACTGAATTGGCAACAAGTCGCCCATTCAATTCCCAACTCGGTGGATCATTTGCTGCAAGTCATTTCCCTGTTCTTTAAATCACATTTCCTCAATTTGTCAAATAAAGGATAAAAAAGTATACTGCTTTTGGTACATGGACATCACAAAAACACCCACTATCAACAAATCAACTGAACAGAAGCCAGACAATTTGAAACACTTGTGTGGCTGTGCAGGGAAATCAATCTAACATACTAACATCATGCTATAGGAACACAGCTCATGCTGAATAGCAGGAGTTGACATCCTGGTATTTTGCAGTGAAATCTTGTCAAAATCTACTTGAGGATATACAACCTGAAGGGCCTTCCCAATTTTTAGCATCTGTGTGTTTACATCATAGACTGTGTATAAAGATGGACGACACATCTATACTTCATCCCACTGTCCAGAAATGAATCCAAAGTATCCCTGAAAAATGTATCTGATGTGTATTTTGACTTTTTGGTTTGGTCCATCTCCCATCCACTAAGAAGGAGGAGGCAGAGGTTACGACCTATACTACAACCAAACACCTGGGGGCATTCTAGATGCTTTGGCTTCACTTTTGGGTTGAAGTCATGCCGTCTGAATAAATCTAAATCAAGTGTTGAGATTTTTTTTTTGTAAATGATGATGGACAACAAAACTCTTTTCAGGGTGTTGCACATTTTTTGAGGATTTAGTTTAACCGTCATAAACATTCATTGTATTTGAATAATCTCTCAGCAGTTTTGGATTAGCACAGGGAGGATACAATACCTAAATGTAACAGGGAACAATGTGCTCTGACTCAAGTCAGCTGTACTGAATCAGTCTTACTCATCCACTCACACAAACATAAACACAAACCCTCTCTAGATGAATAGCTTTCTTGTGAAACGATTGAATCACTTTCTTGTGAAATGAATCAATCACTTTTTTGAGAAATGAATCATACTTTAAACAACAATGGTACTTGGATAGTCAGGTTACATAAGTAAACCAACATCTGCTTAGCGTCATCGTTCTTTGACGTTTCACATATTTAGAAAATACTTCGGACATCTTGTGACTTTCTTTCCCCTTAAAAATTCTCTTTGAAGGTGAGCGGTCGTCATGGAGATGAGCCCCGGCCGTGGGGCTGTGAGGTTTCATTAAAGTGGCGCACCTCTTACTGCTGTTGGATGCCTGCTCATGCATTTCCTGGTAAAATTACATCATTCAAGTGAAAGAAACTGTTTTCTCTCCTTTTGCTCAGTCATCAAAGGGCTAATGACAGGAATCGTTAGGAAAAGGCTGCCAATGCACTATGAGCAAAAAAAAAGAGGGAATCAAGAGCTCACAGCAAGTCGACAGCCCACGGATGCTGTCTCTATCCATTAGAGCCCACGAACTGAATAACTAAAATGTGCTCTTTCTTTTATCACTTCAGTGAATCATATTTATATCAATGTGCCCAGAGCAGTTTGTGTTTGAAAAAAAGAAACGCCAGGTCAGCATACTTTTGAAACATATGAATCTGGGACCTGGCGGGGAATCACTGATTTGAACAAGTTGTTGTAGTCTTGAAATAACAGCAGATATTACTAAAGACCTACCATTCTCCCAGGGCCTCTAAGCAGCGCATCCTGCCCAGGATGAGCTCTGGATCCTCTTTGTTCATGTCGATCTTCTTGTCATATGCCACCAGGGCATCTTCCCACTCGTGCAGCTTCTCATACCAGGTGGCTTGGATTTCCTGGTGGAAAAACAGACAATAAAAAGTAAGAAACTGGGCCAATTTAACTAATAAAATCCACACGATTAACACTGATCTTTTGTCTGTGCTTCATCACCAGGCCAACACGTTTTATTCTTTTGTTCATTTGAGAATTTAATGAATAGTTTTTAGTGCGAGCAAAGAGCTTTGGAACTACACTCCTTGTCCAATTACAAACAGCTTTCAAAGCTAACTTTGATCATAATTATTGTATATATATATATATATATATATATATATATATATATATATATATATATATATATATATATATATATATATATTAAACACATACATACATACAAACACATACTGTATATATGTTCACTTCTCACATTGCGCCAACCTTTTCCTCTCACAGTAAAGCTTTCCAAATTGTTACCTCATAAACAAAGTTCCTGGATTGGGCAGTGAAACTGTTTTTACTGAGTCTTTTCACTTTTACCATGCCGTTACGGAGAAACATAAATACAGTTCACAAACCCAAAAGGAAAGACCTTTACCATGGGCGTCCTAATGGCTGGGAAATACTTTTGTCTGGCTAAAATGAACCCCTTCATTAAATCAAGTGAATGCTTTCTATTCTATGTTTTGTCACTGCATCTTCCCACCACTGACCGCATTCATGTCATCACACAGCACAGCCCCTAAATTCACATTTGAGGATTTCTAATGAATTGTTGATTTTTCTAACCACAAATTGCCACGAACTTTACCTTTTCACACCACACAGCATTTAGTTATATTTAGTTAATCACTGCATACAATTTTTCCTTTCTTTCCTAAATGGCTGTTTTATGCAGTCTTCAATTATTTTAGAATACAATAAACATGTATTACATATTGCCAAATAACATCAATAATTTCCCACGAGGAAAGTAAAATCACATGAATAGATGAATCAGATTAGACAACACTCATTCATACAGCCAGGCAGGTCCGAGTCCCTATGGATGCAGGGGATTAGTACACAGTGCCAAGTTTGAGCAGATGCAGTCTTTCCATTTGTAGGATAGAAAATAGCTCTATAGAGCCGATGTGCAAAACCGGGTAGAGTGGATGTCTCCAAGGCAAAGGAATGTGTTCCAGCTGCTCAAATGCCCTTTTAATTTTGACCTAATAAATTACACGTGTCAAATAAATTCTAAGTAAGTACTAACTATTTTACAAGTTTTTGATAATTATTGATGACAATAGAATTCTTTGGAATGCTTGTCAGGTAAATCCATACATGACACAAACAAAACCCTCATTGATGCAGTTTTAATAAAAGGCAGTGAGACAAAATCTGCGTTCCTCTTGTACAACAAATGTGGAAAATTTGTGTGAATGTGTCCAGTACATGTCTTTAGTTAAATGACATATTATTTAATACCTGGAACAAGTTCATAAACAGAGAACATGAAATACCGAAGAGTTTTCATAAAGGACGAGGAGTCCTCTACATGACTGAAAGATTCCAGAGGTGAAATAAAAAAGAATATTAAAGACCTAACTGTCAATATAAATATTATTAATACAGCATAATTTAAGAATTGGGTTAAACTATTGCAATACTGACATTCAGGAGTGATGTTCTGTGGCTTCCTATTTGGCCCATCTACAGTCACATAGACAATAACAGTAAATCAAGCTCTTTAGGGAATGAACAAACCGCTTGCCATTAAAAAATAATTACTGTTTTTACTTTTTGGTATGAAGCAGTGAAGCCTTTTCACAAAGTAGTCCAGAGTTATATTTTGTGAAAAAAACAGCGAGAAATAAAAAGGTGTAAGAAAATCCAGATATCATGTCAATGGGATGAAAAAGTCCATAATTCTGCTCCATGTCCTTGACTACTAAACAACATAGCAGATGTGTTTTCCACATGCAGCACATTCAGAACAGGGTGTTCTGGGGTATGAGTCTCAAATGACCCTTTTCTCCATGTTATATTGTGTGTATGGAGGAAAGGATACCCTGGGAAGAAGTGAATGTAGACAAGAGGCCACACATAAAACAAAAGTTTAGGTTTGTGTGCAGCCATGCTGTGGGTACTAATAGCAGAAAATAATACAAACAAGTGAGTCCTGTATGAAAATCAACGAGTTTAGGGACAAATGTAAAGCTACGCCAATGTGGTTTATACTCTGTCTAGGCTGGACTTTATAACTCTATAAAGTTAGAAATCCAACAATTATTTTCTACTGTGTCTTGTAGAAATGTTACAGTTACCTGATTGAATGTATTTAACTGGGCAATGAAACATGTTGCCAAAAGATATTGGACTGAGCTGTAACAAGGGTTTAGCCAGTTTGAAAAAAAACTGTAAGGGACGCTGACAGAGTTTTTGGTCCCAGTGTCAAGTCTGAATACAACATAAGATAAGATATCCTGTTTTGATTGGAGGAAAAAGAGACCCAAGGAAAGAAAGTAAGTGCTCACCAGCTCCCCAAAATGTTTCATGGCGTACTCCAGCACCCCAGATGCGGCTTCAGGCTGCTGCAGTTTGTTGTTGATGCTGCAAGACAGGACAAAAACAAAGACGAGCAAAATTAGGGAAAAAAACAGAAAAACTAGGAAAAAACATTTGAGGAGATCAACATGTGGACAGCATGTGGATGCAGGTACTATTGTCATTGAGACTGGCAAATGGCAAAGAGAAACAATCTCTCCATATATTAAGCATATGACTAGAATGCTTGACTCGTGTACTTGCTGAAAATCCTACAAATCACTGTAGTAACAAAATACTATGGTAATGTTGCACATCCTCTGTGTAAATGATTATACACAGGAGATTCATCTGAGTCTCTGTTGATAGTATGTCTCATGTCTGACCTTTTTCTGGGAAGGAACTTTGAATGTATTGAGATACCGTCTCCTCAGAAAATTTAATTGCACCCCTTATTACACTTTATTTTATTTAGTAGATTAAATTCATAATTTTATTTTAAAACTGGTGACTCTCCCCTATACTCAATTAAATTTTGCCACAGGTCAACTCAAGCCAAATTCCATACACTTCCTGAGGATAATTAAAGCAACGGGATGCACAAGACCACAGTTTGGAGTGCAGCAGCCAACTGTCTTTGAGTTTTTGATTCTTAATGAATTTTGAAAAAGACATTTTTACTTTGTCAGTAGAGGTTACTAAATATAGACTGATCTGCAATTTTTTTTCTATAGCTAAATCTATAGCACATTTCAGTGCAAAAACGTGAGGGAATCTGAATACTTGAACGCTATTGTAGCCAAAGCCATAATTAATTAAAAAAAAAAATTTTCCTCCCCTTTCTTTCCTCTCCTCTTTGTATCCCATCCCCTTTGTGTGCTCCAATAAAGCTGCCTTCAGGGGGGGCTGAGAGAACGCAATTGGCCGAGTCACTTGCTCCGGACATTCTCCTTTGCTGCCAGCCCCTAAGTTAAAACTCTAGAGAATGTCTGAGGGAGCCCATGTGAGAACACAGCTGGAAAATAACCTTGAGTGGGCATATTAATGACGTTTCTAACAAAAATAAAACAGATACCTCAGGATGAAAAAAAAAGAGGCGTATACATTATGTCCCACCTCCTGCAAGCTCCACTCAGACGCCAACCCAAACCTGAACGCTCCGAAGATTGTCCTATAGTTGTTAACGCATCTGACCTGGAGAATCTGCCGCGTTATTAATATGTGAAAGGTAAAGTCCTGACCCAATTGTCTGGATGTTTTCCAGAGTTCATGTCTGGAAACAACTGAAGAGTCCTACCCGTCTTTGTGAAGGCACCAATGAACCAATAGAAATCAGTAGCATAGAGAAAAGGTTGTGATCTCTCACCAGTTTCTCAACCACAAACACTATAATGATGCAGAATCAAGCCAGTGGAAACACTGACACTGAATCACGGGGTTCTCTGCTATTAGGTGAGAAGTGTGTCCCTGTGCCATTGTGTTTCTCCATTAAAACTCATTTACCCATCATTCTGAGGTACTCTTACCATTGCCAGTCAACTAAGAAACCTGCCTCAATAAGGAGTAACATAAATGTTTCCTCTTTCAGCAAATGTGTTTATTGGGAAAAGTAAATGCACCTAATGACATCTGTCGCACTCGTTTGACAAATGACGTGTTATCTGTCATGACATCACAAATCCCGTTTTGTGCACCTTCCACTCACCCGCACCGTCACCACATCTGGAAGCACTAATGAAAGCCACAAGTCTATTATATTTCCTCAACTGCAAAATCCTGTGAGCAGCCATGGCTATTCCATCTGTTAAACGTAGCGTTTGAAGAGTTCCCTTATGCAGTGGATTTCCTGAGGACAGCAGACATGAGCTGATGAAGAATACTTGAGCAAAGAATATATGTCAGGAACTTGGTCTGACAGAGGGTAAAGGCCAGGAACCGTGATGAAATGGCACAGCAAGGGGTCGTGGCAAAGCTCAGGGAACCACTGGTGCAGACCTTCATGATGACAGGTAAAATAACACAAATAAAACAGGAGCTGTCTACATAGTTGGGAATAGAAGACAAGTAAGTTTTAAAAAGCTCTGCCAGACGTTTTGACTCAATGCTTTGAGTTGCTAACTGTGTGTCAATCTAAATACAAAATCCACTGAGCACTATGTAGCAAGATGTGTATGTGCTGTTCCACATTTCTGCAGTGTAGGGACTTCAGGAATGATTTTCTGCAACTCACGATGCAGAAAAACATTCCACCCTTTTCTTTCCTGATACCAACTCTGTCATGATGCAATAACCAATTTGTGGTTTAAGCAGAAATATGTAAACAACTGATGATAATTTTAAACAAAATTACACAAAAGCAACCCATAAACAGGAGCCTTTTTAAAATTGTTACTAATGTGTAATATGGATGACCAAAAACGTCTGATAGCTTTGCCAGGTAGCTAAAGAATTTGAATGTCACAATAGTGAAGCCCCATAGCCTTAAAAGAATTATAAATTAATTTAAAATGTAATTCCTGTTGGTGCATGCCATAAAGAATATGTTACTAAATTAGAGGTAATATCAATACAGGTTCCGTTGGCCTTTTCAAACAAAGACTGTCCTATATTCACTGTAAGTCCATTATGTTTTATGCCACCACCCCAATAGTCCTGTGCTGAAGTGCACTAAAAATGAAACCTTAAACCATCCATCCATCAAAGATCCAACACAAACTAAAACAAACAGCAGTCATGCAGGGACTATATTGTCCTTTCATACATTCCAGCAATTAAAGTAATTTCTCAAAAGATGCTGTTGTAAACAGCTGATGCATAGCGTGCAACTTAAAGACCTGAAGTTAATCCAGCTACACGCAGTGTGATTGCTTAACATGAGGAATTGAGCTCATTTTTGTAAATGAGCATTTGTCTCTGACTCTCATGGGGCTTGACAGAGTGCCATGCACTGTTTCAGCAACAAATTCAATAATTACCCCACAGAATTCAATAAATACAACTAGCATCATCGATTCTAAATAACATTGACAGTATTGCACTGGTATGTTTTGTGTACTTGGTCTTCTAAATCGGACTCTCAAATGATACTGCTTGTCAAATCATCACATTTCTAGCAGCACACAGGCCTCCATGTCTCACCACACACAAGCTGACGAGGTGCACCAAGGCTGCCCAGATGTGGTTTCATCTGAGGAGACAAATCAGAATAAGGGCTTTCTCTCTTCTGGACCCTGGAGAATTCATTGTCCCTCGGCTGAAGCCATCTGGCTGCAAGCTCCGAGCACATGCAGTCTAAACACATCCAGATGAAGAGCCTCACATAATGTCCTTCTCAACCAAAAACTTCATCAAACTATTAGCAATCAGAAAACTTCTTGAGACCACGGCCGAGCCTCTCTCGTGCAGCTCCACAAGTATCACTTCCTGAGTGGATCTTTTCTAGGATTTGTTCGCGTGACTCATGGAGAAGTCAGTGAAGAGCGCCTGGGCTTAACTTTAATCAACTGTAAAACTGTGATGGTTTATTATATTTTACCATGACATTTTGACAATGAGTGGTATGTCCTGACTCAGATATATTTTAAGGTTTCATTTAAAACCATGAATGAAGTCAACATGTTCGTGGTTCTTTCCCACAGAAGTTCACGGGAGATCCTTGATGTCACTCTTTGTTCAGAATGAACAGTTTCCTCTTTCAGCGTTCTTAAAGACTGGGACTTTTTAATTGCTCCTCCTATTGCAAAAGCAGAGCAGTGCACCATTGCAGTTCAAATGAGAAGAGAAAAATCTCAATCTATGAGGCTTTTAACTTTTAAAATGTTGACAGTGACAACATGTGTTTCTGGCATAATTTCATCAGAAGTGAATGTTTCAGCTGGGGCCTTGCTTCAGACAGGGGGAAACGTATCACTTTCCACTATGTCTCAAGAGTGTAATACAAATGATTTATCACATCGAAAACTTTGAACCAGCCTTTTCTGATTAATCTAATACAGTAAAGCATGATTACCTTGGGTCAGAAAGCACTGAGAGGGAGAGGAATTATATAATTTCTTTTCAGATGCTAAACACGACCACAGATGAAAAGTTAAAAACCTAGGGTAGAAAGAAAATCCCATCTGCTCTGATCGAATAACACTCAATCCCCAAAACTAAAGTGGCTTGGGTTTTTCATTGAGAGGAGAGAGAGCATGATCCCTGAGGAAATTGTACATATTTCCCCCACAGAGCTGGTACGCTGCATGTGAAGCTCAAAGAGGGAAAAAAAAAATAAAAAAATCAGACCCCCCTAATCTAATCTAATTAAGAAGATATCCACTTGATCCATGCTGATTTTTTGGGCCGTCTGCTTGCCAAGTGCTGACTCCATTCTCAAATGTTGAATATAATAATTCTAAATGGAAATGGCTGTCTAAACTCAGGGACGGAATGTCTCAATGTCTAATGAATTGATTAACTTTTTTTTCTTTAGACCTTTAAATTTGTTAAGGTATACTGACATATACAGTGGGGTTCAAAAATTGAAAATCACTAACCTGAAAGTGTTTTCACACGTGAACTCTGAACCAAGGGCCATGTCTTTATTACATTGTAAACATCTGATCTGGTTAGTTTTGGATTCACATTGCAATTTAGGGAGCGCACTTAGGACTTTTGTATGGTAAATACATCCTGTCGTTATCACCTCCATGGGCTGTGTCGGCCTATACCTGACATTGATTGATATATGGAAGGAAGGAATTGCATCTGACGTCGTCATGTTGTCGATTTGGTAGGTAATAGTCAATTCAAATTTGGTTAATTTCATAGCCACTGTAATATAATTATAGTGTACAGCATCACCAACTTCACACCCAGTACTCAACAAAAGTTAGTATGTTCCAAATAAATGTCTTCATCGTTTAAACATTATACTGACAGAGGTAAAGACTGCCAGCGATCTTGCGACCCTGGGGAACTCTTTGTTTGGAGAGAGCAGTAAAGGCTAGGGCTTCCTTACTTTCTTACCTTCGTCAGAAGGTGCAAACAAACAAACTTATCCATGGTTCAGTTTGGTCCGAACGGAGACAGACTCTTTTGGTTGGACTAAATTTCAGTCCATTGATCCGGATCATAATCCGATGCGCCTTTTTCATCGGTTATTCTGGTTCGGACTAAACTGAAAAGTCTACAGGTCCAGAACAAAAAAGGGAGGTGTGAAAGTGCCCTTGGTGGTACTGCATTGTAAATGAATGCACCAAAAATGTATTGAAAACTGTCCAATTTAATGACAGGTCAGGTTCTTGAAGAAAGCATATCAGCTAGTACAGGACTGGATGAGAAGTAAGTTTTGTGACTTTAAAAGAAAAGAAACTTCCCACACGAATTAACAGATTATCAGTTGTTGGTTTGATTTGGTTGAAGACTGTTGGAACATCTTCAAGTTAGCTGAATCTTTCCATGTCACTGGGCTCGCTTACACAAAAATTTGTAAGGTTCATTACACTGCTCGATCTTTCACACCACTGAGCCTGACATTTACACCACTACATGCACACTGGAAAAGTGACTCTGGTTGTTTGACACTTCTCTGGCCTTTGTGCCTAAAGAGCTATTCATTGGTGGGGCTGCCAAAATGCAATCAAAAATATTCTCAGACAAAATGAAGCCAACTATCTAGCACCTTGGGGATGTTTTTTCCATTGCGTAGGCCTCGTCTTAGCAAGCTACAGATGAGAGTCAGAGCTGACAACACTCAAAACACCGCATCAACCAACCACTGTCTCGGAAACAATCCTCCTAAGGCATGAGCATACGAGTAGTGCATTTTAAAAAATTAAGTGAAAATAAACATTTCCCTTGAGGATGAGCTCATGTTTACAAAAAGATCCAGGTCCTGGATGCAGAAACAAAACAACTAAAACTAACTTATTCTGGCAAACAGGTGGCACAATTGTGATCAGTACATTCTTCAAAAACGCATACAACCACACAACTTAGTAAGTGGTTAAACTAAAGCAACAACTGCAATTTTCTCAAAGAGCTATCAACTCTAATTTAAATACACCAACCACATAGGGATTGATCATCTTCCAAAGAATAAAATAATAATTAGATGGATCTTAAACCCATTTGACCTTTTCCTAAACCAATGTGTCATGGAGTAGCTTTGTTTTCCTTTGGTCCAAAGACAAGATGCACCAACAGTCCCATTCAGACATCAGTTACAGACAATTAAAGAATTACTAACATTAACGGGTTAGTAAGCTATTTTTACAGCTAAATACTTTTACCAGCATGACTGAACTTTAAAAGTATATAATACTGAAGTACTCACTGTTGTCATTATATTTAAAGGGTGAATGAAAGCAAGTTTTTAAACATATGAAGTAAAAGAAAACAAAAGGCAAAATAAACAGTCATAAAGGTTTAAGTGCTGTCCCAATGTAGTTTCACATAGAAATTTTATATTCTTCAAGCATATCAGAATTACAGTATGTACTGACTGTACTCATTCCTAACCAGATATTTATGAAGAAACTCAATGAAGTCCTACAGTATTGGTGAATGAAGCAAATGAATTCGCTGCAATCGCTCTTGATTTTAGGAAATTGAGTTGACAAAACAATATCGCCGTTTGATACTGACATTGAAATATATTACATAAACCACAGCAGAATAATAAACACAGACAAGGAAAATACACTAGTTCCAAGTAAACACTTTTATGTCCGATATAGACCGCACTACTGCCCAGAGTTTCAAAGACTCTCGACAAACAGTGCATTTTGTTCCATATGCACTTCCGGGCGCTGGCATTAACTGCAAGTAGTAGTACTTCGAGTCATTCTCAAGCCACGCCTTTCAACTTGCATTTGCCTATGTTCATAAACTAGCTATTTAGCTGGCGAAGAGGCATTAGTTGAACACACAAGCTTAACCAGAGACAGAATAACGACACAGAGCATAGTAAAACCTAATAATTCTTCTTCTTCAGGCTGGCAGAATACAGAGTTTTCACTGTGACATCTGATGGTCATGTGCCTGAAATATTAAAAAATGCCATATCTGCACATTGTCAGTCAACACTGTCTAAAATGAGGACCCAAATCCTAAATTGTAATACATGAATACAACATAAATCTTTTACTCTGGCATAAGCATATGGAGATAATGAGCAACAGATCTTGTCTCTGTGCATCTTAAGAGAGTAGTGCATCACTGCATGAGATAAGCAGGGAGGCATCGGAAGTCGTTACTTCAGTCCTCCGCTTCCTTCCAGATTCTCCTGGGATGAGTGTAGCTAAAGAGAGGTTTAACCTATCAGACACCATCTGACTAACCCACTGTCTGTGAGCATAAGGAAACACTTAGTATCCACTGACTTCAAAATATATTGCTTTTAAAATCATTAAGAACAGAAGTAAATCTTATAAGAACCTTTGTGCTTTTGAAGGAGGTATTGGAATGCGGGAATAAACTACAAACAAAATGTCCCAATAGTAGAATATATAGATTGAACGGGCTATTTATATTTGACTTTTTCCTCAAGTAAGTTGTTGTAAGTTGCCGTGTTAGGGGGCCATTGAGACATCAGCCGGAGAAACCATTCCACCCACCCATTTACACCACACTATCACCATATTGGGACACCAGGGCAGAATGTGTCTCCTGGGTTCCTCACCTTCAGGTCAAGAGGCCAACAGAACAAAGCGTCTCCAGTGGCCACCCCCCAAAAGAAAAAGCCTGAGAGTCACCTCATTGGAATGCTGCAGTTGCTAAGCGGACAAAGAGATCCTTATACAATGTTTTTGGAGGGATCTGAGTTTCTGCAGACAACATATTGAAATGACATCTTCAGTGAAATTATCCAATAAATATTTCCAACGATATTTGATACATTTATTTCCCTCTATTCAGATTACGTCGGCTCAAGGCTATAGTTGTTTTTTCCCCCCAAAACAATGAAACAAGCAGTGGAGTACACATGGCTTGTTTAAACAAAAGGATTAAAGCAGAATAATTATGCGGCAAAACACTAGCTTCATGATCAAAGAGGATAGAATGGCATTTATTTGTTTGGAATAATTCAGGAAACCATTCTAAATTAATGGAGAAAGATATGTAATCAGTGGAAATGTATACAGCTTTGTAATAAAGACACAATAATAGTTTTCCCCTGACTTAAATTAATGGTAAGACATGCTTAAAAGACTAAGATCACAGAGATGAAAGGGCTTAATGGTTAGGCAAGAAAAAACAATGGAATCACTGAATGTTGGCACAAGTGTTTTTGCTTTGTGTCCTGTTTTTATTCCAGTGTCACGAAATGTTTCTCTGAAGCAGAGCCACATGGTCAACTCTGCTTACACAAGGCACAGGGAAGTATTCTGAAGGGATAGTGGCTAATCCACTCTTTTCCTCTCCAGCACCCTTTGCCCCGGCTACTGGTTTGTGGGGTGGTGAGAATAGACAGCCGAAGCATGGCTGGCATCCAGACTCCACCTGGTAGCCATCACCAGCTTAAGCCATGAGACCGCTTGATGGTCTGCCAGGGCGTGAGGTCATCCACTTTCAGAGCAATAGGATGACCCGGTGCATACTGACTATTTTGCCCCATACGTGACCAGGTTTAGCTGAGCTGAGGAGCATTGACCTGTAACTCAGCTGCTTGCCTTAGCTGTCTAAAATGTAGGTTATATCCATCTTATGATGATTTGATAAAAGCTTAGAGGCATCGTCAAGCATATCGTTTCTATTCCTATTCATTTTTTGAAACAGTAATGATGATTAAGTCAGTCTATAAGAAAATAAAATATCAGACTGTAGATAAATTCAAAGTGGAGAATGGTGCGGACAGAGCAGACAGGTGGAAGAGGTTACTGTCAATACAGATTATGTAATTGCAAGGTTTTCAGATAGAAGCTGTGGAATCCACTGGCTCTTGCTTTCACCTCCTGCTTTTCCTGTAACTGAACCCATGAGTACTCATCTGACAGCTTGGCCCCCACGGTTACCTTCTGATTACAAAACCTTTTCCAGGATATTTAGGGACATATTATCCATCAGAGAGCATATTTTGACTGAAAACACTTTGTTTAGTCAGCTCGCACTCAACGAAGATAAGTAGACTCCTGCAATTAGCACAGCATGGTGTCCAAGTTGTCTTTAAGGGCAAAGGAAAAAAGACCTGTCCAATGAAACGTGTGGGCTTACCGAGGAAGTCATATAAAGAAGCAGCTTTGGTTAAAGTTTAGTGAATACCTCTTAATTTAAAAGGAGCCATGCATTCTTCACACAGAGCCTGGTTAGACACGGTTAGAGGGGGTGGGTGTTTAAAGAAGCTGTTTTGAAGGGGAAAAACAGCATGCTGCTAAACGTATAAAACAGCATCCAGCTGGACTTTCCTGTACTAGCAATGAATGACAGAGTCCAGGGCCAAAGGAAAGTGATGCCGCTGGGATCCATTGCTGCAGAGTGAGATGTGACTCAGAGAGCAGTTAGGGCAATGAGAGGATCCAGGAAGGCAAATTATCCAGATTTTTCCAAAAGAGACTGACGTACATCAATGACTTCAGGTTAAGATTTACAGGAAGGTCAACAGGCACCACGCACCATAAAACATCGCATTATTGAACAGTTAGAAACATCTGACAACTGGAGAAATGTTATTTTTATAGGAGCTAAGATGGGAAGGATAAAAATAGAGCAAACACTTAACTTCTATTAAGTACAAGACCCGTAAACCTTCTGCTTCAACCGAGTTGGAAGCAGAGTTCAAAATCTAAATTTCTTTTTAATATAGCTCCATTATATCCAACATATCAAAGCAAAGATTCTTATGCTAACCAAATGCGATTTAAATACTCTTCAGATAGGCTCTAAAGACTTAAAGTAGTAAAGACTTGAAGTAACTGAACATACCTTGATTGTTACAATCATCATATATGCTTGCTTTTTCTAGCTAAAAGGATCAGTACAAACATGTAACTGAGACATTGAATGCTGGGGCTGACCATAACATTATTGTAAGCTGCTGGTGTTGTTCTTTTTGACAAATGGGGGAAACTGAAAGAAAAGATGTTGTTTCGGTTCGAATCAGACTAAGAATTTGTCAGGCAATTCAAACTGTGCAGCTAATCAAACATGAAAGTAGCCTTATATCTTTCAATGATGTTTTTTATAGAAGAAACAATGGCTTATGACTCCCATGTGTCTTACAAGTCAAACCCCACACAAAACTAAAAGCACATGGGAAGATTCAACAACATAAAAAAAACATGCAAATAGTAAAGGGGAAATTGCAAAAGCAGTGACCAGTAGTAAAAACTGAAGAGCTACACACATCCAAAATATTGAGCTTCAACACTTTGACACCTCGAAGCAATAACAGACCATTTCATTATTGAGTAATATTTTGGAAATAGAGGAAAGACACTTATTTATTTGAACCGCAGCTCCCACAAGGGTGATGCTTAGCAGAACGTTTCCTTATTTGTTTGCCAGAACACGTGAGGAAAAGTGAGGGACTCTTGCCAAACATTTGGCAGGAGGGACACCGAAAAAAATGAGGTTTTAGGAAAAAACTAAGCATCGCTGGTGATGCAGGATTACGTAATACAATGGTAGATGAGGGTATTTGCCAGGCTTTGTACTTCCAGAAATTACATAATTTCATATAAAAGGAAAAATTTGACTGACCAACTCAGTACTACAGTACAGGACATGGCAGTGTATATTCAAAGAAAATAAACTCCTAATGCAAACCATGACCTTGTTATGGACTAATGACCGGTATTAATATGTTAAAGGCAGAATGGTGAGTGGTCAACAGTCAATGTGCTGCCGAGGGTGAAATGTCTTGATTCGTTTAAGCAGGAATGTCTACATTAATTTCTATTTACATACAAAAATTAAAATTGCCAAATAAAAAAACGGTATTAATTCAGTGTTTGGGTGGTTAAATAAATCTTTTTTTACTATGCTGTGTATTGTCAGCTTTTTTACTGACTGACTGACTTACCCCCTCTTTTTCAGACAGTTCATTCCATCCATGTGGAGAGGGGAAAAGCCATAAAGTTCAAGTAAAAATTGACAGGAATGTCCTGGTCAGGCCATGTCTCGGTTAGTGCTGTTAAGCACAATTCCTTGCATTTACAGCATAACCTGGCACTTCGTCATGGCAGTTTACCACTTCTGTTCGGAAATGGTCGCACAAAGCTGAGTACCACAGAGGTCATGCATAATGCTAATGACATACTCTGATAACCACAAGAAACCCCACAACCAGCTCTTCTTCCCTATTCTCCAAAGGCATCTCTTTTGGGCTGGCAGCTCCTCAGGGGAGTTGGGATGAAATAAAAATTCCACAGAGTGGGGATTCAAGAAAACCCCAAATTTTGTTTTCACCTTTCCGAGAATAACCAACCTGTTTTTCAAAAGGGAAGACGATGTACATTCTTATTTAATACCCCTTGTAAATTACCATCTTGTCTTCAACATAAACACAATCAGACAGAACATTTCACAACTACAAAAATAACAAGAGAAATAACTGACACCAACGGTGACCAAAACACAATAAATATCAAATAACAAGCCATGTCAAATTAAGAGATCACATTGTAAATAGAGCAATAAAATGAATCATTCATTCATAGAATTTAAGAATCATCGCAAACCCAAAATATCTAAAGGCCTCACTTCATCACCCGATTAACATAATGATGAAGATAAATGAAAAGAAAATCCAAATGATTTTCAAGTTCCGAAAAAATGGAATACAGACAGATGTATGTATATATACTGATGACTATATCCCCAAGCATAATATGTGAAGATGAAACAAAGTTTTAATGTCAGTGATGGCATCAATTTATAAAATCATGAAGAGAGGTCATATTATCATTGACATGTAAATGATGCAATTGAAAAGATTATTTTGACTCTCAATTGATAACTAGAAGCTACTAAGTTCCAGTCAACACTTTATAGGGAAACTGAAATAGATACATTTAAAACAAACTGCAGCCAATGTTGCTTTCTTCTTAAGATGGCTGATCGGGCAATTGTGACTTTCATATGTTGCACAATAATGAGTTCATGTGTTCGTAGTCTACTATACTATGTTGAGAGCAGCAACATTGACAAGTTCTTAAGGGAACCATGGAAAAAGGGAAAGTACTCGATATCTGGTTCCCATAACTTAGTGTTTAATACTTTTCTTAATCAGATTTTTTGCAGTGGTAACACAGCAGGAACATGTCTGTGCTCTAACAATTGCCAATTCCATCTGCTATTCATAAAAGTCATGAGAATATTACTTCATTTCAATGCTCTGTGGTTGAGCACTTGAGCATTTGCAACGGTGCAAAGTGAAGCCTTTACACGTGTAGAGATTACATTCAGAACAAATTCTCACCACTAAATTTTGTAGTCTAATTCTATCCTGAAGTTTTAAACTAAGCTTTCTTCTTGTATCAACGCCCTTCTGAAATCTGATGCTCAAACACTCGGGGGGGAAACATGCCTGCTTTGACAAAAAGGGCAGCATCAAGAGAACACTTAACCTACAATTAAGAGTACTTAGTGACTTCACACATCTCTTGGCATGTAAAGACCAAATTTAGAGAAAAAGTGGTCAGCCCCAGGAGCTAGTAAAATCTGTTATGAACTCATAATTAAAGTGTTAACAGAGAAGAAAATTACAAACAACTGCCTGCAACAAGTATGCAAACATTTTAACAATCTAATAAGTGTAAGTGAATACAGTTCAAGCATTTCAGAGTTTGTAATTTCACTGAGTAAAAAGTGCCACTAACTGGACGTGCAATAAGTTCAGAAAGTAGCCACTGTTTGGTTTCTTCCTTCCAGGCAGATGCAAAACAACATTCATGCCTAGAAACCTTGAACACACGACAGAGAAAGGAGAAATGTGGTCAAAATGTCTGTGGAATGAGTGAAAGTAAAATGAGGGGAGAGGCGGAGGTGGGCCAGGGGAGGAGGATTGGGAAAGGTCCTCCACCCATAAGGTTGGAGAATGTCAGCACAGGGACTGGTGTGCACCAGGAGAGAGGGGGAGGACCCAAATGCAAAATATTTAAGATGCTCAGGCAGAGGAAGGGCTTCACTGAGGACATAAGACAGAGCTTGGGTGAGCCTTTGGTCAACCGAGAGCTCAGACTCAACTGATCCGCCAAAGCTTGTGTCCAGTTAATAGCTCTCTCGCCAAGACCTTCAGCAGGGACCGACTACTTCTGAACACCAAGAGCAATCACACACACCTAAGATTGTGTGAAAATCTAGAGCGTTTGTGTACAAAATGGCAAAAGTAAACTTGAGCGTGGTGGCTCTAGGGGTCACACTGCTCCTATTAGCAGAGACATGGGCCCAGAATCCCAGGAAGAGACTGGCGCCTTCGAAGGCTCAATGCTGCGACGAGGTGCGCTCTCTCAAGGTTCAGGTGGCCAATCTGACCAGTCTCCTCGAGGAGCTGGGTCACAAGCAGGAGACAGACTTAATGAGTGTTGTGAGGCAAATAATGGAGCTGGACAAGCAGAACCGGCAGCAGGAGGCACGGGTTACAGAGGCAGAGAGCAAGTACTCAGAGATCAACAACCGTGTGGAGATCATGCAGCTACAAACCCTGCAGTCGGCAACTCAGACCTCATCAGGTGAGCAGTAACACTTGGATTAGAAACTAAATGACAAACTGAAAAAAAATGTGTGTGTAGCTGGTTGATGTGATATGTCAAAGATGTAGAAATGAGGTTTAAAAAATAATAATTTTGCTAAATTGAATTCACAAGAAAAGCAATGTACATTATCAAAATAGTCCTGGAGAGAGGTTGTTAAGTGTTCACATATGGTAAAACTCATTCACCAGTGAGTCTGGTGCATATATGACCTGCCTGTTTCTTTCTCTGACCCGCTGAGTAGCTGCTGTTCAATTCAGCCACACATGGAGATTTAAGATTTGACTGAACTTAAAATGTACCTTTTGTTTAGCAACCTTTACTTTTTTATTAAAAGAAAAATGGCCTTTGAGATACAAATCTTTTACTGAAGCTTAACGGATCGAAATGCTTCATTTCATTGACTGCTCATGTTTGAACCTCATGAGATAAACTCTAGCACACAACAAGCTGAAAGAGGCCTCATTACACTGGAATGTATGTGGCTAAATTCTACAAAACAGTTCCCAAATAGGTCAAATATTTTCAGCACGCGAAACTATATTTATTTGCACAGTAAAAGCTATAATCAGCCTTGTCTCTCGCTTGGTGTGTCCCAGACAACTGCTGTGAATTGTTGGTGAGGGAGATTGCAGTGCACACACTTATTTGAGCTGCCTGACAGCATTAGTTTGGAGCTGTGGAGGCCCTGTCAATAAAGAGCTCCATCAAAAGCATATCCTCGTTACCATTCAAGTCAACTTTAATACACCACTAATCAGCACTGGCTGGCGCAGAGAGGTTAAGTAGGCATGACGTAGTTTATTATTTCAATAGCTCGACTCTGTGGTCTAACAGGGCCACATCTATGTCACTGGCAAAGCGAACACAGGGGCCTTTTTAGAACTCAAGTGAATTAGAGACAGCAGAGCAGAACAGGAAGGGATATGAAGATTAGAAGATTTGGAAGGTTTCCATCTCTTTTTCTTTCACACAGGCTCCTTAAAGCATTGGGCTCTTTACTCCATAATGATCTCATAGCCCTATTAATGGCATGACTATACTGTAACAGGAGTAAAACAGGTGAACTATGAAGAAACTGAGCCTTGCAGTGCATATCACCCACTCTTTTGATTTATTTTGCGTCTGGCAGGGGGTAAACGTCTTTTTTTCCAATCTGTCACATTCATTTAAAAAAATGAAAATGAAAATGCATATGGTTTTACGATAACAAATTTTCTTTGTTTTTTAGATGCCATATATGACTGTGCATCACTCTACAGCAAGAACTACAAGATCTCTGGCGAGTACAAACTGCCTAAAGATGAGTTTTTGGGGACACCTGAGCTGAGTGTAAGTTATACTTGAGACGTGTGTGTATCGCGTGTTCTCCTTGTGTGGTTTTGGTAGAGCATGACGGGCTCTGCCTCTTCTCTCTGCACTCGATTAAATGTTGGTAAATGCTTTCAGGTCTTCTGCGATATGGACACAAATGGAGGCGGTTGGACTCTGATCCAAAGGCGAAAAGTCGGCCTGACATCATTCAACCGTGACTGGAAACAGTACAAAAGTGGATTTGGATCCATCCGTGGAGACTTCTGGCTCGGCAATGACCACATCTTCCGTATAACAAGGCAGCCCAGTGTGCTCAGGATTGAGATGGAGGTACGTATTTGAAACCATGGGCCTTATGGAGGCTTAGACAGAGCCTCTAAAGAGCGAGAAAAAACAAACCATAAACCAAAAATAAAAAGGAGAACCCATAACCTTGTCTCATAGCCAAAAACAAAGAGGCAATTTGCTCCAACTGGTACTGAGCATAAGAAAATTAATAATAAATCAACTTTCGGGCAAAGATGGAAGCCAATATGCTCAGCTTCTATAACCGTCCCATCACTTTCTGTGTGTTTTCCGATGCAGGACTGGGAAGGAAAGTCACGCTACGCTGAGTATGGCTATTTCACTGTGAGTAATGAGCTCAACAGCTACAAGCTCTTCCTCGCCAACTACAGTGGGAACGCTGGAGACTCCCTGCGCTACCACAACAACACCAACTTCAGCACCATCAACAAGGACAACGACAAATGTGTGGACGACTGTGCTTCCCTGCGCAAAGGTAAATAATTACAAACTAAAACAATGCATGTAGTCATTTATGTACAATTATTACAGAAAGCAGCAATTTCCTTTCAATATACGATCTAATTCTTCTCCCTCACCTTCTTTCAGGTGGTTACTGGTACAACTGCTGCACCGACTCAAACTTGAATGGCATTTTTTACCGCTACGGCGAGCACACAAGGAACACAGATGGGATCACTTGGTATGGCTGGCACGGGCCCAACTACTCCCTCAAGAGAGTGGAGATGAAGATCCGGCCAGTGGGTTTTCAACCATAGGGGCTTCGACTGCGTTTCCCGGATCATGATCATGAGCATGAATGCTGAGAGATTTCACTAATACCTGTCCAATGAAATTGTAGCCTTCCATTGACTGCGAAAGGAATGAAAATGTTGTTTGCGATGGTCAAATTAAGTCTCAGTCAGATGAATGTGTAATGTTTTTGCCGTGTTTGATTGTAAATTGTACTTCGTCTTGTGTATTTATCAGTAAAATATTTTATTTTTAAAAGCTTTGATAGATACTCTTTACCACTGTCCCATATGGGTAACTAGGTTTTGATTCATTCTCTCATTTGTCTTGAAAGCACTAAGATGTATTTTTTTTCTAGTTAACACAAGCTGTTTATGGGTAGCACTAGGTTCAGGTTTAAATCATAAGAACTTGTAGGAATTAACCAAACTAAAGTAAAGGAGTAGCTTGAATGGGACCAAAAACCAAAGGTATTTCCTTTTAATTACACTGCATTTTATTGTAAACCCCTAACTATTGATGATGGAAATGTTTAGTTTGTAAAATGTGTACAGCTATGTAATTATGTTGTTTTATGTGACAGAAAATAAACATATTTTTTAAAAGAAACATATCGCATCAATGGCTCCAACAGATACTTTTACAGTACTATGTTTTACTTACTTCTATTCATGTGCAAAATAGTATAGTTGTGACAAACGCAGTGAGAATCTAAAAGCAAACCATGGTCCATTCATGTCTAATAATGGCAACATATTTGCCTTGGGTCAATGACCTCTGACTCTCAGGTCATCTCCTGACATTCTGGAGAAAGGTCCCCAAGACACAATTCTGCCAAACACAGGAATGAAGACCACACACACAAACACTATTCAGCCATCTTGTTAAAAGCCTCCTGGTTTAGTGCTTTGAAAACAATAACACCATTTTGCTTTTAACAAACATAATTCCTCAGAGCATTCAAATACCCACAGACAGGGAGCACTGTCTGTGCAGGCTCAGTAGTCTCAGTCAGATTATTTTCCTTTTACAAGGTGACAAGTCAGTCAGGGTAAACATCTAATAAAAGCAGAACATAAAGAGCACCCAAGAAAGACATGTGGACAGTGACAAATGACCAGGGCTTTCTATTTCTAGGTAGTAGAAGCTCAAACTATTTGAACTTCTGTGCCCAACAACAAAAGCAGACCTTGAAGGCTTGTGTAGGATGTAAATGAAACTATAACAGGTATTTTACTAGTGACGTATATCCTACTATTGACAAAAAAATGTATGTCTCCATAGAGGCGGTCCTCATAGATTGAATTCCTCATTCAGGAAGCCCAACATCTGCAAGTGGAAATCATCGAAACTATGGTGTGGAAATATAAAAGGGTATATAAGTAAAAGGATGGTTCATATTATAGTTGGTGAGTTTATGTGTAGGAATATGTAGCACTGAAGAAGAGGTCTGTCTGACTGTAATACAAAGTGAAATTGTTGAAAATGTAGCTTACTGATGTTTATTTAGTTGGGCTTTTTAAAGTGGTTATAACTAGTTTGTGCTGTTGATCCTGTCCACAACAGTGCATGGCACAGCTTTGGAGGCTTTCCACCTGTTCCACCCATAGACTTTATATATAGATCCAGAGATGAAGCTAAAATATTCAAGATCCGAAGGCTGCCATGTTGCTCATGAGCCAGAGTCTGTGCAGTAGTGATCAGGAGATGGACCTGTGGTAGATACACAAGCTAGACCAATTGCAAGTCTGTCTCAGCTGTCAATCATAAAATTTCACTCGTGTTTTTAAATCATTAAATAACTCAAAACAAAAATTACCAGAAAAATGAAAACTTGAACATACACCAGTGTGTTAAGAACTACCTAAAACGACAAATGTTTGAGAAAAACTTATTTAACATGTACTTGACTTTTTAGTTTGCTCCATGTCCATCCATCTGTTAATGCGTAGGATGCAGGATTTATGACCTATACTGCAGCCAGCCACCAGGTTGTGATGGAGACACTTTGGGTTCACTTATGGGGAGCTGTTATGACGTCCATATGTATATACAGTCTATGGTTCCACCTGTTATTTTCCTCAGAAAGGGGAAAACCACGCTGCAGTCGTAACAGAAGTAGAACATCCTAACCACAAAGGAACTTCCTAACTACAACAGGCTATATATAGCACCGCTACTGGGTTGAATTACATTATACATCTATTACATCTATTCACACATCACTCGCATTTAAGGAGCTGAGACATGAATTGAAATTATGCAAATAACTGGATGGCCATCACAAAATGAGACTCTACTAACCGAGATGCAGAACTGAACATACTAATTTAAAATTCCTTTCCAATGTGTGTGCCATTGCTCATGGTAGAAAGATGGCTACAGTTATAACTGACACATGGTCCAGATCCAACAATAATCAGCTTTAATCACTACACTGGTAATGGAACCACCAAATCCAGTTAGTCTTGAAATTATCAAGCACTTTCCTTTTACATATCTTGTAATGCCTATGACACAACCTTCACCCTCATCATTACATTCTACAACATATTGTCAAATTCAACAAATTTTCCAAGAGAAACAGGCCATTGTAAGACACTGCACAATGTACCAATAACGCCACAAGCCAAATTTTCCATTAATGCTGTTCCTCTGTAGTGGGAATAATGTGGAAAACGTGACGAATCCCCTGACTACCCAAAGCTGCCGGGTCTGAAAATCAAATCAAATCTTTTGGTTTTCTTAAAATCCCTCACATGTTATTAATACCAGTTACAACTCATAAAATGTAAATAATATTATGATTAATATTTAATACTCTGAATGTTAACTGAACACCCCTGAGAGGGTACCAGGGGACAATTGCTGAAATAACTGCACTTACAAAGAAAGATTCACCTAAATATCAGTTAATTTTGAACAATGTCAAAAAAAAGCTGATGGACTTTTTGCCAACCGCTGACTGTCACTTAGTTTTGTTTGATTGTTGAAACTTGAAGTTCCTATATAACACTTCCCAGCCAGGCTGAGTGCTTCAGAATAAAAGCCAACAGGGTCTATAGCAGTGATGCTGCTAAAAACAAATAAAGACATGATTTTTATATGATGTGCATTGTTTTGGGGAAAATGTCTAATGATACACAAAGTGTATAATCCAATTTTCCCCATGCTGTAGTGTTAAAAAGGTTAATAATAATTGCACTCATTTGTGACCTAACCCTTTTTCGAATCAGGAGATCAGAATATCGTCCCAGCACTAATAAACCATGACTCATCTGGTACTGAAATAACAGTCACGATGTCTCCTTGTTATCAAAAAAGTGCATTAGACATGAAGCCATTTTTTTTTCTAATACCGCCACGACTCAGTATAGCCAGGTTACGTAGGGTTTTTTTTGCACACCAGCCTCTAGATCTTTTTATGGGAAATCCTGGAGAGGTGAGAACCAGATGGGGATATTGAAAACACCAGAGTGCCGGCTCCCATCATTCATCATCATCAAGGCTCCTGAGAAATTGAAAACAGGCCCCTGAGAAACACAAGTCCAGACACTCACAGATGAAAAGGAGGCAAGCGTCCAATTAGATGCCTGGAAAACAGATTTCTCTGTACCATGCCAAAAACACAGGGAAAAAAAAGGGGGATGAGAAAAAGGGGATGGAAAAAATGACAGAACATATCAAAGGGGTTATGGGACAAGAGGATATAATGTATAATAATCTGTGTATTTATTGGATTTATTATCGCCTTTGTTTTATGCAATGACTTCTAATGCAAAAACTGTTAATCAGAGGTACCTGTCAGACCCGGTTTTGATGATAAGGATGAAATCTACAGCAGCAGACATGAGCAGTTATTTGCCGCCCACTGGCAGTGAATTATCTCATGATCTCAAAGCTTACAAGAGATTATTTGTTATTATTCATATAGACCAAAGGAGACTTTACACAACCAAACAATTAGCTATGCAGACCATTAAGTCCAGTCATTTCTTATTTGTTATTTTCAGTCCATGTCTGTGAAGAAGAAAGACCTAGTCCAACTGTTACCAATTTGACCGAGCTTGTTTCTCATTTAAAAAGTTTGCTTCCTACCTGATAAGAGCCTCCAGGATGAGAGGAGAAGGACCTTTCTGAAACTCCAGCTCTTTGTAATGCAGAGCCTTGGCATAGGCACGACACTTGGCAGCTCTCTCACCAAGCAGCACAATACCATTATCATCTCTGAGAGGCAGTGGGCCCTGGAAAAAGAAACAAACTGTATGAAAAAAATAGTTTTTCTCCAACTTGAAAGAACAGTTGTCTGCGACCTCCACTTTCTTCTATCAGCAATTGGTTTTGTTTGCGCCATCAACAGAAAATATTCTGCTAATGTGTCACTGACAGTTTTCAACAAACACTATAAACCAATTATGTGAATGACTGGAATGAGGTAGTTTTATCTGTTTGATGCCAACAGAAAAACACTGTATGCTCTTCTTTCCACTAGCTCAAAGTAGGACACTGTGTTTCTACTGCAGCTTCATAGCATGGGGTCCCTGCTGAAACCCATTACTCTCTTGACCCAAGCATGACAGTGTCTGCCCTCAACCTAACAGTACTGTCACTGATTAGCTCAACATGTGTGGTCAGACAGCAGACAAACAGAAAGACATTCTCCGTAACCTTAAATTTGTCTCCCAACACCAGTGTAACAAAGCATTGCTGTGGTTTTAAGTGCTTTACCCTACATTCTTATTCTGGTCTTTATCAAAATGATCACAGCCGGTGTGTTTTCAGTTCTACTTCATTATTGTTCCTTTTAACTGCAACATAATGTATTGTAGTGTGGGAAAAAATCAGACCTCGAAACATGGCATCCATTTAAACAATGCTTTTTACTGTGCTATTTCAATTGCCAGCATAAGAGTTGCCCATGCCACAGGGAAAGTATACTGACTGTGCCGAGTTGTGAGTTTGGTGGTTCCACAAAATATCAGGGCTAATGAGGAGCCTTGAGTAGTTTCTTTAGTTCTTGCACTGATACATTTACAGACCAACAATGCAGGTTCTGTTACTAGAAGTATGAACTCCGCTTTGCATCTGGTTCATCATATGACTCACTGGCAGATGCAAAATATAATTCAACAAATCGTTGAAAGCTCTCATGCACAATTTAGTTTAGTAAGATGATGGCGATGGAAGATAAAACTTGGGCTCGGAAAAACAGATGAGGGAGGCTGCTTCTTTGCCCGCTGAAAACATGCTGAAGCACATTTTCAAATGTGTTTCAACATCTTGTATTCTGTGTTACATCATGCACGTCAACTGCACTTTATGTTCATGAAAGGGGCTGGAACAGTTGGTATAAAAAGCTCCACAACAGATAAATCATTGTTGAGTCATCTGTACTATGTATAACATCTAACCCTTGTAGACTCAAGATGGGTGGGCGTACTTGTCAGCGCTTTCAAATAGAATTTAGAAAGAGCTGAATTTAAAAACTATAACTTGAGATGCAGACCTGAGAGCAGCCGAATAAAACAGGATGTGCGCAAACCCCCTGTCTAAAGTGTATCCCAGTGAATCTGTGGTGCTGCTGCAGGTCACTGCTGACCTTGTCACTGTGCTCCATGAACTCTGCCAGGTTGAGCAGAGTCTGTGTGACCTCTGCGATGTCCTGGGAGGTGAGAGCTAACTCGATGCTGCGGATGAGCTCATCCTGCTGGTCCTCACTCAGCTCAGACCAACAAGACAGGAAGGCAGCGTTGAACAGGTCCCTGAGGGCCACACAAACATTATTTAAAACAAAGACACAAAGTGTGATACAACATTAAATTTGTACCTTTTTTCAGGAGAAGGATTTTAGATTTGATCATAGAGCATTTATTGTATTTTTCAGTGACAATCTGCTTCACATTTACAGACACAGTCACATCTGGAAACTAGTAGCTAATGACATCAGTCTTGTACTGCTGGTAACTGAGCACCTTCACATGCAGCAGCTCAGTAACAGCAGCTGATATTTCACTACTTTGCTCCATGTTGGCCGATCAAACTCCTAAGAGCTTATCTCTCTTATGTTTGACTTAGTCAAGCCCTGAAGAAGTGGAAAATAATTGAAATATAAAATCTGAATCACATTACTGACCAGTTTTAATGTTGTGGCTGAAGAAAGTATTAAAAACACTTTGTGATCTGCACACTTTGTTTTGATTGTGAACGGATGAAATTGCTATTTTTGCACATCTATGTGCTAATAACCAATCACATCTACATCACAATAAAATGAACAAAAAGTGAAGTTATCTGAAAACTTCCTTAAGCTACTGTATATATATATATTTAGTATTAGTTGTTATGGTCATGAAAGTTGAGCATTAAAGACACGATGCAAAAAAAAGTACAGCAGGGAGGAGGATATGAGAGAGGTGGTGTACCTGGCGAGGGGAATGTAGGTTTGAGCCAGTGACCAGCACGATCGCAGGGCCGGGGAGGACGACTCCTTGAGCAGGACGACACTCAAGCGTCTCAGCCACTCCAGCCAGTCGTCTTTGGACACCTTCCTGGCAGCGCCCCAAGCCTGCAAAGAGACAGAAATCATTGATTCCTGAAGTCAATGGGAACTACGTGGGAGCAGCACAGTTTCTCCATGTGTGTGGGATGATCTGGCTAAGTTGCACACAGATCTCTTGCTGCGGGTCATCAAATAAGAATGGAACAGCATTCTTCCAAAAGAGTGCCTATTAGGCAGGATTGATAATTGTAGTGGAGAGTGATGTGGCAAGAATCTCCCATAGTCATTCAACTAGGCTGATATCTGGTGACTGTGGCCATACAGACCTATGATTCACATCATTTTCATACTATTCAAACCATTCATGACCCTGTGTGCCCTGCAGGGATGAATCTGCATGCATTGTGTTCATCTGCTCATCTGCTCATTTTTTTTTTTATTTTGTCAGCAGTTTAGTTTGTTGATCTGTATGTCATCACCACAAGTAAACGATGGGCTTGTACACAGGACTATTTACAGTACACAATAACAAGTGGAGTAAACAACTACAGTATGCCAGTGGACATAAGAATATATCTTTCCCCTTCCGACCTTTTGAAGTGCCGTAGTGCTGACGTGAAGCTTCTTCATAGGCCCCGCCTCCACTGGTCCGCTGACCAGAGCATCGCCTTTGTTACCACGAAGCTGGCGATGTTGGAAGATTAGAGGGTCCTCTTCCTCCTCTGCCAGAGTGTAACCCTATAATGGCAACAAACACACACACACACACAAACACAGGCCACACACACACAGAGCCCACACACAGACTAAGTGTTGGATTAATGCCTCAAAAGTGTTTTGAGAATGTACAAGTGCATTTCCTTCCTGGGGGGAAAACTGTTGATAAACAGCATGCAGTAATGACTTGCTCATGGGGAAATATGTTAAATATATTAAAAATGTTTATTTATAATAATGTAATTTATTGCTTGGCCATGTGTCGTGAAGGATTATACTGTTTTGCACCTGACTGGGCACATGTTCAACATGTGCATAGTATCAATTGATTTGGATATATTGAATGTGACTTACCTTAACAATGCGACATATAAGTATATCGTAACGCTGATGGTTGATCCTGTGTTTCAGCATCACTTTGTTCACCATGGGGATGAAGATCTGATACTGAAAATAAGAGGGAAGCGAAGGAGTGTAAATAAAAGAGTGTATGTCTGCTTTATGTGGTTTATTCTTGCTACCCCTTTACCCTCATCCTGAGCCAAATAACTGAGTATCGTGCTATACTGCACTTGTATCTAACCGCCATCCGCCTCACATCAAAAGCTTCGTCTGTACACACGCTGCCAGACATTGCATGCATGTAGGCTGGTGGCTCTGAGGTTACACCTGAAAACGATAGGATGGTTTAAGGATAAGGGAGGGGACGGCACGGGGAGGGGAGGGAGGGCTAAATATGACCTCATCCATGCTTATAAACACTACCCCCCACCACCAAATGGCCAATGACAGCAGTCTGGCAGGAAGTAATAAAGACTGGGGCCAACAGTGGGGAGGCTGTAAGTAGCCTACTGAATAATAGCTACATCTAAAAGGAAGCCCAGGGGACAGCTACAGTTACCTTTTTGCCCAACTGGAACACAAGCGAGGACAAGGTGTCCATGGAGGTAGAACGCAGCTCAGGCGTGGTGTCAAGTGTCCGAACAATTGGGTGGATAATGCGTGAAGCATAGTCTGTGAAGTCCAGGGACTCCGTCAGCCGGTCGAGTGTCTCCAAGGAAACCCTGAGCCACACAGAGGAAAAACAGATAAATAGCCCAGCTTTGCTTAAACACTAGAAAGATCCAGAGACAAAAGACAGACAAGGCCGCACCGCAGGACTTTATGAAATCATTATTTGTGAAACATATTCCCAAGTAGATTCTTCTGTATCATAGAAATCCCACATACAAGCTCTTCTTTTTAGTGTAACAGGAACGGTCTAGTTTCAGTCTCGCCACCAAGGAGCTTATGTTTTCTGTTGGTATATTTGTTCGTTTTTCAGCAGAATTACGCAAAAACTACTAAACAGATTTCCATGGAAGTTGATGTAAGGATGGGAAAAGGGCCAAGAAGGAACCATTTGAATCTTGAGAGACCCAGGAATTTTTTATCACGTTGTTTAACATTGGAAGATGGATTCTTTTTGAATTTTTTACCAATTTCCAAGACAATAACTCATGGATCTTGATGAAAAAAATAAATAAACTGTGATAATAACAAACCGATATCTACATGTGTGAGAAATTTGGTGCAACTTGATTGAATTTAAAGTTTCAGTTGTACGGATGTATGCACTTTACTGAGCACCATTCTAGTTTTTCTCAGTTTTGTGGTGCCACTACAAAACAACTTAAATTATGTTTAGAAGATACACTAATACAACAAACAATAAAATCCACTGAAGATTCCATTGAAACTGTATTTTAGCCATTTACTAGATCCTACTACAGATACATGAGCACGGGGACAGCCATGTGTAGCACTGACTTGCGGGCCTGCAGGGGCACATCAGGGGCATCAAACAGCTTGACAATGGGAGGCAGCAGCAAGTGGAGATAGTCGTCCAGGTTGGCACCAAAGAGCTGGATGGCGTTCAGCAGCTGCAAAATAAAGCACACAGTGCTCAGTCCCACATACCGCAACAATTAACATGAGCAGTTCATTTTAATGAGTTTGTTGTTAAGGCTAAATCAGTTCCTTCAGGGATTCTAAAAGGAAAGCCGGATGGAGTTTTATTTGCTGGCAAATTACTGGCATACTGTACATGCCAGCCTTCCAGGAAAGCTCTGCATTACAATGAGTGGATGAATGACCAGATAACTTCACAGTAAACAGACCATTAAATACAATACAAAGTGCAGTGGAGCCACAAAACTCAAAATCATACAATGTATTTGTAGTTGCGGTCATAGAATACTGTATTACAAGTACATACATGTATATTAGATGGATGTAAACTTGATATCCCTGGTTTGATTCGAGCTGGGAACCTACTGTTCAGTATGTCAGAGCATGTCAGCCTGAACATGAACGAAGTGTTTCACACAACCTCTGATTGTGGCGGCAGCGTATTCTAATTTTCCTAATGAACCAACATGTATTTTACACTTCTCATAATAACATAAGATATCTCTAACTAGGTATCTTTGCTCAGTTGCTGCATTGTATAGGTGAGTTCAGAACTGTTTGCACCACTGTTTACTGCAGTGCAGTTGTGTGGCATGCAATGCGGTTCTCTCTCTTAATCGTTACGAACATAGACTGAACACTGACTATTATAGTGAAACTTAATCTATAGTTCTCCTTCAACCAAACCAGTGTTAACAGTCACCAGAGAAATGTGGTGACAACATCTATTCAGAGCAGTAGCCCTATCACATGCCCAGAGTAAGTTTGCTTTAAGGCATACTTTGTTGGTGACCTCCCTAACTAACTAGGTACATGATTACTTTCTTAAAACAATCTGGTGGTAGAACTTCATGCATAAGTTATTCATATAATCGAGATTAGGATTGAGCAAATGGTTGAAGCACCCCCCTTGATGACATCATCCATCCAGATCTTTCCATGTGAACATTGTCATAAGACTGGACATCACCCAACACAAGATAATTAAAATTAGCAGCACAACTTAAATGGAAAACAAATGGGAGCTTATGTTATCATGACATTAACTGTGCAAAGGGTCATGGGAATCTAAATCAATGATTCATCATTAGAGAGGACAAATGAGCTGAAGACAATGATGTATGCCGAATGATCCAAATGTTTTGTGCTACTGTCCTCTGTAAATAAAGTGACTACTCATCACTGAGTGTGACCCTCCTCCTTATGATTAGTCAATGTAATAAATATAACACAGATTGTCCTGAGCACAGCGGAAACTCTTAATGTAGTGTCTAACAGGGTGACACCAAGTCTGATTTTGGCACAGGCATTTTAAAGCCAGTCTGAACATAAAGTCCGAGATTCAGAGATGAAACAGCAGGGTGTAAACATTTTTCAGAGTGCTGTTTCCAGCCAGCTGTCCATAATACCCCTTAAATGACAACGTTAACATTGTTTTGTTGCCGTTTTGTGAAAAGGTGTCTGTGCTCTAGTGTAATGGCAGCCATCGTGTGTGCACCATGTGTGAACAGCGTATGTAAACCGATGGTGGTCTTGAAGGATGACGTATGTCGCAGCCAACAAATCCGACCCAGGCCTCATCACACACCATGACTGCTTCTGCACTTTCCTCATACCTCTAACCGCACGTCTAGATTGCAAACGGCGAGACAGCAGGAAGCAGAGGTGGAGGTGTACAAGCATGTGTGCTGTGGGGTAGTGGAGGCTGGAGAGAGCAGCCCCATAAATGATGGAAGTATGTTTTTCTTTTCTTCTACTTTGGACTAGGAGGTAACCTGATTCTCAGGTCCCCCTTTTTAAGACCCCCATCCTGCACTTGAAATTAGACTCCAGACTTAGTTATAGGCTATCCAGACTGTGGGCTGTTGGGTTATCTAATGCTGCAGACTCTGAGACAACACAGCACCAGAGGAGAGAGCACTAGATGACCCGGCTCCTTATGATTCTGTTTTTGTGGTCTTCACCAAAAGCATGATTTAGGGTTTGAAGGAAAACCCTGACTGCCCACTGGCAGCAGCTGCTGAAACAGGAGAGTGTGTCAGCTACAGGTCTATACTGTCTTTGAACTGCTGTATTACAAGAGAACGGCTTAGACCTGAGTGGTTGTGATCGATAATGATGAAAACCATGAATAGAAAGCAGTGGCACAGTAATTTAAATGTGATCCGAGCTCCTGTACTTCCTAAATGAGTGTGGAGTGATGGGTCTACTGTTTGAACGGCGCTCACTCCTCTTGGCAGTGCTGATAAGATTAAATTATCTACTCAAGTAACTCCAATCTGAGATTTTATCTTTTTAATCTAATGACTGGACTTTCTCCACCAGATATGTCACACAATGTGTCACTTTTTTTCCATTAATACAAACAGCTGTCAAATGTCAAACTAAGCTGAGTGGTCAACTCTCAAGCAAAATAAAAAATCTGTTACGTGACACATTAAGGGCCATGTTATATTATGACGTGCATATTACCATTTAAAAGTCATTATTGCATGTGGACACTAAACTACGACTTCTCTATTACACCTCTCTTATTTCAGTCTCAAGTTAGCTATATGTTAGAAAAGACTCAAGACGTAGATAACAGAAGATACTGCACAGACTACAAGCACATCTAAATGTGTAAGTTATCTTTACTCTTTCCTGTGCATCTTTCTCTTACACAGAGTTTGTCCTGTTAGGAGAATTCTGAAGGCCCACTCAGACTAAACTCCACCTGGCACAATTTATTTTGTGTGGTGCAGCCAAGAGCAGGGGAAAAAGGGAATAATGTGAACTGCTGCTGCTGGCATGACTACTATGCTCACAACAACACACATTTACAACTTTAACAGCGTTTTATCAAACATTTTACTGGCATTTACCTCAGACACTAACCTGCACCCACTGCAGTCAAACTACAGACCCCCTGCACAGCTGCTTGTTTTATATGCAGGAGCAATATTTTCTGAGCGGGAGGTCAATGAGAGGAAATCTGATCCCAGGCACTTAAGAGTTGATCTCTGCTTTGCCAATCAGTGTCTCCTGATTAATATTTGGCTTATGAATAGTGGGGGGTTACAAAAAGAGGCCCTCAGAAAAGTATTGGAAAATGAAAATACTGACAAGTTTTCATTTTAAGACAGCAAAACGGGAAAAGAAATTTCCATTAATTCAGAATGATCTCCATCCATAGTAGCGGACACACAATTTTTTGTGTGAAACTGACAAAGCCAGAGAGAAAATAAACTAAACTCAACCCGAACTTGACACGCATTCAGTTGTGTCAAAAACCAACCACAGCCTGATGTTTGTTTGCCGGTGTTAACAGGAAGCAGATTGTCCACTCGAAAAATACAGAGAACAAGGAACAGAAATGGTGAAAAGTTAGAGCAGGGATTTCTTTGATTGGACTGATGACGAGCTAGACCTGTTACTGGTAGACAAGGCTGGTGTTATATTTTGGAAAAGGGTCCTACGAAAGCAGCATGATGAATAAGGGAAGGATTTGTTGTGATGGATAAGATGCAAGCATGGAAGTACGAGTCATTTCCAAAAGTCTGAGTTTCTGCTCGTCCAGACTCAAACATATCCACAGGGATTTCAAACTAAAATGGGGCCAGCGTTTCCACAATTCGCAACAATCAGGCCTCAAAAACTCCCTGGTTGCTATGCAGATTTTTCAAAGCATTATGAAACATACTTAGACAGGGCCTAACAACTTGCCCCCTGTAAGAAAGGAGTGCAATAATACAAATAAAACACTGAAGTCCCTCTACTGATATATGCAGTTTGATTTAATTGAAACTATGTTCAAAAGACTTTTTACATTTTGTTACTGCTCTGCTCTCTGCTGCATGAGCATAGAGGCAGCTTTACCCCTTTTAAACGCAATAATTCATTTATTAAGCTATTAAGTTTTGAGAGTAATTCTTTTTAAGATGCTTCAGCTCTGTGACCAACATTTTTCTTTCTGGATTAATTTCCACAACCTCTCAGTTTGTTGTATATTTGCTGTTTTCATTTTTCAGATGATTGTATACATTTCACATGCATTCACATATAATTGAACATTTTGACTTGACGATACAGAGAAAAACGAATGTAGCATTAAAATGAAGCATTTATTACTCTATCATAAATACAAAACGACAGGCTTTACTGTTTTGCAGTGCTGTAAAATATGATTTTGTCCAGTAGCACACTGAGTTCATGTGGGAGTACTAGCAGCTTTTCTGCAGGTGGTTGGGCTACTCTTTGATTTACTCATGGAAAATAATGCTGACACCACTTCAACCTTATAATTGCACAGCAGGATTAGCGATTTTGTCAGTCTGGACCGTTCACTCACCTTGATGGTAACACTGCGTCCGTTGCTGTTGTCGTGCATGAAGACACGCAGCATGTGTGGGATAAGCTGAGGGAGATAGAGCTTGAACTCTCCACCCAGTGCCACCACGATCTGCTCGATCAAAAGGATGATGGTGTTCTGCATGGGGTTGTTTGGTGTCCAGTACTCCTACAGCACAGAACATAATAGTGTGTTGTTACTAAATACAGCAATATCATATATGGGGTATTTCCTTTGGATATAGATAAACCCAGAACCTCTCTACTGGTTATGTTTAGTTAAGAAATGTACTGCAATGCACTACAAATGTACAGTACACAGGTTCAGATGATAAATATTCACCCTCCTACTGACCTGGCTGACCAGTTTCCAAGCTTTCATATGAATTCATGATAAAAAAAAAAAAAATTGATTATCACCTTATTGAACAACAGTTAAAACATGTTTGTGGGTACATGTAGAGAATCACCAAAACTTTCCAAAGTAAAGAGCACGATCTGCATAAAACTAACACTTCCTTAACTAATAGACAGACATGACTTACCTTAAACCGAGAGGCCTAAATTAAAGCAAGTCCAATTTCTCCATATAAAACTTTACAAGATTGGGAGTGTAAATCCAAAGCGCTCAGCACACAGCATCACCTCATTCACCTTGCTTTGATACAGTGCTTAGTTCGTCCTGGCCCTGACACAAAATGTGTTTCCAACAACAAGGCGAGTGTGAGAGAGACCTTTAGACAGATTTCACTCAGCGAGGGAGCGTCACAATACATTGACAGCCAGGAATGGAGACAATTTCCTGTCCACTGAGTTTGACATCACCGCTCTGTGTGGCACGTGACACCGATTTGGAAAGTCTAGGCACGGCCTCTGTTTACATTAGACATAATGACAATTGGAATTAAGGTGCAAGACTTGAAGTCACGCAACACGTCACTCAGTCAATGGGCCTCAGCTGTGAGATCTGGTGGAGGTGTTTTGTCAGTGACCAGAGGTTTCGAGCAGCCCCCAACTTCCTGCTCTCACTCTCTTTCTCTCTCTCTCTCCCATGGCAGCTGACTAGAGTGCAAGTGAGTGTACATCCTGAATGGTTATTCCAGCCCTCTCATCTGGATGCAGTAGCTGATCTGGAGCTAAAATGAATAGATTCTTTGTTTCACTCGCCATTTATTAACTCAGACGGACTTGAGGCGCAGCGGTCCAGTTCTCTCAATTGCTTCTCTCCAGGAGGACTTACCGCCTTTGCAAAAGTGTCGGTAACAGTGCAACCTAAATTCCAACACAAGGACAGTCAAATTTTGTGCCTTGCTGTGTAATTATGTGCAGGGCAAGTGAAGGGGCTATAGCAGTTAGTGCACTTCATGTGATACAAATGAATGTCAGGGGTCATCACCAGTTCTCTCTTAGAAATGAATCAAACAACATGAGTGAAAATCAGAGCTGCATTCAGCACTGCAGTTAAAGGGTGTCACTTTAAACAATAAGGAACATTAAAAAGGCCGAAACTAAAGAATATTATGCAAAAATAAATAACAGGATTTTCTCATTGTCTCAGTTCCACAGCCTGTCCAATCTTGACAGTTAAGTACCACACATGATGTGTTTTGCTGTGTGACACGGAGCCAGACCTTCATCCAGGGGCACTGAACCCATTTACTTCTAATGAGGAAAGTACAGCGCAAAACTGAGTGCAATTAAGAGTTTGCAGCTGTTTGCCTGACTCACAAGAAAATAAGAGGCTGGATGATTAGTGTTTAGGGATTTAGGGGAGGAGGAGGAAGAAGGGGGGTTTGACAGAGTTACTCACTCTGATGAGGGTGAAGATGTCGTCCATGTAGGGGCGGATGTGGATCTTCACAAAGCACACCACCATTCCCATCTGCTGGAAGAGGAACTGCAAGGCAAGAAGAGCACAGACAACAAAGAGAGTACATTTGATTATTAAAAGTTAAAAAACAAAAACAGACGGCCTCTTATTTTTTATTCTATAGAGCTACCTACCTCTCGGATACTGGCATCGCACACCCGGATGACATTGAGGAAAGTGGGCATGACCTGCGGAAGGAACTGGACACACTTGAGGCCAAGAGACTTGAAGATGAAGGTGACAGCCTGGACTACCATCGTATGGTGGTTGGACAGTGAAGGGTCCCTCAGGATGCGCATCAGAGTGACGATTGCCACGGCTGGGTAAAACTCATCCAGAGGCAGGTTGCCCATGTTCACTAGCATCTCACTGGTGCTGTAGTCGGCTGGGAGGGAGACGAAGTAGAGGAGCTTATTACTAACTCATCATACAACATTTGCAGCATCTCATACTCTTGTGAGAGAAACTATTATATGGTGTGCAACAAGCCAATGAGAAAGTATATCCTACTTTGTTAAATATCTGAGGGAAGCGTTGTGGTGGTAAAATCAATTACCAGGACTACTACAGGATTAACTCTTTTGCTTTCCTCAAAATGCTGCATCTTCAATGATGAAACAGTGCTCATCACAAGCCACTCCCATGTCCAAATTTTGTAGGTTTAATCAGTCAGGATTAGGTTGAAAATACCCTAAAAAACACCCTTTCTCACGACATTAAAGAAAGAAAAAAAAAGAATCCTGGATCCACCCCCGATCCAGATCTGCATAAAAATTTAACAGCAAAAAAGCGAATGAAAACGTAACTTCCTTGGTAGAGGTAATTGCCCCTCCGAAACCTTGATCAGAAACCTAACTGTATTTTTCTCATTATATACGTTTGAGAAGTACAGAAATTAAAGATGGATCTCTTTTTTAACTAATAGAAGCAATGATGGGTTTCCCTGCTGTTTAAAAGTATTACAGAACTTCTAATACATTAGTTGATAATAATATCTTAAATGTGTTTTATTCAAGTGTTCGCCCCGTACTAAAAAAAGAAAAAGTGGTTTAATTTTGGGGTTGTAGATGGGAAAGTTTTTGTTTTAATTTACGATGTGAAGCAAGGACACATGCCAGTAAGCAGCGATGATCCCTTTCTATAGTTAGATGGTAAAAGAACGCCTCCAGCTCCATTCTCAAGACTAAAAGCTGCACAAGTGCTTCTGTTTTTTTATTTAAATGCAGCCAAACCATCACGGGTATGGCACTTGGTTTCAAAACTACAAATCAAATTCCAGCTCCAACTTCTTTGGCCCAACCGCGTGTGAATATATAGGACTGAAGGCTGTGCTGTCATGATTCTCAGAGACCATTAGCCAGGCAATAATTCTCCAGTGTGCACGTTTTATATCAACAGTGATTTATGGCATCCCAGATCCACCCCCCTCTCTATCCAGATCAACACCTTCTCTCCACAAACTAAATACAGCTGAAAATGCTTCTGCTGTTGGCTATTAGCTTTGACAACAATAATGGGCTGATAGGAGAGGGAAAGCCGAATTTTGGCTTTTTGCTGCCGGCCCTTTGTCAGTTCTGGCACACACCTCCTTTTTAATGTTGGCCAACAAATCAAATGAGAATATTTCTCAAAGACAAAGCTTGATTTCATTAGTTGTGTGTTTGGTCTTGTTAAAATCCCAAGAAAAACTATGGAATAATAACTTTATTTGCCAAAACAAACTTTCTCTTTTGGGATACGTTTCATTTTTGTTTTGTTATTATGATGTATTGGATGCAGTGTCAAGTTTGGGTTCAGATGTAAGCCTCCTCCCTCCATTCAATGACATTGCTGCATAGGTACAGTAAAGAGTGGAGACATGTCAGCCAGATAGAGTCCAAGTTAAGTCAACTTCTGTCACAACCCAATCATACATCAAGGCTCTACCTTGACCAATCAAATCAGTGCAAACTCACATTCCTGATCAGAAGTCAGAACACAGAGTGAAACTTTTGTTCACCTTGTGATCGCTGAATGAGAGATATAAGACACCACGACTTACTTCACGTCCTATGGCATCATAAAAACGACAGTGTTTCAGTGTCTGGTACGTTTTCCAGCTCATGGAGCTACAAATCAATACAGCTTTCCTGGGTCGGATTTTATCTTCGCTCGAGTACCTGGAGGAACACACCAACTGCTAGCACAGCCTGTTTACTTTTAAATAGTGCCATTTTGATCCGAGCACATGATAAATCTCACTTTTAGCCTTGAATTTAAGATATTCGTGTGTTTGCTGCCATCTGCAATACACCGTTTCAGAAACACTTCATGAACTGGAGAACTGAGGGATTTGGGAGCCATGCCCAGATTTAGAAAGCACACTGTCTGTCTTCTTTCTAGTTTTTCTTAAAATATACCAAGCAACGGTTGGGGTCCATTTTTGAAACATTAATAATGCATCATTTTTTTTTTTTCAATTCATTTTCTTAATAAATATTTTCCATGACAGACAATGAAAATGGGGTCAGTCTGTCTATACATCGCAGAGCTACTGGGTTTTACAAGACATCTGAGAATACAGACGTCTGGTATCCAGCGTTTCACTGGCCCTCTGCAGGAGTGCACTTTCGGCTGCTCCACTTGTCTCCCCTCAGACTGGACAGCAGACATAACCAATTGGCAAGGAACATATAGGTAAGAGGGCAGCTTTTCTGTTGGATCTTTTATTATTCCAGCCTTCAGCAAGTCCAGATAATGTCAGCAATTGATGGTTACACATCTGTTATCTTTTAAGCCCACAAACAGGCATCAGCGTAGCTACGTGAGGAAGCAGTACGGTAGAAATTCCGGCTTCAGATGTGAAGTGGGAAAAACACTTACTGAGGAGAAATACACATCATGTCCTCAGTTTTATGAGCCTGGTGTTCTGAAGTGACGTGGTCGGTCTTGTTTGATGTCAGGCGAGAAGATGGACTCAGCCACTGACCTCCCACATAACAAAACACACGCTGCCAGGGATGCTAGCGCTCCAGACAAAGACAAATCCGCCAACAGATATACAGCGTCCAATTCTGGTCACAGTCCATTTAGCTGGAGAACAAACTGGTAAAACTATTACCACATCATTCAAGGTCACATACTGAGACACATGACTAGACCAGACAAGTGCAGACCTGCATTCTCCATACCCAGTTCACATGACGAAAGACAGATTAGCATTTTTATTGCCATTATTATGAATTTTCAAGATCCCCCGGAGAAAAATGGCAGATGACAAACTGCTTAAAGTTTCCATCCATGATAAGGCGTGTAAAAACCTCTTAAATTATAATGACAGTTTCTGTGGTTTATCACTGTCAACAGAGGATGAATGCAGATATTTATGGTGGAGTTTTACCCCACATCTAGTGTGGCTAAAAAGAACAAAATCCTCATTGTGTTATTTCTTTCATGCTGTGGGAAAAAACCTAGCTTAATACTGTCAACACATCGTATGTATACCCTTACTTACTAGCCGAGTTAAGTGTTTGCAGCCATTGGTCGACATCTTGAAGTTAATCTCATGGGTTCAAATTCAGTGTTGCAGGAAGAGTGCCGGGAAAGAATATGACTCAAATGTAAAACCTGGTAAGCATCGACAGTACTTGGACATGAATGCATCTTTCCACACAGACGCTGCCTCAGTGGTTCTGTTCTGTCAGATCCATTTCATTCGTTGTCCTGATGGTTTATGACAACAAACATATTGACTGAACAGACAGCAATAGGATGATGAATGATTCAGTTGGTACGGTAATGCATTTAAATGAATGAGGGCTGTATCTGTAATCAACTCTCCCACGTAAAAATAGTGATGTCAACCATTTGCAATATATCAAACAGAGGATTTTAGTCTGACAAAAGTGGCTCACCTTAAATTAAATATCTCCTCTTTGAAAGATGGGAGCTGGTTATATTTCTTTCTCAACTGGCAGGGCCTCATCCTGGGGATTAACTGGGTGTAGATCTGACACAAGCCCGGAAATCAGATCCTGAAGAATTGAGGCTCCAACAAATCACAAACCCAAAGCAAAAGCTGCGGCTGCCTTTTCAATTGCAGGGTAAAAAAAAAAAACTTGCATTTTGTCTTGACAACATAAACATATCACTTCTCTGCACTCGATTCATAACGAACTGTAGATTTATAAAATGTCAACAAGCCAAACCGTACATGATAATCATAAGTGTTTTTTGGCCAGGCAAGATTTCAGTGGTTTGTGTGGGCCAGATTCAACAAGTCCGATGTTTGAAGATGTATTGAGTTCCTCTGAAGAATAATTATATTCTGATTAAAGAAAAACTGTGCTTGAGATTTAAATGGTGTGTTTTACCCACTGACTTATTACTAACTGAGGGGATATTTTGTAAGCATTCATGTTTCAATATGCAACAGGGGATGATCACACCCATAAATATTGATTGATTAAATTCAGAGAAGCATAAAACATCTTACATAAAAAAAAAAAGTCCTCCAGCATATGACACATGGCAGTCAGTGGTCACAGGAATCCGCACAATAGAAAACATTGCTGACAGTGTAAAATGCACAGTTCACAGACCAGTAGGCATGTCGTGATGATTGTGATGCGTCAGTGATCTCCATAGCAAGTAGCTTTCTGGTGATGTGTGGGGCCATTGCTGCAGCTAATGCCTTTGCTGTTGCAATGGTACATTTAGTATGTAGGTTGCTTGTTGTTCTAAGGTTGTTTATATATCGCTTTTCTATTCTTGATGACCACTCAAAGCGCTTTACAATACAGCTTTTGCCCTTCACTCATTCACACACACATTCATACAGTGCATCCATGTGCAGCACTTTCTCTACTATAAAAGGGGCAATTTTGAGGTTCAGTATCTTGCCCAAGAACACTTCGGCATGCAGAATGGGGCAGACTTGGATCGAACCACTGACCTTCTGGTTAGGCGGGTAACTACAGGTTGTAGAAAAAAATTTTGGCTGAATAATTATGTCCTCCCAACAGAATGAGGGTAGAGGTGAAGATGGATATGGATACAGTGTTTCCCATTAATTATCTAGACTGTTGCGGCCCACCATTTTCTAATTTGTCCCACCAGTTTCATAATGAAACATAAAACTTTTTGCATTTCTCCTAATAACATAAGAGATCTCTAACTTTCCGTGTGCAGCACTATTTGTAGTCGCTCTACCAGTGAACTACTGCAAGCTCGCTCTATGGTCCAAAAAGATTTTACTAATCAAGCAGACAGTCAGACCTCATAGTTTCGGCTGCAGTTGTGGCATGCAATGCAGTTCTATCTCAAACGCAAGACCCTATCTCTCACTCTTCAGTCTGTGTACCTGTCACTCGAGATCTGTTGCACGTGAGAGTGACCTTCATGTGCGTGCACGAGCACCCTTGTTACTGCCATAGATTGAATTAGTTTTGTGGGAGACAGTGTGGCTAAGGTCCGCTGTATGTGTGTGGATGAAAGTAAAGCTGAATTGGGAGGAAAGAGATCTTAAAAACATTGTGAAAACTGGAATGTGTAAAACCATCTTTTCAGCCCCACATTCTTTATATAGAATATTATCAATCTAAATGTCACAGAAGAACTGATGCAGCAAATTATGAGCTGCAAATGTCTGGTTTTACATCTGTGATGCCTTTTTCTGAATGAAATTTACATTGATCTTCAAAATGAATGAAAAATGCCACTTGATAAGTTTTTTGACAGAAGTTGTTTGTTCTAATAAGAGACCTCACAGTCCATCTTTAAGATGTGTGTGACTATCTACGCCTCCTGCTGCCAGATCTGTCCACTTCCTGCCTGGAGTGTTGATGTTAGTACAGAGACAGCCTGTGTTTGTTTCCTAATGCAGATGTGGTTTGGGAGATGGTCGGGGCTTAAAGGAGACAGGAAATCCACCGTTCTTTTGAAGGAATTTCTTTTCCTGAAAAACACAATAATCTAACCTGCTACAAACAGAACAGCATATAATCCCTATGGCACTTGGCGCATACCTCTGACAGCCCAATCAATCTACACCAAATTACACACAATCATAGATATCATCAAGATCCTTGAATTATTCGCTGGGAAATTGGTGAAAATGCTAAAAAAAACACCCTAACAATGTTTAATGATCTACATGATGTTTCTTCCCTGACCTATACAACATCCTTCCCCCAAGTTTAATGGAGATCTGTTCAGTTGTTGCATGATCTTGCTTACAAACTAACAAACATGAAGATAATTAAATGATAAAACCTCTGCCTTGTGGTTTACTTGGTCATTAACTGAAGATTCCTCAAAAATTCCATTACGGTCCAAGGCCTCAATAATAACAAGTCCTCCATATACAAACTATTTTTTAATACTTTCCATTAGGCTCAAACAGATGCACAAAAATCATAGCAACCACTCAAAGGTCTTCAATTGATAGACCCACACAGTGAGACTCTCCATTGCCCTGAGAGAAGGTCTACTGGTGGAACATCACAGCCGAAAGTAATAGCCACACAATCCTACCTGAGTCTTGACTGGACTTGGACTCAGAGAGACTGACAGCAGAGGCGTCTCGTGACTGGTCAATCATCCCGATGTTCACCTTGTGCTTGTAGGGGTCCAAAGCTCCGAGAAGACCCAGAACACGGATCGCCTGTTGAGGACACACAGTTAGAAATCCTGACAGATTCTTGCACTTGATTTCGATTTGACTACCTATGTTTATAATTATTTGTGCGATTACAGTATTTATAAAATATGAAGTATTAAAAAATGAAGTCAATGCTATTCATGAATCATTTTTCCAAACAGTCACAAGGTTTCATTGTTTCATTTGAGCTCTGACTCTCTGTTGAAATTGCATATTTATCCCCTTTTGGGAAAAGTGAGGATTATTTGGAACATGATGAAAATGAAATTAAAACATCAGCAGCAGAGAAGTACATTGTATGAGAAGCTTTTGTGTTCCTGAGTCTCTGCTGAAATCAAAAGTAGGTGCTGTAAATCCTGGTTGATTTCAGGAAGCAGTAAGCACAGCCATCTTTCAGGCCTGCAGGTGGTGAGTATTTGATGCTCACGATATGGGATAATATCAGACTATGGGATATTCCTTCATTAATATATTTTTACTGAATTCAGGATAAAGTAATACTGGAGGTCATGGCAGGAAGTAAAAAAGACAACCTACACTGGGCACACAACTGCCATTGGATAATAAGCCCAATGGGATTCCAGATCCATTTAACAGATGAGACAACTTGCGAGAGAAGCCAGAGCCAATATCCATGTGCCACACACCAGACTTAGTGACAAGTCGCACTGTGAACCGCACATAATTTAATAGGCGACAGAAGAAATTATAAAATTATCACTTACACCAGAGCACAAGTCTTAGGAAAAAGTTCCACATAACTACAGATAACTATGGAAAATGTGCATGGCCTCATAGGGTAGGTATTCATGTGATTATAATTCACTGGTCAATGTCAGTAGATCTTAACAGATCTTTGTTTGTTTGGTAAATGCTGACAGGTAGGGTTTCCGGCCTCATACTGAGTCACTATGACCAACGGCGTTAGTCTCACATTTCTATATCGACGACTGTGAGGAAAATGAAGGCAGAGGCCCCTGTGCATACCTCTCTCCTGATGCCCTGGTTTTGTTCCGTCTTGAGGAAGTTGAGCAGCACCTCCAGAAGGGAAGGGTACTTGCGGTAAGGCTCCACCACATAGCCTGTACTAGCCACTTGCTGGCCCAGTGTCCACAGTGCCACCTGATGGAAAAGTCAGACGCAGAACATCTTTGATCGCAGATAGAACAGCATGACACAAAATGTTTAGAATGAACTTTTCTTCACATTGAAATGTGCCTATTAAATAATGTTAACAAAAGTTACTATATTTAGATTGTGTCATATTCTTATGACTCATCTTGTTCTGTATAGCCAGTGTGCAGCTTATCCAGTTGACTGTAGAAAAAAATGTCTATAAAAAATGTAAAATTTATGGAAGCAATGTTTGTGACCTGAGTTTAATTGAAAAACAAACTGACAGGGCTACTGAAGGTTTGTTTGAAAAATGAAAGATAAATAGTGAATAAAAATAATCATCTCAACTATTATTTCTGTTTGCTTGGTCTTTCCAACATTTCAAAAGTAGTTTTAAGTCTCTCATTGATCAGCCATTTAAATTCTGCAGGAGATATAATGTAATACTTTTGAATAATCTTATCTTTTCTCAACTCCTGGCACACCATCCTGTTTGAGCAGGAAATACCAGAAGCACAACGTTCTCTTGACTTTCTGACCAACTTAAAACGTTTCCAGATATTATATCCTGTTGTGTTTACTAAAGTAAATGTGCATTGACTGTATCCTCAAAATAAATATCTTACAGAACCTGGAGAAGTGCTGAGGAAAATAAAATATTAAAACCAGATGAAGCAGATATTCATTTTCTTCACATACCTGTCGCTTGGCCAATGAGGAGGAGTCTTGCAGCATGTCCATGATGATAGGAAAAAGTTCGTCCATCCACTTCCTCATCTCCAGGCCACTCACCTGGCGGCACAGGCAGAGGAGAACCAATCAAAACTGTGAATAACTGTCCAATTTTCTGTCAATAGGATCCTTTAACATCTAGAGGAACAAATTACATAAACATGACAAGTAATCTTGTATGACTATATCCATAATTCATCGCCTAATGTGTCATATTATTTTGAAACTTTATGTAAATTGGAGCTGTGTATTTGTTACTTTCAGTCTATTCCTCTCAATGTTCCTGGGTCAGATTTGTCCGGGTGGGGGTGGGTGTGTTTGCAGGTCTGCAACATTAACTACAGTGTCTTCACCTTAAAATCCCACATTATTTGTTCATTTGCATTTTCTATGTTTTCTTGTGTCCTCTGTTCATTTCTGAAAAAAAATTCATAGTTAACATCCAAAGAGCAAAATACATTTTACTTTTAAACACCTTTATTCCCCTGAAACATGTTTGGTAATTTAGTTGCTCTTCTTACACTGAGCCAACTTTCCACACTCCTCTGTGAGGACTATTGTACCACCTAGACAGGGTGGAGCGAGACACACAACCATGGGTAGGACTCTAGCTCTGTATTCCTAATACATCGAATATGCACCATACTGCTATGGCCCTGAACCCCATTCTCAGACAACATAATTTTTATTTTTGTTAAGTAAATACTTTTTTATTGTATCACTTAAGTTTCTCTGTGTTTCTACAGTTACCCATTGTGGCTTTTAATACAAAATAAACAAGTTATTTTAATTTAAATTGTTACAGCAAAAGGCTCCCAGGTTAACAGAGTCTCATTATTCACTTGTCCTTATAAAACATGATAGAATTATAAAGTCCATTTTTACCTGAGCCAACTCGCCAATGGTCGCAAGGACACTAATGACCACTCCAGGGTTGGGGTCTGGGTCTTTCAGCTTGAGGATGAGAGCCTGTAAAAGAAAGAAAGGTAATAGTTACCTAGCCCATTGAACCCTAATGTTGCCCTCAGGTTTAACAATGAGAAAAATATTTAAAAAGCTCAAGGATGAGGCAGAATGTAATGGACTGTGGTAAAGTGCACTTACTACACAATAGTGCACGTTTGCCTCAGGTAACCATCTGGTTTACATTCATGAATTCATACACCTTCACAATGGACAGGTAACAGAGTTGTACCTTGAGGATGGGCTCCATGTACGGCCGTATGAGGCGGGGGGCATTGGAGACCAGATGGCCAAGCATACGAGCACTCTGCTCTTTGTTCCTGCCGACACCACTGTGCTCCAGCTCTGTTAAGATCTGCAACAAAATTACAAATTGAGTAAAACATAAAAAACTCACTCTTCTCCATCTGGAATTAATCTTAATGAGATTAAATCATACTGTGCATAATGGCGTTAGAGGAAGCGTCTCTGTGTTGATACTGCTCTCTAATGCCTTAAAGAAAGAAACCACTTGCACTTTTTCAGCCGTGCATGATACCATGGCCTATTCTGCCCTCTACTGGTAACTGACTAAAACAACAGATAACAAGCATAGGAAATATGTATTGACAGAGGGACAAAATGAAGAAATGGCTAAATATTTTAAATAAACTTTCAATAATGTAATAAGCAAACTCGTAAATTGGTGTTAATTTATAAATAATACAAATAGTAGATTTCTCCAATGTCTTAGACCAAATGTTTTCATGATTTGACCTACAAAGAAAAGACTTCCATTCAATATTGAAGGCAGGCTAAAAAGAACCGTGCAGTACTTGATTTAAATCACTTATGAGCGGATTGACTACGGCAAGTTTTTGGTCAAGTGCAGACTGTAACCCTGACCTCAATTTGATCAATATTTCGCTCGTACTGACACTGTTTAACATCTGGGATTGATCTTTGACCTTTAATACCAAACTATGCAAAAAAAACATGACGGCGTTAACAATTTGATTTTACTGTGTTTAAACAAAATCCAAATGGGGCCTTCCAACATAATAAATCATGAAACTACTCATAGTGCCACCTCCTACCTGGATGAGCATCTTGCGAAGGAAGGGCATAACAAAGGCGGGGTTCATGCTGCTGAGGCGTCCAATTGTGCAGATGGCGAGCTCCCTGATCTCAAACACCTCATCGTTCAGTGCGACAAACAGTGCCTGCAAATTTTCAGCCTGGGCGAGGTGAGTGTCAAAACGCTCATCAAGGGATGCCAACACGCAGTATCGGATATCTGGATCTGCCGGGAACAGGGACAACATCTTGGGCCATTATAGCTGTTCACAATTGTGCTTTTTCAAGGCACAAATGCAAAATCTCTAATAATCAAATTCTGGTTTTGTTATTTTGAGTTCTAATTTTCAGCAACCATAATATATTAGTATTATCAACATTCAAAAACAACACTTAATAAATCCACATGGTACAACCACACCTTTCCTCCTGCATTCTTACTCTTTCATGTCCTACCTGGGTCAGTGATTCCAACGACAAGTAGCTTGCTGAGCACATCAGCAACGACCTGCACAGCTGTCTGGCTGACAATTTGGCCACTGATCAGGTGGATGGAGGGGGTCAGAAGGCGTGAGCAGGTCCGAGCCGCCTCCATCCGGATCTCCTTGTGTTCACTGTTCAGGAAGTGATCAGCACAGTGGCGCACAAACTGAGTGAGAGAGTGTCCTGGTAACAGAAAAACAAAGCACAAAAAATGGGTGAACTGCAAGATTTGTAAAAAGACATGTGATCAGTAGATTTGATGCAATTGAAGGGCAACCAAAATGAAATGTCCCATTATTGTGAATATAACTAGAGATTTCTCTGTGTTTGAACATTGTTGGAAACATTTTGTATAATATAAGTACACAAGTCAACATAATATATATAACAATATATATAACACAGGTTGTGTCTTTTTTAGATATTTCAACAAAGAATACAGTCCTGATTTGAGCCCAATGTTCTTTTGAAAGCTGCAACTTTTTCAAAGCTCTTACCCTCAAATTCAAAGCTTCCTAATGTGCGCAGAGCCAGTGTGATGCTGCCCACATCACTTGCCTCAGGGATGTTTGTGAGGCTTGGTGAGGCCAGCTGGTGAGCCAGGCCTTTGGGCATGCCCGGATGACGCAGTGGCTTGTGCATCAACACCAGAGAAAGCATCTTTAGAAGACCGTCCTGGATGTCCTTCTTCAGCTGGGGGATTTGACGGCTCAGGTCATAAAGCACTGCTGTCAGTGCAGGACTAGATGAACAGGAGAAAATGGACAAACAGCTCAATGTCATTGTTGTATCTTTAGATGAGGACAATGAAGTGGGTTCTGGTGCAGATGTCCACAAATATAACTTTAAAAGTTACTGTATAAATGATGTAACAATGGGATTTAGCTGATTAAATAAAGGTTAAATAAGGTTCCTACATAGAATTTATACAATACTATACCCAGCCAAAAGATTTAATCCAGGCATTGGTAAAACTTTGATGAATTATTGAGCAGTGTGGCAATACTACTCTGTCCTACCTGAGGCCCACAGCTAGCATAGGCTCCAGCAGCTCCTTGATGTCTGGCTGGATGCTGGGACCCATGGCTCTGGAAAGCATGCTGATACAAGTGAACACTGTGGCATCCACCTGCATGGTCTTCTGCCTCCTGCACATAGAAAAAACATGCACTGTAACGACAAGTCTCTTTTCATTTCATTGACAGTATCCCAACATTTTGTTTTAAACAGGTCTCCCACAAAGCATTTCCTACTCTAAATATTAATTTCTTATTGAAAACTGTCAAAACTTAATCAGATACTGTTTACTGGTAGTGTATTACTCAAACTATTGTCTTCATCAGGTAAATATTGTCCATGTAAACAGAGTCACTACCTAATCACCATTTCTGTCTCATCACTGTGAGCTGTAGTCATACAGCAGTCATTTTTTAATAAATATACACTTTCTAAAGACTACAAGCTGACATAATATATTGTGTTTGATTACTAACTTGTGTGCAAAGTCCTTAGGTGGCAGAGCAGCCTTGATGATCTCCAGGATCTTCGTGAGGTATGGTTGAATCTCTGCCCTGACAGCCACGACCAGCAGCCCCAGAGCCTGGAAAGCTGCCGTCCGCTCCTTCTCCTTCTTCAAACAGCCCAGCAGGTAGCCCATAGTGTCCGACAGGTACTGGTCTGCACAGTGGATGGAACAACCGCAATGCAAAAGATTAAACACATGCTGTATGTAGATCTTTGTATAAGCTGCAACACATGTCAACCGACTAGGGGAATTTACAGGTCATTTGTTACATCAAAACCCACTGATATCGACCCAGAGACCAAAGAGCGATGTCATGATCTCTTCTGATTTCTAGCACATAAGCAGTGAATAATTTGATGCGAAGAAGATGGGAGATGGTTACTGTGTGAGATTCAACTGCATCTTGGGTGACAGTCGAACATGAACTCGTCCCACCTGTAAAGGTAGGTGCCTGGAAAGCAGCCAGGCGTGGAAGCAGGTTGAGGATGGTCATCTGGATCAGAGGGTTTTTACTGGTCTTGTATTTCAGCACCCACCGACACACCTGGACAAAAAAACATCATATAAGCTTTTGTGGAATATGATTTGTGAAACTCGAAATAGCACTGGCCGTTGTGATGTTCACATTGTGACATACAACATTGTCAGAGCTGAAAAGTGTGTCACTTAAATTTAATATTAACTGATTTATAATGTTCAGACTTTGTTCAACTTTCCTCAGGTATGTGGGCAAATTTATGTGTAGACATCGCACCTGCACTGGCTATACATGATAAATCCATACTGCTTTATTATTTTAAAACTAAAACAATCTACGTCCACATGAGCTCTATATCAGTAATAATCACCATTAATTCTGACAAACCCTCAAACATATTTCAAGTGTCCTTTCACACACACTGGGTGTGTGCATATCAGTGTAAACAGGAAACAAATTCTTTAGTCTGCAGTAGGTTACAGAAAATACTATGAATGTAAAACAGCAATGGTGAAAAATAAGAGCATGGATTTATTTCCTTGGACCCACGATGAGGTGGAACTGTTCTGACTGGTGTTGGAATGAGGAAACTGACACTAAATGTTAGCAATGCTTTGCCTTCAGTGCTTGTAGTCAAGTTGAGACCAACCAGGAAGCAAATGTGGGTGACTGTGTCATTAATTCCAACTGTCCCTGTTTCTGCCCATCTTGACTAAAGCACAGCGCCGTAGTTTTTAAACTAAAACTGGACAAACCTGGCACTCGAAAACATGGACGGCAGGTGTAAAAGTAGCAGCAGTGATGGATTTCAAAATGAGAACATAGAAATGTGGATGTAGTCTCAGGTGCACATGAAATAATCCTGCGTATGTGCTGGTAATCACTGTAATCATCCCTGACCTCCCTCTCCCACCCCTATCCACCTGATCGAATCGGTCCTCCATCAGCTCACGGCAGTATCTGCTCTCAACCAGAGAGTTCTTAGCAGGTGCCGGTGTGGCTCCAAAGCTGAGGAAGCCCTGAGGAGTACTGTAGCCCAGCAAGCCCAGGAGGGCGTTTGACTGCTGCGGCTGCACTGACTGGAAGCTAGTGAAGGGTGTGATGTGGCGGGGCTTGGCTCCGAATCCCATCATCTCCTTGCAGTACTTATCGTGGACCAGTTGCTGCTGTGTGATTTCCTCCATCTCCTCCCTCATGCGCTGTCCAAGAAAAAAAGACAGTGAGAGGAATGTTTTGCTTTTAAACATGAGAATGTGTTCACTGTGAAATCAGGACCCACCTCTCCTTCCATGCTGCTGATGCGAACCAACTCATTCAGGATCAGGAGGGCGCCATGGACCCTGTCTTCCCGATTCATTCCTTTCTCTTTGGCCAAAGTCTCATCAAAGCCTTTTTCTGACTCCTCAAAGGTTTGCTGTTACAGAGAAGACACCGATGATGTTTAATGCAATATAACATATACTGTTATACTAAACAAAACACATTGGATTTTCTAGTACAAAGAGGAATGCTCTACCTTGTACCACTGTGGTTTCTGCATTTCCTTGGTCTCCCTCTGCGTGGTGAGGATGAGACAGGCTCGCAGGGCAGATACAGCTCCTTCTCGGATGGCCTGCTTGGGATCCCATACTGCGTAAAAGATATTATCAAAGAAGGGCTGCACTTGCTGAAAGAAGAAGGTGGGTGCGCTCACAGCCAGCTCCCTCAACACCAACACCTGGAACAGACAGAACACCATTCAATGATTAGACATTAATCTTATCTCTAAGGTTTATTTCTTTCCAGTGTCAATAAACAGTAAGTTTAGATATTATTATTAGAAATCCATCCGTGCATCCATCATCTATACCCCTTGTCCTTTGAGGGTCGCGGGGGGAGCTGGAGCCCATCCCAGGCTGACATTGTGTAAGAGGCGGGGAACACCCTGCACATGTCGACAGCTAATCACAGGGCCAACATACATCTCATGCACTCTCACATTCATACCTATGGTTCATTTAGAATCTCCAGTCAACCTAATCCCAAATCTGCATGTTTTTACACTGTTGTAGAAAACCCTCCAACAGTAGTTGGACGGTTTCAAACCAAGATTCAAACAAGGAACCCTCTCACAGTGAGGGAACAGTTCTAACCACCACACCACCCCTCAACTCAGGTTCTTTCCTGAAATAGTTGCTAACTAGATGCAACATTTTGTATGTCTCTGTGTAAATTCTTCATTTAAAGTGTGAGCTGTGAACTTAGTGGAGCCAACTTAGACACTACCTGGTGACTGTAAATGGCAAAGGAATGGAGGAGTCTGTCGAGTGTCTCGGCAGAATATCTTTAACATTCAGTGTTCAAGCAAACTGAAAAAGGCAGTCATTGATTAATGTGTTTGAATAAAACTGTGCCACTCAAATGAAAGTACACCAGAATACACTATGAACGTTACAGTGAACATGAATGCCTGAATATGCGATGTGTCTGACATTGCTCACTGGTACAAAGCTACAGAGTGTCTTCTATTAAAAGTTGCACTAGTTCATTATATAAAGAACCCGAAAAGTATGCCGGCCCAACTAACTGAGAAACCATCAATTTCTGGTTTTATTACAGATACTGGCAGAAAATCGAGGAACACAGAGACAACTCAAAGTTAACTAAAGTTAATAAAAAACATCCTTACATTTGTGCAAAATATTTAATGATCCTTTAATAAAAATCTGGTAAATGTCATATTTGACCATAATATGTATGTACACAGTAGGAGTTATAGTACCTTAATTGCAAAAAAAAACATTGGCCATATTACAAGAAAAGCAAAACCTGCCAACAGCAACAAGTAAGCTACACAAATCACCAATCAACCCACTAAAGCTTTCTAAAGTACAAAATGACAACAACAAAACACCAGGGCAAAGGAACAATCCTGAGTCAAGTTATTATCTGCCCTTATCTCCAGCACACATAATACACCACCAAGAAGGCCTGGTATTTCAACACCAAACAGCTGCCTGCTAGTCACTTACTGATGCATGGCGTCTGCCTTCATTCCTGTCTGCTCCCAACCACTCCAGGGCCCTTTTCACCTCAAACTCCACATACTCAGCAGTGAAGGTGTCCCCAGCCATAGACAGGTGGCCCATGGCTTTAGAGGCCATCTCCATCACCACGGGGTCACTGGAGGGGAGCAGGTTGCGCAGGTAGTTGGCAAAACGGCTGATCCTGGTGGCATTGCCTCCTTCAACGCCAATCAGACTCACTGAAACAAATGAGTTATAGTATCAGTTGTGTGCTGTTTTACATATACACCGTATATGCATAATTTCATGTAATTTACACAAAGGGAAATAAGTTGTTTCAAGCTAATTTCAGTATCTTAATACATTTCTGTGTTTGCATCTTACCGATGGCTAGAATGCCTCCTTTCTTCTCATTCACATCTGAACTGGATACCAGTTCAAAAATGTGGTGGTTTAATTCATCATAGAATGTAGTGGCTTCATCTTGACTTAGCTGTGGAAGACACAAAACCAGCATCTCAAAAATCAATATGTCGGAAGTAAAGTAATAAAAACAAATATTTCTTAAAAGTCTACAATCTCTTCGTGTTATGTAATATTTACAACCACAAATTAGTGGGGATTCAAGTCCAGTCCTGAAGCAGTGTAAGCAGCTGGTTACTCCACAGCTCTTGTTGGAGTAACACTTTTGTAGTGCACAGTGTATCTGAATCCTCATGAAAGACCACACACAGGTTGCTGTTACCTCTCTGAGCTCTGTGGTCACATAGTGCTGCAGATCTTTGGCAGATTTTGCTCTGGTGTCTTCATTTCGACTTTTCAGCCCACTGACAAACTGCTGCAGCACAGTGGCTGTGCCTGACATGATCACCATTTGGATGGCCTTCTCTTCAAGGAGACAAACATAAAGCAGACATTTATTCTTTCACTACAACTGTTCTGTATTATGGAGACAGGGGCAAAATGTAAAATAGTGACACGCATTAACACCAAGTTAGGGAAGAGAGGACATTGGTCCAGAGTTGTTTACACATCAAGTCAATGTTATTGTTGTTGTTAGCTGCTGGTGCTATGACCAGCTAACATGTCTGGTTAGCTAACGGTAGCCATGCTTATCGATAACCTTGCTAGTTAGCAACAACTAAAAAGAGACATTAAGCAGATAGCATGGTCTACACATTAGAACAACACTGACTAGTAGGGTCAGGTAAACACTAATTCGGAGCCTTATGAATGTACCATGTTGATTTTGTTTAGCTAACGTTAGCCTGACCTGATGCCAAGCTATCTAGCTCAAGCAAGTAAAGAAAGACACTTTGCACCACTTACGTGTTTATATTAATATATCGGCCACTTAATAGTTATTCGTCGCTTGCAGGATATCTCTCATTGTAAGTCTGCCGGCTCGTACAGGCTGAGGTTGGCTAGCTACGGTATCCTTCTGCTGAGTTGGACCGACTCCAGAAGCTAGCAGCCGTTCGCTTTCCCCCACCCCATGTGGGAGAAGACCCGCCCCCATCTTCCCTCTGATTGGCTTCCCATGACATACTTCCCTTACTCTAACCAATTGTTTTCCTTAATGCCTAAACTTAACCCAATCAGAGGCAGACTAGAGGTGGGTCTCCGTCCACTTGGGTTGATTACAAAGTAATTTCAGGCATCACGAGGAGGAATGATGAGACAATCTTCACAAGCCTGAGCTGTGCAGCTGCTGAAGAGATGGAGGGAGCGCACATGTGTCTGAGTACAGGTCTGAGGTACTGACACTAATATCACAAGACTGAGTTACTGACACTAACATACTGACACAAACATCAGAGGTCTGAGGTACTGACACTAACATACTGACACAAACATCAGAGGTCTGAGGTACTGACACTAACATACTGACACTGACCTATTGACACTAACATACTGACACAAACATCACAAGACTGAGGTAGTGACACTAACATCACAAGTCTGAGGTACTGACACAAACACACTGACACTGACCTATTGACACTAACATACTGACACAAACATCACAAGACTGATGTATTGACACTAACATCACAAGACTGAGGTGCTGACACAAACAAACACACTAAAACATATTGAAACAAACACACGGACACTAACATACTGACACAAACATCACAGGTCTGAAGTAATGACACAAATTTCACTGTAGGACTCGTATTTGTTGCATTCTACACTTTGTCCTCAATTATACTGAAAGTTCACATTCAGTACAACTGAGGCACAGGGAGCTTAATTTAGAGTCCAGTCAAAAGCTTAGTTCTCATATGCATAACTCATTAATCTCAGTTTTCAGTTTAATTATCTCCTATAAAGTTAGTACAAATAGATAAGAACAAAAAACGGGAATATTTAAATAGTCAAGACAAGAAATATAGATATTAAAAAACATAGAGGTCAGTGTGCGACAGTAATGGAAAGACAACACAGTCAGTCAAAAGAAAATCGTACAGGTATTTTTTATTATATTTACAAGCTGTTGATGTTCCTTTGACAAGATTACAATACTAATTTGACAACATGTGCATGTATTTTATTTTTTCAATAGTGTTCCATACGTTTCAGCCTCAGGCTCAAGGGGGAGACAAAGTCCATGTAAATAACCTGCTTTTGGGAATGAAAGGAACATTTCTGACTTATTGTAGCTCTGTGTCTAAACTGTGACATTTACCGCTGTGTGACACACTAATTACACTCATACCCTCTTATTTTTCATCTGCAGAGAATTGAACCTTAAATGTCAAATGTATTTTAATCATAAAAATGAACCTTAATTACCGTCTGCTTTTACATTTCTGTCATCATTAAGTTGAGGTCATGGTGTGATAGATCTTTCCTCTACCAAATAAACATCTCACTCACTCTTTTAATGACCCAGGTACATCAGAGGTTTTCATCTGTGGCCCTTAATAGGGTTCTATGCATAATTTCAATATAGATAAAGTCTATAATGAAGATTGGTTTATAAGAGGTTTGACCTTTTTCACTGCTCTTGGCCTATTTTCTTTGACCTTTAAAAGCTTATGTTTTTCTGTTTGGAAGAGCAGGGTAATGGCAATCTTTTGAGCCACTTTGTTATATCCATCCATTTTCTTCCATTTATCAGGGGTCATTGTTGTAGTAGGCTAAGCAGGTTTTCCAGCCATCCCTCTCCCTACCAACACTCTGTAGCTCCTCTAAGGGGATCCTGAGGTGTTCTCAGGCCAGATGGGATATTTGAGCCCTCCACTGAGTTCTGGGTCTACCCTGGGGTGTCCTCCCATGTTGTATTATGCTTGCCTGGAAAACCTTGAGTGGAGAGTGCCCAGGAAGCATCCTGATAAGATGCCTGAACCACCTGAACTGGCTCCTTTCAACACGAAGGAGCAGCGGCTCTATTCTGAGCTCCCTCCGGACATCCAAACTCCTCACCCTAACCCTAAGTCTGCGCCCAGCAGGCCTACAGAGAAAACTAAATTTCAATTGCTTTGATCCCCAAACTCTTTCTTTTGGTCAAACCCAAAGCTCATGGACATAGGTGAGGATTGGAACATAGATCGACTGGTAAATAGAAACATTTGCCTTGAGGTTTAGCTGCCTCTTCTCCACGACAATTCGCTGCAATGCCTGTATTAATGTTGACAACGCACCAATCCCCCTGTCCATCTCCTGCTCAATGCATCTTCGCCTCAGTCGAGAACAAGGCCCCAAGATATTTAAACTCTGGTCTGCTAATCCACAGGTACTGTGCCTGGCCTCCAGGTGATCATTCCCCTGATTCTTCAGAGACTGCCCCATCCACAGACAACGTTAAGTATGAGTTCAGGAGCTCCACAAAGTGCAATTTCCAATATCCCTCTAACATCCTCTACCACTTAATGAACCATCATCCAACAAAGCCACAGATCACCATATCAGATCTAGTACCAGAAGCCTTTTCTCCCAGCCTTACACAACAAGGGTTATCTAGGTATTATAAGTTCATAGGACTATTTGCCTTCATACAGGCTGTGGATGTAGACGACTTACAGGCTAAAAAGATATGAAAATGTATTGATTAGTTTTTTCGCACAGGGATCATTAAAGTATTGGTCAAAGCAGTAGCCTGGTCACCGAAAACAATAATTTGATTCTGAATCCAGCAGATGAGACTTACTGTGACCCTGGCAAAATGTTTTTAACTAATGCAGCTAAACTAAACTTGCACTTTACAAGCCTCAAAAACAAAGATCACCTCTGAATATCATTATGAAGGTTGATGCCAAGAATCTGGTTAGAGCAGTTACTGCTCTCAGTCAATGGAAGACTTGAATCATTTAGACACAGAGTAAAACAGACATCTGCAAGTTAAGTGTGTTTCCTAAAAATCTTTCATTCTGATGTACTCCGGTATTCCAATAAAAATACTATAGATTTCAAGGGGATAACAGTCATGGGTCTGCTTTTTAAAGTACTTAATGTCATCCTGCTCATAGTATGAAGCTTTTTATTATTCTGTGATCATAAGCTTGTTATATTTAGTAAATCAGGGAACAGGATGGCAAATGTCATAATTTGCCCTTTTTTTGCAGATTCAATTAGTGGGTGATTTGTCAGCTAACATGCAAAGTAACAAAAGTTAATTAAACTCCAATCAGGTTAATACTGTAATCAGTGTGAAGTAGAGTGTGCCGGTGCACGCATCTGACACTACAAATGATAAAGTGTAATGCTTGTCTGTGTGTGTGTGTGTGTGTGTGTGTGTGTGTGTGTGTGTGTGTGTGTGTGTGTGTGTGTGTGTGTGTGTGTGTGTGTGTGTGTGTGTGTGTGTGTGTGTGTGTCGGTGTCGGTGTACTCGTTTTTTTTACCTTTAGTACCTTATCAGGACCAGTCGACCTCATGGGGGACCAAAGGAGAGGACCAAACCTGTGTGTGTGTGTGTGTGTGAGAGAAAGATGTGGTGGTGTAACATCACTGAGAAGGGGTTAAGGTCCCCAATTTTGCACCCAAGGGCCCTTTCTCCCTTTCTTAAGCCTGCACGGACAAGTCAGACATACACTCATGAGACACCGACTCACTCAATCTGTAACAACAAAGAAAGACAGAGGGTGCTTTGGGGAGATGAAACGCACTCACAGTCACTTGACTTCTGCACATACATAAAACCACTCTAGCAGCACAAATGTATGCACGCTCACCCCCACCAGGACTCTTGTCCTGACAGGCAGCCAGCCTCCTCTGCTAAGTGACAGACATGATATTGGGTGCACTTTCATCAGACCAAGACTTTGATTTCTCGGCTCTCGCTCCTGTTTATTTTCTCCTTCGGCTCTTCACTCAGCCGAACTTTTGAAATATTTCCCCCATGATGGAGCCGGTCATTCCATCTAGACTAATGGAGGAAAGTGGGGGAGATTGAAAAGTTGAGCTCACTCCTGCACCTATTGCTCCTATACCTACCCACCTGAGTCATCTAACATCCATCATCTGCTAATCCTGCCAACCTTCATCTCTCTTACCCTCTTTTACTTTATGATTTAACCCCCCCCCACACACACACACACACACACACACAGACACACACACTCCCACTTAACCTGTCTATGTTCTTTCTTCTTCCCTCCTCAGTCCCTCACGTGTTCTCAAAGCCTTTTGTTGAGCAGAAGGAGGGATTTGCTGTGAGTCACAGATTCTTGGGCTAGGATTCATGAGGCAGCATCTGGTTCTATATGCTGGGGGCAACTCTCATCCCATACCACAGCCCAGCACTCACCTAGTCTGAATTTATGGTGGAGGTAACATTTTAATTACTACAGTTATGTAAGTTTGGAACATTGATTTTACAGTAGTTTAAAGGGGATTAACCCAATTCAGTGAAAGGTTGGGCTTGCAAGCCTTCAAGGGGAAAAACATTAAAATTATATTTCTGACTAAGGGTAGATATATATCTTATTAGCTTAGAACTAACTAACTAACTTTGCAGCAAGCTTTAATGTTAATTCCAAGTAACCTGTTTGTTTGCAGTAGTTTTTACATATGTAATACAATAAAATGGCTAATTTAGGCTAGGGAGTTGCTGTGTAGTGTAACTAAACGCTCATTTATGCTCAATGAAAGATAGCTTTCCGGAAACCGGCATAACTATCTGCCCATACTATACATTAAATTTGTCTGTATTTGTGCACGTCTTCTGAATGCTTATAGACAAAACACACACAATGGAGCAGTACCACTGTAAGTGTAGCCAAAATAGTTCAAACGAGACGACCATAGGAAAAGAAGATATTTCAACTTTTTGAGGAGAGACTTTGCAAGTTAGCAAAAAACCACAGGCATCTGTATGATGTTACCACACCCATTTCCATTTTTTTTTAATATTTACAGGTACATTATCATAATGTCCTCCACCGTCGCCATGTTTGTTGTTAGTCAGAAACTCTTGACTCTGCGCCGCCCTCTGGTGGATTGATTGCTGAATAACCTGGCATGGAGATGCGTGGAGGTTTGTGAGCAGTGACAGTGACATAGTTTGAAACTGATTTATCTTTTATCGTACGTACAGGCAGTACAAATAAGGCTATGGCTAAGGCTAACAATGTAGTTATAACCACAAACCTTTCCTCCCATTCTGCAGACATTTCATGAATCCAACACCAAGCCCAACTAGATCATGATGCATCCTTTTCAGGGAGAAAAAAGGCACCAACAGCAGTCCCTGCACAGTGTTGGGTGTCTGAGAGAGGAAGTGACAATAACTGAATGTCTATATACAAGATCCATAATGACTTAACCAGTAATCTGGGATATTCTTTTGATTGATACGGGTAGGTCCACACTCACTAATCGAAGTACAATGAGTAGACAATGTGGCGGAATTGAATCAGCACAGTTAGTTTAATGAAAAGTGCAAAGTGGCACAGAGACAATGGAGTGCGCAATCAACTAATGCAACTGGACAGCCATGTTGGGTGGAATGAAGTCTGCAGAGAAGGAGGACATGATGATACTGCACTTTCTTGTAACAGTGCTTGATCTGTCTTCTGGCACACTGCTCCGCTCCCTGACAAGGACGATCAGCTACACACACACACACACACACACACACACACACACACACACACACACACACACACACACACACACACACACACACACAGACACACACATGCAGAGTCAACATATTGATCAAGTTTCCCTCCCTTGGTGAGACATATAGATCAAACACTATTGCTAATCCTTGAATCAGAGTGCAGGGGAAACCTAAGGCCAGCATATGGAAATAAGAATCCCCTTTGACACTGAGTTCTTGTTCATCAAAAAGTCCTTAATCAGGGAGAATAACAATGAACACTGATGCCAGTATCTGTTTCCACACAGGCATTACTCATCATTTCTACCACAGACCCTCTTCCGAGGTAATCCTTTTGTTATGGTGAGATTCAATACGTCAAACCGAGAGATGATGACATAGTGCATTAAAAGTGAGGTAGAGTAGTCAGTTTCACATCAAAATGGCTTCATTACACATCCAGCAACAGTAGTAGCCAACATATACAGAATACTAAATCAACTCAATGGTGACGACTAAATCACTATGAGTCGGACAGATTTTGATCGTTCCATTCATCTGCAGTGGCGTGGTTGTGTGCGTCTGCAATAGACTCATTTCCTAAATGGACTCTGGTGCGCGCCTGCCAAAGAGCAAGCCAGGAGTCAATGAATGGTATCAATTAGACAAAATGGCCGTCTGTAAATTGTGGCCACTCTCCATAGACAAGCAAGGGCTGGGCAGGAGCAGATGGATGGAGAGGTCTCCAAACCGACCAGTAGCAAAGGAGACAGTTTGGCTATCATTCACTCTTGCCCTTCCATCAATATGGCCACATATTCACAGTTTGTGAAGAAAACATAATGATTTGCAGGAAACTAATACTGACATATTGAATTTAATGTTTGCACCTTGCACCAATGTTTGTTTTTTGTGGGCTTAATGAAAACTATCACATGACCTTGATGCTGACTTCTAAGAAACCTGAAACTATGTAACTTTTACTGAGCAACAGCGCCCTCTGCAGCCACACGTGCTGATGCATTACGTTGGGCTCTGTAGCTGTGTCTGTGTTGAGACCCCACTTCTGTCTGAGTGATTGAGGTGTTTTCATGTCGAGAAAAGACAAACTATGAAGAGCAGAGCTTTGACTGCATAGACCCACTCACTGAACTGAAACACAACTAATCGGTGGATATTACCCATGATCCTTCCTTATCCCGAAGCCTTGGCGTTGTAACAAATACACCCAACTCTGCCTTCCAAGTATTATTTACTGGTATACAGTTCCGCATTACTCTTTAAATTACTGGGCCTGACACTGGTAATTTAAGCTGCGACCATCAGTTAGTTACACACTTCTTTCAGGAGATCGTACCCGCTCATCAAAGTTATAAATGTATGGAATTGGCTCCATTCGCTTTAATCCAAATCTCGATGTACCATCAAACTAATTTTGAATAAGGTGCATTTTTAATGTAAAGAAAAGTTGCATACTTTAACACTCAATCTTCTCTTGGAGATAATACCGTCGCCATGTGTGACATGAGGAAGTGAGGGGAGTTTATCTGGGTCCCTGTCTGTAATGAAGCGAGCGCTGTGTACATGGTGTGTGTCACTGACACCTCTTTATCTTGTCTCCACTCAGTCTTATCTATGGTAATCCAATGAGATTAGACAGATACTAATGATGGTGCACAACCTCAAGGGCTTTACGGATAGCATTTTTACAGGAAAGGAACACTTGGAACAACATTACATACATATCTGGGTCTGAGAGAGAGAGAGAGAAAAATGAGTAAACCACAGTGCACCCACATGGTATTTACCTGTGTGTTCCTTCTTAAGACACTGACAATAATCATTTCGAAGGTCGCATGCAAAGTCCTAATCTGCAGACTCTCTAAATATAAGAGAAAGCTGGAGAGCAAGAGAGAAAAACCTGAGGCTCCACAAGGCATTGAACTATCTGACATTCCAGTTAAATGCACAGGGATAAAACCAGGTGTGAAACCACCTCTCCTGTTTGGACTTGACTCCGCAAAGCAGAGGGCCTTCTGGCAAACTGTCAGGCAGCTAAAACACAGGCTGTTTGCAGTCGGTGGATTGTAATCCGACACAGGATAACACCAAATTTTCACCTCAGCTTGTCAGTGGGCTTTTCTCACCAGCTTAACACCAGGTCAATCACTGCCTGCCACACACTCGAATAGCTGCAAAATAGACCTGAAGTACAGAAACACACAATTGAGTAACTATTTCTCATGCTAATGCATATGGATTCATATGCCGCTCAACAAGGATCTAGTGAAACTGTTTCTCAGACACTTAAACAAATGTGAAAGTCTGCACATTATGACAAGAACAATAAATCAGGAAGTTAAACTGACGATCACTCCAAGATGATTAGCATGAACAACAGCCGATACAGACTCCAAGTCGATTCAGTCCGTACATTCACTGTTTCATAAATCTGAGGAAGGTTTCAGGTATGACCTGTATATTTATATTTTAATTGTCATGTATTGACCTCTCTGCTCCTCTTGGTATAAAACTTTCCCACACAGCCTGACAGTGAAAACACATTCAGCCAGTGTTTGACCATTCTCGTCAGACAGTCAGACTGACTCCCTGCTCATTAATGTTCATGCAACTGCAGCTCCACACACATCATTGGTGAAACATGATACAGGTTCATCCTTTTCACAATGTTATTTTACACCTAAATTCCACATTTGTTTCCTCCCTTTTTTCAGTCTCTTAATAGAATCTCAAAGCATTTATTCATTGCTTGTTCAAGCAGAAAGAAAAGCTAGTGCTCCACCTTTCAGTTCTTATCCAGTGATTTGACTGGATTTGCTTCAGCACTCCTCGTCTCTATTACTCCACCAGGTCAGGTATCTGTGCAGACCCATTCATGTTTCCCCTGCTCATTGCATCAATGGGAAAGTGTGTTTGACTGGAAGACACCATGGTCAGATTATTTTTTCAGCTCAATGTAGTACCCTGGAGCATCCGGGGGTCCTTCAGAGGGTCACTGTGATCACATTATTTTATGAATTATTTATTATTAACACATTTTGCACACTGAGGTGAAAAGAAGCCTGTTTTGTAAAAAAAAATGTAATGTCACCATGACCTCAGTGTTTTTCCTTTGTTTTCCCCCTCCCTTGTGTCTCTGTGTCGTTGGTGCGTGTCTGCTCTCCAGTTCCCATCCACTTGCCACAGCCTGCTCACCTGTCAGCCCGCTCTCCAGTCTTCACTACTCAGTGACGCGGACCTTTATATTTGTCCATTTGTTGGAAAAGAAATCATTTCTTTTCCACTCAACCCGTGTTGCCTGAGTCTGGGTTGATCCTTTTGCTGTATAACAACAGTTACTTCCCTCCTCTTTTTTATGCTTAAAACAGTATAAGCATGCTGTGTGGTAATTAAAATATAGGACACAAATATTATATAATATTATATACATATTATATATGCAAAGGTGCATGGAGTATGGAGACGTTAGTGTAAATTTTGTGCAAATCTAAATCCAAATGCAGACATGCAGATGCTCCCAAAACGAGGGCATGTTGCCAAGGCACCAAGCCAACTTGGGTGCTTTGTTCAGGCACTGTCTTTGGTGTTTTGGAAACAACCTGGTCTGGGCTGAAATGTGAAGTTCACTGATGCTTCAAATCTCATGCATTGCCCTGATATTACTCACAGAGACCTGTATACACAGCAGCCACAAACACTACCTTAAAGACTTGCTTTTTAGTTTGTTTTTTTTTCAAGATAAGCACATCACCAGATAGGTTCTTCTGCATCATTCCTCCAGCCAGGTCTGTTGCATAGGGAGACAGCAGAGAGTGGGCAGGCTGGAAACTGGACACTGAGTTTGTGATCCGAGGCAGATAGATGCCAGGCAGGCGAGGCTCAGTCCTCTGTTCTCATGCTGATACCCGATAAAGCCAACTGGGCCTGTCCTCGGGAAAAAACGCAGCTACAGCAGCCTTGTTTGATAACCCTGGAATGTCTCAATGTGTGTGTGTGTGTGTGTGTGTGTGTGTGTGTGTGTGTGTGTGTGTGCGTGTGTGTGTGTGTGTGAAAGCTAAAGGGAGTGTGCCTGCACATTATCTGTAAGAGCCGTGTAAAACACAGAGTAACAAGTAACAAACGGAGGATACGAAGGATGAGGGATGTTTGAAAAACACAAAACCAAAAGGCCTTGACACTGAATAACTTCAGCAGGAGTGGTGCATTATTTATGTGGCCCATACTGTAAGATATCACATGACGTACACAAAGAGTCATACGTTGGATTGGTTTTCGACACCGAGCTGCACAGTGAATCTCAGACTGTCCACGATGCACTGAGGTGCAGCCCTGCAGCTACCTCTTGGTGTAACGCAGCCCCCGGGCCCTGCATACAATTTGCCTGCTAATGTTGCATCTCAGGTTTCCCCTCTTTCTTTCCAATGACACGCGGATGACTACAGAGTCAACTCTTTCCAGCTGCCATGTGGTCCTCTGTGTAAGCCATCAACATAAATGTAAACCATTGAAATAGATCGTAATGTAAGGCTCAGTCGGCATCTATCACTATCATAACTGTGAAAATGACGGCTAGGTCCAGTATGATAGAGCTCACAGGTGATATTTCCAACACATATTTTAAATCTCTTGTCAAATATCATTCAAACAAGACCATAAAAAAGATACTTTTATGTCATGAAATCCTGCTAAAATAGCCTTTCTTTGTCTGTGTGTCAAAAATATGATGTAAAACTGACATTTATGACAGGAGAAAGAAGTCCACGCAAAGTAATACACCAGATTTTTCCATACACCTTCTACTTGTCAGTCAGTAAATCCCCTCTGAGGGAATGTAGCCTGATGTCTTTGCTCCCCAGCTCCTCTTTATCTGCTGCTGCATTTTGTATCTGTCTACACTTTGATTCACCAAACAGCCTGTGAAATGTCCTCTTTCAGTCCAATACTTGTTAATGCTTGTTTGGTTTCTGGGGTTTTTGTGTACACATATTTGGAGGAGGAGGAGGACTGCCAGGAGATAAATAGAAGAGGGGAGGTGTGAGAGGTGTCGTCGTTTGTGTGCTCTGGTAAGTTTCACATTATGAGAGATCTTCCGATAATTGTGTTTTGTATCCACAGAGAAACGTGACTGATAATCCGCGGCAGAGATCTTATCTTCAGGATTGTTTCCTGACACAGAAAATATTTCAAGGCTAAAAACACCATCTACACCCCCAGCCTGTTTTTGAGACACTAACACATATATCTGTAAAAGACCCCAGTCTTGTATTGTTTAAAGGTTCATACACAAATTCAAATCACAACATACGTTTTCTTAAAAGTCGAGACTTGACAATATTATAAAGAACATTTCCCACAATGAGCAAGCACTTGTTGACTGTGGAGATCTTCCGTGTGGGGTGGCCATTTGCCTTGACTGGTTGGAGTTAAAGAAGAGAAATAGGGGAGAGACAAGAGGTCAGAAAGTAGGAGAAGGGGGGGGAGAGAAGAGCGATAATGACCAGTATCATATTCTCCAAAGGAATAGCACACATTGGAGGGAATTTAAGTTCAGCTTATCATATGTCTTAAATAATATATATATTTCAAACGTGTTGATGCCTTATCAATTATATACAGTTCATGTGGGGTACTTGCTGAAATAGCATATTCACATCCAGAATCAGTTTAGAGAGATTAGTAAGTGGCAGACTTGATGTGTCACATCTGTCTCCTGCAGTATCAACTTCTTGACCACTAGAGGCAGAGCAACAAGCTATAAATTCAACATTGACATAAAGGAGACACAGTGAACATGCTAACACACAACATGCTTTACACATGCAGCTGGCACACAACAACATTAGCTTGCTTTTGAAGTGGTGTTTCTGGTCTCCTGATAGATGTAAGTCCAACTATTATTCTACTTTTACCTCCATTTTGGTCTCCACTATTGCTTAATGTAAAATATGTAGCTCTTGAGCTGCTAGCTGTTGATGCTAACCAGCTAGTTTCTAACTAGAAGCTAGTAGTGTCTGTCTACTGTCTACAGTTTTTGATTAGTTCTTTGAAGCTATAAAATTTGATAATACATCCTGACAGCTGAGACTGACTTTTTATTGGTCGAGCACAGGTATCGGCGAACCTCAATACCATGGCTCCATCCCCTGATCGCTACTACACAGACTCTGGCTTCAAATGATGTCATCGGTGCAAGATGACAGTTCATTTCTTGTCGAGGTGGAGAAGCTTTGTGCATCTTAATATACAGTCTATGATCTGAGACAAATTTCTTGGACAGAAAACTAAAACAACGAGCTGGAAGCTGAAAGACACTAAAATGCTAAAGCTGAGGCCGATAACTGTAGAGTTGGGGGATCTATGGTTTGAGACCTGTCACATTACGTATCGTCATATGAGGAACCTCTTCCATCACTTTCACTCAACAGGGACATAATTTATGTTTGTGTACTATACTGTAATTACCGTGTTGACATACCACATAGTTTTTCTGTTTGCAAAAACACTAGTTTTAATTCATACCTAAAACTACAAAAAACAGACACAGAGGAATTTAGTGAATTGAGAGTGAGCTTGGTTTTGTTGGCAGGTTGCAGCAGTGATTCCTGTCTGAGACCAACATACAGCTACATTAAGAATAATTTATAAGATATAATAACACGCACTGGAAATGTTTTTGAATTTGGGGGCACTTTCTGCTTCAAACTAGTCATTAGTGCTACGAAATAAAGCTCTTTTGGATGTGGAAGCCAAGAGAAATGTTCTTTAAGACCACAAAGACTGTCTGCCATTTACTTTCGTTGGAGCAGCCAAAGACTTTACATGCCACAAATTATGCCATTTATTGATTTGGGATTATTTGTATTTGAATTGTATTACTATTACTATATAATGTATATGGACAGAGGAATTGCATTTGAACAGTGTTTTCTCCCCATTTGTGCAAATATGATCCTTATTTGTATAAAGAATGATGAACTGTATTATTTTTCATTCAAACGACAGTTGTCTATTTGGGTTAACTTAGCTGTCAGAGCCGAGGCCTACTTGAGCAAATTTCTTCAAATATCCTCTCTAGCAACTGTGCATAACCAAGCCTGTCATTTTCCCCAGGAATAGAAGGGTAGTTAAAATTACAGCTTTTGAGGAGTGGAAATTTACGCACTGTCTGTTCTTAAATGGGAGCTCTAACAAAAAAGACATATGGTAGCATTTACAGATTTAAACATGGGAAGGTTTACGATATGAGGGGAATCTTTAATGGTATATGACATTGCGTGAGTTTAGAGTCTGCCTATTTAGCTGTGGAGTTTACATGGGTGTTCAATCACTGAGATGGTTTTACACTGAGTGCAGACAGTAGTTCTACAGAACACAGTTTACAAATCTATGTGTTCAAGACATCATATAGACATTTTAACTTTGGACCAGAGTATATCTGCTCTATATATTTCCCCAGTAAATCATATCAGATTGAAATTTAAGAGGTTTTTGACAACCGTGGTACCTTCAAGAGCACTCTGAAGGATCCAACTGAGGTCCTTCAATCTAAATCCCAAATTTTAATCTCATGAATATTTGGGCCCTTGATGTTACAGAATGCAATGCTCATCTAAAGTTTCATAAAACTCTTTAGTCAGTTCAGGGGCAGTGAAACAAGCTGTAAATATTGATGTATTACTATCTTATTAAGCTGTTATGGCCAAATCCTAAAAAGACATGTCTAGATGAGAAAAAAACTAATTTTTCACTGTCTTGTATCTACCTACTAATTCCACAAACACCTGTCTGTCTGTATGTGGAACACATATCTCATATATCGTTCAACTTATCAACTCCACACTTGGCATGTGTAAAGTATATTGTCCGAGAATTGGACATGTGATATGTTCAATATTAATACAAACTTGTATAAACAGGCGACCAGCTCTCTGTAGCAGTCAGTGGGGGCAGAGCGCCATGTCTTCAATCTGTCGAGTGAGTTGAATATGTCTTTTTCTCTGTCCTCGGATAAACTCCAGCAGTGGTCAAATACTAGGTCAATAAAATCCAAAATCATTTTAATAATTATTTTTTTTATTTCACCATATTGGACTGACAAAGACATTCACAGGTGCTGATCTCCATCACGGCAGCAACGTTTAGAGGATAACTTCCTATTTAGCAACTTGTAATCAAAGTAAAATCACAATGTTCGCTTTGTTGCTGTGATGCTATACGTCCAGCTGCATAACACAGATAAGTTGCGAACTTGCGTCCGAAGATTGTGTTGATTGCTTAACAGGACTCTGAAACAACCAATATGCATTGTATAAAAAACAAATTGCTTTGAAGTAAATCTATCAAAGTTATATATAAACCACACACATGAACAGAAATGAAGCAAATTCAGGTTCATTTTATGAAAAACATTGACCATAAAATGTTCACTGCAGATAAACCAGGTAGGATGAACACCAGGTTTTCTGACTCCACTCCAGCTCTAGCTCTGAACACAGTTTCCATCACACAAACACGAAACAGTGACAGTATATTGTAGGATGACTCACTGATGACAAGGGATAACTCTGGAGTAGCTTAAAAGAGGAATAGCAAACAGCCTATTCCAAGCAGGCAGGTTTAGAACTGGCACTGCTCTTGTTAAAATAAAGATGAACGTCCAATTTGTCACAGTGCAGATAGTTCTACAATCTATTTCTAATTAAAAAAAATACTATGCCTAATATCATTTGTCACCAGAACTTCCAGACTGGGGGGTAGGGGTGCAGGGAGGACGGACCAATGTGCCATGACTTCACATATTTATCCGTTTGTTCAACGTGACAAATGACTAAACATACAATAATGCTAAAGGATTCAGAGCTAGAGTTAAAGCTGTGTATCTTGCACACTGGGCATCCATCTAATGTAGAATAGCTGTCCCCCCGGACCCTGCTTTGTGCCTCTGCAGGGTCCGGGGCGCTGATGGGCTGATGATGGGCACCGGAGGTAGAGACACCGTGTGTCCGACTGGGGGCGGCGTAGGACAGACACTTTCTACAGGGATACGCCGCAATCCCCACCACACACACATCACCCTCACTTGTGGGATCAGCAATTCAGATTGCATGCAAATCCGGGAGCGTCACCGTGTGCGTGTGCGTGTGTGTGTGTGTGTGTGTGAGGAGAAAAGAAAGAGAGGGGGAGAGAGACGTGCAGTTACATTCCTGGAGAGAGAGCTGCCCCTTCCTCCTCCTCCTCCTCCTCCTCCTCCTTCCACTCGTCCCTCCTGGTCTCCCAGCCGGCGGCGGCAGAGAGGGATTTCTAACCCGGGCTGCGGATGCGGGGAACAGGGCTGCACAGTGAAAGAGACACCGGTCGTCTGTAGGGAAGTTGTTAGAAAGGAGGCACCAAAAATAAAATTTGAACGCACTCGAAATAGTTTGGAGTTTCTTTATCGGACGCTCTAGAAAATTGAAGTGTAGGAAAGTTTACTTCTGTGGTGGCCATGGGATCCCATCGGACAGTCCGAGCCGGCCGGACAGCGCTGCTCCTGGCGGGGCTGCTCGTGGCTCTGTGCGCCGCCAGTTGCCCGGAGAAAGAGCTGGAGGACCGGGAAGAGGAGGCCAACGTTGTCCTGACCGGCACCGTGGACGAGATCATCAACATGGACCCGGTGCACAACACCTATTCTTGCAAGGTGAGTGCTTCTGAAAGTGCTTTATGAAACTATATCCGCCGCTTCTGGGAAAGGGACACCTGCTTCCTGCAGGAAAGCATGTTAATGTGGACTGTTGGAGGTTATTATCATTTAATGCATCCACCCTCGTGCTGCTGACGGAAGCCATTAGCACCAAGTTTGTTTGTTCCAAGTCTCTTAGTCAGTCAGAGCTCCTGAAAAACATTTTACAAACTCAGCCATCCAGAAGCGTCTGGCAGCGTTTTCACGGACACTGACAGTGAATCCACTTTGCCCTCAGAAACAGATAGATGGTGTGCTTTTTTTATTTGTAGTTCCACTTCCCAATTACATAGCTACAGGGGAGGGCTAACCGACCATGTAATCATCCCAAACATGTTGCAGCAGGAGGCTCAGCGGACCCTGGATGTTCCTCTCACTTCATCTTCATCTCTACACATAAACGAGGGAAAACATGCAACTTTTGCCGGTGGCTGCAAAACATGATGTGCCGAGTCTGTGTAACAGTGATGCCTTTGGGGATAAAAGAAGCCCATCATATGTAATGAGATCCCTGCAAAGTATCACAGAATCACTTTAAGTACCAAAAAGAATACTAAAGCCATTTTTAGTCCCTGTTATAATAATGCCAGACACAGTAAAGATGATTTTTCCCCTCTCAGCAGAGTAGTGACAGGTGCTGTAAGGTGTGCCCAAGGCTATAAAGATGAGCACTCATCACAGGTGTGAGATCTGTGCATGTAAATTCACAGATTATTTTTATGTCACAGGAAATAGTGTCTGGATAATGTACGACATAATAGGAAATGGTGGAAGAAAAACATCCACTGGCCCACAATTTTTTTAGAAGGCAGCCCACTGTTGTCCCCATTCTGTTTTTACTCATTGTAACTTTTGCACAATCACGGACTTGAGGCGTACCACTCTATAATCTGTCAAAACAAACAAGTCGTGTTTGGTCAGCTCTGCCGCTGCTCTTTTCCTCAGCGCCCACTGGCTTCCCGTCTCCCGGTGACTGAGTGGAGTAGATTAGAGGCACACGGCTCTCATTCTGGAAACAGAAACCACCACCAAGTGCTGCTGCAATTAGACGAGGCAGGATAACATGGAAGCGAAGGGGCGACTCATGACTGTGCATAAAGCACAGCCTTGGCTGCACTTCCTGTGATGCAGCATCTTTATGTGCATGAAGTGTTTTGGCTTAGTTTTCCAGTGGCGGGACAAAGTCTGTGCTTGGATCACTTGTATTAGATTAATTGAAGTAGAAAGAATTTCTTAAGATTTACTGTCATTATCTACAATGTCGGTGGATTCAGATTTCCCCGATTTCTAAGATTTCCCACAGCACCTACACCTTTTTATAAATGAAAATATATTTTTTTCCAGTTTTAACAAGACACTCAAAAGCATGATTCTTGTCGTTTTGCTAAAGGTGAGGGTGTGGCGCTACTTGAAAGGCAAGTCCAACGTTAACCAAGAAATCCTCCTGGATGGCGGCAACAAGCTGATGATTGGCGGCTTCGGCAACCCGGGCATCTGCGACAACCAGGTAGCCACGGGCGACACTCGCATATTCTTTCTCAACCCTGCCCTGGCCTCCATGGGACCAGAACACAAGAACGAACTCATGCTCAACTCAAGTCTGATGAGGATTACCCTGCGCAACCTGGAGGACGTGGAGCACTGTGTGGAAGGTAAGCAGCCAGTCTGTTGTGAATGGAATGAGACCCAGAGTGAACTATGTAGGTTAGAATATACATTACTACAACGTTGGAAGGATAAACAAGCCTTGAAACTAATTTGAAGATTATCAGGGCTCATCTTACTTTTACTTCTGATACATTTATAGGATCTGTGCTGTGGTTTGAAGACTCACAGTAACTGTAAATCACTTAAAGAAGGAAGGATTTTATATATTGCTGGCTGCTGAAATTACATGGTGTCAAACTTTCCCAGAACTTAATGAAACAAGGACACCTGAGTCATTTCAGGAGCTTTGTTGCCATGGCAAGGCTCCAGCTTTTCCCAGCAGAGCCTTGAGGTGGCAGATACACACCTTGAGGACAGTGGTTGAATAGTTAAGAGATGATTCCCGACCTCTGCACCCTGAAGCTGAGCCATTTTTATTAAGTCAGAGGTTAAACTGCTTTGCACTTACATGCATGTAACACAGGTTCTCACGCTTTTGTTTTTACAATAGGATCATAGGTTTCCACAATTTAACTTCACTACAAGAAAAACAGAATGAGTCTTAAACTACTCAAGAGCGGAAAGTAAGTGATGAGTGGATGAAAGCTGCCCACACAGGAAAATGGCTTTTTGAATGGGAGAAAAAAGTGGAAGTAACATTATGTTTTTTTATTCTATTGATTTGCATATTAGAACTTGAGCATGAAAAGAGTTAATGAAACACATATTCCGGTGAGTCCTTTTTTGGTTGAAAAGTAGTTTGTCAGGCTCTTATGAGACGAACCATGCAGCCGTGACTAATAAATCTCAGCATCTACCGTGACTGTGAGACTGTAGCAGCCTGTGCCCCATGCCAGTGAGCAGCTAGCTCGCTGCTGTCTAACTTTTACTGGTGCTTGACAATGTTGGCTGCCGTTCAAAGTTTGACTCTAACACTTAAGATTGGCTGGGGGGGGGGGGGGTTGAATCAGAGCACGAACCACCTTGCTGTGTAGGTTTTCTGGGGCAGTCACTGCTTCAGAGTTGCAGGGTCTAGATTCTGGGTACTTTCCTCTCTGAACAATCTGGGTGGCAGGATGTTCCAATGGATGGAGCTTGTTTGCAGTGTTAAGTTGCATTTGGCACACACATAAAACTTCTTCTGTTTGTCTGTCCGGGCACGAAACACTGCACTGCTAACCTTTTCATTCAGGCCCCCTTTTCTTCTTTTTGGACTCCTCTTGTGGAAAGGGGAGTTTCTTGGCTCTAACAAACTGTCTAGAATGTGCCCTTTTTTGTTTCGTGGCTTTGTGTTTGAAGAGGATTTACTTCTCATAACCTTATTTTCTCATATTGCCCTAAAGTAGAAAGAATAGCCTCAGGAAATTCTTCAAGAAGTCATCGGGCAAATAGTTAGACAGAGCTCTAGTATAAAGATGTGTTAAGTGATTGAACGTTTTCTTATGGAACCTATGGAGCTTTTTGTGCATGAGTCATCCAAAGAGTAAAAGCCTGGGACAATTGTCAGGTGCAGATCCCACCATGAAAACTTTATTTTGTTTTTGGGGGCTGAAATTAGCTGGCATGCCTCCATCCGGAGGAGAATGAGCTTTGAGGCTTGTTCCAGTGCAGAGTTTTAATTAAGAGAGTCAAGTCAGATCCCATCCGTTCCATGCAGCCACTACCCCCGGCGACTGTGGGATGTCAGTGCAGCGGGACAAGACTCTACCTGCTGCAGTTCTTATTGTACCCTCCTCTGCTTTCTCCTCATTCTTGACATTTTCGATAGCTAGGATAGACTCAGGAATGCCTGGCAGAGAGCAAGGCTGGGAGGTGCATTGTCTGAGGTGGAAGAAAAAAGGCTTTGTGTGAGCTCCTTGCCACTGAGAGTTTTGAGAAGGACACAGACATGAAGGAAAATAGGATGAGTGATGTAGAATGTTGGAAAAACTCAGGATTCTTCTTTTGTACATGTAAGGACGTGGGCCATGACATATGTTGTTTTTGCAGTGGCATATTTGTCAGCGTTTGGATCAGGGCTGGGTGAAGATAGATGCCTTCAGGCGTTATGTTTCACAGTCTTTCTACACCTGGGCTCTTCGGACTGGGCGGTGGCACTTCAGGGCCACTCGGTCCATGTGTGTGATCACTTGGCCACAGGCTTTCATCTGCGACAGTGCCCTCCCTAGAGGAGTGTTTACAGGATCTCAGTAAACACTTGCAGTGCTGCCCAGCTCTTAAAATGCCCTCTGCCATATTTACTGCGAAACTGAGTGGCCCACTTTCTGTTTCGCTATACCTTATCTATTCTTACTGACGCCCTCACAGGCATGTCTGGTTGAAATATTGAAAAGGTGTAACTGTAAAACTCAACATGTATTCTGTTTGCAATGTTGAATTTGCCTCTTGCCAGGGCAGATAAGGCAAGGTCCTCCAGCTACCACTCAGTAAAATGTGCCGGTGCTGGTTGTGCTGTACAGACATTTGTGTGCCAGACAGGATCAGTCACAGTAATTTACTGTGTCTTTGGAAACAATAGTGACGTTCTGCTTTTGGAAAAGTGAATGATAAGGAGTGATTCAAAATCACAGCAGAATGCTTTGTCCTGCAGATTTTGTTAAAGGGTTAGAAGAGCGTGTGCAGCGTTTATTGTTGTTTTCGTCTTTCTTTTTTTTTTCTTCCTTTGCTGTGTTAATGACAACAAAGAAGGCAGAGGTGTTTGGGGTTTGGGGTTTGGGGTTTGGAAGAGAGGAAGCTGTCTTGATGGAGAAGTGTTGAACGCACAGGGAGATCTTATCATGTCCTTGCTGTGTTTATCGGCTGCTTTTGTTTCAGCTCTTGATGACATGAGTCTTTCCCTCAAGGCCCTGATGAAGAACAGCAACAAAGGGCTGTTTCTTCCTCCTGTCTTGATCTCCTCGTCTCTTTCCTTTTTTTAAATGATGAGCCAGTTACAAATCAGTGCATAGTCATGCAACAGCTGCATCAAAGTTTTTCTTTTTTTTTTTTTATCCCTTTATGCTGCATCTATTTAAGTAGGCAATGCTGAGTGCAGCTAGTGTGCTTCATTTGTTGAACAATCAAAACTCCTTGTGGGATGTTAATCAGCAGTGTTTTAAAGCTCAACATACCACTAACTCTTTATGATCTGTTCGTACAGCAGTCCAGAGGCTCACTGGTAATGGGGTTAGCCAGGCTTGCTGAGAACATGATGGGGGTCCTGATTTGCCAGCAGGTGGTCTTGCTTAATGATGGGCGAGCAGGCAGTCCTGTGGAATGCTCCTCGGGGTGGGTGGGATGTGGGTTGACTGTGTGAGCCACCCCCTACCCGCCACTGCCCCTCCTCGAGTGTTCCTTCAGTGAGTGAGCCTGGCCCTCGTGGAAAAAATCGGACGTTTTTTTTCCACCACTGTTTGTGCAAGGAGGAGGCCCGGAATCGGCTGGAATACCTTACCTGTGCATGCTCCTACCTGGCTGCCTCCTCCCTCCTCACCTCCACGATATGTGAGGAGATAATGATAGAATGAGGCTAAATGGAGAAGAGTGGAGACTCTAGTTTTTAGCCATGGTGTCTACTTGTAATCTTTCCCCTCGTTTCAAGAACAATACAAAACCCTCCAAAAATGTAGGGGCCTCTTCAGGAGCGTTAATCAGTGCCCTGGAAGAACACATCCACACTACTACATTTTCATTTAAAAAAGCATCCACTCTGCTCTGGTTATGCCTTGTGTCCACACTACTCCAGAGTTTTAGAGCGGCTAAAACGGAGACATTACCCCGTTCCAGAAGCCATCAGCCAGCTTTAGCCTCGGCTACCAGTGTATAACGCAACATGGATAATCAATTACAAGCGTTGCTGATGTTGTCTTTGCTCACAGCTGTTGTGCGGTTATATTCTGCATTTTATATGATACAACTGCTTACATGCATAGGAGCCAAGCTATTATTCCAGCAATCTTGGACAATTCCCGTGTCCAAGAGTGGTTTTTAAAGAATTAAATCTGATAAGGACTCTAAAAACGCTCCTGTGCACAGATATTGTTTAAGTTTACTCCCAGGAATACTCAATCATAGTGATTAGTTTGGGTTCTATATGATAAGTCTACACAGATGCCTCCCTCATTGAATCTACTGTATGTTATATACTACCTGATTTCACACCTCTTTTCTCTGAAGGGTAATTTTATTTCTAGTGTAATCACTCCTCTGAGCTCACTGGAGGTGGTCTTTATATCAGCTGTGGTGGTCTATAAAACTCAGTGGGAAATTCTTTTGCTTGAGTTTGCTGCCTTATAATTTCCATATCAGTCTTTACTACCACCTGTTCATGTTTTTATCTCAACAAGACGTAACAGAGACAGATTAGAACATCACTTCAGCAAAACATGACAACCTCCTGTATGTGGCTTTTCCATATATAATAGGCATGTGGGTAATTCCAGAGGGAAAGATGGGGGTTATTTTATTACGTTGTTGCTGTAGAAAGTGTGTGATAACTCTGTATCTAGTCCAGTTCTGTCGTCAGGGAATCATGGAAAGTCAAGAAGTCTGACTTTTAAGAGTATTTTCCTGCGGTGTTTGAATGGATTACGATATGTTCTGAGTCAGACTTCAATTGCTTTGTGGAGAGCTTTTCTACAAAGGTGTACCTTTGCAAAATCTGTGTGATGCTGTGAGGCTTTTTTCAAAGAATATATGCAGTGAAGTGAACAGAATTGGACAAACAGAAAGGCATGATGGGAGGCTTTGATGAAAACGGGCAACAAAGGCTCAAAGGGAGAAACAAGGACTGATGGACCTGTTTGCCAGCTAGCCCACACTCTCCAGAGTTATTGCACATTTTAGACTTTTAATTAAAAATGCAGGAGTAGAGAACCTGCTTGGCATAGCAATAAAGAACTCTGAAATGAAAAAGCCTTGAAAGATGGAAGAGAGCAACGGATCACTTAGCCTCAGTCCGTTCACCTTGACTTGTAACCCAGCCCAAACCAACAGTGTATCACTCTCATGCTGATATGAATCATAGATGGTATTGATAATAGACCCAGAGACATACATGTAGGGACATGCCTGTCTCTTAACATGCCAACAGTGTACACACAGACATACTGTGTAACATTTAACATGTCCAAACATAATGTATATCATGTGAAATGGACAACTATACATTTCTTAGTTTATACTTGCAAAGCACCAAGACATGACTTGACCTATTCCATTGATTTGTAAAATACGTGCATGTTCGTTGTATAACACTGTACACTGCTGTACTTCTTAGTTTACTTCCCTTAGGGTAAAATATATTTAAAAGATCTTGATGCTTCTCATTTGAAAATGTATGCACATAATAGCCATCGGCAGAAGCAATCCTTAAATTCCTGGCACAAGGTCTCCGACATGGCACCTCCATGGCAGCTGTGGTTGTAAAGTCACTCAAATAAAATTTGCACCAAAAAGGTTTTCATTGGTGAAATGTATCATAATCTAGTCACTCAGTAAGTCATTGGTAAACGTAGAAGATGTAAAGTCAGCTGGTGTCAAAGTCCCAGTTAAGCTTTCCTTTAGTGTTGGAGGAGGCAAGTTGCACTGACCTGGGAGGCTCTGGGCAGGGACTTGGATGTACAGTGACCCGTAAAACCTCCCTCTTCTATCCCAGACATAAAGAGCTCAGAGGACCGGTCTGCATGAGATCGGGGCTCCCCCCGGGAAACTGGATCAGTGACAAAATTCCTGCATTTCTGAAGCAGGGCAGCTGCTGTGGCAAGTACAGCTACTTATTGTCAAAATGCCAAAAACATCAGGTTTGAGGAAAAGGCTTTTGGTGCGACACCAGGGGGGTTAGCAGAGGCCCTAATGTGATTTGTATTTAGGTCAGCTCTGCTGTCACTCCAGAGCAGCTCACATCAAGACAAAACAAGGGAGGAAGTGAAGTGAAGAAAAATTAAAAATGTTTTTTCTTGCCCTGTCAAATTATTTTTTTTGTAGAATACATTAAGGACGTCTTTGAAAAATCTTTGGAAATACATTAATTTACTATAAGTTTACTCCATAGTTGGATAAATCTCGGGGGTTGGTTACATTCTGTCACATTCTGGTTGTTGGCTCATTATTCACTGACTCAATGCTGGTAAATTAGACCTATCATGTTCCCTGTTGTCTCGTGGTATGCACCTGTTGCACCACTGTCCATATGCCAGTCAGTGAGGCTGGGTAACATAATGCTGGTATCATTGTATCATTGTTTCAGCTCTTCAAGCGAGGCTTTCCTTGTGATCATGGAGCTGGTCAGCCTCAGGTGTATGATCGAATTAAATTGAATGATCAGGCCTGGCTGACAGTGAGTGTTTCAGTTTGATCCCAAAGGTGTTACACAGGGCTGAGGTCAGGGCTCCGTGCAGGGAGTATAAACTTGATGGTATCTACCTGTTGCAGCAATAAAATACAGTCGCAACAAATCACGTACTTTACCCTCCCTCCCCTACAGGGAATCCGATCCTATCATGCCTGATTTAACACCATCTACACTACAATGCTGGACATGCAGGAAGTAAGGGAGACCTGACAGTTGGGGGTCTCATGTTCACGGCAAAATATCATGGGATGTTCAGACTTTTCCTGTGCTGTTTTGCCTCTCGGACAACAAGCCAGTCTCTGTAACTTCCTGTCTTTCTTCCCATCCATCTCCCTGTCAATGGGTTGTCACGGTGAACCCAGGATGAACAGCTCCTCTCTCCCATGTGACTTGTCCTTGATGTTTCCTTCTGTGTTTGCCATTATGTGTTTCATTTTCTCCCCATTTTCATTTGTCACCTTCAATCATGCCCTCACATTCTGATTACGACCCGCACATGTGTCTGTCTGTCAATGTGTGTGCGTATGCGGACATGTGCCGTGCCTGAAACTTGTTTTGGTTGGCTCAATCCGATGTTTCTCTGATGCAGCTTAGTGGCAGGCAGGACTGATATATGACAGTTTTCTGACCCATTCCGTTCTGTGGTTTTATGTCTCCACTCTTAGCATCACCACATGTTTAATTCTCCCACCTGTTTCCCCTCTCCCCGGCCTCCCTTCTCTATACTCTCACAGTCGTCATTTCCCTCCTCCCAGAGTTCCTATCTCACAGCTCAGCAGTTCCACCTGTAATTACATCGGAATCCCGTGTCCTGTAAAGCTGTCATACTATTAACTACCAGGTGCAGTTTGTGCAGGCCTGTCACCAGCATTCCATATGCCTCTGTCTGTGTCTCCCGCTCGGCTTCCTCGGGAACTTACAGGAGTGAATTATTAAAACGTCAGTTTCAGGATAATAGTGTCTTATTAGAAGTTGTTAAATCGTCTCAGTGCTCTTTTACAACCTGGACCTTAAAAGATCCATGTTGTAGTAAATCAGATTTTTCCTTTAAACAAATAAACAGATTGGTGTTTTGATATTGAGCTGCTGTGGGGATTAAATCAGGATTTTCACTTTGGGAATTTAATGCCATCTAAGATGTTAGACTTTCTGTTGTTCCCCTGAGTGATGGAATTTGCAAAATGTGTATCTTATGTCAAACCCCTAAAGATGACAACTCTCCTGACAGATGAAACCTCTCAGGAATTTCCCCCCTCTTTCTCTCTCCTCGCTCTCTGCCTGCCCTCCAGGCTGACAGATTTCTCTGGCTTTAGGGAGGCACTCGGCCGGCCCATGTTGTTTTAGCCAACAATGGCAAGGACGTGATGGCTTTCAGAGACAAACACAGATATCTAGCTGAGGATGTCTCACTGGCTTGAGTGTGTAGCTGTGTACACACACATAGACACATAGACACAGACTTTACCATCTCAACATCGAACTGAGAAATAAACATGATGTGGTATGTGTCCCTGTGTCTGACCTAGCCTTTGCTGTGTTATTGCTTTCAACAGTCAACACGTCTCTTAAGTAATGCATCACTGAAATCCTGACTTCACAGGGTTATAGTAATCGGTGTCCACACAAAAGAGATGGTTTGGGGTTGGGATTGTAGTTCGACATTACCACATGAAAAATGGTTTGTTTTAAATAGGCTAATTGGCAGCTAGTTTATGTGTAAACAATGTGACTAATGCTCAGGAACCAGGTATGAGTGATATTAACTAATGGAACACTTTTAGGATGTGGATCTTACTAACAAGACACTGACAAGATTTCTTCAAGCCAGCAGCTCATTGTAAAACTGATATGATGTGATGCGAGTAATTATGAGCTCAGTGCAATCAAAGGATCGAATCTGTAAATCTAATAATATAAAACCATGTGATGGATCTTTTCAGTAGCACAATGAACTTCAGATGACTCTAAAGCTAGTTAGTCAAAAGCAAATGAGAAACGTGAAACACAATTACACTGGAAAATGTCCTCAGCATGCAGTAGGTCGGTAGCTAACACAGATATGGAAATTCAAGGACATTTAATGGAAATACTGTGGGCTCTGAGACACAGAGAGTACAATGAGAAATACGCGCAGCATTGATGACCTTGAACAATTCTTAGTCTTCAGTTGGTTCCTGGTGCCATATTACTCTATACAACCCATTTTCTTCATTATATGAGGAGGATGGAGTTCAACTATGAGGAGGACAAATAACTATAACAGAGAAAGTATCACCAGTAATATATCAGAGACAAAGGAAAGAGAGGTGAAGTCCAATATTAGATAGAATTAGTGATGGAGAGAGTTGGAAACAGAGAGAGAAGGGCACAGTGGAAAAGAAGTGGAGGAGAAGGAAAAAGAGAAAAAACAGTAAGCAGAATAAAGAAGATAAGAAAGTACAAAACAAGAAAAAGTTGAAGTTCGAGTCGGTGAAAGGAAAAGGAAACAGCAAGAACACACATGAGAGGTTACGTTTTTCTGCAATGGGATTGAATACACCTTTTAAAAAAAGCTACAGGGTTTGACATCTTAATCATAAAATTAAATTATTTAAAATGCCTGTATTATCTTGTCCTTTGCTTTTGCTTCTCTCTCACATTGTGCTGTAACACCCAACAAAAAATGGGAACAAGTGCCATGAGGCAGCTTTTAGCATTTTCCAGCAGAAGCACGGCGCCTCAGAGAGTCTTGGCCTAAAGGAACAAGTTCTATCACAGCCTGCGAGCTGTTGCCAGGGGTATGCCCAAATCAGACTCCCTGAATCCCACCTTATTGTCACTCTGAAGCCCCTTACACCATTTTACCCAGACACTGTGGCCTTAATACCATGCAGCACTGTCTGCCATTTTTGAAATTCCACAATATTCTCTTGTGACCATTAGAACAACAGCGACAACTACAAAAAAGATTTCAGAGCAGTCTTTTCCCCTCTGCGCTGAGTGGGTAGAAGCATGTCCTGGAAGAGCACTTGAAGCAGACATGTTTGAGTGGGCTCTTAGGGAAATATATGAGCACTGAGATGGATGGAGGCGTTGCATGTGGAGAGTTTGGGTCTTGGTTTTTCAGCAGGCTATACAGCCTGTTTGGACAAGTTGTCGGAAAAAGAGCATCATAGATAACTCAGGCCTTCCTTTTTCTTCTGTGCACAACAGGACGAACCTCTACAGTTTTGCAAGTTGACAGCATGCAAGTGTAATGTCTGGTTAAAGGAGAAAATATGTGATGTCCTAATGTCCTTGCAGGCAACATTTGTCTCAAATGAATCTAGTGATATAGTAATGTACTGTGTGTTGTCAATTGTGAACTATGTGTGTATTGTTGAGCCCTTTCAAAAGAGAGAGAGAGAGAGAATTTCTATCACTTGGGACAGGCATTACTGTTTATCTGTCTATCCATCTATCTGTCTATCTGTCTATCTGTCTATCTATCCTATCTATCCATCCAAACCTAGGTTTTGGGTTGGCTTGGACTTTTATTGATGGTGGATTTGATGCATTTCTGGTGTAGAGGGATTTTTTATTGACTTTCTCTGGAGATACATGGTACCTGCATTTGATATATTGTTTGTAGTTTGGGAGCAGTAGTTTTATCTGTTTGAGAAATGTGAAGGTTTAGGGAACTCTGCCAAAACACATTCTTTTTTCTCATCCAGGCTCACAGTTGATCTTGATCAGAATTTCCCACTGGAATTCCCCTGGGTCCTTTTTCCCCTATTGACTTCCAGGGCCTCATTCTGGTCCAGGCAGGGTTCAGGCTGCTGCAGGACTATCCAGCCTCCAGGCATCCAATTCCAGCCAAGGGAAGAGTGAAAGGCAACAGCTCATCCCCCAGTTAGCCTTTACCTGAGGCCAAAGGGAGTGTGGGTTGAGAGGTTGAATCAGGGTCAGACGAACACACCCCTAAAGACACCCTCGAAGCACTCCCAGAGTGACAATCAGGCAGAAATCCACGTTCTTCTCCAACCAAGTCACTGCTGCTCAGAGTTATGATAAAAATCCCCCATATAATATAATAAGCATTGAGCTGTAATAGTGTTATTCATCAAACAAGCATCTTTTATTATGAGTCTCGCTGACTTTTACGTTTGTTTGCATTTGAAACTGTCCTACATTTAAATGAAAGCTGATCTGAAGGCTGAGCCTGAGACTATTTGAGCTTAACAAGTCTGCTGTATTGAAATCAGGATATTTGTGTGTTATATATGTGTGTGTGTGTGTGTGTGTGTGTGTGTGTGTCCAAAGTACATCCACCCCCTTCCTCTTCTTTTCATGGCTATATTGGTGCTAAAGTGGTGTGTTTGTTGCCCCCACTCAAGCCGCATCTCTTTCTTTGTCCCTGTGTGCTTTTTTTGTTTTGTATGTCTGTGTGTATGTGAGTCACTCTTAAACACGCTGTTGTATTCGATCTATGCTTGTCTCTGTCCTTCAGTATTGCTCTCTCCTTCTCTGTTCATTCTGTGCAGATTGAACTTGCTGGTTACGATGCTAGTGGAATCTTGATCAGCTGCAATTTACATCGAGACAATGGCAGGAATTGAAAGGCGATTTCTCTCTTTTTCCTCTCCTCTCCCCTCCTTGAACCTCCTATTCCTTCTTTTTGTCCTCCTCTCTTCTTCTGCGTCTTTGCCAACAGCCTCCACACCACCTACTTTATTGTGTTTTTTTTAGAAGATGGGTGTCTTGAGAGACAGACAATAATGGATGGAGAGGGAGCCTCTTCGACAGTAGACTAAGCTAAATGCTTCTGGACTTCATCTGTGCCCAAAAGGACACAGCCCTTCTGATAATGAACTCCACACTCTTGTCAGTCACGCACACACACACTTACACACACACACACACACACACACACACACACACACACACACACACATTAAAGCCTAACATAAGCTTGTGTTGTCACAGCCGGCCTTCTGCCAGTAGTTTCTTAGTGGCACTGTGCATACATGGCACAACACCACACTGTATCATCAATTGAGATAAGCTTCATGGTCACACATTCCAATTCAAACACGGATCCTGTTTGACAGAATTCACCCTCACAAATAGCGGGCTGCACTGTGCACAGAATTAAAACCAACGTGACATAATAATCATTGTTAAGACTAATTGTATATAAGCAGACAGCTAAGTGGAAAGGTGTACTGACACCGTAAAAAACATGTGTATTTCAAGTCAGTATTCATTTATAATGTACCAATGTAATGTACTAATTAACTATTTATTTTGTACCTTTGTACTAACGTGAAGAGTTTGAGATTATAACCTGACAAGAAGTAATTCTATCATACCTACATATTGGTGGGCTGGCCTGTTTGCTGTCTTACCACAGCTTTAATGGAGGGTTGAAATCACTTTGATCTCTTTGCATTAAGAGAAGAGACTAAATGTCTACATTTGTTAGAGCTGGATTGAGATGGCTTGTCTCTGCAGATATAGGAGGGAGCTTTCTACTGACTGTTAGCCTACATTCATGAAGCAGCCAGCTTCACTGTGTACAGGACCTCCAGAGTGCTAAGCTACCTATCCATGGTCAATGTATAAATATCCTAACTGTTGTTAAAGTTTGTGTTACTTTATGTTACAAAATTTACTTTCTGGAGAGTAATGTTATAACTTGTTCAGTGGCTAACGCACAGAAATCATCAAAGGCAGTACAAAAAAGTTTACCAAAGGTTTTTCTAAATTAACAGTTAGCTGGAAAATGTTTTGCCTTAATTTACGCACCATATTTGATATGTCTTGCATTAGAGCTCAGATCCAGAACAAACACCCAGTGCAGTACAAACAATTCACAACACCAGAATAGCAATACAATAAGATATTTGCTTTGTTGTTTGTTGTATTTGGCTTTGGAGTAACATTTTGTTGCCCTTGCGTCTGAAGTGTTCTGTCTGCAGGCCATAGACTAGTTATTAAATCTTAGGGGAAAAAAGTCAGCAGCTGCTCAAAGAATTTTTCAGTATTCTTCAACAATTCTTGCACATGCTGTGTTCTGGTTTTGCTTCGGGAGAGTGGGGATCTTTCTGACTGCACCTAAATCAACAAATGAAGAACTGCCAAAGAAGTGAGATCATTCCACTTTATTATTCAACAATGAGAAATATACATTTTTCTGTCTCTATGCCCTCTTCCCCTCCTCCAAGGCTTCAGCCACTGTGACACACACCTGATGCATCACTATCCCTCAACTGAAAATGATAACAAACAGAAATGGATGCCATCAAGTGTCAGAAGCCCAAGAGGCATTTGGCCTCACAGTTTACAGTAGGTGGATTACCTGCAGTCAGTCACGGCCATTATGTTTTCGTTTCGCTCACTTTAGCCTGACCATCAGTACTTTGAATAAGCTGAAATTAGACCCATGCAAATCACTCAGATGGTTTGAGATGAACTGCTGACAGTTAGGGTGAGACCTCCTCTCTGTGGATAGCCATTAGAGTCTGATGCTTATTAAAAAGCCCTTTTCCCAAGAGTTTAGCTTTATTAATGGATATGTGAGTGGGGTAATGGTCGTGTATCATCCTGATTCTTGTGTGTCGCAATGTCTCTTTCTGCTGATGTGTGCACAGTTGTATTGTGGTGTGCATTTGTGTAAACTTGTGAATGAAGGAGAGCACCAGGGCATGATGTGAAACCTCTTGAAAGCAAGCAGACATTTTCTTTTATTTCGACGCTAGTCGGAAGAATTGAAATGTGCAGAGAAGAAAGACGGAGAAAGAAGTTGTTTTTTCATTAACAGGAAACTTTGAGAACAAACTGCTATCAGACTTACTCATTTATTAAGCACCGAAAGGGAGCTTGAGCTTGTCAGGGGAGGGATGGGGGCTTAATTATTGTATCTGCCGGGGAAGTGTTGAGCGAGGATTGTGGAATACACACTCAGCCTCGGAACAGATTGTAAATTATCACCCTCAGGCCACCGCCACAGCTTCTCCTTTTTAGATCAGTGTTGACAAAGGCTTGGAGGCCGGCTTTTGGTGGGGTGTGGAAGGCTGGGGGGTAGCCTTTGTTGTTGGCTTCTTGTCTTTTTGAACCCTCTCCTCCCAACCACCTGTCTTCCATCATGGCCGATTATCAATGATCTGAAGTTGAGCTCAGTGGGCACGCTAACCAGTCCTTGGACTATGATTATCATCCCCTTTCTCATCTTGTGAGATGAGGGGCAACAAAAATGTTTTTACAGGTTGGAGGGTTATTGAAAAGAATGAACCCCCCCAACTCATACACCACCTTGAGGCAGCAATCTCAAGTTCATGGCAGGAGGAACTGTGGGGAGGAGAAAGGATTAAGGAGAAGGGACCAAGGCGTCTAAAGACTGAGGGTATTGTTGCTGCCTGTTCATCAAAGCATAAAGAGAGCTCTGAAAGAGTGACAGGAAGGGGGGTATTATGGAGGTACACTGCTGTCCTCTGTCTCTATCACACACCCACACAGAATCCAAAATTTTCAGATAAAATGTTGCCCTGAACTCAGAGATGCCACACTCTCATTCTCAATCTCCGTCCTTCTGTTTTGTCTTCATCTGCAAGAGGCATTAGACATTTGTAAGTGGAATATTTGTAAGGGCCTTCTGTAACTCAGAAATAATGACTGTAACCCCTTGACATCATAAAATTTGGGGTTAAAAACAAGTACTTTGTCCTTCCTTCGGGACTTTGCTTCAGTGTATTATTCATTCCACTATTCAGTAATAATTTATCAAGACATGTACTTAAGTGAGTAGAGCACTGTTTTGCATCTTTGACTTTGAATTGTAGTGTAATGTTGTAATTTTTACAATGTCAATAATCAAATCAGCCGTTGTGGTTGTGTTAACATGACCACACAGATCCTAAAAACAGCCAGTCCCAATAGGTCTCTGCAAGGAGATTCAGAAAGTCCCACACATGCACTCACCCGAGCACACTTCATCCTGCCCATTCTGGGTTCGCTAGGTTCTCATGTCGGGAGATTATTCACGGGGATTTCGTTCTAAATGAGGTGAAATTATTGCTCTCAGTGAACCAAGTCTTTCAGAAGTCACTGCCAGGACTTGAGCTGCTGCTTTTTGTTCTGCTTCCCTTTGTTGGCCGGCATGGTGGAGTAACCTGACCCCAGATCTGACAGGCGCTCAACTTAAAGAAAAAGCAATCTTTAGCACTGACTTTAAGTTTCAACTTTTATTATAGTGATGACCATGAAGCACTATCACGGGCTTGATATGTTGGTCTTCCTGTATCTCTACTACTACTACTGTATGTCTTCATTTTCCAAATATTTGCCTCTCATATGTTCCATTTTAACAATATTTAAAGATCCAATGATCTTTTACTTTCTACTTATGATTATTTCAATTGGTTGTTTTTAGTTTTGAACTTTTTAAGTGATATAGTTAGTGCTGTAATAGGACAGAACATTTATTTGTCTCTGAATCGCAAGCCAGTTATCACATTTTTATGGTTTGCAGCTTTTTGGGTTTAGGAGATTGGGTTCAGATATTTTCCTTATTTTGGGATATTTTACTAAATTAACAAATTCATTGAAAATGAAAGAAAATCAGTTCCTGAAACTCAACATCTTGTATTAGTTTCTTTTAGGGTCATGTGCTGTAAAGGCACATAGCCAACTGGCGTTTGTCTAAACTTGGGAAACGGAAACCAAGAGGTACGACATTTCCCAGTTAGCACAACTTAGCACTTATTTCCCACATTCTTCACCAAGTCCTCAGAGGAAGGGATTGCATGTTGCTGTTGCGTAGCTCTGCTCCCTCCAGGCCTGGCTGTCTGCCATGCTGTGGGCCTGTCAGTGTGTGGAGGCACTTGTGTGGTCACTCAGTAGTGCTGTAAATGCCTGCATGCACAAACACCATGTCACTTTGGTGTCTGGACCACAGGTTTATTTAACATTTGAAGACAGTGAAGTGAGACAAGACTGCTTGTGTTTTAGTGTGTTTGTATGTGTGCACAGCTCTTTGTGCATGTGAAGCATTTGACTGGGAAGTGCACACAAAGTCAGCTTCACAGTTCAAACCCTCCTCCTCCTCCTCCTCCTCCTCCTCCTCCTCCGTCGTCCTTTAGGTCCCCTCCTGGCCTCCGAGTCATCTGCAAACATCGTTAAAAAACTCGACGCGGGGACTGTTGGCCTGTTTCAGAAGGCAGCGGATGATGTTTGCGCCGGTCCATTATCAGTTTCACCACAAGTTCAGTCATTCAGATTACTTCAGCTGAATGGCAGCCAAATGCAAACACTCCAGTAATATTTCCATTCCAGATTCACCCACTTGCTTCATGCCTTTCCAACTTGGGAGCGACCTGTTCTGCTGTGTTGCTCACAGAGGGCTGAAGTGGAAAGGGGAAATCATAGAGAGACGAGTGGTGGTAGGGCAGAGCCTGGCTACATTTGGAGTTCTTTCTTGACTGGGGGGAAGGGGGTGTGTTACTGTGGTTGGGGGTCTTCTCCTGCTGTTTAGCCTGCCCTTTTGTCTCCCTAATGACCTGGCTGCGTAAAGTTAGCCGCTCTATTCAGAAGGCATTAAGGGTCATTTTACCTGACGACGGCCATTTCCCCCATCACAAGCCTGGGGGAAGGGAGATGTTTGAGAAGTTCCTCTGCACCAGAAAGCCACTTGCCCCCACCCCTTCTCATGGAGGTCAGAGGTTGTGGTATAGTTGCGGCACAACAATACTGGAGCTGGTAGGGATTCACTGTCTTGCCTGAAGACACTTTAGGTAGATGCTTGTCTACTGATATGCTCGAACCCGGATGCTTCATTTCAGGGCAAATTCCAAGAGTTTTTGTCTAACATCAGCGTAGTTTCAACTGGTCGTACAAATGGTGTTGTGTCAGGGCCTCTGAAAGAATTCTTATCAATCATGTTTAATAAAATTGGAAGAACAATTATGAAACAAAGGGACTGGGAGAGAAACATTGAGATTCCAAAGACTTGACAGCAGCCCGGAAAGACATTAGATCTTTTCAAGCAGGCCACTTAGACATATTGATTCAGCTTCCATAAAAAAAGTTACTCAGTTTTCTCGATGTGCATCGAACAGCAAGTAGATGTCCAGGATACAAAAAGAGCATGAAATCAATACATTATATAGCATGTTTAGAATTAGAACCAAACTGCATATGTCAGGTTATGTAAAGTCAAATTTAGATGAAGCTTAACTTAATTAACTGAGCAGCATTAATTTAGAGAGATATGTTTTTCTATGAAATATCTTCATTTAGCATCAACACAGGTAAAAAAGCCCACATTTCAGGGCATGACAAAACCGACGAAGGGAAAGTGATAAGATTTTGATGAAGGTGACCTCTTGAAGTTTTCCTCTATCAGACCTGAAACACATCATGTAAACTGAAGTTATTTGGGAATCATTAACCCCAACCTGGTTATTCATCATAATAACATATACTAAGGGTTAAGGCACTGGCATGAGCCTTTTCATTATCATTCAGTTGCCAACTTATAGTTAAGTGCCCTAGTACTGTACCTGCTCGGTTGCTAAGGAATTGGCACTTAGGTAATGAAATGCTCATTGCTGATGGGGGCACTTGATTGTGCTGAGACTGAGCAAACAGGGCCAAATGAGAGGGGAATAGGCAACTAGAGAGGGAGAGAGAGAGAGCTGGGGATGGACCAAGTGAACACCAAGCACATACTGTATTAGAGACCTGGAGGAGAAAGGATGACAAGGCTGCTGCTGTTGGCACAGATCCATCAGTCTGACAAGTCTACTTACATTGTGTTCACTCTACAAATCCTAACTCTCAAGGATATTTAAGAAGGACAGATTGAAGGCTTTGCAAAGGATAAGGAGCTAGAATCAGTATCTCACAATTTTCTGCAAAATGTATATCAAAGTGAATACAACCTTTGAGTGTAACAATCTTGTTTTTGCCTACTTGTAATCAGATCAACAATGACAAAACAGAAGCAGTCAGACCATTCACTCAGTAATGACCTTGGTGAGATCACTTTCTGTATAAATGAACGAACGATCGCCAAACGGAAATGAAAATATGATCCAATTTGTTAAAAACTTGGAGACTGCCCATTGAACAGCCCACTGACCTTTTACATAAATGCAATTCGTAGGTTGTATTTCAATTTATTTTTCGGTGACTTTCTGTCGTTTCTTATCGCTACTTCTATTTCACCCAGTGCCCATAATTTGTTCCCCCTGCTGATAGCCCCACCCTTTGCCCAACCTCCATAACATGCACAGTCACTTCTACACCACTTTGGCTCCATTACCTTCAAGCCTCCCACAATCAATGACCTTTGCTCCTGCCTTTTGATCCCTGTCCTCAGATTCTTCCCAGCATTGTGGTGACTTCGACTACATTCATGCTTCAAAAATTAGCCAGACATAACAAGACTACCATCTATGTCACCTGCCTGCTCATTTATTTGTAACCATTTCAGTGGGAGCTGAGGTCTGACAGCTAGGTTGCGATCTTTGATTATATACCTGCAATGAGTAACAGCTCAAGTTAACAATGAAACCTGAGGAGGCCATTTCAGTCGAGTATTTGCGCCTCTGTTGACTTTTGGACATTTCTCAAATTCCTTTGTCCATTCATGTTTTGTGTGTATGTTGTCACGTGTCAGTTCACCGGTGGCCCTGTTCTGGTGTAACTTCCAACAATGCTGTGCATCCTGCACTCAGATATAATGAGCGATTTTCTGTGATTGATTAACTTACTTTCTCAACAATACTGTTACATGAGTAAGTCTAAAATATATAATAGTCCAAAAAATGAAAGTAAATACTGCAATATGGCTTTTGGTAAAACTTAAAAATATATCTGCAGCTTGATACTATTCATTTTACTCATCAATCTTACGTTTCATTTTCTTGTTCTATTTCTTTCTACATATTTCTACTTCTGCACAGTTTGATTGTCCTGTCTGAGTCTCTGGAAATGGCTGCTTAGCCATATAATCTGTACATAAACGCTCAAACGCCAAGGGTGAAATTTATTGAAACTGCACACTGGCTAAATTGCTACTTGTAACATGGAGGTATTTACAAAAGTCTGTGATGTGGATGCAGGTGTTTTCGGAGTAGCAGAGGGGAGGACAAACAGAGAGGAAGGAGTATGTGGGAGAAAGGGGAGTCTGGAGAGCTCAGAGATGGAGAGACTTGTTGTCAGGGTGCACATTCAGTAGAAGGACACAAATTCAGTCTTTTTGCTCACCTGTTCAATGTGGGAAGTCCCACACACAAAGAAAACTCTAGTCTGAATAAGTCGAGGGAGTGTACTGTGCAGACAGACAAGGGTGAATTAGCAGCCGGTCTTGTGCCGAGACAACAATCGATGAAGTGGTAAGATTGTGATTCTCAGGGTTAAGATCTCTGAAGAGCAGCATGGTGCCATTCAGCATAAAGTCTTTCATTTTTTATATGTATTACAGTGTCAAAAATCACATTGCAAAATTATGTATCCATTATTGGGGCTTGAAAGCTGTGATAAACCTGAGTTTGATGAAAATAGCTGTGCTTCATTGGTCAAGCAGGCCTCCTTACTGTGAACCATGTACCTGGCCTTAATGGCTAGACTTCTTAGTTCACCTCTTTCCTCTCAACATTTCTTGTTCACTCTGCAGTTGGAGGCTGCGTTTGAATTCAGGCTATTGTGATAAGTCGCAGTGATTGAAGGTCGCAAACGCAGGTGCAATGACTCAGTGTTTGCTCATTTGGATTTGTCATTTGGCAGTGATAAGGAGCAAGGAGGGCTGGAGTGACAGAGAGAGAGAGAGAGAGAGAGAGAGAGAGAGAGAGAGAGAGAGAGAGAGAGAGAGAGAGTAGGAGAGAGGTGAACAACCGGTTCATTAAAGCAGCTCACTAATGATTTACAGGGGTTTGAGAAATGCACTCAGCGAAGTAAGCGAGCCGAGATGAGGAACAGAGGGTGAATCACAACAGCACTGTTTGTGTCAGATTTCCACTTGTCCGTGTGCCAAACAGTATAATTAAACACGCCGAAGTTCAAATAGTCACTAGTGCTGTAGTGACTAACACCACAGACTTCTGGGCCAGTTTATTTTTCATTGTCTCTCCACACACACAGTCAACATGACATCTTATAAGCCGTTTTCAGACATGACCTGCAGGTAAATTCTGGATTATTATTCAGGCGAGAGGTGGAGCAGCTGGGTGCATCAGACAGAGGCAGGAAGTGACGTAGCAACACCGCTGCAGGGGTAATTTTCTTGACAACACACAGACACTGGTGTTGCCTCTGATCACCACAAGCTCTCTTTGTCGGCGTCTTCTATGTGTGTTTGTCACTGCTTTTTGACTTTTATTTATTTTTGCACTGGGGATCCCCTGCTGTGTTCACACATCGACTTCTCCTAGATTTCTAAGTACATTTTACTCGGAGGTCAGGCAGATCAAGTGCATGTTTGAAAACAGCTTCACATACATGTGACTATATAGCATGTTTTCTATGAAATTAAATGCAGATTTTAAAATAAAATATAAGGGGACGTTTTTACAGATGTAAGTTACAACATCAGCTGGTTCCTCCTTCCACCTTCATGTGTGTCACTGGCAAAGGCCTCTTGTAATGTCCGAGTGTGGGGTTTCATTTGAGCACTCGACTGTACTGTTGTGGCTGTCATCCTTTGAATCTCTCTGTACTAATTGAAGTGATTCTTGTGTAGGTGGTTAAAGAGACTCGAGATGTGTGAGCCTGTCCATGAGGACCAGCCTGGCGTGTAATTTACATTTATGGTTTACCATGATCCATGTTAGACTTTTCCAGCCATGACCATGCAACAGAAGTAGACCCCCTTTGAGTTACGAGCTATTCATTTTGTCTTGGCTGTCCAGAGTCCCTCCGTGTTCAGGGAAGAAAGATAGAGAATAATATAATACGAAAAAAGGTTTTATAGCATCAAGCAACATGTTCAGTATATCATCATAGTGCACAGCTAGATGACATCATTGTCATTGTCACGCTTGTTCGTAAGGTTTGCTCCCACTTATCACCAAGTACATTGAGGGAGTGGATTACAACTGAAGTCGGTGTAAAGATGCAAGTGGCGGTGTGTTTGCTTTGGAAGGCGTTGATTGTGGCAAAGAAAGTGTTTCAACTTGAGCAGAAGATTTGTTCTTATCCCAAGGCTTGATGACTCCAATTCATGAACACACATAGACAATATGATACACTGAGATCTGTGTGAGACAAAAAACACACTACACTAGTAACTTCAAAGGAATCTCACAGCTGTGCTAAATCTGATAATAACATAAATAGACCAGAATGCAATGCATCCATAACACATGTTAAGGATGGGAAACAGCTTGATCAGACACAGCCCAGCATTCACGAACTGTTTGACGTACTTACATTCTCATATTCTTGACTCTGATGGGAATCATCCAGTACATGCTTGCGTTAATGAGGTCTACAAAAAGACATTGTGGGAATTAAAGAAACCCACAGCCTGGAACTTGAGTTCAAGATTTGCACCTTGAGGTGTCATGTTTTGTGGAGAAAAGGTCTATGTTATTTTTGTCCCCTCTAGATATTTTGGTAAATTTCTTTATTTTCTGGACAGAAGTTGAGAGTTTTTTCAACAATACAACATGTTGATGCAACAAAGTCTCATTGACATTGGTGCCCCATTATCATTGTCTCGTCTTAGTAATGGAAAGAAGTAATTGATCAAGTTTAAATTATAGTGGTTATTTTAGTTAATTTAATGCTACTGGAACAACATTCGATAAACCAAAAATTCTGGTAATCAATTTCAAAATACCCCATGAAATGTTAGACATACATACAACCATACATGTTATACAAATATAACATTTGCTTACTTATTCAGGGAATTCCTGGTGTGCTAATAACCCATTGGGTACCATCACTCAGCCTCATACAGAAAACAATATCTGCATTTATATTGCAAAAATATTATTTCGAAAGATTGCCTTGGTCCAGAGGACAATTTGAATCCCCCCCAGATTAACTGATTCAGATCCCACATGGAAGGACTGTGCGCATGTCTAATGTTCTCCATAACCTCCTCTGCTTTGCAGCCCACTGGACTTCGAGGGGGACGCATAAGCCTTTGACATCTGGTTATAATTTCTCAACATTTTAAATTGGATATTGGGATTAGCCTGGGCTAGCCATGTGTCCCTGGGCTCACTGTTGATGTAACTGCATATATTAGCTTGTAGTGGGCAGAGAATCCTTGACTTTCCCATGGCTCATAAAGCAATGCTAGCACTTCCACTGCAAAGTAATGAGAAGCTGTGGATCTCAGGTTCAACCACGGGGGTTAAAAACCAAAGCCAGAGAATCCACCACTGGCCTGGACCATAGCCCAGACAGTAGAGTGAACTGCTGTCCAGTAAGCCCCTGGGCTACAAACACAAACCATTCAGTAGAACAAAAGACAAAACCAGTGAAACCAAACCCTAAGAACTGCTTCAATTTCCCTCTGGTTTAGTTTAAGTTTTTGGGAAAACAAGACATCTCATCATATGTCAGATTAGTCATCACAGTTGGAGTTCTGCAATGTTATTCATGTGGACCGTAATTAAATTATACTTTTCAGTTTTTATTGGCACATTCTAATGAAAATCAAATTCTTTGTTTGGCCAGAAAAAGTAGGAACATGGCTTTCATTAATGTGGTGATAAGAGCATTCAATGTTCAAAAAGATAGTGAGGCTGAGGTTTTTCCTTTATTCTTTGGCTAAAGGCATAACACTGAAAAGCTTCATGAATGACAATATCCACTCGCAGACACAGTGTTAGATCTCAGTTTGATGTTCAGATGTTAGTTTGTGATGCAGCGTTTTAACATTTTCCCTCAAACTTCTTCATCTACTGTGAGTTTACTAGTAATTGACTCCATTTTCCCGAAATGGCTTTCAACAACCTCCCTGGAATATATTTGAAATGTTAATTCTGTTTACAATACTTTGAAGGTAATGGCGATGATGATGATGATGATGATTCGGGACACTTGTTCTAACAGTCTGTCTCCAGTGTTGTAGAACCTTTTCTGCCACTGTACCCTGTCACTGAACTAACAAAGTATCCCCTGTTCTGTTTAGTGCACTTTGACAAAGTCACAGTTTCTCTCTTGGAAGTCATGCCCGAACATTTATGTTGTCCTCCAGTAATTTAGTTCCCCGAATGCCAGCTGCAAAACATCACAGTCACTTTATTATCAGTCCTCTTCTACAAGTAGCTCATTATATAGCTCTCACTCCTTCAACTACAGTTGTACATCACTTTGGCTCCTCATAAAATGAAACCTCATTTCGCTTTTTGTAAATTGAACACATCCCAAATGGCTCAATGGCAACAGGTCTCGGATCGTAAAGAGTACTTAAGCTCTCCACATAGGCAGGACAATGAATTGGTTGTAAAGTGTACCACATTGCTGAATCCATCACGTTCCGTCCCCCTCAATAATCTCCCATGTTTCAGCTTTCTCGTCCAGATCGACTTAAACTCTCCCTGCAGCCATCTGACTGAGGCCTCGTGTTACCATGGTGATTACCATGGGAACACCCCTGCCAAGCCTTGTTAACCCCCGACCTCTCAGGATCTTGTTCTTGACAGCTGGCGTATAGTAGCTCCATCCCACCACATCCTCTCCATTGACCCAGGAAGTGCTGCCTTTTCCCATCGGAGGTGGCCTCCAGGTTTGGAAAACCTTGGCACCACTCCAGTGGACATCCCAGCCAATTTCTCTCCAGGCACTCAACTTATTGTGGAGTAGGAGGTTTTTTATTTGTGTCAAGGAAAAGTAAAACCAAGAAGAAGAGGTTTGGGAAGGGTATAGCCAAGAGCCACCTGGTTGTGGTGGATGCGATAAGTGCTGTACCTCAGCTGGTGTCAAACTAAATAACCTTAGGCTCCTGCTACCCGTCACTACTCCACTGATCCAGTGGCTGAAAGCACTACAAACCAAAGCCAAATGTAGGGTGGCAGTTATTATACCTAATAAGAAGCAGATTCTTAAAACATATGTTCCCACTTGACTAAGCCCCCAGAGCTCAGAGAGGAAATGTTGCAGGCCTGGCTTATGAATGGTCTTGAAGAACCTGTCTGGATTGTTTTGTTAGTTTTTCATCAGAACTGCTTTTATTACATTAGGTTGAACTGTTGAGGAAACCTACAGCTGTTTAGACCGTGCCTCAATCTATTGGCTGTCCCTATAATCTTTTCATACAGGCCATATGTTTCTAATTATGGGGAGGGGTTAAAGGTACATGTATGAAATCATTTAACACCCACGTGCGCACAGTCAAAGCACTAGCAGTGAGTGTGAGCCACAGGATGTTGTTCAACAACTGCTTTAATAGTTATTGTAATAAATGAACGTTAGAATCAGACTTTTAGATGATTAAATCTCATTTTTACTGATCAAAAATATCTAAGCACCATTTTGCATTGGATTATTGAATTTGTTTCAAGGCAACAGGACATGTCCCTTGAGAGAAAATATGCTGGCTCGCTTATTTCACAAAGAAGGTCCTGGTCCGTTAAATGGACTTAATAGATTTGCCCCCACTCACAGTAATTATGTGTGTAGATTAGATAATCTCTTAAGTTTAACACAATTATTATTGAAAGCGCTAATTATCGAGGGAGACCGAAATGAGTATGTCAAAAATGGTCTGGAAAGTCTAGAAAAATATGTTAGTATTTAAAAAAATTCATCAGTTGGGTATCTTCAAACTTTATATAATTTGTTGAAAGTAGCATAGAAATACTTTAATGCTTCATCTTCCTGTGTAGTTCTGTTCTTTAAAAAAGTCACATTTCAAGATAACAACTTAATCTTAATCTTATGACATTGTTATACCAGTTAAAAAGGCAGCTCGTGATTTGTAGTGGCATGATTTTCTATGTTGGTTGGTCAGTTTTGCCTCTCCAGTGACAAAATTCCTGTAGAATAAATAATATTTAGCTTTTATAGGGGATTCCTTTCCATTACACAGTGTGCTGTGAAATATCTTGACCTTGTTGATGTTGAAATTCTTCGTTACTTTGCGGGAATTTATTATTAAAATGTGACTCATTCCTGGTATCTGTTATCGCCCTCTGGCGTCTTCTGTTTGTTGGGACAGGAATCACTATACCCCCTGACAGCTCTCGGGTCAAAAAGGTAGATAAGAGATGACAGTGTCCATGGTGCTGCTGAAGCAGATATCTGCGTGGTTTATTCTCCCAGGTCATGAGTTTCCTCTGCCAATAATGAAATCAGAAATGCTTTGTTCCCATTTGTCAGCCCTGCTTTAATCATAGCAATATTTTCTCCTCGTTATCAGAGATTAAGCGTTTCTAAAAAAGGTTTCTAAAACTCATTGGCCTTGGTTGATCGCCAAGATCTTCAGTGGTGCAGCTCTCCCCATTTGCATTATCCATTCCCCTTAATGCAATTTTTATATGCTTATCCAATTAGAATCATTTGGAACAGTTTAGTTAATTGTCCCGAAGAACAAAACGTTGAGCCTGTTCTGCTTTGTGAAAATCTTGTCATGCCTGAAAACACTTAACCTCACTGGAAACAAGCCCATCACAGGTATAATTCTGGAGATCTTGTTCAAGTCATGATTTGCAGCGCTTTGCTCTGTAATTATACGAGAGCTGCAGCTCCTTCAGCTTATAATTTAGAAAACCTCATTGTCATGTTAAACCTGTATTAACAAGACACTGGCAGACACGATGCTAATGATAATAGAAATTAGCAGTAATTTGGGCATCTGGGAGCCGTTGCTTCAGACTGTAAATGTGTTTGATTAACTTGAAGTCTGCTTTACATATGCTCATCTCATAGCTCTTAGCTGTACCAGTTTCGTTAACCTTTTCTGCCTTCAAGTATAGGTTTCAGTTTGAATAACCAAAATAGAAATTTATTGGTGAGGTTGGACTGTCTTCATTTGAGGCCTGAACATTCTGAAATATAGCTATGATGTAAGCACATCTGTCGTTGAGTTCTATGACTTTAAAGCTGCTTTGAATGATACGCTTTGAACAGAGATGAAACTCTCAAATCTGTAATGAACCTTTGTGTTGTCTTTCCGACTATGTGTTATCCCTGTGCCCAAGTTTACTCTGCTGGATAAAGCCAACAGGCCAGACATGTCCTCAGTGTCCCCTCCCATAGACATTCAGAGAAGACTGTATAGTCACTTGAATCCACCCCCCCCCAAAAACGCATTTTCATCAGTATTTGATTTAAATGTATTCAAGCCACACAACTAATTTCTGACAGATTCATCCAGCCATTTAGTTTGTTGAAATGATCTTCACAGAAGTGTCTCTTCACACTGCAGAATCATAACACAAGCTGACAGATTCATCATGAGTTTGATTATTAAGACAAAAGTGTTGCATTGGGCCTGACAAAAGGATTAGAAGCATTTTACATGCCTGACTTGATTCAAACACTTATGAATATAATCCCCTTCATTTGAATGCCTAATGAGACAGATTCTGTCTGGATTCTCATGCATGCTGTCTGCTAGGGGCTGTTATAATCATTGCCGTCAACTGTAATTGTACCTGAAAGTTCATTGCTTCAGAAGAGCAATCAGGAAACAGAACAATAACTCATGTTGACTGTGTATCAGGAAGTGTGTGACTGCATGTACAAGAGTTTTCTCGAGCTCTTCTCAACTTTGTCTTTACCTACAAACAACCTTGTTTTCCCCATAACCATCCAGCCTAGCTATTATCAGCAGTGACGGCAGGAGGAACTGAGGCTATTCATTAGCTTTGAACAACTGTGGCCATCTTCAGTCCTTCTTACCACTGTTTCAAAGCCCCTTGACAACCATGTGAACAATACCAGCACTGGTCATGGCCACAGCATGTGTGTGGTCCTGTCCCTGTTGTAAAATAGGCAAGACAAAGCACTTTGCATGCGTAGACTTTGGCTTAAGCAGGTCAAGCCGTTTCCTAAGGTGAACCCACTTTGTTGAGGGACAAGACAGAGGAATGCAGCCACAGTGGCTGTGGAGTGTTTTGTGTGACATGGACTTGGATGGGATGTGTACACAGAAAGCCTTGTTACTGTCTCATTGACATGTTAGGCATGTTTGACCTTTGGCACTTGCCTAGCCAGAGGCAATCCCGCTCCAGTCTTGCACTGGAAGACGTCAATAGACAATCTTGTGAAAATTCAATAATGTTGGTTTTCCCAGGAAAAGTTCAATCCATGGGTGAGATTTGATGGGAGGTCTTTCAATAAGGGCCCTTTGTTTTCCTTTAACTATGTGAGGGTGACTTTCATTTCTAGTGGACAAGACACCGTAGCAATCAAGTGGATGCTTTTCTCTGGCACTGATGGAGATCAATGCAGCCTCATCGTTCGGGCTGCTCAGTCGATGGTTCCCTGAGCTTCTCTGTAACTAATGGGCTCTTGCATGTGGAGCTGACTTGATGTGAACCTTCTTTTCAATTCAGAAGAAGAATGGTCCCATCAGCTATGCTCGGGGAGACGACTTCATCTCTCCACTGGTAATTAAATCACAGCTACCACTTGCTGAGGAGCCAGAGAAAAGCACACTGGGCCCACAATAAATGAATCAATGCCACTGTATCTCCATTTGCCTGGTATAGGGGGGACAACGAGGAGAATGGAATGCTTTAATGAAAATGCTGTGGTGACCTGAGCAGTGGAGAGAGGGAGGAGTTTATGCCGTTACTTTGGGAGTCCTCTTTTGATGATGTGCCTACTTAAAACTTACATTGTGCCTGTGGCTAATATAACATATACAATTAAAATATTAACTTTGTTCTGTGAGACATATAAATGCAGGGAAGTTGTCTGTATGTGGCACAATACCCTTCAGGGCAGAGGAAAAAATAAAATCTACCTGGATTTTCTCTCAAGTAGATTGAATCAAGTAAAGATAAAGGCACTAAATATAGTAGCTTTAAGCAATATACAGTATGTTTTAGTGCTAAGAGTTACAAAGGGGTTTTAGCAATCAATTTGAAAAAGTAGTAAGGGGTCAAAATAGGTTTGTATTTGGTATTCAGCACAACAGATACAAATAGCAGCTTAGGTTTACAGGCAGTGTATTTGCTGGCTAGCATTTATAATAATATCAGTAAACATACCCTCCCCCTGGCTTCATCCCTCTGTCTCTGTCATCTTCTTAGAATTGTGTCAATATACAATAAATTACACATTTTGGGACAATCGCACATATTCAGACACACTCTCCCTGGAGGCATTCATAAAGGTTGTGTTTTATACTGCACATGAAAAGTAGGTGCTTGAAGCATTGCCTCGAAAATCCAAGAGTGAAGTACTTGAACGTACCAATCTTTACAAACATGCAGCAACCAAAAGCTGATTTCAGTACTGTACTAGTTGGCCTTTTACATGTGAAGAACGCAGCAGGAGTTTGGCTCAGATGTGTTCAACAACAGGAACATGTCTGAAACATTTAGGAGAATGTCGTCGCCTGGTGGAGCATGCAGGAGGCAGAACATGACGTATAAACTCTGATGCGGAAACTGGGCCTCATCCTCAAAAGCCTCTTAAATCTCATTGTCTTTCCAAGTTGACATCTCCGTCAGCTATTTTCTACATGTATGGCACCTGTTTCATCCTGAGATACGTGTATGTTTCCAGTTTAATGTCTGTCGCATGTGAGAAACATCCTCAACTTGCTCGCTGAGAATTTTCCTGCTCCCCTTCTCAAATTGGACATTTTACTAAGGGCCTGGCAAATGTCCAGAGTAAATGACTTCGCAACTGACAACTGATCTGCGTCCCTACATACAGCCCCTCTGGAAATCTTCAGCAAAATGCCCAGACTTCAGTGCAGATCTAAAAGCAATTAAGGTGTCAGCCATTTGAGGATCATACCAAGATTAGAATCCATGCAGGTGTCTGAAGCCCCACGTGACTTTTCCACCTTCTGGTCATTTTTGTGCCAGTATGCGTTCTTTCACTGTACAATGCTGGCTTTATTTAGCAGAATACCTGTGTCAGGGTGCCTCTGTACTCTGAGTTCCTTTGCAACAATGGGATCCTTTCTCATTCCACTCCTCCCGCCTTCACTCCGTTTCCCGCTGAGAGCCCTGCGGGCAGGCTTTTTTGTCGTCACATTCAATAAGATCCCTCAGCTTTACTGTGATTCATTACTGGAAGCGAAGGTCAATGTCATTTGCTGCCATGCAAATCCAGATCCAGTACTACCATTAGCACAACAGACATAAGCACACTAAGAAGCCACTATGCAAAGGAAATGCATGAATTGTGAATTAAGGCTGTTTTATTTTTGGCTGACCGATACGTGGTATGTTACCAGGAACTCGTTTAGGGAAGCTTATTGGTACTGCTACACAGACACACGCACAAAATATGTACATTATCAACACTGATGCACACAGGACACTTGAAATCAGCCAGATTCATCAGCAAGATATTTCAGCAGGTTGACAGTGAGGCTTATGCTGCAAGTTCACTCACGTTTCCTCTGTTTGGTCTTTTGTTGTTTCTGTGTGAACTCGGCGTGTTTTCACAGTTTGACGCTCTTCCTGCAGGCTAACGGCTGTACAGCAGATGCTAATGAACGCTTGTTCTTCACAGCGCTGCATTGGTAATGACAAACATGTTCTCTCATGGGTGCAAAAGTTGTAACAAAGTTGTAGATTCAGTTTTGATAACTTTAAATTAAGACTGCGTCATCCCTGTGGGGAAATTAAAAGAATCGTGACTGAAATGGCTGAAAAGTATGTGTTTGTTTTCAGAAAACGTAGTGAACGAGCAATGGGATCAGTAAACAGTAGCAAGTTAAAGGCTTTTGAAATGTTTTATATGTGAACACAGTGAATAGAACCTGGTGAAATGGTTAAATCGTCACAAATGCACAAAGGCATATATTGAAGTATCTGCTATTTGTATGAAAAAGGCAAATAGGAATTCTTTACAGTAGCACAGATCTAGGTGGCTAAGAACTGTTGGTTACTTGGAAGGTAAAGATTGAGATTTTTCAGTTCACTATCTAATGGGAGAACGACAGTTTGGACACATGCTCTGGCTAATGTCACACAAAGCCAACCGAACTGAGCTCACTTTCAATTAAACCTCGGACTGAGAAAGCCTTTGTTTGATGAGGGCTCTTATCTCAATGATTTGCCTAAATGTTGCTCTGATGACACTGCATGTATTCTGAATAATACATTCATGGATGTGTTTGAATCCATGAAGAAAATAAACCTGTCGTCCATCCCAACTTGACCCAAATTAGGGTTTTACAAAACAAATAAAACAGCAGGAAACAATTGGTGTTTGCATTTTGATGATGTTCTCCCTATTCACAACAAACCGTTACCAGCAGGCCAGATACAAATCTGTCCCAGCTATCAGACGCTTTTTTATCAGAGCATTTTGGGAAGTTTGTCCGCACACACACACACACACACGCACACATGCATGCACGCACGCACGCACGCACACACACACACACGCACACGCACATAGAAATTGAGAGAAAGTATGTGCAAAAGACAGGAAGGTAGGGAAGGAGGGAGAGACTCAAGATCACAGAGCCATGCGAGTTCTCACTGCCAGAGGTCAAAGGTGACAGCCTTGAAGTGGTGGGAGGGTGGAGAGGCTCGGGGCCTCAGGTCAGGTAGTCTGAGGCTGCCAATCTGTGGGAACCACAGAACACAGGTCGGACACACACACACACAGCACACAGGCATGCACACTAATAATGGCCACAAGAGTGTAGAAAAAGAAAGTAGAAATGAAATTCCTTCACCTTGTTCACAAATGTTAAACATGTTGTACAGCAATGTCTCTGTTATTATCAATTTTAAAAGTAATTTATTTAGAAACACATTCAGTTGACATTTAGGATTAATTAAACAGGTCATAACCATTTTTTTTAGGTCACAGTATTTAATTGTTACATGCAACAATGCTTGTAGTTCCTGCTTGTCTGTCTTTATTTCACAGTTGACATTGGTAGAAAGACAGGAAACAAGATGGAGAGAGAGGTTTGTGACACAAAATGGTGCCGCAAACTTGATCATTTAATTGTATTCTTTGTTCTCATTCTAAGACATTGGGATCTATATTAATAAATAGATAAGTCAAAATGGACCAATCTTTCTACATCATGTCTTAAGTTTGATGTGTCAGTCAAGCAACTCCCCTCATGTTTTTAGTGTCATTGCGTCAACAAGAGGAGTCAGGGCACGAGGCGGGTTTTTCTGCTCCTGATGTAGGTTGAGCTTTCAGGAACTTTTCAAGTTTCCCAATGAAAAGCTGAACCATGCTGAATCACAGCTGTCACACTAAACCAGTGAAACGACCGTGAAATGAAAAGGTGAACGTCACCTGAGAGATCTGGACATTTCCCCCCTTTTAGAATTAATACTGTCAACTTAGCTGGTGCTCATAAATCTGTCAGAGTGGAGGTTTGGAAAAAGCTCAATGTCAGGCCATTTTTGTCAACACCTCCTGCCAGCTACACGCACACACACTTACAAACATAGGAATTAGTTACTGCACATAACATGCATCATTGAGACATACAACATGCTGCAGGATTTCCCCCCTACTATTTCTTTTATACCCCATCATTTAGCATCACAGAGGGAGAGACAGCTATTTGTCTGTGCATGAATGTATAATGCAGGACAGTGAAAACACAAGATTGCTTTGCAAGATGCACTGTTTTCTACTTCATATCAAGTTTGTGTTATCGAAGGCTTTAGTAGCATTTAACAGCAGCATTTTAGCCTCTTATTTCACACTGGTAAAGACATTTTTCTCAACCCAAGTGGATTAGACCAACAGACACTGCATTTCAGACTAGACAGACAAGGAGCTGCTGCTATAGATTTATAGCAAGTTTTTAATTGGCTTCGAATTAACTTTGCCAAATAGCTTGATGAAATAAAACTCTTCATTATTAAATGCAACCATTTTGGCTCAATGCAATGACCATTACTTTAGGAAAGTGTTTATGTCAAACACTTAATTCTCGACTAATTCATACATCAAGGAAGCTCAGCTGCTTCCTTAAAGTAAATGGCCAAGTTGGATTGAGTCCTGATACATTGTGCTGCGATGCTTTCTCTGAGGGTAAATGGGATAAATGATATTGTTCCAGCCACACTGTAACAGTAAGCTTGTCTTGTCTGCAATGTAGGCTAAGCTGTGCTTTGGTGTATTGTTTGGTATTGAATGGCATGCACTGTTTAAGGAGAGGAAGGGCTGGGTATCCTATTTTTTCTCATGTATCTTGGCATCTGTCTTTATTTATATTCAACACGCATCAGTCCTACATTACTTCTAATCCCTCCATTGTGTAATTTAGCTCCAGTTCAAGGTTTAATTCCTTAAAGCAAGGCATCTCACTGTCTGCAGGCAAAATTTCATCTAGGCCCTTGCTATCCTCGCACTTGGATCTTACAAGTTTAGTCATAATCTAGTTATCAGCCCAATCAGGAACAATCTCTCGGAACACAAAGTACATTTTTTTCGTTCTTTTTTTTTGTTTTTACTTTAAACACTTTAAAAACTTTGCAAACTCCTCTTTATCATTTCATTGATAAGTGCATTGCTTGTGATGATTGAATATTTTGTCTGAAAAGACTGAAGTGTTTTGCTCCATTGCCTCTGAAAGGCTTTGTACCTTAAGGATCATAATGGTAGCACTCCCTCCATTCTGCAACACAAACATGGCAGTGATTTGTAAATGATAACATATCGGAGCACTGACCCCAAAACATCAAAAGGCTTAGCACCTGCTATGTGAGAAGCCTGACCTACTGTGATGTGATCCAGGGCTGATTGTATTCATTCATAACTCCACTGTAACACAAACAAAACGGTTACTGCAATAACCAGGGAGAGACGTGAACACACCCACTGTGTGTGTGCTCAGTGTCCATATGAATCCAGTCCATCCATCTCAGTCATACCAACCCACCATCCGTCCATTCATTTCACTCAGCACATACAGTATGTCTTGAGTGTCAAGTACAGGTCAATATGCTTCTGGCAGCTCAATCAAGGCTGATGAATATGAGAACAGCTAAATTAAGCGGAGAGTGAAACAAAAGGAGTAAATGAAGGATGATTTAAGACGAGGGCGGGAATGATTCATGACCTTCCTGTGCATTAAGCACCATGAAATTCAAGCGCATAAGAAGACATTATTTCACATATACATATGGAAATATCTGATGTAAAGGACTTTGCTCTTTATACAAATGGAAGATGCAGAATTCTTTAGAGTTGCTGACCAAGGATGAGTCAGCTTTTGCTACCTCACTCTAGCCAGTGCCTTGCCAGAGCAATTCACAAATCAACTGCTACGATGAAGCTGAATCATGGCAGAAATGAGGAGGTGCAGCCTGTTCCTCGTCACAAAGTGGCCTTGGGCAACCTCAGCTTAGACCTGATATCTCCGGTTGTCTTAATGCTCGGTTTGTTTGTTTGTTTGTTTGAGTCTGGACCAAAGTGTTAAATGCCCCGCCCCCTCAGTGTCTACGCTGTCTGATTCGCAGACTTTCTGTAATGTTGTATGACTAATCTAATTTCAATGCAGCTGGGAAAAAAAACCTTAACAATTTATTTCCTGAATTTGACGTCTTTAAACACTTAGAATCTCCCATATTCCCTTTACCTTACTGTAGTCAAGAACTTAAACCCCCTTCAATAATGCCACAATAAAAATGCAATGTCCCCTTGGCATGTTTTTCTTTGGAAAGTCTCCTAATTCTAACTCCGCAGGACTCAACCAGAGAATTACAGACCCTGAATCATGAAATCACACACAGAGGCCTGACAAATCCCTTTGTAAAGGGGTAACAAAGTGATTTACTGTACTTTATATATCTGTTGGGTTAGCTTTCCTCATTTGCTCATGTTTGCACTGTTTCAACAGCAGCATCACGCTCACTCTTTGCACAGGTGTCAGGGGGTGAATTGAAGTCAACAGGCCTCTGGGAAGCAGCACACAGTATTTATTGCCCTGACCCAATAAGTAAAGGGTCAGCGAGGGGGCTAGCAGGTTGGATGGAAGGGGGTGGTCGATGGAGTTGGAAGAAGAGTTGACAGAAGTGTCAGTGGGGGTCGTCTGTCTAGTGGTTCACGTTGGGGGAGGAAGACCAAACAGCTGGAACACATGGCTGCCTGTCAGCAGCCCAAAGACCTGGGCCTGTTCTTCCTGACCCCCCTCTCCTACAGTTTATTTATCTCCCTGGCTCTGAGTTTGCAGAGGGCAGAGAAGGCCAGCTGGTCTTGAATGAGAATAGAGATGATTTAAATGAGAAAAAAAGGCCAATTTGACTAGACCAAGAAAGGGCGTCTGTCTTTTATTTCTTCAGCCAACACTAGATGTTTTAACAAAGCAGTTGAAGCTGTCAGTCTGGAGAGTCTCCTCTGACATCTTATGGATCTTGTCCCCCGGGACAAACTGATATGTCTGTTTCAGTGGATGGATGATGACGTTTTCTTTATGCCCCCTTTCCCTCAGTTTCAGATCTATTATCCAAAACAGAAATCTAATTCTGATTTAAGGATTACACTGAACCCTGTTTAACACCGCCAATCTGTCCAGGTTGCAATATAGCTAACGGATGGATAGATACATGGATTTTTAAAGTCATTTTAACTTCAAATAATATTTTTAGAATTCTATTGAAAATGAAAATGAAAGAGTTTGCCTGGAAGAAACTTGAATTTTAGAAGATATGACAAATTATAACCAGGTTATAAATTATAAAGTAAAACCAAGCAGTTTTCTGAATGAGAGGCCAAAGTATATTGATGCAGCTGCAAAGTTGATGTCCAAGCAAGGAAAAACTCCAAGCCTCAGCTCCAAGTCATGAAAAGAGAAAACCCTTTGTGTCCCATCGAGCCCCAAAAGGTTAAGGTTGATTAAGGGAATGTATGCAGCATGTCGGCCTGTCTCAGCGTCCTTACTCAGAGATTTTCCTGCAAAAGTTGCCAGCATCTCTGATCCTCTTTCCGAGCCAAGCACCCACAGCCTGTGGCAGTAAAGAAATATCTAATGAAATTGTTGCGTTGGATCCTGCATGCTTATTGCATTAAGTGCAATCAATAAATCCTTTTTGTACGCTAGCAACCTCCCTCTCCCTGAATCTCAATAAGGCTGAGTGCTCTCTGTGTAATGAAGATTGCTTGGGAACTTGATTACTCTTAGTGCCATTGAAGTTAAAGGGCTGTTCTTGGCAATTTCCCCTGCACCGTACGGGCCATTACTTAACTTTTCTGATATATGGGTCTGCTGTTAAAATGGTGTTGCCATATAATTTCAGCCTCTGTGCACTGAGTCAAACTGCATCATGCCTGCAGGACTACACTCCAGGCTTTGGTGCAGATCTGTACATTCGCAACAGCTTATAGAGTTACAAGTAAATCAGGAATTTAAAGAAGGAGGGATTTCAACCTCTATGTTCTCTCATTGGTGCTATTCATGGTTTAACCGTTGAAAGCCGCAAGAAAGGATTGACTCAGCCTAACAATATGAATGTGGCTAGGCTAGGCTAACGTAGACTTGTCCCAGTTACCTCACAGCCCACTGAGAAGAGGCTTCAGGGACATGTTAGGTGTACAACCCCTGCTCCTGTGACCAAGACTAGATAGGGATGGGTATGACTCGTGGAAAAACAGACAAACAGAGAAAGGGCCGCAGTCTTGTTTTGTCTAGAGCTCTTTTCCCCACTGCCGGGTATCTCTCCATCAAGACACCAAGCTGGTGATAAACTAAGAGCTTCTCTTACAATCTCTGTTCTCCTTTTCTGTCTCTTCCTTCAGTCATCATCTTCTAAGTGTTTTCACAAGAGAGATTTTCTTCCTGATTGTGCCCAAGAAACGTTTTTCTCTAGAACTGTTATCCAGATAACAGTCTTAGAGTCCACGCTCACCATGAGTCAGCACTGATAAATCATGCATCACTAGCCCTAGGTTCCAGGTTAAGCTCAAAGGATTACATACCCTACTTTGAAAATATTTCACCAAATAAGGCGAAGCCAGAGGTGATAAGTGGATTTGGATCAAACATTTAAGACACGTTTTCTCCAAACTTGGCTCTTGTTTGAAGCTGCATTCGTTTTCAACCTCCTTATCTGGTTGTCGACTCTATGTGATTTTCAGTGCTCATTCATATTCTGGGTCAGCAAACTTTTCCTCGGCAGAATGCTTTTTTGAAATATGGATGACATAGGAAGGTGACCACTGTGGCTCCTGTTAAGTACCAATTGGACCCTGTTGGTGAGCTGATCCTTGGGCTGTAAATATATCAGTGCATGTCTCAGAGTTGAAGGATGGTTTCTAAGTAGCACAAATGGATGGAGGAGTTTCTCTGTACTGCATTTAATCATGGAGGGATACATAATTTCTGCAACAGGGACTCCGACGCACTGACTGTGAACTATGAGCACCTACTATCTGTGGACTTAACTCTGGTTACTGATTAAGCACAATAAACAATGACTGCCTCCTGGAAGTGATTTGATGGTGGATAATTGAGTCAAGTCCAAGACTAATTATAGCCGCGGGAATTTAATTATAACACCAACACTTTTGCCAACTACTGAGATAGAGATGATAGATGTATGAGAACGTGGAGTAGCATCAGTGACTTTTTGAGGAAGCGACCTGGTAAATCTTGACAATAGACTGCGCGGCAGCTTGCCCTGGACCTAATAGTAAATAGAAAAAAACCTTTCACCAGAAAGTCCAGCTTTTTTTTAGAGCTTTCAGTCACATCCCATAGTGCCTTTATTTCTGTTCTGATAGGACACTGCCATAAAAAATCTAAAAGCCTCAAGAGACATTGAACAAATGCAACAATACAGGCTAAAACCCCGGCTGCAGTGGAAGACAATCAATGCTTATTCCATTACAACGTCCAAGTCAGAGGCCTCGGTGTAACTTTGTTGTTATCCAAAAAGGCAGATACGTGCAAGTGCCAGTATGAATGAAAGTATAGATCTTTACCTTGAAATATGAAAATGATTGATGACCTCAGCCATTATGTGTCTTAACTCAAAGTGCTTCAGGTTTATACTAAGATGGAAGACCATTCCCTTCCAGACAATGTGTCCATTATAGTATTGGTTTGTTTTCGAACTCCCAGGCAACCAATATGTACATCTGTCTAGACTGCACTTTATCAGTTCAGTGATTGTATACTACACTATACAAATGTGTGGATGTGTAGCTTAAACCCTTGCAAACAGTGACTAATGTTTTCTTTCTCTTTCATGTGCTGTCTCCTCTTTTGTCCTGCCAACGCCCTACCAGGTAAGACCACTCCCTTTACTTTAATCTGCCTCTCATAATAGCCATGGTCTTTAAACCAAACCACATCTGCTATACACTAACCCCCCTCAACACCAGCCCCATAGTAAAGACACAAAAAGACCACCTGATCTGCGGGAGTTGACATACTGTTCTCATCAATGTTTTTATGTTGACGCTGTATCATACAGACACGTTTTACAATTAGTACCTTAGGTTTTCTTTCATACTTCATTTTCTTCCCATGTTGTGTCAAGAAGACCCCACCCAAGCCTATAAACATTTCCATCCTCTTCTTAGCTCACTGCCTTTTTCCATGTAGTCATCAGCTCCTGTGAATTTGACATGGTTCTACATGGAAAATTTGGTAAATTGTGGTATTTTAGGTGTAAAATGAAGTCTGTTAAATCATTTATAGCACCACAAAACGTTTTAGCTTTTGCCACATCGGAGGTCACTTTCCTGTTCTGACTCTTTTATTTCTGCTTGGCACATTCTACAACAGTGCTCAGCCAGAGGGGCTCTGTTGTTTAAGAGCATAGACAAGGACATTGAAAAATGAGTGAAGAGCTCTATACAGTTTGAGAACAGGAGATGACAATAAGTAAAATGACTAGTGCCCCATTTCAGCAGGCCCAGCAGCTGAACTGTCTGACCCTTTGTTTTCAACTCATTGTACATGAAGAGCACTGATCTCCAGCACACTGGATGGGCCATCAAAAGCAGAGGGTTTTACTCAGACAGATGCCTTTGCACTGTGATGGGACCTCGACCTCCGCTGATGATGACACGATGAAGAGCAGCAGCAGAAACAACGGGAGTTTGTCAGGGGATTCGGTGCTGTTGCCATGAAAGGTCCCAGAAGGATGTCTTTTGTCATGCATATTAAAAGAGCTCTTCAGTCAAAACAAGACTGCACAGTCTGTCATTAAAGCTCCCAGATGACGGAGTCGTCCTTTCATGTGTTCCCTACTCAGGGCCCTTCCCTTCCCTTCCTGTTAAAGGAGTCCCGCCAAGCCCCCTCTCCCTTTAGTCCTTGTGGCTCCACAACAACTCACTGATGGGCTTAGATGCCGTTTGATGCTGCTGCGTAATCCATAAATATACACCTTTAACCAAGTATACAGCTGTGATAGTCAGGTGCAACAGAAAGTAAGACAGGAAACATATTACCCATTTTGAAAAGCTACTTTGTCATTGACTGAAAATAGAGGCCAAAACGTCACCAAGCACATGTTCAACTATTGGTACAGCAGTTGAAAGATTATGGATGATTAATTGAGGCGGCAGCTCTGGTGCTAGTTAGCATTAGCAAGCGCTTTAAAGTGCACTGTAGCCTTACAGAGAAACAGTGGAGGCTTTGTGTTTCATAATAGGATTTTAATGCCTTCTCTTTGAGGCTCAGCGAAGATTTTTTGCTGATTAAATTCCAGTCAGGCCTTGTGAATTTAACCAGCTTTTAAGAAGAAACGCACCTGAGACCCTAAGAAGTACAAAAACTCTGCCGAGGAGACGAGCAGCAGATCGTGTGGGCTTTGATGTGCAGCGGCTCCATTCATGACTGTTTATACCACTTCATTGTCACACTGGCTTATTGATTGATGTCGAGTTTTATGTAAGCTCCGGTTTGTTAAGGCAGGAGCTCCCCTGTTTGCTGTAGCATGCCAAACTCTTCTCCCTGTTTGGTGTGGGATTTCTTCAGGCTTTCAGTAGAAATGCCCACTACAATGGCCACATCATGCCTCTCTGAGTGAGACAAAACACCTGTCAGGAGATGTCACGCCTCATCGCGGTGCCTGTTAAAGTGGGAGGTCCTCTTGTCACTTAGTGCACTACCCACATCTTTTCCTTCATACCATGTTTTTGGAGGCGGAAGCTCTTCAATGGGCCTCTTCAACCATCAACACGAGTTTTCCAGCATTAGATTGACTCTTTTTCGTCTTCTCTAAATTGTGCTGTGTGAATTGCCTTTCTCTCGGTTTGTTGCATGTGTGTGTGTGCATATGTGTGGCCAGTGTCGGCATGTTCATGTTCAGCCATAACACCACCTTGAAGGTTGCGGCTCTTGCCCACCGCGTCACACACACAGCGGGGCCCCTCCGACAAGAAAAGGGCACACTGAGCAGCTTAATGTGTGTGTTGTGTGTGTGTGTGTGAGGACGCAGGAATGCAGATTTCATATCCTCCCAGATAATGAGATTAAGGACGTACCATCTGAGGGAGGAATTTCAGCTATTCCTCTGCTGCTGGTGCAGAACAGGTCTACATCTACAGTGTGGCCACACTTTCTTATTTTCTCTTAGTTAAGCGGCTTTTCCTATAAATTCAGAATTGAGTGAATGCATTTAAATATATCTTGTGTAACAGTTCATTTTATTGGGTCCAATACTGTCCCTATATGTTAATTGAAAGGAGCAGATTTCCAAGGGTAATTTCTTGTTCTTCTTTTACACTACAATTAGCCGGTTTTTCAAAGCTGTTAAAGCTGCAATTTTGTTTGACTCTTTTCCAATTGCCAGTAGAGTATTTTGCCTTTCTGTTGTACGTCATATGACAACGGAGAGCGCTCTCAACTTGCTGTCATCATTTTCTCAGAAACAGTCCTGAGCCGATAAAAAAAATTGCATTAACTGTTTTTTGTTACAAAAAATATACTGATAACTTAGATTTGTTTTGAGCATCCAAGTGTTTTTCAGTTTTTCACTACTTTCTCTATTCCCAAATTACTGTACATGATAAACAGATATTTAATATGAATTGATATCATTTGAAAGTATAATTAAATTCATATTAAACCAAAATGCTCAACAAACACACCCCACTCATCTGTCTGCATGTGTCTGTGGTCTTTCATTTCTTTGCAGATGTTTGGCTTCTCTTTGTGGTGGTATAACATCTCTCTGTGTTGGTTTAACATCTGTTTTTAGTTTTGTGTCTCATTTCGGTCGTTTTGTGTTTCTTTCTCGGATATGTTTTGCAGGGGAGCGCAAGGGGCCTCCTGACCCCTTGGGTCCCTGGGCCTGCGTCCAGTCGACTTGTTCAGCAGAATCCATCCGTGTTTCTAGTGAACACGTTTTGCAAATGTCCCTACAAGGTTGTCCATTCAACAAATGTATTTCTGCTGCTAAAACCTACTTCCTGTCAGCTACATGAGATGATTTAAGTGAGGAAATTTCATCTTGATAAGCAATTTGTGTTCTGATTGTATATTTCTCTTTCATCCTAATCCTTTCCATGTCTTGGTTGACAACCATACGCGTCTTTCTCTTCTGTGGAATGCTTAGAGCAGTTTAGGAAGCAGATGATCTGCCCAAGCAAAATGACTACACTTAGTAAAGCCTGCAAAATTACAGCCCGTCATATCCCCTTCCCATGCAAAGCAGTGCTTTCGAACACATGAAGTCATTACAAAATTGTCACTCTGAGAGAACGGCTGTCAGGTGTCTTTGCATTCAGAAGCGAAGAGCTCGTGAAAACTGTGTGTTCTCATGTTAATCCCTGCATGCAATCATACCAGTGACATGACTGCCCATGTGTTTGTGTGCATGCATGTGTGTAAAATGCTGCATGCCTCTGTATCAGTGCAGTGCAGGGATCCCACACAGTGACAGGCACTGGGACACCCACCAACTACATGGTATGTGTGTGGGACTCTGCGAGATTGTGTGTGCAACTTGAGCCCCTCCACATGACAGCTCTAGTCCCATCCTGCTCATTCACCCATAATGACCGGCCCTCCTGAGACACGCGCACACACACACACACACACACACACACACACACACACACACACACACACACACACACACACACACACACACACACACACACACACACACACACACACACACACACACACACACACACACACACACACACACACACTCCCAGCGTGGGCAACTTCCGACATCGGACTTCTCTGGCATTTTCCCAGAGCCTCTTCTGTGGTTCACAGCTACATGAGAAAAATATGTTCTACACAAACTTCAAAGCGCTCCAAGTGTGCGTTTTTCTGTATGTGCGTGTGTGTGTGTATGTGTGTGTCAGGGGAGAATAGAGAATGAAAGGCACACCTAAGCAAAGAGAGGAGATGTCAGGTAGGAATGGTGCAGCTCTGAGAGGCAGAGGCTGACAAGTTCGTACATGTCTGAAGCTGAACCTGTGTCAACCTGTACCTACATTCCCCCCCCCCCCCTCTCTCTCTCTCTCTCTCTCTCTCTCTCTCTCTCTCTCTCTCTCTCTTTGGATTATGTGAATCCTATGGGCAAAAATTTCTCTCATGCAGAGCTGATGTGTTTGTGTGTGTTTAACAGCACTTGACACAAAATGGGCTCATAATGTCATTTTAATGACGCTGTAATAGTCTAATAATGAGCAGCCAATAATCAGCATTTGCCTAATGGGCATAGCCTCACAGCTAATCACTTCGGACATGGATGGGGATTTCCACCGTTCCCTCTCTTCTTCTTCTCCTCTTCACCAACAGATGTGACACCAACCCGGTTGTAAAACAGAATTCATAAGCATTGGATTTGGTTCGAGAACTTGAATTAGTAATGATGAGGAAATGTTTCCAATTCACTGTTGCTGAATCGGAAATTGAATTGTTTGTTTCAATCAGCTACTTTTATGTAAGGATGGTGTGACATGGTTACATAATTAGCCAGAGCATCAGTGACTCTCTGCCGCTGCTTCCTGCCCAAGACGTCATTTGTGTTTTCTTCAATCAATGTATTTCTCCTGTGATCCACCCTGTGGGTTTTTTTATCAGCCAGTAACAACACAGGGGCCCCCGTCTGCACTGGTTACGTACTTCATTATGTAACAGTGGAAGAGTGGAAGCGTTACATGAATGCTCTCTGTAGAGCAGAAGGAGCAGACTGAACTGAGCGGTATTTGTAAAAGCTATAACATTTACATTTACATTTTTCATTTAGCTGACATTTTTATCCAAAGCGACTTACAATAAGTGCATTCAACCATGAGGGTACAAACCCAGAACAACAAGAATCGAGAAAGTCCAATTTCTTCAAAAAAGCTAAACTACAAAGTGCTATAAGTAAGTGCCATTTAAGTGCCCCTGTAACAAACTCAACTTTCTTTTTCAATAAACCAATTTTTCCTTTTCACATATCCTTTTCATTACAATTAGCAAATGTTTTTTAAAGAAATATCTGACCTTTCAGCTACAAGTCTACATCCATACTATTATTACCGATGCGCGTGCCGGTGTACACACAAACTCAACTCAAAGTAAACATTACACCTTGAAACTGCAAAACAGGTGGATGAAAACATACCTAATGTTAATTAACTTACACCCTCCTCCAGTAGAGAGTTGTTTTAGCTGATGGCAGTTCACCTTTCTCTTCCTCAGAGACTTGTTCTTATGTAATATTAGTTAAAGGACACCTTTTTCCATTTGAAATGGGCTCCTGACAGTTAAGGAACCTTTGGTTTACAGCAGTGCAATTAACGTTTTATAAGCTGCTCAAATATATTTACACACTTGACAATGAACAAGATGACGATGTCTTTGGTATCAATGAAGGCCATAAATCTTTACAGAGAATATGCCAGTTGATGTTAATAATCACACCTTGAAACTTTTTTTTGACAAGCTCATGAGTTATTGGCTTCCATACTTGGTTGATTTGACTATTTTAAAATTGATAGAATATTTAATTTCGGCCTCCTGAGATCACTTCCTAGAGAATACAAATGACTTCAACATAAATGTAAAGAAAAACATTTATTCTGGCCTCACATCCTTTTCTGCAGTAGGTGGTTGCTTGAAAGCTTCAAGTAAAACACTGTCAAACTATTAAAAACTGCTCTTAAATGTTACATACGTTTGGCACTTATACAGCTTGCTTTTACTTCACTTTCAGCATGTAGTCAATATCTTGTTGCTGAGATTCTCAAGTTATGCTTTACTCTGTTGGCATGACATCTTGGGAAGGGACACAGCTTTTAGGCAGATGTCCAAGGTGTAAATCTTCCTGTCATCAAACATACATCCTGCTGAAGTGTCCTTGAGTAAGATGTCGCCCCCCTGCTGATCTGTGACAAGCCATGACCACTAACCTCCCTGGGGGGCTTTGAGCAAGAATTTCCCAACAATCACATAATAAATATATATTGTTTGTCATAGTGTTTCTAGTGTGGTCCCTGTATGTGTTCCTCTCTGCAGCCTGTCTCTTTCTGCTTTAGTAGATAGTTGAAGTGTAATTCCTCCTTTGTTCCCCCCTGTGGACACTTTCTATGCAACCTAACTCCTCAACTCACAAAATCTCTTAACCATATGGCCACGGCAGAGCCGCCCTGCCCTGAATTCCACTTCTCCTCTTTCTCAAAGTCTGACGGCTCCGCTTTCGCTTTGCTTTGTGTCTGCTCTTGAATCAAAGACGTGTGCGCGGAACAGAACCTCAGCATCCTGCTCACTACAACTCTCCACACAAAACGCCTGTAGTGGTTACAATGGCGTTGTTGTATGTGTTCTTTATTGTGGCTAGTCCATAAAAAAAGATCTCACCTCGTGAAAGACCGGCTATGGAGGGAGGTGTGTGTGTGTGTGTGTGTGTGTGTGTGTGTGTGTGTGTGTGTGTGTGTGTGTGTGTGTGTGTGTGTGTGTGTGTGTGTGTGTGTGTGTGTGTGTGTGTGTGTGTGTGTGTGTGTGTGTGTGTGTGTGTGTGTGTGTGTCTCCTTTCTCTGTTTTCCTCATTGACAGTTTTTGTCTGTAAAGTTACGTCATATTGGGAGAGTTTACTTCTTTCTGCAAATGTGGTCCAACAAGCAGACGCACATTACCATGTAGACCTTGTCATGTCAGCCAAGCTGTGCGTGTGTGCGTGTGTGTGTGTGTGTGTGTGTGTGTGTGTGTGTGTGTGTGTGTGTGTGTGTGCGTGTGTGTGTGTGTGTGTGTTTGTACGAAAAGCAGGGTCCTAGCAGCATCCCTTGCTCTCCCTCTGGGAACATAGGTGGCCATTGTTGTTTGCTCAGAGCGCTGGGAAGATGGGAGCGAGTTACTGACATAAAATTGGAGGGAAGCCCAAAAATACTGGGGCAACAGGGCTCGCTGGCTGGTGTGTGTGTGTGTGTGCGTGTGTGTGTCTGTAGTGTGTATTAGGTGTTCCTCAGGGTAATACCCCCATCCAACATGTGCACACAGTAGAAACACATCCCGACTGTCCTCTCTGACCCTTTTCCACCTCTTGTACATCTTAATTGAATTATCTGTGTGAAGCAGACTTTGGAGCCAAGCCCTCATTCACATGCAACACTAAACCACGTTATTCCATGTGGGAGATGTAGTGAAACTGTCCTTGTGTTTTTACTTTGTCACCTAACAGAGTAAGTCTCATCAGTCAGGACTGTTGTATTGGACAGTTGCAGCATGTCACACTTTGAGGTTCAGGGGAATTGGGGAAATGGCCGACGGTGCCAACCCAGATGTTTTTTCAGGATAGAGGTATTCTCTCTCTCTTCAAGTCTGCCTCTCTCTTACTTTTCAAACAGCTGGAAGTGGAGCCAGTAGAGACAAGTGAATTGCTCCTATTCCTGGGCTGCTGCTGCTGCTGCTGCTGCTGGGCGTAAATGCTGGGAAGCTAATGGATGTTAAATAAGGCTGTGGTCTGTCACAGTGCGGCCTGAGGCCAGCTCTGGATTTATACTGTATCCTCTCCAACTGTGGCTTCTACAGATTCATTTGGTGCTCAAGTGTTGCTGTTATTTAATCCATATAGGAGTTGTTCAAGGTAGCGATTGGGTCACTAGAGTGGGAGATTTATCCAGTCAATCCATTTTTTATGACCATGGGTTAACACCTCATCCTACCTTTATTTCATATTGTCTCTATAGACTCTCTGTAATAAGAGAAGTTGATATGAAAAACCCTCTGGATTAGAAAGATACATGAATTTGACTCTATGAAATTCACTTGTGTAATCTCCAACCAAAACTGTTATTATTGAGAGTTTTTCTTGAGGTTTTATTTAGATTACAATAAACCACATTTACTCCTGAGAGATTGTTTCCATGGATGTAGTGTACAGCAGGAAGGTAATACCAAGCGCCTTATCTTGTCACTGTTATACGCTGTCATACTGTAAATATAAAATACAGTACATAGAGGAAAAAACACGATTTTCTGTAAATGTCTTTTTTGAGGTGAGAGTTGGATCAATTAAATTCGACATGGCAGCATTACAAAAATCCTCAACATTCTCTGGTTCTAGCTTCTCCAATGCAGGCTACTTAATTTTTCAAATGAAATGTGGGTTTTGGACTGTTTGTCAGATAAGTATTAACAACTACATTTCCTTCACTGAAACACCGCTTGATTACTTTAGAAAATAATTGGCAGATTAATTGACAATGACAATAATCTGTTAGTAAGTGTGTATCTCATGGTTTACACACACCTGATTGTGTATTACAAGCATGGACACAAGACAGGGCAGCAGTACGCAGCATGAAGAGAAGATTATTTATTTCAGCTTGACTCACTGTGACGGAAAATAACAAAGCAATGAATAAATTTGTGCTGAAATGATTAATTGCACAGTCAACCAGGAGAAAATAAATGAACAATTTTGATAATTGATTGATTGATCATTCCTCAAGCAAAACATTCACTGACGCCGCTTTTGTCTGTTTTACATGATTTGAATTTCAAATAGTGTTACATCTTTGTGCTACATCACACATTTCAATGTTCTAACCGGTTGAAGTTCTGCAATTGTTGTAAACGCCCCTCGCAAATTGAAAATGAACGTAGAGGTTGCAGACCTATTCGCAGCGAAGCCATGTGAAAGAGAACGAGATGACCAGATGCTCATCAATCCCACAGACGTTACTGTTGCAGCAGAAAGTTACCTGACAGATCCCATTCTCTCCCTGACAAAACATCTCAAGGCTTTCAGCCTCAATTGATCAATACAACTAGATCAGATAGTGCCTGTCTGCACACCTGCTTGATGATAGTGTAAGGGATAAGGGATGCACACACACACACACACACACACACACACACACACACACACACACACACACACACACACACACACACACACACACACACACACACACACACACACACACGTTTGTACAGCTATCTTAGTGAGGACACTCTGTAATCTACAATGTATTCCCTAGCCCCTTAACACTAACCATCCAAACTAAATGCCTTAACCTAACCTAAACCTTAATTCTAACCCTAAAACAAAGTCTTAACCCCCAAACAGTCCATTAAAGGGGGGTCACAAAGTCAGGACCGGCCAAAAGGTTCTCACTTTCCCAGTCCTAGGGTGCAGGCTTAAACTGGTACACACACACACACACACACACACACACACACACACGGAGGCATGACTTTTGAGCACCACATCAGAGACTTAGTTTATGTGGCAGCATGTCGATTACAGCATTTAATAAAGGGTTTGTGACATGGCCATTCTGTGAGGTAATTAAATCCACCCAGAGCCAGTTAGACTGTTATACACTCATCTCCTCGTCCATTATACAAGAGGCTGGTCATGTGAGATAATAGAGTGGTCTGGTTTGGTCTCCCTAATTTTCTTTTCTTAGCTCAGCTGAAAAGCAATTATGACTTGAGATTTAGTTCAAATGCCGTGAATGAGGTCTGTGGGTAAAACATGCTTCAGACAGCTGTACCGATTTGTTCATGGAGAACATAAATAAACAATTAAAATGAAACAGGGATTATTTCAAAAAATAAAATCCTAAACCTGAAATTTGAACATTCAAATGTCATATTTCACTTCGGCTTGAATCTAGTTGTTCTATTCAACACATCTTCTTTTCAGTGCCATTGCAGGTGGTGGCGCTGGCTTAGTCTGCAAAAACTGCTGAGCTAGCTTCTAGATACATATTTACTTCTTGACTACCATTTAGTCTAGTCTAAGGATTTTCAGTTTTTTGACTGTCTAGGGAATTCTAAAGAATCTCCTCTATGCTGGAATACTGGCAACAGAAATCACTAAAATTAATTAAACCTAATTATATGTAAATTTAACACACTCAGCCTTGCAAAAAATGGATAGCATATTCCAGAAGGTAATTTTCATTTCAAATAATCTCCATGTCATCAAGTCACATCAAGTCCCCGTGTTCTTTCTAAATAATGTCAAGCTCTCTGCCCGGCTTTTAAAAATGAATTTTCAAATAAAGAAATACTTTCTTTCTTTTGAAAGTAATGAATAACTAAAGCCTACTAAGGGTTCATTACTGCACACATAAGTATTTGATTTGTCCTGTGGATGTTAGAACAAAGTCAATACATGACTTTTTCACCACATTCACATTGGCTAACTTCATCCGTCAGAGAGGAAATCGATGATCGTGATCAATCCATACACAAGCTTTAACCTAACTATTGATCTCAGTGTCGCGATGGACAAATACACTGAACTCAGCTGTTTTCATCTTATGGGCGGAATCTTAACCTCTGTCTCTGTCACCTTGTCCTTGTGAATGACACTGGGCTGTTCTCAGTTAATGCTGTGACCAGTTTTCCTTTGGTTTTCCAAGATTGAGTCTCTCGTCAAAAATGCTCCTGTAAAACTGGAGTTGAAGGGAACAGCTCAACTGCCACAGCAGTAATAGCAGATTTATTAGTAAGCACACAATGTGTACATAAATCAGCTGGTGGATTGGTTTAGTCCTTCTCTTTTACGTTGTGTAATGTAATCATTTTCTTTTTGGAGTATTGCTTAGCAGATGAAATATTAAAACTCTCACTTGGCACAAAAATTAAGTTACAGCATCTTTGTATTTGACGTTGAACTCACTCATTAGGTAAGAAACATGAATGGACGTGTAAAGAAGGATTAATTACAGTTGTTTCTTTGTTTCCTGGCACTTAACCTTTCTTTTATGCCACATGGCTGAGTAAGAGGATGCACTGCCAAGATTGTCTCACAGATGGCAGCATCAAGTAACTATAATTTCATCAAGTTACAGTCACCAGCAATTGTCAATCTGTCATAGGTGTAATTAGTTTTGCTCATGTCACATCCTCCGTCAACCACAGTTGTCAGTGTGAGCTATTATTCACGTGCAATGCTTGCAGGTTTCGTCAGCATTGAGGATCTGGGTGCAGTGACTTGTCTACAGGCGAACTCGTGCTCTGAGCAGCTTGGAGGCTGCATATTGCTGCATATTGCTGCTAGTTTGGAATCCGACAGCTAGTTTGGACGAATGAATGAAGACTGTTGATGTCAAATCAAACAAATCAATAACCTCCAAGTCCAACTTCTCATGAGCTGCAGGAGGATAATCCCTTTTTACTTTCTCAGATTGGGTTTTCATATTCTCATGATCGCAGCAACCTATGATGCCCTTTGTCTTAGATGATATAGCTGAACCAATGTCCTGAGCTGAGAGGATTATGGCAGAGTTATGCTGAGTCAGCAATGTCTTGCCTTTGGGGGTTGATACATTCTATCATATGCAGTGACCTGCTCTTAAAGGGGGATGGGGAAAGATTAGAGTGAGGGATGTACTGTATGTGAATATTAATACAGTCACTGACCATGAGTATGTATCTTCTTTTAGTGAAATTGGATACATTGGAAATACAATCAAGCATTAAGAACATAATGGAGATCAGTCATCTTCAAGTTTTATACCATAAAGAACATTTCTTAAAAGCCTGCCTCAGCTCCTAAAGTAGGTAAATTGGATATATATGCATTTTTTTTTGTATGATGCTTCCTAGTTTTAAATTGAGGAAATACGTTTTGTTGTGCAGCCATTTAACTGAGTAGAACCATCCAGAATAAGAAGGAGGACAAGAGAAGGCATGGATGAGCTCCCCGCATTTGTATGCAGCGCGGGGTGGATCAGGAGCTTACCTTAGCCAGCCAACGCTTACAGGAAGGTTTCTCATCAGCTCTTATTGTCAGCTGGAACACTTAAGACGATTGCGTCCTGAAACGCGTTGGAGGTTGAGTTGAAAGGATGTGGAGGGACAGAGACAGCGGAGAGAGAGAGAAAGGGAGTGGGGGGAAGAAAGACAGTGGCGAGGGAGAGGAAATAAAGGACATGATGCTGATATCACTATTGTGGGATGGTTCCTCCTGCTTTACGCTGATTATCAAATGCTCCACCGTTATGGTCAGACTGACCTGGTGTTGTCAGTAAGAACAGCGAGTTAGCATGGAACATACTCCCCTCTTCTCCCCCCAATCCAGGAATACTCAGACATTTAGGGAGATGCATTCCACACAGTCATGTCAGGGAGGAGCAGGATTAAATGGATGTGTTTGTGGACATTTGCGGGCATCACTGTCATTGTCCAGAGTGTATATATCTATGAATGTCATCTGTATTACCAGGACCAAGTTGCAACGAGTCACTAGACTGCTTAATGAAGTCTCTCATTTTGGGGCGGAAGCAAGGTGGATGCACTTCATTAACCTCACTATAGCGCGCACACACACACACACACACACACACACACACAGACACAGAGAACAAACAAAAAAAACACTGGCTACATTGAGGGCAGGAGTAACTAAAGCACATGCCAGGCGGATGAAGATGGATGGTAACCTTTTCACTCAGTGCTTTATCTTGGCCCACACAAGACAAAAACAGAAGCTTTGTCCACGTCCCATTCTGTTTTTCTATTGGAGAAAAGAGAGACAATGTCTAATGACTAAAGACCCTGACATTTATGGATATTAATGACCTGTCGTTTGGGCTTCAGACAGGGCGGCAATGAATTCATTTGAAAGTACAAACAATGCGTGGTATTAAAAGTTGGTACAATTCAGGAAATGTCCATCTCAATAAGTCTGTATACATTCATCCTCAGAGAATGTATGTGGTTTAGGAAAAAGGTCAGTTTCAACTGCAGTTACACTGGTTTTAATAGTTAAGGTACGTTTTAAGGGACAATACTCAAATACCAATTTGAGAAGACATCAAACATAAAGCATTCATTTGTTCTGTGAAAAGATTTCAATGATTACTAAAGGTTTTTTCACTTGTTTGCGAAAAATCGAATCATGTAATTGTAGGAATTATGTAAGGTGCAACAGTTTTTGCATTCACAACTCGATCCATTCATCATATTGATTCGTCCATATCCTATATATATATATATATATAAAACAGGGAAAAACAACAAATCATATTTGAAAGGTTGAAACATTGAAAAGTGTTGCACTTTTGTTTATGTAAGACTAATAAGTTGAAAGATCTATTGATTAACTAAAATGTTTAGTTTGTGCCAATCATGAATGATTGGCAAGAATTCTCCAGTCAAGTTAGGAGATGTGCAGCGACTGCATCGCAGCTTTGCAGTACGACATGCTGAATAGATTAAAGGTTTTTTAAACACAGGTAAACACATTAAAGAGAGTGATCCGCTCGTTTCCCATTGCCAGTAGAGGAGTTTACCTTTGAGTTTTCCCCTGGTGCGTCATGTTCGTTGTTACGTACACACACAAAATGGAAGCACTCTCACACCACGCTGTCTTGCCGTATTACCATATTCACCCAGGTGTCTAATTTCCATCTCAGCCGATTGGTCTACTGCGGAGTCATTTGACCCAGGACTAAAAGCTGATTTTATCTATTCCCATTGCAGACAAAAGCCAGATGTTAGCAAAGGTCTCTGACATTTTGGGTGTGACTCACTTTCCTGACCAATTTCCTGTGATAAGAATCTTGACTGGAGTGTCAGTCGAAATTTGCCTTTTAGATGCACCATGCTGCTCCTTCATTAACCAGCACAGTGATCTTGCAGTCTTCTCTGCGAGTATGTGGACATGAATCACATTATAATATCCCTCATCTACAGGATGCCTGTACCCATCAGCAGCCAAGGACGTTACTCTTCTCAGTTACTGTCCTCAGCACGTCCTCTGTCTGCCACTTAATCACTCCAGCCTGTGTTCTTCATCAGTTCAGATCCCTCTTCTCTCATGATTGGATGTCCTGCTCTTCTGTGTTCTGCTCTTCTGTTTATGTGATCCTAATAATTACACCCCTGTGCAATATCCCAGGTGGATCATGGGATAGCTGGTGGTCCCAGTCGTCCTCTCATTTTTCCTGTAATGCTTGCTGTCTTATTCCAGAAATCTCTCGCTCTGCTGACGAATTTGCTAGCTTGTTAATTGGCCAAATTAAAAGTAATTTCCTTTAATAGCGAGAGCTTCAGGAGCCATTAAAGGGCTCTCTTTATTTCGCTAAAATGGGAAAAGGTTGTGTTTCTGATAGGATCTAAAGGGAAGAGGCAGAGGATGGACACCATGCACGAAAAAATGGGATGGGCAGAGGATTCAGGGATGTCATCAGTGGCACTGGGAAGCCTGACTGGACAGACTCATTGTTTTATGGATGTCTTCAGTACTTTTCATTTCCGTGTGTCTTTTTGACTTTGACCAAGCTGACATTAATTGCTTGGTTAAATTACACAGCGGGGCCACTTGGACGGCTCCTTCATGCCAAGCCCGCGTTTAGCAGTGGACTCATGATCCTGATCCATTTGATGAATATATCAGGGAGAAAGGATTCATTAGCTGCCACAGCCAAGACCTGACAAGCCTAATATGAGATGGCACTTTTTGGAGTGATGCAGTGTCCTCTTAAAAGCTCTGTTTCACTTTCTCTTCTGAACCTTTTGTGGCCAGTGTGTTTTTTGTGGATTGTCTATTTTAACCAGCTGCTCAGGGATGTCTGAGGCCATTAAAAAAATGATAATTTGACTAATGTCAAAAATGCTTCAAGTAGTTCTATGAAATTGGTATTGTTTCTCAACCACCTAGTCAGCCACTGGCTACACTTAACAACAAAGGCCATTAGATGAAAGTGAATGTCAGTAACAGCTCATAGGCAACACAGATGTATTGAGACATTGCCAGTTTTTAAACCTCATCTTTTAAACCTCATCAGTTGTATGAACCTAATATCATCAACACTAGCGCTTGGAGTTCCTATTTGCTCATGCAAAGCGTAAATATAACACAAAGGTTTAAAACATTTTTGAAATTGGCGTAAAACATGTTTTATAAAAAGAGTTTGCTTTAGGGACCTTGTGTGAAAAATCACTTTTACATGCTCTAACAAACTTCTATCTACACTAGCACTTTCATGTTTAAAAAAAAACAGAAGCTTTCACTCCACACCGAAATGGAAACACAACAGGAAAATCTCAATCTCAGTTAACCATGTCAGCAAAACAACCAAACTGTGATGTGTGTGTAAAGTGGGTAGACCAAGTACATTGAACCTCAGTCAAGGCAACAAAACGGCTGCAGGGCCATTATGGAGACAGACATAGACTCAGACTGGGAGTAGGAGGAAGGGTTCAAGGCCCCATTGTCAGCAGAAGGATAACGCGCACTCCCTAATATGGAGCTGAATTCCTGGTATCTCCATGATGAGTTGTAAAAAGAGGAGTCCTCGGGGCATCTGGAATGTCAAATGCTTTCATTCGTCAGGAAAGCTTCTGTCAATAATCCCCATTAAATCTGTTTTTTTTTTGGCTTTTGGTGAGTCTGTCTGATGGCAGACTATGCCAACATCCATACTACTACATTTTATTATCGAAAACTAAAACAATCTCTGTCCACACAAGCGTTTACAACAGTTTTTGCCCATCCAGACTAAAATGTTGCACCAGAGTTTTCAAACTAAAACGGGGCAAGCAGCATTTCCAAACCTTTCCGTTTAAGCGTCTCTAAAACTTGGATAAAATGAAATGGAGTAGTATGGATGTAGCCTGTATCTTAGGGTCAGTAAAGACATGAACAACAGCACCGAGCAAAGCTAGAGAATCTCACTTCATATTTCAGTTTATTTTTCTCACGGCAGTGGCTTTTCGAGTCTGTCCTGACTGTCTATTTTGAAATTTGCTTTGGGGATGCGTTCTTTCCCCTTGCACTAAATTAATCAAGGCAGGCACAGGCCCACAGAGGAGCTGCAGATTTGCATGGCGTGAAATTACACTGTTGTGCAAAGATTCTGCTTGAGTGAAATGAAACCCTCTTTGCATTTCTAGCTTCTCTTATACATAATCACGATGCTGCATATGAAAATGGCTCATTATGAAATCTATAGCTGCTGTGCTTTGAGAGTTAACCTCAGCCGATTCTCTTCGGACACAGTCATACACTTCTCATCGATATCTACTGCAGATAAACTTGTTTAAATGCTTGACACGTGATGCATGATCCAACGCCCACCCGCCACTATATCTAATAAGTAAAAATACCAAATGGTGGCTGAATGAGGTTAGACAGAGCTGGTGGATCTCATTCCGCTTGGCCTCTGCAGCACAAGCCTCATTTCCTGTCAGCTGAGACAATTCCACCATAATGAAGACAAGCAATGTGAGCTTTGCTTTTCCTTCTGGCGAGCAGTTGTTTGGAAAAGTCCACCAAGGGCCACATAAACTGGGGCGACATGAAGGATGTGTTGTATGAGGTAAACAAGTACCAAAGGGATCCTTCCCTCCTTTTTCTGCTCTCACCCTGTGGCCCATTTCTCAGCCACTATTTATCCAAGTGTTGGAGAAAAGGAGGGGACAGTGAAAGGGTTGTATACAGCGCACAGCTGGAAACTGATAGGACTTTTTACAACCCACCGTGTTGTGCGTGTGAAAATGCAGTGGCTGGTCCAAGTGCTTTAGAAATCTGCCAGTCCTTGGCTGTGTTAGTGGCTGACCTAAAGGCTCCCCGGTCCAGGCTCACACATGTTGCCTGAAGCTCCCATACGTCCCTTTTGATTCAGGAATCTAAAAAGGCGGCTTTCATTCCCCCTGATGACATCCACAAGTAGTTCACAACTGGACTGTCTGTGAAAGTATTGGAGGGTTAGCAGTATGTGGAGAGGGGGTTGACTTTGTCAAGACTTTTGTAAAGTTGAGATATAATATATAATGAAATATAAAATGGTTTCCTGCTATTAAGCATTTTAAGCAGGTTGACAATTGCAATCACAGACTTTTACTGCTGCTCTGCAAATACTCTTTTCCCCCCTAAAAGCCTTGACCAATGTAAAATGGAAGGAGGTATTTAAAAGTGTACAATAGAGCCAGAGAGGGGAAGGGAGGGATGACACATTTTTCTTCCTGTCTGTAAAATCCTGCTTTTTTTCCCAGGAAGTCTTATTGAGAGGGGACAGTATTCTCAGAGGAGGGGGGGTCTCTCTTTTTTTTCTTTTTGCAGTCAGTATACATCTGAGCTGCAAACAAAGACCTCCTTCCTCTGTGACAAACACACATAATGTCTTGTATCTCTATGTGTGTTCATTCACTTTTTGAGATCTTTAAAATTTGAGAATAATACCAGTGGCTGCCCGTATTACCAGTGGCTGCCTGTATCAGCTTCAAGACACTTACTTGCGGACCGTGCTGCGAACGGATCGGGTCCAGTCTACATCCAGGACATGGTCAAACCTTACACCCCAGCCAGTCCACTTCGCTCTGCATCTGCCAATCGGCTTGCTGCTCCCTCACTGTGAGCTAGCCACTCCCCATTGACATCAGGACAGCAGAAAGTCTATACATCTTCCGCCACAGAACTAACAGGAAAGAGTCACTCAGTCATAAGCTGTCCTGCATTTTAAGGAGGCTCACAGGCGTATGGAACTGCACTGGAGCATGAAAGTTTGACAGCTACATGAAAAAAAGCGAGTACAGTGAAATTGAATAACGAGAACTCTGTTAATTTCTAACCTTGGGTGGTACCAGTGAGCATTTGTGTGGGCACATTCATGTGTACTAATTTTGGTACCAGGCGCTAAAGCACACACCCATTCTTATGTGGCCGTGTATGTGTGTGTGTGTGTGTGTGTGTGTGTGTGTGTGTGTGTTAAAGGAAGTCCTGTGACCAACCCCCCCCTCCCCCCCAGACTCTCTCTGACATGAATCACTTAGAACTAACATGCTCTGAGCTAAATGAACCCAACCCCCCCTTCTCGCTCACCCTTAATCACATTAACCTAAGTGATATGGGAACGCCAGGCCAGACACACACTCCCTCCTTCTCTCTCCGTCTTTCAACCCAAATAAATAGCCACTCCTCCAAAGCTTTAAGTTGTCTTAAGCTCCATCTTTGGATAATAGACCATTTGCTCCCCCAAAGACTCCAGTCCGGAATAATGAGGATCAAGACGAGAGGAGAGAAAGCAGGATGAGAGAAAAGGCAAGAGGGTGGAACAGAGGAGGAGAGCTGACACTCGGCTAATACCCGCCCCGGGACAAAACCCATCAAAACACCTGTTTATTCGGGGTGTGAGGTTTTAGTGTGGAGCTACGAGTAGATTTTTTCTTTCGTAGCTGACTGTTATTAGGGAAGTGGTGGTGGTAGTGCAACGTAATGAAACAGCCTCTTCCCTGGTGGTGGCTTTTTTTTTAATGAGCCGGTTTAACTCCAAGTGAACACACACACGTCTTGACTGTTCACGCAAATGCAGCTGTCTGAAATGCTGTAATAACATGAGAGCAAAAGGTCAGAGACCTACTTACAACTTTAAAGAAAAAATTTACAGCTTTGCTGACAGTAATTTGTCTAATGTCAAATTAAATAAACATATTGGGGGTGTAATGTAAAGGCCAAAATAAATACTGTAGCTTCAGTTTAACTTACAAAGCAACAAAAGCTCAACATTTGAGTAAACCAGTTTGCTCTGACATTTTGATGAGTGATTTAAAATCAAATCAACATCAGTTCATCAATTTTACATTGAGGTCATCATGTCAGACCTTTGAGTGTTTTTCTGTGTGTGTGTGTGTGTGTGTGTGTGTGTGTGTGTGAGAGTGTATACTTTTCAATACAGTCAAGCAGACATTCCAATTATAGATTATTCTACAGTTGATTCAACACCTCTCAAAATCTGTTTCACAATAACCTGAACATGATCATCTTCAAGAATCTATGAAATGATGTACAGCACTATGTTAGTTTTAGCTTTCCTAGGCTACCTACATACCTGAAATCCAAAGTCCCTTCAGCCTTAGCATTGAACAACATTTTATTAAGACAATTTGATTTGATGCCAATAAGTATCTCTGAGCAGAATGAACTGAGCTATACAGAGCACAGACAGGCTGTCTGCATGGGTTCCTGGTTAAAACAATCGATGGAGGAACTCTGTGGTTTCTGTTTTATTCTCTGGTAAATAGCTCCTAGTTTTTTCTCGGGCCGGTCCATGTTTTATTGATGAGCCTCTCCTGTGCACCCTCAGTCTGTATCAGCTGGACAAACAGTAAATTGACAGACACATTGACAGTGTGTGGCTGTGTGTATCTATCTGTCTGTGTTTCATAGGGTGGTTTCGTTAAGGTACTATCCACATCATTGTCCTACTTTGTTCGAGCTGCAGGGCTTTAGGCCGTTTCATTTAAAATGTAGACTGTGGTACACTATGAGGTCCAACGTTTTGTGCATCTTACAACACCTTTTCATAATGTCTAGCATTTCTTTACCTCAGCTGTATTCTGAATAGATGGAAGATGGAAGTGATTGTTAACATACGTTTGCTTTAAAAGGTTTTGCTGGTGACACTGATTGTTACATGGGAAAAAGATTCTCCTCCTCCTCATCATCCTCTTTAATCGACTTCTTATCATTCATTCATCCCAGGCCTATTCACCGCTCTCTTCTTATCCTTTTTCAAAAATATTCTTATGGGTATCGTGTGACTTTTTTTTGCAAACTAACCTGTTTTCCTCCTTCTCCCCCCCCCCCCCCCCCCTTTGCTTGCCAAAGCTCACAAATATATCATTGCAGGTAAGTGCTTGCTTTTCCCAAACTTCCCCCTTTTGCTTCTTTATGTGTTTAATCATCATGTGACCTGATCAAAAAGGAGCAAACTTTATTGGAATTTGTGTCCTGCTACATAGTTGGTTAAATGGTTCATCAGATAAGATCAGATAAAATCTAAAGCATTCTCATGGAGGCGTAATTCACTGAGCTTGTGAACTTGATGATCAATGCCATGCACACACACACACACACACACACACACACACACACACACACACACACACACACACACACACACACACATGTGGGCCTGATTTAATGAAGTATGGGAAGTCTGTGATAAGTTTAATAGAATGTACACTTTAAAGGAACATTGTGAGGTTTGTGACTGGGTACAATTTACTTGCATGAAATTTGGAGATGAAAGCCCCTTGGCTTCTTCTGTTCTCTGCTTGATAGCTGTACTTGCTGACAGAATTAAAGGCAGGGGTCTTTAATTTCATACATTCTATATGCATGTAATTTGCTGTGATGTCATTAGAGCTGCAGTGTTAAATTTATCACAGCTACGCCACTGGTGTGTCGAGAAATTATAGAACCACAAATGGATGTCATGTTGGGTAGCTAATTATATGATTGTATTGTGTCAAATCATTCTAAATGTGAAATGAATAACAATCATACAAAATACTAGTTCATTTTACATTTTAACATAGATGTTTTTGGCCTCTTGAGGATGGAGTAAATTCACAATCTGTCAAAATAAACTCAATACTATTATTTGAATCCAAGGTTTTCTCTCCTTTTTGCTCTGTTTTGGTCTACACCAACTTCTGCTTGTCAGGACGGCTTTGCCAGGAAAAGACATGTAGTTGATCAAAGGTGAATTTATGGGCCCGAAAATCAAAGCAATCATCGGCTAAAAGCGGCAAACTGTCCAAATGTCTAAGCGACATCTTTCAGAATACACATGCGACTACAATTCATTTGATAAATTGTTAACTGAAAAGTATTGAGTAGTGGAGCTGTAAGTCCCTGAGTAACAACATTTTGTGTGTTTCGCATATAGCTGCAGCAGTGACTCTTATTGGCTTTAACAAGTGTAGGTATTCATGTGCAGCAAATACTCACACCTGTGCATCTGCCTGCCTGCAGAGCGTGTGTGGGGTAGCAATTCTCAAGTGAGGCTTTAGATTTTCATTAGATTATGTGGGAAGGATGAGGGCAGGGGTGAGGTCAAAGGTCATGCATGTTGGCTTTATGGAGGCCCTGGTGCTTCAACAGTCTGTGACTCGTACAGTGTTGGGTTTCCTTGGGGATCTCATTAGCCACTATACAGGCTTCCCATTCTCCCTGAGCAAGGCACTGCAAACAAGCACCTGCAAGAGGAGAATGCAAGACAGCTACAAAGTGCTTGCAGACTGAGCTGGGTCTGTTTATTCCCTTTGACCAAATTGGGTTCAGACCACAGGGTAATAACAGGGGTGACATTTCCTTTCGCGACTTTTGTTGTTTCCATCACCACATTTTCCAGTTTTTGCCACTTTTACCCTTGCCGCTGCTTCAATGAGGGTACTACTTTGCACTGTAATATGACTGGGTACTATGACACACGGCATCTTGAATTGTGAAATTTGTTTAGTAGCATCTATTGGACAAATGGTTTATCCGCTTTGTCATTTTACAACCAATATAATATAACAGTTCATTTGAGATGGAAGCCCTCTTTCTCAAGCAGTCCCCTGACCACAGCAGCCTATAAGCTGTGTTTCAACCGCAGGAACCTCTCCCACGAACTGGGAACCTTCGCAGAATCTCCCAGCATTTCCAACGCTGGGGAAGGTCCAGGGAAATATTTTTACTAACCAAAAAGTATTACATGTAGCACCCCCCCCCCCCCCCAACCACTCCCACCTCCCCAAGTCTTTAGATTTAGACGTGAAAATGCAGGTGAACAACAGTCTGCAGGAACTTTAGTGTTTCTTGAATAAACTCCCTGGGATTAAAAGTTCCAAAGTGAATTCAAACAATTGTACATTAAATATTATCCGGAAAAAACTGGGGCATTTTAACCAATTATTTTTTTCCATTCCTGAGACATGTTCCCATCCTGCACAGATTTCTAAAGCACAGTGTAGTAGATTTCTGATCCCACTGGAATCCTATTGGAACCTTAGAAGTTCCATTTTCATTTCATCTTCTAGTTAAGACATGTAGCGTTTGATCTTCTGTTTTACTTTTGGACTTTGAATCTTTCTTAATGTTGGCTTTATCTCTGATGTGTAACAAATCTTAAGATTTGTTACACATCAGAGAGTGACAAATCTTTTGATTTGTTACACTTTTTTCTTTTTTATTTGACTTGAAAATATGGATGGAGGAAAGAGTAAGGGGGGGGGCTATTTTATCTTCTTAATACCCTCTGTTGCTGGACCTTTGTCGTATTGACATTGTCAGACAGGAAATGTTCCGCATTGCTCCTTTGCAGAGTTTGATACCACATGAATAGCACGTTCTGCTGTGAGCTGCAGGGATTTCATCACCAACAGATTCTATTATCTGCTCACCGGCATTCTACTCAAGTAACCCTGTTCAACATGGAACAGGTAGTTTGTCCCTTTTCAAAACCAAATCACCATTAAGAATTCATGCCAGTGGAGATGACATCTGTTGTAGGCTTAGCTATGAATCAAGCAGATACCAATTTCCTTCCTTCTGTTGTCCCTCTTGTCCGCTCCAGTGATCTTCTTTCTTTCTGAGCCAGAACTCCATTATCAGCACTTTAATGTGATTTCCAAATGTGAGAGGATGCAATTATCTGCTGTCTGCTTTGGGAGGTCAGTCTGTGCTGTAATCAGGATCAGAGGGTTATGGCCTGTAGCTTCTAGCTTTTTAGCCTTTTGTCCCAAGAGGATCGTTGTTATTTATATTGAATGATAAGCTTTATCCTCAATAATAACCAGCATGCTGCTGGATAAGTGGCCACTACAAAAATGTCTTTCACTGCTGCACAGTTTATTTTAGTATTTCCCACTGGACTATTTGTAGAGGCACACTTACTGACTGGCAGGTGACAGTCAAAGGAACAGCAACAGCTCTTCCCATTATCTCTTGGATAATTCTGACTCTTTGCTTCTTTTAAGTTTAAATCAGTGAGAGTCAATAGATCCCTTGAAAGGTGATCACAATCTGGAGGAGAGAATTGGACAGATTCAATTGAGGATTGTATTGTATTTGTGAATATGTCAGCGTGTAGACTCCTGACCTTGATGTCGAGACAATGTTTGATAAGGCTGATCATTTAACGTCAATCTAAGGTGATATACAACTTGCTGATGCACAGGATAATGCCAGGATGAAGGAGGGTGTGCTCAGATTACGATGTAATAATTGATTTTATGCTTCTTAAAATAAATGATATGCAGTTGGCCAGACTACTCCTTTTTTTATCAGTTTAATGTTTCCCTGACTCAAGGCTTTGGGCTAGACGAGCAGCAGCCCCATATGTTATCATGGACTATTCATCACCGCCACCCCCCACCTGTCATGTCCCCTTCACTCCTTCTCCTGTTTAGCTTCCTTTCTGCCTCTTCCCATGGGTTCAGAACGAGGCCCCCAGGCCCCCCAGCGTCCATCCAGAAGCCCAGCCTTGGATTGGAGACATCCTCGTTTATCAGCCCAACAGAAAGCCTCCCTGTAGTCAGGGTCATCCCGACCTTCAGTATCAACCAGGCCTTCCTCAGATAAGAGGCTAATGAGCTGACACGCACACAGAATAGACCACAGTTTCAAGGACCTTACTAGTGATGTTTCACTGTTCAGCCCTTTAACCATGACTCACTTATACTTGACATCACTGCAGACAGTTTTGCTCATGCGGTTGGAAAGGTGTCCGGCCTCTCAGGCAGCTGTTGGTTTCAGCAAATCAACTTGCTGAGACTTGCTGGTGATAAGATTTCAGTCAGTGACCTTTCAGCCTGGTTTTTCTGTCCTGTCATGTTAAATTACCATTGGACATTTTCTGAATGTTTTAAGAGCTCTTCCTTGTTGGTGTTTTTCAAGACGACCCAACGCCCATGATTTGAGATTTTTTTCTGCCTAACACTTTGCATTACTGAGGCACTGCATGGTGTCAGATGATCACACCCACACAGCAAACATGACAGTGATATGACTGGTTGTGATAAGGATAGTGTGGATTATGACATTCAAGCTTCTTCATTAAATACACTTCTTCAATAACCCATGCTTGAAGCCCTTGCATTGTAACATGGTGTCAGATGCAATTAGCTAAAGGTTTCTGAAGACATTAAGTCTGTAACTGTTGTGGAACAATTCTGTTTTTCCTTTCCCTTGGTTTCCATGCTTTCTCTTCTGGATTCATGCTTGTCAGTAAATATCTTGTGCATGTGTTGTATCTATTTCAAGGTGTCGGGGCCTTGAACGTTTACATGTCAGTCTTGCTGGTATACACCACCGTTTATTTCCAAAAGCGTGTATGACTGTTTATTTCCATAGACACATGCTCTCTCAAGAGTGTTTATGTCTCGCTACGTCTTTGTGTGCCACAGTGTTTATTTCCAAAAAACCAAACTGTGTAAAGAGAGGAAATGCTCTGAGCAGCAGGGCTGAATACTTTCTGGTCCCACACTTTCATAACTATCGCTGCAAGAATCTGCAAGGGATTCCCAAATGTTTCAGAGGAATATTTTATAATCAAATAATGTTTCAGTGTATTGTCTAGCATAGAACAGTTCAGCAAATTAAGAAAAAAGAAATATAGTTAGCATCATGGTTTGAATATGTGTCCAGGCTTTTAGTTTTTATGACAGCAATGTCAAAGTCACTTTGAAAGACAAACCCTGTCAATAGGAATAGAGCAATCAGAAAATAGAATTAAGGCCATTACTTTCCCCCCCACATGATTATGTGATTAGAACCTAATTTAAATGTTAAATCTAGACAATATAATCAAGACAATTTTGATTACTATCATCATACTTAGTAAGAATAAATTCACTGGTTGCCATGGTGTTTTTTAAAATTAAAAATGCACATTTTCAATATCCATCACTTAAAGTAAGGTACTGATCTGAACACACAGTGTAAGAAGGAGTATTTCAAGGGTACATTTCCTGATGAACAGATGTGAATTGCTTTGACTTCAGTGCTAAGATCATGGCTGCTCAGAGGCACGTGTTTATTGAGCTGCACATATTCTTTTTGGCAGCTCCAAAAAACACAGAGTCTAGTTGGCTGTTAGCTCATTATCAGGGCTGTGTTCTTCTCTTCCTTATTGGGAATGAATATCTCTCTCATGCTCTCTCTTGCGCTCTCACTCTCACTCTCTCTCTCTTTGTCTCTCTCTCTCTCTCTCTCTCTCACACACACACACATACTGTGCTGTAACTTAATTGACTTGGTTGGAACGTGACCAAGGTTCCTTGCGGTTGCACTGATCCAAACTTTTGGCCCTGCAGGCCTAAACACTCGTCTTTGCTCCACCTCACCCCCGCCCGCAGGCAGCTCCTCAGCTGTGTTTACTGTCCTCGCGCCTAGTATGGTTCCTGACCCATATGCAAACTCTTATCTTCAAGACTCCATCAGACTTTGTGACCCGGCCAAGCTCATTATCCCGGCATATTCCCTCTGCATTATGTGTTATTGCCTCTGCCTGGTTTGTGCTTTGGCTTCACCTGCTGTAAATGCTGCTGCAGATCTACACAACACAATTAGCTGCTTCAAGTCTCTCAAATACTTTTTGGGTCCTCTGACAGTGTTAGAATTTGCCAGTCATATGTGTTCTGGTGCATTGCAGTGATTATTTTACCTTGAAGTGAATCCTAAACTAAGCAAATTTCCATCATCATTTTAGACTAAAAGTGTGCGATTTTCCTCGCGGGAGCCACAAAAGTGAGAAACAGAATTGAATTTTTTTCTGTTTAAGTAATTTCCCCAAATGTATCAGTGCATACGTTACACTACTAATACTCCAAATATACATGTAAGCACTGCAAGTATTGACCAGAGAAATATAGTGGATATTAAAACCACATTTATTAAAACTAAATATATCCTGATGATTTGTGTAAATCTACTGTAATATATGGTCTTTTGAAGGGGAAATATATTGTAATATTGACAACTGCACATAAGGTTTATTGACAATTGCACTCAGTTAATGAACTTCATAGGTTATTACTTCATCTGTCATATACACGTAATGAGATGGAGGTCTGTATATTGATTAGGACAGGTTCACTGTACCTGTGGAGGATTGTCTTTCTCTCTCCTGCCACTGACTGAACAGAACACAGCTACTCCTTGCATTTGCTGCCCTCTCATGGCTGCATGCTGCTCTCTCAGTAAACTGCCGTCCAAACCCTTAAAGCCTGTGGTTCAGTAATCAGAGGAAGGACACTATGGTAGGATGTCTCATGTTGTCAAACCTGCTGGCCCCTTTCTGCTTGTTTTGCCACAGTGGTTCATAGGTAGCAGGTTAGCTGGAGTCAGCCTTTCATTATTCCATTGGTCAAATGAGTCCAAAGTTGAATTTGCATGTGTCTAGTTCTTTCACCTCACTAGAACCACACAATCCATTTATTGTTTCTTGAATTAGTCTGAAGGTCGCTTACAACTGAGACTTGATATAGCTTGATACAGAAGGACACTTACACTTATAGAATAGTTGTCATGCTCTGTTTGAGTATTGAGGCCAGGAAGCTGTTAAAATGACTTAACAGCTTTTCTACATAACACTTCGTTTTCTTCTGGATCTTCTCTTTCAACCCCCACAACAATCTATATTTTACCAAAGACTTATCTCCTTCGATTAGACAACCCGATGCTTAAATCCTGCTGATGTGTGTATTGAGCCAAACACAAAATCTCATCCTGATTTAATTTTCTTTACTGTAGCTGACCCTGACCTCCATGTTTCTTTACATGCCTCAACAGAGGATTAGTTTATTAATTTACCATCAAACATAAATAATAGTTAGCCCCTCCTCCAGTTTGACTGAAATAAACACATTAAACACTGATGAGGTTTGTTGTGTTTCACCTTCAAGTGCTCTGCTGTCTTCTGAAATCAGCCAGAGCCTTCACTCTTGCAGCAGTCAAGCTGCAAGGACAGGTAGCTACACTAGAGGACGCAAATGCTCCAACACTGAGTATAGGGAGGCGGCTCCACCAGCTGAGCAGCGCCTCCCGGGGAGTTCAAACCTGAGCTCATCCCCCCGCTGACGCCCTCCCCCTCCTCTCTGGGGTCACACTCATCAGGGCTTCACGAAATACAATCACAGCAGACTGTGATTGCCATTCAAATACATACTTTTCACATGAAAAACAACTGCTACTCAGGCAAAATGTGCTGTCACAGAGGTATTTTAGTTTAATGATGTTTTTTTTTATTTCTTTTTATGGTGCATCTGCTATAAAACCAGGGCTGAGAGTGACAGGAATGAGAAATGAGAAGCGGGGAGGCAGAAAGATGGATTTGATACAGACATATTATGAGAACATCATATACATCCTGATCATTAATAGGAAGGAAATGGAGAGGAAACTATGAAAGAAAGGTGGTGGTTCATGCATATTCATATTCAATTTATCATTTGAGTCGTAGTTTTATCACAACTTGACATTATTGTGATGGAGAAGCCAGAGCAAAGTCTGCTTTAGCATTGTGTTGTGTTACTGGGGTTGTTGTGTTGCCAAGGGCAGTGCCTCCATCATCACCCAGTAGGTCATGGGGGGCTAGAATATCTAGGTTATGGAAATATAATCTTTTTCACTCATGATCGCTCCTACTGTATATGCAGAGGGTTGCAGAGAAGGGATGAGTGTGTGCATGTCTGTGTGTGTGTGTGTGTGTGTGTGTGTTCACGTGCCCAGGGGCATACTAAGTAGGTAATTGTGGATGGAGGGGGGGGGGGCTCCCATCTGGTGTGTTTGCATGTATGTGTGCGTAGTCTCCCCACTCCCCTCGCTGTCCATCTCCAGATTAAGAGGCCAGTGCTGAGTCTCTGACCCAGAATTCTTACCCTATTCTGTCCCATCTCTGCACACACCCACGGCCCCCTGCTTTGCCAAATGCCCCCCTTTCACCTCCATTTTCTCGTCCGGACAGACGGCCTCATGGGAAAGAAATGGGGTGAGGTTTCCATTAGCAGGTCTGCCCCTGATGTGTGGGCTGTGGTGTTACATCTGTAGACCCACACTGAAGAAAAATGGTGTCTAAAAGCGATAGTGTCAGCTGTGGATTTGGTTGGGTTGGACGGCTTAAAGTGTTATTGGCGGGGGGCATAAAATTGAGGACACATTTGTTAAAAATGCGGTTGAACATTTAAGTCATGTTTAAATCGTTGGATATACTGTATGCTGCAGGTTGCATTGATTTTCTTCAGTGTAGTTGGGGAAATGTGACCATTACTGGAATTTTGAGGCGTTTATCAATACTTACTTGCATTAAATACATCTGATCATGATATACAGTATATGCTGATACACATTGCACATTTACTGTACATGCATTAAATGTCTGCTTTGGCACATTCCGAAATAGCTGCCAAAGCAATAACCCAAATCCTCCATATGTGACTGTCCCCTTCCCCCCCATATACATCTGCTGTACCTCCATCACCCCTCCAGCTCCCCATTGCTGGCCCTGACTGTCCTTGGATCCACTCTGCTGTCCCCAATACATCCAGCCATCCATCCATCCGTGCACAGACCTTCTCCTTAGGCACTGACCCATTGGGGGCTTTGTGTGAATCCAGGCCACACCCAGTGCTGAGCTCCCAGTTTTGTCTTGTTTGTCGCACCACGCATGGCTGGAGGCCTCGCTGTAGCTCTAACCCACCACACAAACACCATTCAGCACCAAAACATGGTCCAACGCTCTGTTCTGTGCATTGACACGATGTAATGGATCCTCTTTGACACCCGAACAATAAGATATGGCTATGTTTACAACATGAGCAAGAAGCTGCCCCAAGTAACAGACTGTGTGTATGCCTGTGTGATGCCTTTAATCACCCCCGCAGCACAGCGCTGGCTTTTCTTCTCCTTTTTTAAGCACCAATTATCATCATTGACAGTGATGAATTTAGATTTTGACACGTTGGCTTTCACACAGCGTACTCACCCCACACAGCAACGACGATGACGCTTCCCTGCAATGGAGCCGAGGAAATAAGAACGCGGCATATGGGGCTTTATGATCGAACCGTAAGCATCCAAAATACTCTCACTTTAATGGAACGCATGCCCCATCAAGTAGGGTGTGGGAGCCAGCATCTAAAAGCCATTAACAGCCAGGCTTCCACTGAATCCTTAATGAGTACATGTTGAAAATAATGTGTCTCCAACTGCACCAGTCTTTGAAATGATTGTACATCAGACAGAAAAAAAATGGCATGAACAGTGCCCTTTGGCTTCCACTCTATTCATGTGAGGGGCAACCGTGTGTTGTTCGGGGGTCATTCGGAAACGACTCATGAAATTACAAGTTCTTCATTTTAATTCCCTCAAGTTGTCTACTCCCATTATTGCTGAAATTAAGCCATTATCCATTGAACGGTGAATTGAATAAACTGGTTTGGGGATTTATTTAGCAATGTACCTTATTTATGAGGTGATTGTGCCCTGTGGCAAGCCCCATTTCTCATTTCTAAAAAAGATTATGGTTCCCTAATTGATAAGATAAACAGGCCATTATGGGCTTTATTTGCTAAACCTGGCAAACTGAATTGTTAATTTTTTCTACTTCCTGTCGTGTTAAACTAATCCATCTCTCCATTTTTTTATGTAGTGCATGTAACAAGGCAAAATTGTTATCAGACGTTTTCAATTATGAGGTGTACTCCAGGGTAAATCATTGTGTGTGTGCTCAAGGCAGAAACGTCTATCCTCACTTTGCGACTGAATCCTTAAGTGGGCCTATTAAAGTTACATTATTTGGACTCACTATTGTGATGTAACTGGGGAAAACGGGAGTGCTGGAAGAGAGATACAGGCATGGAAATCCATTAAGGGTCAGTGGGGAGAGAGAAGTGGGAGCTGCTGCTGCTGGGAAAAGGATGGCGAGGTGGGTATAAGGGGACATGCAGCAGAGGTAGGTTGCCCTAATTAGCACTTTTGGCCATCTTGTTACATACCTGCTTAATTGGCATGCCGAGAGGTTAGGGAGAATATGAGCATGGGGGTTCGGAGCGGGCGGTTAATGCCTGCAAATGTGTGGGAATTGTTTTTGTGTCTGAGCGGCGGAGGGGATTGATGGCACTCAGAGTGCATCCTTCTGAGGATGAGAGAGGGAGAGACAGAAAGAGTGTCAGCTCATCAGCATAAAGCATTAAACATTTAAGCTGACCCACAAACGCTGACAGCCCCCCCCTTTCAGTCCCTCTCATCACTTCTCCTCCCTCTGGTTCATATCCTCTTTCCCCTATCGATTCAGTTCCCCTCCACACACATACACACACCCAGGCATATCGGCGCTGATTTCTCTGGTTGATAATGAGGAGTCGGTGGGGGGAAACCAGAGAAATTGGTGGTTTGGTTGGACGGAGGGATGGTGGGCGTCTGCTATAACAAAGAGGGCAAAAGTGGTTGACCTGATGCTCTTTGTACTCTCTCTCTCTCTTCAATCAACCACTCCACTTCTGTTGAATAATGGGGAGCGATTTTATGATCTGCATTTATTTTCAAGATAAAGAAAACAGCATTGTCCACTTGTAGTGTTTCACTGTCTCCTCCTTACCATCACATAATATCTGTAATCTCATTAGTTTGGGTGTCAGAGGGAAATCTGATCTCAAGCCAAGGCTTTTGCCCCCTAACGAGATTATCTTCTCCATCACAGCCTCGGTTTGTAGTTTGTCTAATGAAATGGGTGCGTTATTATATCAAACATTTAGTGTGTCATTAAGGACATTGGACATTCATTTATAAATCTGCAAGTTTTAATCCCTGACATTACAATTTCCTGCCGAAAGACTCTGTTTCATGGAGATGAAGCATCTGCAGCTTTTACTGATGCAGCTCTGTGGTTTTTAGGGAAACAAATAGGAGAGATGCAGACTGTTTATCATGATCGACTGCAGATGTCTTTCTGTGGCCAGTGCACTCTGCTGTGGAAATGGTTTGGGCAGTGAAAGAGAGGGAAAATACAACAAGGATAAAAAGGGGAAATTAGAGTCTCTCTCGGTCTGTCTCTCTTGTTCTCTTTCTTTCTCGGTCCATCGGTGGTCTGTAATAGATGTGATGAAAATTGATTTCCAGGTGAATTATTTTGTGTGCCCCTCAGTCTCGGGAGACAATAATCTCCCCCTCCTTCCTCCCACCTGAAGAGGCCTGTGTGACTCACAGCCTGTCCTTATCTGTCTGTCTTCCAAAAAGACTGCTTTAATTGTCCATTTCAATATTCTGGACCGTTTCCATGACTCTTTCGCCTCGAGCCTTCTTGCTCAGTGTTGAGCACTACCTGTCTATTAGGCAGCTGATTTCCTGATCGATAAGATGGAGAGTGATGTGTGGAAAGAGCAAAGCTTGAGTCACTAGAGAAAAAGAAAGATTTTAAAGGGCAAGAGTGCCCAACTCATTTCTCTTTCTTCACATCGACAGCAGTCTCAGTCTTTCCAACCCACAAATCATCGCCTTGTTAATCCCCCCGTCAAGTCTTATCCCTCTGGGTAAATGCCAACGCGATTTTTGTGAGTTTTAGGAGGAAAACCGCCACAAGAAAGTACACAGTGGTCATCCCTGTGAATGGGGCTTTATCGTTAGCATCTGCCTCTGTTTTGCTGGGTCTTCATCAGTCCTTTGGGGTCGTTCGCTTTGTTTCTTCCTTTATGGAGCCGAAGCAGAGGGCTAAAAGGCTAAGGTGTGCTTTATAAACAACAGAGGGAGGGCTGGTGGATGAGTCAACATTATTGACTTGGGGATATGGGACTGAGCAAAGATAAACTCTGCTGAAGGGATGATCAAGCTTACTATAAGTTATGTCTTGCACCATTAGCCATTTGGGCTTTGAAGCCAAAGCCTGATTTGAGCCAAGGTCAGACATCTGAGCTTCAGGATGTGTTATATTAGCTCAGTACATTTCATTGCATTGTACACATACTAATATGTGACATATTTAGAAGCTTAAAAACTAGTACATTATTTGAACCAATGACAAACACAATAGTGTTTATTATCACATACAGTAGTGAGTGTCTGGTCAATTTACTGCTTGTACTTTCTGCAAAATCTGGACGAGATCCTACGCAGGGTATTTTTCTTGGCACATACTGTAACCCCTGGATCATTGTTAATACTTCAGCCTTGACAACAAACAGTTGACGAAGGAAAGGTGAAGATATGCTGGAAAAAAGGTCAGTACAATATCAGGAAACTATTAGGCTGACATAACAGAAAAATTCCACCCCAAAGCAACAACACATGCTTCACTATAGCAAAACAAATGTTATCAAAGAGAGACATATAAAATGGGAGAATATGGAAAAAATAAGATATACATGTTTTCATATGAATTCATACATTGTGACAGGAAATGAGGAAATTGATTGACGCCATCAACCATTGCCTTGTCGGGACAAACGAGTCACAGTCTCAGTAGGACAGAAATTTAAGGTGGTTTTTAGAGTCTCCAGTAGTTGGTTTATGTTTGAGATCATAAGTTACTTTTTCCATTGGGAGAATATCCACATACTGGCCGTAGGGACCTGTCATGTGGTCCACCGCAGCAAAGTACACCCTTTAGGCAATTTAAACTTAAAAGAGATTTAGTTTCTGTATGAAAAATATAAAGATTGGAAGTATGGTTTAGCAAACAAAATGTAGAAGACAGTGTGAACTATAGAGCTTCCCAGAAAATTGGGGTGTGATCACATGAACAAGTGTATTTCACTTTTTGAACTGAGGGTTGAGCTGTTGAAGTTTTGGAGGCATATACTTTAGGTGTCAAATAAGTCCAGTGAAAAAAATAAAATTTCATCTGTGCATAGAAATTGAAGTACATTTCAGAAATGATCCCATTGAAAATCTTGGCCCAATCTTCAGGACTAAATGATACCTCGCTCCCACAACGGCTTCAGGGAATCATAAGGAATCAGAGTAAAGCGGTAGAGCATAAGTGTCTGAAATTATTCTTTTGAGAGATTTGGCAGAGACCATGGCATTCTCCGATTCTGACAGTCTCAGGCTGATCCTGTAAAGGGAATATTGAAATCAGTTCTGATTTGCTCTAATGACTTTGTAGAACTCTGCAAAATCAGATTACTGGAAACCCACTCCATCAGACCAATATTCCTAATCTGTGCTAGAAGATCATTATTCAGTGCCAGCACAGGATATTTGCATATTATCTCACATCCCTCCTATTGTGATATTATTGATAAATTCAGACCTATTAGTATTATTGATGAAAGGGAGGGAATAAAGCCTTCAAGAATTGACCCATAGATTCAAGAGTTTGTCAGGTTGTGTATTTGTTCTAAACATTTTCAAGATTTGTTCTGTTTCCGGACTTTCTCCAGATGACAAATATAGAGACAACGTGTCCACACAAAAGTTGAATGTGCTGCCTGGTTTTGTTTATCAGAAGAAACACAAATGATTTGAGTTTTTATTATTTCAGCATTGATAGTCTTTGTGTTCTTATATATGAGTTCTGCTAGTGCCAAAAAACAAGACATTGATTTTGAGCTTTAATTAATTAATTATCATCATTTATCAATAATTCATCATTTGCCTCTAAAATATTAAAATGGCGAACAATTCAAATTAACCAGATGCTCTAAGTACAAGATGATCTTGAAGAAGGCAGCTACACTCCACATAATGCATATTTCCACCTGTATCTTAGCATACGACCTCAGGATGTGTAGTGCCTGGTGATTCGGTTCTCAGACTCTGAGCCAGAGCTCATCCAGCTGTGTCTCATCGCCTGGTCATCATCCAGAGGTTGGTGCCAGCAGGCCAGGCAAGCAGGCTGTCTTACCCGAGCATGAAGAGCTCCCTTGGGGGCAATCGGACCATATATACCCTCACAATCTCAGTTATGGAGAAGCCAAGGAGCTTGACACAAACTCTCAGACCTGCCAGTGCACTGTGCAACATATAACAATGTAGACACACATGCACACATCAACCTATACACACCACTCTCCTCTGCCGACAGCGGGGTCCTGAGGGTTGCGCTGCTCAATTTCTCTCCCTCTCTTGTTCTTGCTCTATCTTGGCAGTAGCTGCTTGCACCTATCCCACCAGTCATTACCCTCTCGCTGCCTCACTAAGGGTGAGGGAGTAGAAAGGGTGAGAGTAAGGCTCTCACCCTTTCTACTCCTTGCTGCCATTCTGGTTCCCCTCTGTCTTCTCTCTCGCTCTGTTCATCCCCCTTTTCCAAGCTCCTTACAAGCAGTGCTTACTGCACCTCAATCTTCTTTGTATCTCCCTCTCTTCTCACACCTCTCCCCCTTTGCTATCTTAAAAAGTCACACTTCTTCTTCTCCCGTTGGTGTCTTCCACCAGCCCTCCTCTCCCGCCTCCCCCAATCTCTCCCTCTCCCTCCGTCTACCACTCTGCTTTTTCAACTCTGTACTAATTTGCCTCCTCCTCTTCTGGGCTCGGCCGTGGCTCCAGCTCCTTTTCCCCTGAGATGTGATTGCCTGCAGAGTGTGCGTGAGAGCAAGTGTGAGGTGGTGTGTGTGTGTGTGTGGAGAAGTTTGATTGTGTGTCCCTGTCTCTGATAGAAAGTGCACAGAGTTGAGCTCAAACTGTGTATGCGGGTGCATATGTGCATTTGAGAAAAAGGCAGGAAGTGTAAATTCATACAGTTAGAGTTCAGTTGTGTCTGTGTGTGGGTGGATGTGTGTACGTGACTGTACCTTTAAGCCCCCTCTCTGGTTCTAATGAAACAGACTGCATTAGCAGAACATGGGTGCCAAGGGATCTTGGTAGACGTAAGCCACAGGTTTAAACCCCCCTTAACCACTCACCGACCCAACCGCCCACACACACACCCACACACCCACACACACACACACACACACACACACACACAGAGACACACACTCACACACACTCTGCCCTACCACCTCCCTCAGGGCAACTCACCAGCTAGCAAATCATTTATCACACAGTAATGGCTCTGATGATCTCTCTCTCTCTCTCTCTCTCTCTCTCTCTCTCTCTCTCTCTCTCTCTCTCTCTCTCTCTCTCTCTCCACTTAAGGGGTTTGCCATGCTCAACCCCCCTTGCACACACACATTCCCAGGGTGTGTGCACATGTTGTTACAGCTGTTAAGGGCATAATTCTTACCCCAGAAGTACACCTGTCTAATCAGCCAAAATCTGCCGGGCTTCCACACAAGCACCATTTGCCCAAATCAAAGTTTGTCAAATTGATGTATGATCCAAAAACTATGATCTTTGCTCTGATGTCACAAATATGAGATCATCAGGCGATCAAAATTGTCAAAGTTTGTTGAGAAAAGTAAACAGAGTCAGTATTATCTTGTCAAATTGTCAACTAGGGACAGTTTGACACTTAAAATCCTCATAAGACTGTCCTATATACCAGAAACTGCACCCAACAGCTGGTTAGCTTAGCTGAGCATGAAGATTAGAAACAATTGAACAGCTAACTTGGCTCTTCCTGAATTAAAACGATATCAGGCAACTAGAGCCTTTAAACTAACAGTATTGTTTCTTTAATCTGTATAAGTATAAACGCAACATATTGTGCTTTTACATGGGGGCAGAACCAGTCCAGATGCAGTCACCATGATGACGAGACTCCTGCTCATGTGCAGACATTATCAATCTCTTGATCCAACAATTATTATTCAAAATGTTGAAGGACTTTCCTTTACCAATTATTTATGTTGCTTCCTATTGAATAGTTTGAATATTTCTGAGTTGTTCCGATAAAGATGTCTCTGTGGGCTTTGGGAGATTTACTGTTTTGTGGAATTTTCAGGAAGTGAAAGATTAATTGACTCATCAAATTAAAAAAATAATCAACATTGGGGCATAATGAAAACAATGATTGCATCCTTTTCAAATGTAAATTCCTGGTCATTAATGAACAAAACATGTTTATCCATATGAATAGTATTTTTCTCATTTTGTGACACAGTCATGAATCTACCTGAAGGCTTTTTCATTCTTTCTGTCTGATAATTAATGTTTGATCAATCGTTCGGAGGAGAATCCTGAGAAGTATTGGATTGATTGATGCTTTTTGTGTGTTCAGAATGGAAGTGGTCTGTGGCTACTTTTAGCAATTATGGTCACCAAGGCTGAAAAGAAAAACTGAATGTCATCGAAACAGACAATCTGAGGAAAAGGACATTGCTGTTTGCACTATAGAAATAAATGCAATCTTCAAAATGTAAAGTTTAAAGAAAAAGGAAATTCAAGGATTATCACTGGAGTTGAAATCCTGTCTCGCAAACAGCGGTGGGCAAGTGCTGGATAAGAAAGTTGGGCTGGCCACTGTTAGATCCTTATTTTCTTTTATATTCCTTTGGTAACTCTGTGGAAGGGCCTGATAGGTAAACATGAAGTGCTGCATGCAGGTTTATAATCCTCAAAATTCAAAAAACTGTTTCATCTCTGACATTTTGAGGCTCCCGTTGTGTAATAATTGCACAGTGCTTCTTAAACTCTCATGAATATGTATGCATTGTGAATATCTCAATTGGCAGCATATAAAGTTGTCCCTGCCCGCATGCCTATGAAATGATCTTTTTGAGGTCTATTTTCTTGCTGTGTTGTATTTCTCATGAGGGATCAGCCTTGACGAGTAGAGAGACTCTTCCCTGAGACGACAGTAATTTTCATTTTCACATTTGTAGCTGCTGGCGAAAATGGGGTTGGTCTTCATTCTAACAGGATTTAAAAAAAAAAAAGTTATTGATTGTGAGGAAACTTGCTCGGATCGGCACAGCTGTTTGATTGCTATGCTACAAATTGCCAGAAATACTAGTATATGAGGGCGCTGTGGCCCTGTGGTTCTCCGCTATTAGGACTGATGGCATAGCTCTCATGACAGCCAATCAGGTGAGCTATTGAGCACCTGGTTCATTTGTTGCTGTGGAAAGGCGAGACATACGATCCGACCTTGTGTCCCCGGGGAGTCACCGGGCCCTGCGAGGACTCATAAGGGTCAAATGGCAAAGATCTGGATTAGATCAAGGGGTGTGTGGGGGAGGGAGGGCTGGTGGAAACATGAGCGGAGGACTGGGACTCCAGGCTGGAGAGACGGAGAAAGAGAAAGAAAGACAAGATTGGAAAAGGGATCACCGTTTTGCTCCTGCTTTGGATGCAGCTGGTGTCGTGTCCTGGCCCATTCTATACACCAGTGTAGGAATTGCCAGTGTGTTATCATTCAGGAAATGTAGTGGCACGTGGAGAAATGAAAGGGAGAGGTAAAACTGGCAGAATGCAAATGGCTTGCAGGTGTTGGAATGGAAATGAGTGGCAGATGAGGTGTTTTCACTCGCCTTATAGAAATACAGTGACAGAAGTGACCCAGATTGTCTCAAGCACTGCTCCTGAATTGCTGCGAGTGAAGGCTCATCTCTTTTCTCTCCTTCTTCCGCTTGCCTTTTTCTCACCGTATCAAAATCTCTTATCTGTCTCTCCCTCTTCCCACATTGGTCTTTTTTTTCTCTTTTTCACTCCTTCCTCGCCCGCGTCACCGGAATGGTTTTCAAAATGAAATCCAACAAATCAAAATGTTTCAAACCATGGCATGGTGTTTTCAGCATACGAGGCGTTACCGTAGCAACAGGGCAATAATTCTTCCCCCTGTTGTCTTGTACAGATCGTGTTGCTTGAATTTGGCATGACATGTGAGACCCGTGATAATGTTTTTGCTGCCTTTACCTGTGCGGGTAGACTGCACCAACTGTTCGGGAGTTTAACATGTGCTGCAGAGGGATCAGTTGTCTGTTTCCTGATGGTGGAACTCAGTGACATGTCTGGTGTGAAGGGTGCTGGGTGTAAATGGTACGTGGGTGATTGACAATGTGAGAATTAGCCACCATACATTCTGCAAAGATACCAAGTCCCCCTGTGTAACACCTGCATGTCTTTGCTGGTCTGATTGAGCACATTTTCAAATTTTTTTGCGTGAAAAACATCCCATTTTCCAAAGCTCTGGACTTGCTCCACGTTACTTTTCTCAAGGATGTGAGCGGCTGTGCTTTGACCCTGTGTCCAGACTTTGTTGTTTACCTCGCAGATTAATATGCACCTCAGGATGCTGCTGGTGCCGCCGGCTTCTAAATGTCTCTTTCGGTCAGTCGGCATGATTTTTCGCTGCCGTTGTTCCTCTTCATTTACCTCGTTTATCACTTTGTTACCCAGATGAATAATGGATGAGGCTGTGTTGCCTCGGCGACACGCCAGGCTCATCATTGTCATGCGTTCGCTCGCAAAAACCATGTCCACTGACCTCCTTCCTTTTCCGCCTCCTCCCTGAGTCCTCCCCCACCACTTCAGAATGACAGACGAGTTGACACATCGGCACATAGCGCCCCTGCAGTGATTCAGTCTTGGCTGTTCTGCACAAGCTGATGAAGATGAAGCAGAAAGGCCATGATTGAAGGACATGTATATGCACACAAAGACAACATGTTCTGCATATTTGCCCCCTTCATTGATTCACACTAGATCCTTATTGGTTACTCACACCATGTCCTACATAGAAAGGCTTTCTACAGCAAGATTTATCCTATCCATCCACCCATCATCCCAGCACATGGAGAAAAGCAAGGAAGCACATTAAACAGGTACACTGCCAAGCTTACACACTCACAGTAAAACAACATTTTTATACCAGTGGGCATCTGTGTTTCTCCAAAGACTGCAGACTAGAACAAGATGCTAGAGCTTCCAGAAGAAATCCATATTACCGAGGCTAGAACATTCGGTATGAACTCTACACAAAAAGCAATGCAAACTGTAGAAATTCATGAATAGCTTTTATTGCTGTGCTCATGATTTAGCACACCTTATTTAGCCCCAACAGAAGAGAAGTGCTTTATTACAACTTTAATTAATCTACTGCCTCACTCTTTGAGGATACCTTGTACCCTGAGGCCAGTCACAGAGAAGACAGAGTTTTTTTTCTGCTGTGACCCAGCACCACGAATAATTATCTTTTATTGATCCATGTAGAGAAATACTCTTACAGCCTTGACTCTTACAGATGGAGGTCAAAGGTCAGGCTGAGCTACAGGACAGCTCTTAGAAACTGAATGTTGTTGGATGTTTGACAAAACAGGAGTTTGAAACTGGGGTTTGCACTTAATCAGTGTCGGTGAGTGTTGTAAATGACTTCTTGGCTGAAGCATTAAAAGGGAGGTCAGCAAACATCAGTGAGTCCTTTAAACTGGCTCTTGCAGAAATCCCTGTAGTTGCTTGCTAGAGCCTTTTTCTGATCTTCATCTTTTTTTTGAAGAAGGTAGAATTATAAAGCATCCATTGAACCACCTAGTTCTCACCCTCTTATTTCGTTTTGTGACAGTCCATATATTTTAACCCTGCAGCACCTTGTAACATTTGAAAGAAGATGTGTGTCCGTCTCTATAGTTTTCTCTAGCAAGTGTGTGAATGCCATGTCATTGCACTTATCTTGTAGAAATGTGTGTGTCGAAGAGACTCTGAGCATTGTGTGGCTGGAAAAGAGGCAGCTACAGACGTGTGGTTGACAGACAGCCGGTCTTAGGGTTACAGGATGGTATATTGCTGTCTGTCAGCGGGCGGAAGAGTCCGACAGCAGTTCTCTTCTGGCTTCTGTTTCCTTCTAACTGCAAACCACCTATGACTGCACTGACCTCGCTCACCCCTGAGCTCATGGTACAAGATAGCAGACCAACCAATAGTAGGAAAATTCACTTTACTTTCTCTGCACCAGCAGAATTCTAACAACGGTGGTGGTGTTCGTAACCATTTTGTAGTTGTTCTGTCCATAGAGTTTGTTTGATTGAAAATGTTTTTATGTGCTGTTCTAGGGGTCATGGACACATTTTTAGTTTTTTCAATCGATTTATCAATTAACGTAAAGTTTAGCACTCATTCAAATGTTTTGCTGGTATACACTTTAAAACTGTCACCGGTCAAATTTGTCTAACATTCCCAGTTGGAACAATGTGCAAATACCTTTTGTTTATTGTTACATGACAGCAGCATGCTCTTATTGCTAATAGTCAATGTACTTTGCATGCATTTACACTTGCATTGTATCTGTTTTTTGGTCGAGCCGAAGGAAACCCTCCAAACACAGGGTGTATTTTAATACCTGGTACTAAGCAGGTCATTCATTTTCCTGACCGTGATTTCAGCCAGAAAACAGCAATTTCGTCATTGTGGCACCATATTTTCATTATCCAGCACACAGGCTTGTCTGACTGCAGTCCTATCAAAATGAATTGGAATAGCACAGAACCTGTCTTGTTTGAAAGAATAACTTGAGCACATGCTGTCTGATTAGGCATATAAATAATTTATAGCTTTTTCAGTTATGGGCTGCGTCTCAACAAGGAGGTATTGCTCGCCAATTAATATTCCCACTCTGCCCTCTGTCTGAGAAGATCCAACTCCATGTGAAGCCAGCAGCCCAGTGATGGGCTGAGAGTAAAAGAAAAAAAGAAAGACAACTGGAAAGGGGGAGAGGGAGTTCATTACTGTAAAACCAAATGACAGGGTCCCAGTGTATCACTGTCACTTTAAATGCCAGTTCATTTGGCTTGTGTGTAGTATATATGTGTTGATCTTTCATGCAATAGTTAAGCAAAAGGTGCCAGCCCTTTTATTTTCAGAGAAAGCAGGAGTCTTAATGCAGCACACAAGGGATTCACTGTACACTACGTAAATCCTTTGATGGGGCTGGAATCTAAAATAGAATATATCTAGTTCAAGACGTTGTATTTAATGACAACGTTGTGCTTCAGATATGCTGCTCATTAAATAGCTGAAACCTTTGATTTGCCAGAAATGTTAAAGAATTTGTTACTTACATCGTTCCTCATTTGTGGACAGCAGAATATTCCCATGGCCTTAGCGTTGTTAGCTTTTAAATGACTTTTCCCTGAATCATTGACTTTAATGTTAACTCACTGAATAGTAATAATCTCCCATACGGTTCTCCTTTACTACTCACTACCTCCTCCGAGTTCACTTACATATGTGCACATTTGTACAATCACTCTGTTTGTGTAAGTAAATGTGTATAAAGCATCCGTACATTGGCTGTTTGGGGTGACATGACAATGGGAAATGAAACATACTCTACTTGTTATATCCGTGTGAGACAGTCAAGGCAAACATTTGTTGTCTAAAGTTTCTCAGTTGAGATTAAGAAATATCAATTAATAATGAATGAAGGCCTAAGAATCTGAACATCCACTGCCAAGTTTCCATATCTGACACTTTGAGCACAGCACCCTTGTATGTTTATGTGCCCTCTGTCTGTACCAGTGCAAGGTAAGCCACTGTTGGGCATCGGCCATATTCAAAGGACAGCTCCCAACTCAAAATGAGTGGTCATCGCAAGTCTCCCACCGCTCTCTCCGCTTGATGGGGCCAGAGTGTGACTTGGCCAGTTCCCTGTGACAGATGGCTGACTTGGCCAGAGACAGACATCTGCATCATCCTTCAGCTTCATTAGCCGTGCCTTTCCTGTCAGAGCCGACCACTCCTCCTATGATTCCCTCCTAGCTTTCCTGTGCTGCTGCCACAATTGGCTGCATATGCCAGCCGCATGGATATGTGTCACTCTCCACTATCTCTACCCACCACAGCCAAGCTGTCAGGTTGCTCTCTTTCTCCTCTTCACACCTCTTCTTTGTTTGTCACTCTACTTGTTTTTTTGTTGCGATGTCATTCTCTTTCTCATTATTTTCCTGCCTGTGCCCATCCATTGGAATAATTTCCTACATCACTGTTGAAGGAAAATTGTTGGTGCTGAAGTCCTGAATAACAGGGCAAGGCAGTGGAGGATATTACATCCTGTAATCATTATTGTTGTGGGTGTTGATGTGCATGAGGGGCTGCCCAGAAATCAGAGCTTGCTAATAACAAGTCGCTCCACCGTAGATTAGTTCTTCTCTATTTAGAGTGGTGGAAAAGGACGGAGGAGGGCCCATGGGCAGTGGTCCTTAAAACATCAGCCCTCAGGCCATGTTTCCAGATGAGCCCCGAGGCGAGGAATACAATCCTCACGAAATGAGAGGGAACTGAATGCTTAGCAGTGGACACGTCCTGGATGAGGCCCCAGGCTACGAGCTGACTGAAAAAGCAGGTCATGGCAGTGCAGGATGGAGTGGTAGGAAGAGGCAAATGTTGCCAGGTGGATACTATTAACCATTGATTCCTTCTCCTCCTGGATGGCTAAGCAGCATCAGCTGGAGGACTGGTTAGCGGTCTAAACAACATAAACATGCACAGATTATACAAACCAGTCCATGTACTTTACATAATAGCCAGACTTCAGGATGACCCGAGGGCTGTGACCTTTGGATTTGTGAACATTCATGTTGAGCTATAGGCTGCATTTCACTGCTTTTAGCGTCAGTGGTTTAACTCAGTTGACATTAAATACTGGACGATGTGTCACATTGTGAGTCACATTGTGTGGAGCCCACCCGGTGTGGGAACTCTCTCAGTCGTGCTCATATGAAGGCTGCACCATCATCATAATACGCTGAGTCCGCAACAGCGTATTTTGACTTTGAATCAACACCAACCTTCTTATCTGAATATTCAGCGCTAATATTAAATAAAATGGGAAGCCATTGAGTAAGGTCAGACCACATTTGAACAGGTTTTTGTCTTTTAACTTGAAAACTTAGAACATTCAAATTCAGGTACTAGTGAGAGTGAAATGGGATTTGTATGCTGACCGTTTACAGCTTTTTATCCCCTGTATTCACGGGTAAGGACTAGTCATGTCTGTTGAAGTCATGCAGCTAAATAATAAATAGATAATAATAAATCAGCATGAAAACATAATACATTGTGACCCACAGGGTACAACTGCTCAGGTAATGGTCTGATGAGTATGAAAATTACACTGAATCATATGCTGTCTTTACCTATTGCACGTCTGTCCTGATCCTGCGAGAGGGATCCCTCACATCTATGTTTTCTTCCTTACTCTTGTTGAGGGTTACGAACAGAGGATGCGGCACCTTGTTAAGTCTTGAGACAAATTTGTGATTTGTGAATATGGGCTTTACAAATACAATTTGAGTCAATTGATGGTCTTCTCTGCCACTGGATCTCAGCCCAACTGAACTCAACTGGAAGTAACTTGTTATGACATGTTCATACAGCCAAGTCCAATATACAGACGTGCAAATGAAATGCAACATAACGCTATGCAGCATAACAGTGCAGTGTATAATGCAACGCAATGCAACAAAGTACAATGCAACAAAGCACGATGCGATGGAACGCAATGTGTGATCCCTGTGAGGGCCAAACAAATGCACATTCCTGTGAGAGTGATCTGTTATGTGAAATTCGTATGTTTACCTCAAGATCATTGCAATATAAATTCTTCCTCATAGTCTTAAGAACTTTCACAGACTGAGAAGTGCAGGTGTTGCAGGTGTTTCTGAGGCTTGTTGAGGCCCAAAACCTGACAAAGACATTTAATGTTTAATGTCTTTATTTGACTCCCAGCTGTCGCTTCTGTCTGCAGATGAACTGCATTTTTTTGGTATCCATTTATTGTAGTGTTGATGTTTAGTTGTCGTAGAAACATCTTGTTCATCATCTGTTCCTGTACCACCCACTCTTCTTTTCTTACATCTCCAATCAACAGAGGTTAATGTTGTTAGCCACGCACAGCTGTGAGAGGGCCTGGCCCTGACTGCTCCTCAGTTTGGAGGCCTGATGACTGCAAAGTCTGGGAATCCTTTGGACGGTTCAGGGAAATTTGACCTGTGATGATTGGAGTTACTATCTTAGCGAGACGATTCGTTCACCTGGTGGCGTCTCTGCGCGGCTTGATACACATGATGACATCGACATGGCCTCGGGAAGGTGACCTCATGCCCTTGACAGCTGAATTTGTGGCCTGACATTGAAGCTTGTTCAGTGTTATTTGGGGCAACAGGTCCATATAATAACATGCAGTCAGTTGGCCTTGATTGAGCTTTGAGATGCCACTGGCTGCAATGACTGTCACTGCAACAAATTAGGAATCTGTTAACATATTCTTTTAATCATCATCATGAAACCATTGTTTACAATGGACAACAGCGAAGTATGATCTCCAACGCCAATAATGAAAGCAGCAGCTTTGCTTTTGAACATGGACAGAAACGTACTCTAATGGGTTGTTGGTATATTCCCTTTTTGCATTTTAGCAAAAGATCCTTACACATAGTGTTTCCCAAACAGATTAAGTGATGAATGAACTGATGCTGAGTATTTCTTGACTCAGGATAGTTCTTTGTTAGTGAGTTTACAAAAGGTTTTAAAAATCCCACTGACATCCTATAATATCATCAAACTGAGTGACTTAGTTTTGTATTTATTTCATCAGTTCTTAACCAGAAAGTCGTCTTCTGAGAAATTCATCCCTTGTGTGCTTAGTCATCTTTAAAATCTCTGACAAATGACTCTGTGTAAGTCGGCTCCACATTTAAAATCCTTACTGTCAGTTGGATTTTTTGCAACATTGGTGCATTTAATTTGTTAAATTGGAAATTACTCTCCTGCTCCTTGTGTCAGAGCACCAACCCAATACTGATTAAGTGTTTTTTAAAACAATACAGTGCTGATATCATTAATCACTGCAAATACCTGACCCATGAACATGTGGTAGTGCAGCCTGAATGTAGCTTGTATGAAAAATGTATGAAGAACATTTCGCCTTCATCTATTTGATTTGGTAGAGGATGTTTCTCCACATAATTTCAGAATAAATTCTTTCTTTTAAAAGATCAAATAGATCAATGCTGGTCTGCCAGAAGCCCGGGAAGTGCACTGGGACGTGCACACGCATGCACACACACACACACACACACACACACACACACACACACACACACACACACACACACACACACACACACACACACACACACTTTGATTGAAGCATAACTGTCAATCAGTTATTGAAAGTGACAGATTTCTACCCCTCTGCTTAAAGAATGGCACACACACACACACACACACACACACACACACACACACACACACACACACACACACACACACACATACTTTGATTGAAGCATAACTGACATGAGCATAACATCAACTTTTACCCCTGACACACCATTAGTAGTTCAGCTCCTTTGGCCCTTAAATTGCCATTTCAAAGCCTTCGGAGAGAGATGTTAACCTCATGTGATACTTGCGGCATTAAAAATTAATCAAAGCGGCTCGGCTTTGATGTCAACAGAAGATATTATTTGGGTCGTGGCAACAGAGCAGAGTGCCAGGCAAGCTGACTCACATTCGCCCTCTGCTGGGAGAATTTTACATTTCATTTCATGGTAAAAACCTGTGATGCTGAGATGTTATGTACGTCTCTGTTTTGCAGTTGTTTCAACTCCTTGCTGAGACAATCAGCGAAGACACTGTTATATATAAAATTGAAAAGAGAGGACAAAAGAGCAGCGACAAAAAAGACAGCAGCTGTTTCCTTTTGGTTTTCAGTCAGTCCATCAATCAGGTTTTGTTATGTAAGGTGAGAGCTGATGGGGACTGTCTGGGGTATCGTGTCCGGACAGAGTGGAGAGGGGGAGGCACCTCTGGGTGGGTGGTGTTGCTGATGATGAGGGACTGAACTCTTGACCCTCAGCAGGCAGTCTCAAAACCTGGCCCCCTCGTATTAGAGTCTCCCCCATGGAGCGCAGCTAAGTTCTGGGAATGAACACTCTGTCCAAAGAGATAAATGACTTTGGTGGGAAGCAAGATCACATACCTGTGTGTGTGTGTGTGTGTGTGTGTGTGTGTGTGTGTGTGTGTGTGTGTGTGTGTGTGTGTGTGTGTGTGTGTGTGTGTGTGTGTGTGTCCGAGTCCAAGTGTTAGCTTGTAAGCTGAAAACAGAGACCAAAAGACAGAAGGAGCCATTTTGATGTGTGTGGTGTGTGTGTGCTCATTTCTATTTGAGGGAAAAGACAATTGTGTGTGCATTCATGCAACTCGTCTATGGATGCAGCCACTATGTGCATCACCGTATGTGTGTGTGTGCGCGCACCCTTGTGTAAAGCACAGAGTGTGGGGGGGGGGGGGGTGAACAGCAGAGATGGAGATGGAGGCACAGATAGAGAGAGCAAAGAAGAAAAAAAACATTAATAATTGATGATGGATTCCGCCTTGCATCTGCTGCTGTTGAGTTTGTTCAAAGTAGATATTGATGCAGGCTCTTGCAAAAACACAGTGTACCCACCCCTCTATTCTGACCTCATTATCTCATTAGAAGAGCAATAATGCGCTGCATTAAAAAGGGCAAAAAAGAAGACATACTATGAAATAGTTTATGGAAGTGCTTCTGCCTCAGATCATTTGCCAGATCTGCTGAATATTCATTTTTTGCTATATTGTTTAGCGCAAGGGGGTGGAAAAAAATAAACCTATTCCTCGTTGCCATGAAAGTAAGTCGGAAAAAGCATCCAAATGGGATTGTTAATTAATGAAAATTGGCTTGTTTGTGTGGAACTCATGTGAAGTTTCTCAGGCTTATTTCTGCACTGGTTGCACATATCGGTCAAAAACATGCGAGTTGGGCTGTTTGGAGAGACTCAATATGTGATTGACTTTAATCTTTTTTTTTTAGTTTCTCTCTCTTCCCTCCTCCTCCTCATCCTCCTCTGCCTCATGCCTATTTTCTCTGAGTTTGCCTCATTAAATCTTTGTGGAAATTCTCCAGCTCTAGTGGAGGAGACTTTCTTTTGATTAGGCTATAAACAAATGGAGGAGTTGGTTGACATCTCCCAAGACCGTGGCCCTCTTTTGTTGTCCTGCTGCACTGTTGCTGCCCCCCTCTCTGACAGGACTTGAGCACTATTCCCCAAAGCCTTTATTCTTGCTCGTTTTTTTCTTCTCCTGTTCCCTCACCCATCTTCAACCCCCTCCTCCCGTCCGCCTTTGTTAAAGGCAGCCCCTCATCCACTTCCCCCACTCGTATCTCACTCTCTCTCCCGTACTCTCTCTCTCTCTCTCTTTCTCTCTCTCATTATGCGCTCATCCGTTCCGCTGGCTGAGAGCTGTGCGTGGAGAGGAGAAGAGCGTTTGGGAAACCGGGGACACGCTGCTGCATTTTGCTCCCAACCCCCCTCCGCCCTACCCACAAAAACCCACAAAAAGGTGGACTGAAGTGTCATGAGCTGCTTTTCCTTCTGCGAGCACTCCTCCTCCCTCCTGTTTACTTCCTCCCTCTCCCCCCCTTTCTCTCTCTCTCTCTCTCTCTCTCTCGCTCTCTGTATTGCTCTGTCTGTTCGCTGACTTCTCTCATTGACTCACTCCTCCCTGCTTCAGCTGGCTGACTGAGTGCGCTGACACTGGGACCACTACCTGCTGTCTGGGGATTAAGTACGCTATGAATACCTGGAGCCTAATTTGTTGTTTTGGCTGCCAGTGAATGTTGGATCCCCACGGAGCAGAAGCTGGAACATAAATCCTTGTGGCCGGGACACGGGGAGCGCCTCTGGACTAAGACAAGACAGAGGCAGTGAGAAAGGGACTGGATGCTTGATGAAGCGAGTAACAGAGAGACGACAAACCAGAGGGAAAAAAGAAAAGACAGGACAAGTTCTTTGCTGACAGGCAACAACAGAAGATGGAAAATCAACCCAAGTCTTACTACGATCAGGACCCAATGAGAACCATCTCCTCTCATTATTAGGCTGGGATTTTCTGTCAGGGTGCTGACACGAGGGAAGAAAGCCTGACAAATCTTCGCCTCAAGCTTCTTGGTTGATTTCTGATCGTGCAGGTTTTTCTCTTCTTTCTGTGAGTTATTCATTCAGAGTGTCTCTGTATTTTCCTGCTTGGGGGAGGACATAGGTCGGCACTGTTGGGTGGAGAGGGGATTGTGATCGTCCTCCTCTCCCAACTTTTTCCCCGTCTCCGCCACTTCTGCTGACCTGCTTTCGGTCCCAGCACACCAGCAGCGTGTGGGGGCAGTTGCTTACCCAATACATGAGAGTGGCTAGGAATGAAGGTTATTGAACTGAGGAGGCGTGGCAGGCACACGGGAGAGAAGGGGAGGGAACCCAAACCATTTCTGCGATCCCGGGAGCATATGGTGTAGCGAGAGGCAGCCAGCTGCTTTCCAGCCATCCGGCTAATCACGCTGCAGAAGACACAAGTTGCTCTGGTGACGGTGTCAGGTTTGGACAGATCTTGCGTGCCGTGGTTGTGTATCTGTTCAGCGTGGCAGGAACTCCCAAACCATCCGTTCAAGGAGTCAGTCCTTCGGATGCAAAGAAGCGGTTGTGTTGACTGAGAGGAGCGCCACGCAAATCATCGCTGAGGAGAGCAGACAAGCATTGTTGCCCCAATAGGCAGCAGCCACAGGGAAGCTAGAGAAGATGCTCAGAAATCAGTTCATAGGGAAATAATTGTGACACCACATGTTGTTGGTGAGCACCAGACCTTGGCTTGTTTTCAAAAGGCTTTTGACAAAGAAAGGGAGTTCTCAAGGAGCCGGCGCTGTCGGACCCCTTCCACCTCCATCTAATTACCAGTCAGGGTCACTGGAGAGAACTGAGAAGATTCCTTCTGTGGATTTACTGTCAGTCTCCTGTGGAAGTTTTCCTTGTGGATGTCTGACAATCCTAAAATACCCACATCCCAATGGCCACATTTCTGGCTCAGATGCATCTCACACACATGAATGCCAAGAGCGCTTTAACACACATTTACTAACACATTACCAACACCCACTTAAATCCACACATATATTTGCACTGTAAGTATAACACACTTCACTAAACTCACGCATTGAAAGCCCATCAGTTTGTCTTTTTCCCAGCAGACACAGCTCAATGGAGGTTGCATGGACAGGTGGGGGGCTGTAGGAGCTCATCGACACTGTTCCCCCTGTCTGTCCTCATTTCTCAAATGGATGTTATTATCTCTAAAAATGTGTTACTTGGAAACTGCTGAAAGCTTGCTGCTGCGATTCTCATCCAGAAACAGTCACCGGGTCCCCGCCACGGTGCTCAGCTGGAACCACAGCTGAGACACGGACCATTACGGATCTCCTTTGCTTTGTATTTTCTCTTCATCTTCATCCTCTGTCCTTATCCCACCGCCATCATTTTTTCCAACGGGTCTTTGGGCACCCCTCGTCGCCCTCCTCGCCCCGTCATCTCCTCCACCCTGGAGGGGAGGGGGTCATTGGAGTGGAGCATGAGCGGGTGCCACTATCCCTCGCCAACGCCGCCGGAGCGGGATCGCAGGTACCAGCACAAGGTGTCCTTGGTGGTGCGCTACTTTATGATCCCCTGCAACATCTGTTTGATCCTGCTGGCCACATCTACGCTGGGCTTTGCTGTGCTCCTGTTCCTCAACAACTGTACGTTGGTTCAAAACACTCAACTTTACTGTTTACTCTTCTCTAGTGCCTTTTTGTGATACCTAAATGCATTGCTCACTGTTTGTGAATTGAAACCCAACCCTCCCCATAAACCCCAGTTTAAAGCATTAGTGCTGCCTTTGAGTCAAAGTTTAGTTTGAAAGAAATGGTTTAATACTACACGTAAAACATAGCTTGCATTAAATGTCCTTGTTTTAACCTCACCTCTCATAACAGCCTTATCTGTACTTGAGTAGGGACATCAAGACAGATAAAGTCACAGCCCCCCTCCTTTCATGGTTTGTCTGCAGGCTTTAAAACTTTTAAAACACACTGAAGCACAGTGACATTGGAAACATCTGTAAAGTCAGACGGGGTAAAAAACAACATAATTAGTGAAGAGAAATATGTATAAATAGACATGTTTATTTGCATAAAGAGCAGGGAAGTAAGATCCAATCACAAGTGGTCACATGAGACTCATTCAGGACTCGTTTTAAAGCCTTAAATTGTGTAAAACTTTATGTGTATAACTCTATCCACTTGTGATTGGATCGCTCACGACGGGTGTTAAAATCCGGTCTGAACATAGCCTGTGTTGTCCAGAAGAATCTGTTTTGATACCTGTTTTTGATATCAAAATCTAGGGACCTATACCAAATGAGGATTAAGTACAGATCTTATACCCAATTATAGTCATGACAGGTTTAGCCTCAAAGAGCCAATTGTTTTCCATACAACTCAAATTCACCGGTCACCTGTAAACAATGTGCAACCTTTTCTTTTCTTTACATCACCAACAGCACGCTTGCCTGGGGCTTCCCCAGTCTACATTAACACTGACTCTCTCACAGACCTACACAAGCCATTAGTGCCTTCCCTGTTTAGACTGTATTAAACTGTAAATAACTCAACTTGCCAAAGTGGGCTTTTATTTATGCAGGACTTGTGCCACATAATCATTTGCAAATTGTAAACAATAAGTAAAATAAGCACCGTCATTTTCATGATGCAAAATTCAGTTTGAAGTGGTTTTCACATCGAAGGGAGAGACTCTGTTCATTCTCATCAGGCATGGCTGTTTTTTAACGTCAATCCCCTTTCCTGAGATTTTCTCTTATAGTCTGTTATCAGCCTGTTGATGTGTTTGAGTCCTCACCGCTTTGAGGATGCCACTGTATCACATTTCTTTGTTTATGTCAGTGTGCCTCATTCACTTCTACGTTTGTATCTTTCCTTCATATTTATCAGTTTGTCCTCCTCATTTGAATTGGTGGGTGTGCTTGACCAGTAGCACAACGGTTCATTTGTAGCCCCGTCATGTAACATAATCAATTTCTGCCACAGATGTAATACAAACTCAGTTAAAGCAATTTTCTCCACTCAGAGGACTGAGAGAAAAGAAATGTGTGCTGGCGAAATTGATGAAGTAAAAGGGAGTCTGTTATGCTGCCAAGTGCCCTCGCCATGTGGCCACAAGGACAGCTGGAGGGGGATAGTGCTGGTAATGGTGACGTGTGTGTGTGTGTGTGTGTGTGTGTGTGTGTGTGTGTGTTAGTGTGTGTGTGTGTGTGTGTGTGTGCGTGCGTGCGTGCGTGCGTTAGTGTGCTTGGAGGAGGGGTGTTCGAGGAGTCAAGCAACCTCAGATTTGCAATTTCAGTTTTCACCATATGGGGTGAAGCACTTCCGCCCCGCTCACACATGCAACCGCACACACACACACACACACACACACACACACACACACACACACACACACACACACACACACATGCACACTGTGTGTAACACCCTCAGACCTCTGCCAATGGAGCCCATACATAGAAACAGACTCACTTTATCATTCTGTTCAACTATACATCAAGCAAACCAAAGGGGAAGGTAACACATGAACACACACACACACACACACACACACACACACACACACACATCTTTGTGCACAATGCTAAATGTCAAAGTGAAACACATATTGATTTGCTGAAGATATAGGGTGAACGATGGCTATGTTGTGACATTCACACAGGAACAGGAACTCACACAGGCTTTCCCAGGTGCAGGTGGAGATGGGAAAGCCTGATATGTTTATGTAAAGACCTTATCTTGTCCTTTCGTTGTGGAAATGTGATGAAATCATTTTTGCCTCGCCCGGCACCTCGGCTGCCTCTGTGCGCCACCTTCTCTTTCTGTTCTGCCTGGTGCGACTGTACGCCTGTATCTGTTCCTGTTTGTTTGCGTGTGTTCAGACATGCTTACGAATGTGCGACAGGAAGTGCAGCCCTTGTGCATGTCTGCTCCACACACCCCCCCCTCCCCCCCAAGATGGAAATCAGTTACCACCAAGACTGACTGGGAAAAAGCTTCAGCAGACACTTCATTATTCACATGTATCACCAGCCTCACCTCTCCTCTCCCCTCTCCTCATTTTTCTCCTCTCTCGCTCTCCCTTCCTCCCCTGAAGCCTGGCTGTTGACAAGCAATTTTAAGTGAGCCTAAATTTAAAACTCAGCTGTGTCTCGGGACGCCGACGGGTATAGCAGAAGTCCCGGGAAAGGCTTCGGCGCAGTGGTTGATGGGGTCCCAGAAAAAATGTGTTAGCGGCGTAATTGATGTGATGTGTGTTATCTTCCTCATTATCTCTCACAATGCCGAGACATTGGAGAGATGGACCGGGTGGCTGCACATCCATTCTGAATGTGTGTGTTGGTGTTTTTGTTCAGCGCAGGCAGCTCTGACAACTCATCAGGTCTCGGCTTAGTGAGTCCGACAGCCTAGTTGACTGTGAGTGTGCAGATGGTGGTTTAGTTGGGTTTGTGTTCAGTACTGTGGTGCTCTGGTAAACTGTGACCAGTGCGACATGATGGTGTTTGTGAAAGGCTGCTCATTCAAGCCCTTTTCAGACATGACATGCGGGTAAAATCCAGAGAAATGGCTATGGAGTTTACCCGCAGTTTGCCTTTCACACATGCACCACACAGCAAGAGGTTTTCTGCATAGATGCATTCACAAAAGCAACAAATCCTCCGCTTTATTCAAAAGAGAGGTGCAGCAGCCGGGTGCAGCAGACAGAGGCAGGAAGTTATGTATTAACTCTGCTGCGAAGATCACGTGATTTCTTTGACAACACATAGACACCGATGTCGGCTCTTATCACCACAAAGTCTCTTGACACAATCGTCAGTGTCTTCCCTGCTTTGTTTTTTTTTTTTTCCCCCCAGTATGTCTGTGTCTGTATGCTGTAGAACTACCAAGATCACCAAGAGGCTGATACTCCTTGATGTTTTCTGTTGAGTAATGAAATGATTAGTTGTTTAATCAATCAGCAAATCAATCCGAAAATACATTAGCCACAAATTGAATTTGATGGGAACATAATGCTTTCTTAAATTAAATGACAGTTTGCTGTTTGTCTCTGCTTCATATTGTAAAATAAATATTTGTGTTTTTCATATTGTTTTTCGGACAATATAAGTAATAAGAAGCCGTCCCCGCAGGCTGTTGGAAATTGCTTTTTCGTTGTTTTCATTTTGAGACATTTTTTGGAGCCTAAACAGTCATATTCCAAAAAATAAACCTGAGATAAACAAGAATAAAAATTATTATTAAAGATAATTCATAAAATGAATGTTACTTGCAGTCTTAATTAATTTGTTTTTGCTTGTGCTTTTTGTCCCAGCCAAAACAAACCTAAAATAGTTAACGTTCTTCATCCACCTTCATTACATAAACATTTATTGATTCATGTTCATTGCCTGGTTAAGTTTGTCTTCATTTTCAACCATTAAATACCAAATTAAAAAACTGCAAAGCACTCGGGTTTCATGAGATTTTTGTTCGTGAAAGTTGCTCCACACTCAGTCATTTGACACTGCAGGTCTTGTCTTATGGTTCCCACAATCCTACAAAGCCTTATGTCATCGTCCGCTGGGTGTTGACCAGGAGAGAAAGCATGATGTCATTTGATATATTGGAGGAAACGAGTTGTGATTCATTCTGCATATGGTTGCTGGGGGTTGGGGGCCAGGCAGTCCTTTTCATTGATGGACTGCTTGTCATCACTGTGACATCACTGAATTTTTCAAATCCCCTCTCACACTTTTCAACCCAAAATAAAAACACCAGTGTTCTCAAATTCTCATGTGTTATAATAACAAGAGTCAAGCAGTGTGGTTTGAGACAAGACCATAGAAACAATGAATGTCACAACAATGATGAGACTGCTATCGCTGAAATGTAGCCCTGCCGATTAGCTCAGCTGGGTTCCTCAGGGGCCCGGTCACAGCATTAGAATGTGTTAGATAGAAAAGTCAGGCATGGGTCTTTTTTCTCTTTTCATAGCAACTCAATTACACTGCCTTCACCCCAGGGGAGTCTCTGAATCTCCCCCAAAACTAAAAACCTATTTCTCTCTCTTTTATCTCTTTCAGACAAACCTCCTCACTTCACACCGGCCCAGCCTCCTGATGGTAAGTCCTCTGTGATTTCCCTGCTGGCCTTCACTGACCACCGGTGTTTGGGGGGGGGGGGGGTGCCTGCAAATAATGACCTCAAACGGTCATCGCTTCCTTTGAAGTGGGCAGGCGTCTGTGTGCGCTGCCAGATTTGGCTGCTCCCACTTGTTGTTTCCACGGCCGTTGGTATGGCGGGCACGTGGCCAGGTCTGCTCAGGGCTTTGATCTTTTGATGACTTGATTTGATCTGCTCCACACAGCCAATCGGGCTGATGTTCAATACCTGTTACCGTGGCAGCATTCACATCCGTCTGATGGGGTCTAATAGGATAATATCCCCCCTGTCCCACAGTATTCTACATTACTGCAGACTGCTGAGGGTTTGTTGGCGCAAAGCAACACCGTCAACCCACCTTGTTATCACTTTTGCTTTTCTCAACCCACACCCACACCCACACACACACTATATAAATCGTTGCAATTGCCGCTGTATTGTTTCAGCCGTTTTCTGATCCAGTAACATCCGCCGTAAATTAAAGAAAGTAGCAATTTATTTCCAAAACGGTTGAGCTTGGCAAGTTTTAATTGGAGGACAACAGCTGGTTTTCAGGCTGCTGTCATGAATATTTATCAGCAGCATCACAGTGAGTGTCATAGACTTTGGCGTCATATTTCTTTGCTGCGCTGACAGGGACGGGCTCCGACTAGTTCTGAAGGTGTTGTATCATCCTGCTTGTGCGGATTTTTACAAAGCCAGAGGTTTGTTGGGAGAAAACACAAGGATAGAAATGTTTCTAATGATGCTAGCTGTCCAGCTGATGCCAGGGACAAAAGGCCACAGTGGGGGCTTGCTGAGTCTGTGTCTTGCTCTATAGGCTTGTTTGGAGAATCGGATTTACGAAAAATCTCATCCTAAAAAGAATGTATCAAATTAGAGGCGGTTTATTATGAATGTGATTGTCTGTCCACATCGGGACAATAGGCTCTTTGCCGTCTGTGTGAAATGGCTCTGAAGTTTGACTTCGATAAATAAATAATTGCTTTTTATTGGAGCATTTTTCGACTTGGCCTCACCTCGACACATCAGGAGTCTAATTTTTTCCTTTTTCTGCCTCATATCACAAAACCGCTGCAGATTCAATTGCAGCTCACAGAGTACAAAGCAGCCGTTTGTTTTTGTTTTAATGACAGATGAAATTGACTTGACAAATCATTATATCTCACCAAGAGGTCTATATTTGTCTGTTTTTGAAGCAAATGTTGCCATAAATTTTGGCTCTCCACTGGGAAAATGAGAAAGAGTATGCAGGCAGTGAAGCAGCTCATTTCTGTCCTCCATCGAATTTTCCTCTACAAAAGAAATAACGCCCTGCTTATTGATCGAACCACTCATTTCCCAAGTATTAAACTTTTTTTTTTTTCTGTCTTAGGGGCACAGTTTGTTTCTGCACTAGTCAACCGTTTAAAAGCCGCTGCTAGCCCTTAATTACATTTGCAATAGTTCTGTAGGCTTTCCATCAGCAGCCTATGCTGTTTTAATATGCCAAGCAAAACAAAAAGCAAAGTCTCCAATCAGTGGGTAAGCCTGCCCTGTGGGACGCAGTTTCTCTGGGTCATTTAACGCTGGAGAGATTAGTGAGACAATTAGAGTTGGCCCAAATACGACAGTAGGCCACTTGTTGGAGATGTATGGTTTTAGCAGTGGTGGAGGCGCAATTTAGAAGATGTTGTCGACAAGCAGAAGCCTGGTGTAGCTCTGCTATTAGTCAAATCTGCTCCAAAGAGCACATGGCTTTTTTTTTTCTACTGAACTTGTCCTCAGCGCCAAGGACACTCCACTCTCCAGTACTTAATTACAGGAAATCACAGACAAGATACCAAGGACTCTGCATTTTTAAACAGCCTAGTTTGTCTCTGAACTGCGTTTGATGAGACGTCCTTATTAGCACGAGGAGATTCTGCATAAAGTAAAAAGAAATTTGTTCTTCACGGAAAAATTGCAGTTTCGGCACAACATAAGCAAAGCTCTCAGAAGATATTTATGGTGCGCGCCACCCGCAAATAGCTTATGAATCCTCCTCACTGAACAGCCTATAATCACCAGTCAAAAAAAGTGACAAAAGTCACAAAGAGGCCTTTAATCAGGCTCTTCTTCTGAAAGCTCAAAGCAGCAGTTGCTCGGCTCAGGCCGCACTCATTATTGCCTGACGTCTCCTGATAATAAGACAGTTGTTGCGTGTTTGGCCAACGCGAGAAAGCTCAGAGAATTTGCAGCAAGAGGGATTAATGTTGGACTTTAGAGGAGGGGTCAACTGCCAGAAATGGTTTATAAATGAGGCTCTTGGCCCCCCAGTTGTCAGTGTCTACATTCAGTGAAAACACTACATGTTTGTCCACCTAAGGACATAGGGAGGAGGGTGTAATAATGTTTTATAGAGATTAGATACAAGTTTATTCATGGCATGTATTTTAACAGAGATTTAAGGGGGGTTATTACCAAAGTAGACATTTATATTATGTGATTTATAGCAAATCGAGTCGTTACTGAACAAGGACAAACAAGACAAAACCTCTTGAAATCTGTTTCAAGGTCTTCGGGCTGAGAGGGAAATCAGGTGCAGATGACTCCCGGGAGGTATCCTTCATTTCATCATATTACAACCTTAGATGACAAAACACAGGTCAGACGAGATCCAAAATAGGCCAGCGACTCAAAAGAAAGAGAGCGTAATAGAGGAGCGGAGCATCAGACAGTTCAGAGGTCTCCTGTGACTGGAGCGGTCTCTCGCACAACCTGCCTGGCAGGAGCCCATTCGCTCTGAATCCTTCAATTTGGTGTTTGTCACTGACAGCGTTCCCGAGAGGATGGTCCTCGCTGACAGACAAAGTAAACTCCGAGACTGTAATGTGATTTGATCAAAGATGGTGGAAAGCCTTAAAAAAAAGTGCCAGTGGGCTCACTTACACTTTGAGAGCAGCACCACTTCCTAAAGAACTGACATAACTCTTTGTCAGCTCTGGGAGAACACAGTAAATGCTCCACACCCATAGCCCCCTCAGAAGGGGGGAATAACACACACACACACACACACACACACACACACACACACACACACACACACATATACGCACAACCCTCATGTAATTTATTCGGCCAGAGCCTTTCCCTGTGTTCTTGACAGTAAGCCTGACTCTGAGAGAGGCAGAATTAATTATTACTCCTCGGCCTATCTTAATTAAATCTTTTCACATCATAGATTTCACACAACAGAGGCAAACTATCTACCTCATCTCTAAGCCGGGGCGGGGGTACCGGCTGAGAATGTCTCACATCAAGATATCAAAGGTACACTGTAAAGTTGCCTCTCCAGGATTGCGATTTCACACAAGAGTTGTCATGTCCGGCTGTTAACAGGAGAGCAGCTTGTTATCCCACTATTGTGGCTGGTGGGGAAAAGCAGAGCGGGCAGCCTTGACTTAATCAACGGAAAGTTTGTTGCCCTTTTAAAGTACACAGAGCTCTCAAAGCGCACAGCTGAACTCTGTATCCTTACGGCTCCCCTCACGTCTGTGGACTCTGCAGATGGGTCTGTGAGCATCTGTAGAACTCAGTAAGTAGTTTTTTTTTTTTTTTCATGAAGAAAGGTCAAAGGCAAACGTCCCCTCACCTCCCACATCTAACCGTCCATCTTTGACAGTGCTCCCACTAAGGCTCGCCTCATCTCACCTAGCTCACTCAGTATCGATCTGCCGGGATGGGTCAGAGGCAGTCGTCCGAGGAGACAAAAACAAAAATATTAGCCAGAGAGGAGAGAACTGAGTGGGCAGGAGCTGTAAAGTGCAGCACTATTTGCTTTTGATTCCCTATGACACAGAGTAATTGTTTACACGGTTAGTGATGCCGGTTTGTTTTGAGATGTCCCCTGGCTGCGGAGCAACCCCAGCCAACCGCTGCTGGAGGTTATTCCAGGACCTTGGACCTTATAAGGATCAGCAGTTGTTTGATGTGGATGGCACGCTGAGCTATCTGTGGCTGTGATCAAAAGGCCGGCAACCCCGATAACTACGTCTGACTTCTTGGCATAGGCCTCGCCGTTATATAGAAACCTTACTGATCTGCACAGTTGCCATCCACATATCAGCTTCAATTCAGCTTTATAAATGTCAGAGATTTAAAGCAAGAGCGGAGCAAGAGATTTAATAAGAACAATGAAATAGAAAATAAAATTTCAAGAATGTCCATTCCCTGAAATTAAATAGAAGAACTGCCTTTAGCAGGGTAAACAAAACTCTGCAGACAGTATGAAACCATGGGAACTAATTAATAGTTTCTAGCTGCTTATCGAATCTCTTATCACTCGGCATGACAGTGCCGAGAGCTGGTTGAAACCCCACCTGTTCTCATCTCTTTGTCATATATTGGATGTAATTATCATGCAGTACGGCCTAGCGTCTTTTTTAAACAGGCCCTCCATGTTCTTTGCACGGTGGTGGCAGGGTAGCCGTTCGGCACCGGTGCAAGGCTGCGTCATCCTTCCTTCTCACTAACACAACAGCAAGTTATTTCAGACGTCGTTCCACTTTAAGCTGTGATGGGCAGACGATCATTTAATTCTTGGGAGGCGCAGTCAGAAAACAACAACACCGGGAAGTGGAACCGGTGCAGAGAGTTTCATTGTCAGGTTGTTAATTAGAGGAAAATAAGTGGCACGCCGTGTCAGTGTGTTGCTGTAAAATATTATGCTGTGATATCCTGCTATTAGACAAGTCCTGCATCCCAGCCGGTGTTTGCCTTATTGAGAAACGCAAGTTAATGGAGCATTGTGCTGTGTACTGACACCCCGCTTACACTGATCCTGCACATCCTGTCTCAGTTTTCTGCAGAAGTGACGGCTTCTGTTGGAGTCAGGCATCTTTAGTTCAGTGCTCTCTTGCTCTCTTGCTCTCTTGCTCTGTGAAACACACACGCACGTGCACATACACGGGCATGGAAAAAAGTTGATCAAAAACAGTAACATCGGATGTAAGTGTGTGTGTGTGTGTGTGTGTGTGTGTGTGTGTGTGTGTGTGTGTGTGTGTCTGTCTGTCCATGCACACATCCTGAGGTTCAACTGCAATCTTTAAACAATGTTTTTGGCTGAGTGAAGAAAAACAAGAGGTAAGGGGTGAAATGTTCAAGAGACACTAACTGTGTGCGTGTGCTTGTTTTTGTTGCCTCTTTTGGACTTTTCCCAGCACAAACACTGACCTTATCAGGACCAGTGTAACTCATGGGGTCCAAAGTGCAGTCCTAATGGGGCAAACGGTCATGTCTGAGCTGCTGGTTAGGGTTTGGGGGGTAAGATGGGACTTGTGGTTAGGTTCAGGTTAGAGTTAGGCATGAACTGGTCGAGGTTAAGCTTAGCGATAAGGTTTTGGTTTGGCAGTTAATGTGACGTCCTACTAAGGATAGCTGCACAAACACACACACACATACACACCCTTTAATATGGCTTTGTGGAGTGGAACAGTTGCCTCTGTGCAATTGTCAATTTATAAGAGATGACATTAGGGTGTTTGCTTGATTTCTGTACCAGTACATTTATGAGAGGTTGTCATGGCAACCAGATGTGGAACTAGTTGTGGACCTGTCCAATGAAGTCACAGAAGAGCCCCATATCCATGCTGGTAAAGATTTTATTCATCATTCACTGCTTGTATGCTTGCTCCATCTGCTGCAATAGAAATATAACCAAATACCCACCCGTAAGAAGCGTGCACACACAGACACACACATGCACGCACACACACACAGTGGGATACTCTTTCCTATATCTGTTGTCGTCATGCCGTTTAAGTTGGCCTCTGGACCTGACGTCAAGAAGAAGTATGTGGGTGTTTGTGGTTGTGTGTGCATGCGTTTGTTTGTGTTTATGTGGGTGAGATTAATATATGTGTTAGGCTCCACTGGACACAATTACAACACACTGACACATGGCCCAGCAGCATGTCAGCGACACCATTTACGCCCCGCTAGTCTTTTTCCCCTTTTTTTCCAAAATACACACACACACACACACACACACACACACACACACACACACACACACACACACTCAAGTCAGAAGGGGGGATTTCATCAAGTTGTGCTTTGATTTGTGTGTCTGTGTCTGTGTAGCATGCTGATCGCTGCCCTGTCACTATGCGTTAATAAGATTTATGATAGCACAGAGTGAGACAGGAGGCACAAGCTGGTGAGACAAAGAAAGAAAGGGAGAGAAAAATAATGTAAATCTCTATTATTTGACTGTTTCTGGTCGGCCTTTTCCCACAGTGTAAGGAAACTCATAGAAATGCAGATCATGTACAGTTTATAATACATATCGTGGCCTGGGGAGTGAAGGGAGACAACATATTATATGCCACAGTGGGACACAGTAAAAGTCAGTGGTAGAGTGCAGGGTAAAGTTTATCCACTTGTCAAAGTCAAAATTATCATTTATGCATGCAACTATTGCATTTATGCAGTTTGTATGTTCAGGGTTTGCAGATTTTCTCCCTCCAGTGGTCAATGGTTTACTCATGTGTGCACATGGCAGAGACTGAGCCGCCACCGTCAGTGTGTGGCAGGAATAAGGAGTGACTTTTGAGTAGCACTGACTTCTGACTTTGTCCTGAAGCTGACACGTGAGGCGGACAAAATCCTTCTCAGATATGCACCTGGCTCTGTGAATGTTATTCTACATATCTGCCTCATTTTTGAACCCAACCCTGAGTCATTTTTACCCATAATAATTCCTCACAATCTGCCTACTCAGGCTCTTTTAACATTCCTCAGTGCTGAAGCCCCAATTAAATTATGTAGAAGGTTATGTCGGTGGAAATGGATGGATATATACACCTAGTGTATATATTAAATCTGCCTCTTGTTCCAACATCTTAAGATGTAATAAATGTCATATGTAATGCTAATGAAAAATGGTTATGCACAAAAAAACAGTGTCACAATGATTAGTTGTAGATGATCCATCTAGATCTCTGACTACGTTCCCTTCCTTCCTTTTTCTTGCCCTGCACTTCAAAAGAAAAAACCTATATATAGACATCTATATAAGGGTAGATATACCTCCCTCCCTACCTATATCTACTACCTACCCCCTAGACCTCCCCAGCTTACCTCCCTACCTACCTCCCTCCCTCCAAATGTTAGCTGGGTATATTGCTTTTTTCTCTTCTTGTGCACATCATTCTCTTACAGCACTCTGTTTTTTTAGCCATCCACGAGAGAGAACAAATAAAGACTGTGCCTGGGTCTGCATGTCTGCTTGCCTTCTCATTTCCATATTGAAAGAAAGAAAAAGGGGAGGAGAGAAATTGAAATAGAATAAGGAATTGAGAACAATTGGAACAATTTAGCTGTTCTGTTTATTGTTTGAGCGAAGGAGGGAAGTTATTGTGTCTTTTCTTGATTGCACGCAGCATATGAACGTATGTGCCTCGAGGTGTTTGTTGCTCTGTAATTTGGTTATTCAAACAGGATTTATCTTGTGTGAATTCATGCGATGGAATGAGCACAAAGTCCATATAGAAAGTGTCAAATATTTCCTGTAATAATCCCACAGGCAGGCTGGTGTGTGTCTGCAGATCTTCTCTGCAGAGCTTGTTTTTCCACTGGAGTCTCATGCACCCCAGTACAGTCTGTAACTCTATAATTAGGGGTCGATGTCACTGAAGGCAAACAGTGTGTGTGTGTGTGTGTGTGTGTGTGTGTGTGTGTGTGTGTGTGTGTGTGTGTGTGTGTGTGTGTGTGTGTGTGTGTGTGTGTGTGTGTGTGTGTTTGTCTGTCTGTGTGTGTGCTTTTGCTGCTGTATTTACTGGAAATGGTTGGGTCCAACCCTTTGTTAAAATCAGGGTTAAGGTTTACAGGCAAAAATGCATCTCTTTAGCAAGTTATCTCAGACTTGGGAGAGGTAATTCAACCATGTGAGGATACGAATAAATTGTTGTAATTAAAAGATGCTATTGAATGCATTATGGGAAATGTAGCATTTTACTCTCGACTTGAGTCTATGAAACCCTCTCAGCTTCTGCTTCTTCAATCTTGACCAGTCTCTTTTTTTAATACATCTCATGTGATCCCCCAACTTTACCATAGTGCAGGAATAAATCTCTGGAGTATCCCTTTAAACACAATACCAGACATTTTTTTTTATTTTGTCTGAGACGTTTTGTTGCACATGAGGATGAGAATAATGTGTCTTTGCTCCAGTAAATCTGTTTTAAACATCCTTGACGATAGACACACCTGCAAGCACACACTTCCAGTACAGACACACATCAGCCTCGAGTTTTATGTACACGTCTTGCTTGATATATGGTTGAATGGGTTGTGTATCAAATAACTGCAAAGCACTCAGATTCAGTTGTATGCATTCAACATGTGCTGCACACATGTGACATTTCACTGCAAGTGAGCTCATACTCCCCTCACTCTCTCACACACACACACACACACATACACACACACATCCAGATGCATGCACGCACACACACACACACACACACACACACACACACACACACACACACACACACACACACACACACACACACACAATACACACACCTTGTAGAACACAAGGCATCCAGTGTGATGTGAATTAGCTGTGACATTTCCCACTGGTGTCAGTCAGCTCTCATCTGCCACAGCTGTCTACTGTCACTACACAGCCAAACGTCATCTTACTCTAACAATTCACTTATTATTGGTTATTCATCTGCAGCTTGACACGTTTTTCTTTCATTTTAATGGCTTTTAACTAATTTTCTGAATTAAGTGACAGATCGCTCCAACGTCACTTCATCAAGATGTTGACGATTGCGAGTGGCAGTACTTGAGATACTTGCTTTTTAGATCACGCCTGATTGAAGGCCTCTTTGAAGGGTTGTTTAATCAGCTCGATAGCGGCCAAATAATGATTGAGGACAAAATGGTTTTACAGAGTCCCTGCTTGGACTTTTTTTTTTCTAGTTCAGCATTATATGCTCTCCATCTTCTACTCACTCTAAAGTAACATATAAACACTTCCCACCATAATATCATCACCCACACAGACACACACACACACACACACACACACACACACACACACACACACACACACACACACACACACACAAACCCAACGGTGGCGGCAAACTGCAGGTGAGTTTTGGTTTGCTGGAAATGTGGAGGACAAATGCCTGCATATGGGCTCAAGTGAATAAGGAGCGTGTCTAATTCAGTCCATTAGTCGTGCAGGCAGCTCATGCATGAAGCAGCACTACAGCTGCTGTGGAGGGACTAACCTAATGTAACACTGGTGCACTGGCTCTTTGGAAATATGTGAGGGGAGGAGAAAGGAAGAGACAGTGAGGCTGACAGCTGACGACGCTATGGAAAACTGCTGTTTCCAACCTGAGCAGCACTGTCACAATGATCATCAATCATTATATATATATATATATATATATATAAAATATCTTTTTTCTTGCCGTACATTTCATTTCTGGACCTAACCCTCATATTTGCTTACTTTTAATCTTTCCGTCCTATTTTTTGTCCTTTGAAAAACTTTATAAATATACCTTTTTCTGTTATACCGTTTCAAGTTGACAAAGTATCACTGAGTGTAACACTGAAAAGAAGTAGAAAGAGAAAAACTGAGATGGAAGTGAACAGGAGGGGAAACAGAGGGACAAGGGAAAAAAAGATTAAGAAGGAAGTGAAGGAAATGTGTGTGTGTGTGTGTGTGCGTGCTTGCATGCATGCATGTGTGTGTTCATCAATAGCAGAGAACTTTGAATAAAACAGGTTGGCCTAAATGTTGCCTCTCACAGAGCACTGCTCAGAGCACAGAAATTCAGCGTTTGAATGGTCCCACAATGCATTGCTCCTTCAATAGCTCAGCTTTAAATAAAAGATCAAAATCAGCTCGATCAAGTCAATAAATCATTGCAGTGCTGAAATGTGTTTTGCCAAGTGGACGGTCATCAGTGTATTCTCTCAGTTGGACTTAATCACAGCAATGGGTCAATGCATTTACGCCCACGTAGGGTGGGGTTTAATTCAGAGTCTCGAAGCCATGGAACGCTCATCAATCCCGGGAGAGGCAATACATTGTTCAAAATGAGACTTTTATGTGCGAACTGAAGCACCAAAGAAAAAAAAAAAGAATGTGCAATTACCTTAGTGCCATGCTGGGTTCATCTGATGCCACGCTACGATTCAATCACTTTCCCCACCCCCCTGACTAGTTCCATTATTGCTGAGTGCCACACGGATTGGTTTGGGTGATGATGTGACGAACTGTATTTTTTGTCTTTCCACCAGATAATGAAGCTTTTCTGTATTTTTCTAGCCCTCGTCCATTTTTGTCTGGAGTGCGTCTGAACTGGAGCTGTTAGTGACCGCAGCCCGGTTCAGCACTGCCTGTTAGTCGGCAGCACAGGTCAGGAGCTGTGACAAAGAGACAGGCCAGTGACAGGGGCAGATGGCAGCCAGCGCACGCACGCACGCACACACACACACACACACACACACACACACACACACACACACACACTTTCTGTTCCTGGGGCAGTGTTAGATTGGTCACAGTGGTCCTCCTGCAAAAGATGAGATATGGTGTTCGAGATAGGAGGAGCCTAGCTTCAGGGACTTAACACATGGACACATGGACACACACACACACACACACACACACACACACACACACACACACACACACAGACACACACTGTCATTATTATGCATCAGCACACCCTCTAGTCAATGCAGGTAAACAAACAGGGATTGGTGTTTGTCAAAGGATGCGCTGTAAAGCCAACTTAAGTAGGAGATCATATCTGGTCTTTTTCCTGCTGCTCACTGACCAAATACATTTTCATGCAAATTCCAAACCAGCTCAAAATTGGCTTTTTGCTGTATACTCTGGTGCATACGGAGTAAACAGCGATACATGGAGAATAACATTGTGTTTTTGGGGTGATGTGTGTTGATCTCCACTGCAGAGTCCCTGCAGTTAAATTTTGCAAACAACCATACCTATTTAAAATCTGAGTTGCAGCTTTGAGAAACTTTTACAATTTTAACAACAATCTGCGACATTTTTTTATAAATTCATCTCTTGTTCTTGCTGCTCCCCGTCCATCGAAGTAACATGTTGAATTATTCAGTCTGTATCCAATCATCAGAGGTTTTACATTTGTTCTAATCACTAGGGGGGAAGTGCTCTGTCACACAGGAAATTATGTGTTTTACACACATCTGCAGCGGGATTGTAGCCAACAGATAGAAGAAGAACTGCAGAGTTAGTTGTCAGATACAACATTAGGCTCTAGTATTGACATTTTTTAGTAGAAAGGATAATAAACCGTATGAAACCCTGTTTGAGATACTACCACATTTTCTCAGCAATAACCATTCAGAGTATTTGCATTCTGTGAGTGCTGCTTTATGAAATATTGTAGCAGGTAGTGTACAGTGGGTTAATGTAACTGAAAGCAGCCGCCTGCTGCAAATAGAAACGATGCTGATGAGAACGGTCACTATTAGCGACACCAGCTGCACATACTAATTCAACCTACTGTTCTAATATAAATGTGTTTAAGTGCAGCATTAATCATTATGATTGTCTATAAATCGTGGCAGGAAATAAAACAACTTGGAATAACTTGTCCAGAACGGTTTGGGCGTTATTTAAAGTTACTCAGCATAAAGGTTAACTTACATAAATCCTGTCTTCTTAACGATCTCCACCATTTCTATCACTGAACACATTATGCTAATGGAAGGAGTCAAGCCCCGCTCTGTCAAAGAGACACTGCTGCTTTTAGTGGGAGTGTTCAGGTTCATCAAGTTTTAATGAGCTCACAGTGAAATCAACAGAGACAGTGAACACTTGACTTTATCCCAGCTCACTGCTCCTCTGAGCTATATGCAGAACGCAGGTACAAGAACTGTCAGTTGTTTTCAATTTTAGATTAAACACAGCTAATATAGCACATAATGAAAAACAGGATTATCACACTAATGCTTCTTCACACTAATGCTATTTGCCTTATAAAGGGAGACGTGGCTGTGCTGATGAGATGTAAAAGCTCAAAGCGTCTGATTCAATCTCCATAGTGAATCTGTCATTTCCCAGGAGACTGGGAAAATGTAACGGCATATGAAAGACACAAATATATACTGTGTGTGTATATATATATATATATATATATATATGTGTAAATACATGCTTCCAAACATATTCACACATCCTTGTCAAACACATTATAAATGTCTTCATTTGTTCTTCTATGGCAAATATGTGGAGATGTAACTTTTTGGTTTGAAGTTCTCTGCACAGACGTGTTCACAAAAGCAAAAAAATCCTCTGCATAATTCAGGCGAAAGGTGGAGCAGCCGGGTGCAACAGGCCGAGACAGGGAGTGACGTATTAGCTCTGCTGCGTAGATCACGTGTCAGCTCTTATCACCTCAAACTCTCTTGACATCTTTGTCGGTGTCGTCTACGTGTGTGATGCTGTTTTTTTACCACTTTTGCGTCTGTCGCATGCCTAGAAGTGCTTCATACCCCCAACCCACTCACTCACGGTATACTAGGAGGACAGGTGGAAAAAGTCTCCATTGAGGACTCCATTGCATGTATGAAAGCAGACTTGATCGTGAATTATTTATATGATGACGTTTCATTAGTAGGAACCTCTTTCACTGTACATTTCAAACGCAAGACTCCAGCATTAATTTTCAGTTATGCTGATGGATGAAGTTATGCAGAAATATGTAATTAGGGGGCTCTCTAAGGTGTCCAGAGGTAACAGATGCACCAGACGTTCTGACACAAACATGTGTCATGATGCTTGCAGTGCTGAAATGATTCTTCTGCAGGAAATTTCTCTCTGACAGAAGTAGTGCAGTGGCATCTAATTAAGTTTAGACCAACACCAGAGGTCATGTCTGTCAGAGCTTGTGTATTTTTGTAAAAGCAGCAGCATCCTGCACCACTTCCATATAGTGAGACTCAGCTTTACTCACAGCACTGTGAATGCAAACATATGTAGGCACAGGTGGGAAGTGAAGCCATAACTCAGGTTGTGTCATCTGAGATGTGCCGCACACTTGGAAAGCCTATCTTAAAGAGATATATTACAGTCTTTAAAGTGGTTGCAGCGTGAGCGCGCGTACACACGCACACACGCACACACACACACACACACACACACACACACACACACACACACACACACACACACACACACACACACATACACCCACACCCACACCCACACACACACACACACACACACACACACACACACACACACACACACACTCAATATGAACTGCACTGGGACCAGAGGCAGTATCAGTGAGCTGAATCAAAAGTGAGTATCTCGATTTCTCTTCCCTTCTGCTTTCAGGAACACCCAAGCACACAAACCGAGCCACGTTCACCATCTGCATTCACAGCTTTCGCCATGAGCTTGAATTTACAGAGATTCACAAGAAGACTAAAACCACAAAGCTTATTTCACACTTTATAAACCTTCGGGGGAAGATAAAGCACTAATTGGAGCTCTCTGCAGTGTAATTACACCATCACTTTTGAACTTAGAAAAATTATTCGGGTACGATTTACCTTTTCTGTTTTGTTACATTTCAACTTGAATGGGTGGAGACACAACACCACTGTGGACACCATCTAACACATGAACATATTCTTTATAGAACTTCACAGGCACGATTGGGTCTGTAGTTTTTCCTGGTGTTTGCCTTTCATATATGAAGAACGCAGCAGAAGATTCTCTGCTCAGGCATGTTAACAACAACACAGAAATATCCAGAGCGTTCAGGCGAGGGGTGGCTCAGCATACAGGCAGGACGTAACCTATTGATGCCACTGCAGAGATCACATGTTTGTTTTTTTACAGCACATCAACACCAGGGTCAGCTCTTATCAGCAAAAACATGTTGTCTTTCCAAGTTGTGTTTTATATGTGTATGGTACCTCTTTGTCAGTGGCTGGAAGGATAAACTTGGGAGAATATCCAGCCCCTCTGGAAAATTTCAGGAGATTATCCGGAGTTAAGTGCATCCTAAAGTGAGGTTGGAGGGTGCAGTGTTGAAATAGCACCTGTAAGAAACAAAAGTGTGCGCTCTCAAATATCCTCGCAGGCTTTTCATCATTTCCCTACATTATTTTATTTAGTTTTTGAGGAATTGATTGATATATTTGCTGTGTCTCTGTCACCTCAGGATCAAGCTTTTAACGCACCAAAATGTCCTTGAAAAAGGGGCTTTGTACCTGTTCTGCCACAAGTCAAGCTTCTATCAGGCCTTTAAACCATCAGATTGTCCACTTTGGGGTACGGGCTCAAGGGCAGTGAAGGATTATGTGGGATTGCTTCTGCATTGCACGAGCTAATATAGATTTGTATTTGCTTTGTATGTGTCTGGGAGTTGGTGGGGCCATATGCTGCCGCCTGAGGTCCCAGTGAGGGACGAGTGCTGAGCAGGAAGCTCTGTGATATGAGTATCCCAGGTGCAACGTTGTCTTCCTCAGCCCTTCATTTATTATCTCTCTCACCTCCATGGAGTAAAGGATTAATGTGTGTGTTGGTGTGTGTCAGATATGGATTACAGCTCCAAACGTTGTGTGTAAAGTTTCCAGTCCACCTTTGACTCTGGATCTGGTGCTTGTGGGCAAACATTGAGAGTGAATAAGGCAATGTTGATCAGACTATTTTTAACCAGAGTGCTGGGGAATTTATCAATTATTGAAGTCTCTGTGTGTGTGTGTGTGTGTTGCGCCTTGATTCGGCCTCGCTGTTCAGTCTAAAAGATGGAAGGGATTGTTGATCCACTTTAACGCCTCACAGAGCCGGATCTATATGAAAATGAAGAGCATGGCAGGAATGGCATACGCAGATGCTGCGGTGATACATGTCACACCTCTAATTCCGTCACACCGTATTATTAAGTAACATCCCACTGGTACGGCAACATGGCAGCTTGTTTGGTTCAGTGTTAATAAGCAATAGTAGCCTATAGTAGAATGTGTGTGTGCAGAGTGAGAGAGAGAGAGAGAATCAGTGTAAGGGCATATGAATAGAGTGACGAGAGAAAACGCAGGCAGTACAGATACATTACAGATGGAGTGTGTGTGTGTGTTTGTGTGTAGGGGTTGGTTCTGCCTGTTTGTTTTCCTGAGATGATACTTTCCATTGTCCATGGCGGACCCCTATGCCGACATCTATCTGCAGCCAAAAATGTTTGACCATGAAGAGTGTACATATAGCACATGCAGCAGATAAGAACACATATTCTTGTTTTGATGGCCATATGGTTCTTTGATTTATTCGACCTTTTCTTATTACCCTTGCCTCTTGCCATGGTACATGCCCTCCCAGGTGTCAGCTTCTTTGTAGTATTTAGCAAACACAGTTGTAGTGCATCACCGCCTCCAACTGGAAAGGAGTCGTAAGCAGGACATCAACTTGTGAGGAAAACCAGACCCACGTAGCCCCTTTAAACTGTAGTAAACATCCAACCAAGTGTATGTAAAGTATACCCGAGCCTCGACTGTTCCCTCAGCACTGACACTTGACTGGCCCTAATATTAGAAAAACCCTCTTGAAGATGAAGATTTTGAGTGTTTGGATTCAGATCACTGACACTCTACTAAGCCATTATCTCTGTATTTCAAGTTGCGGCGATGAAGTGATTTCATTTGCTTCCATTCATCCCTCAAATTATGCGATAAAATCTCAGCAACAGTCACTGAGAGGTCTAAAATATTCCACCGTATTTTGCAGCAAGCTTCCTTTTGAAGTGTCCATAAAACGTCACTGCTGTTTACAGATTCTTTAGACTCAGAGATGTGCGGCCAGAAAGTTTTGAAATTATGTAAGTTGGATTCGACTGCGTCTTTTGTATTAGCTGGTGAGTGAATGCAGAGAGAGGTGAATAAGGCCTCGTTCACACATATGGATTCAAAGTGGACTCTCTTGCTTGACGGCATGTGAGAGTGTTTGAGTTGAGCACATAATTCACGTCCTCCGCTCCGATCGGGCAGTTGTTTTCTCACACTGCAACTATATCAGTTTCCAGAGCAATTTATCGGAGAGAACTGGTTCACCATTTACTGTGACCATCCTACAGTTTGTTTGAGTGAGTGTACTATGAAACTGCTATGTGCTTCTTTTCAATAGGGAATCAAAACAAATGCAAATGGTTATGACTGCCTCACATCTGAGTGTATTTGGATAAATGTAACTTTTTTTAACCTTTAAACTGCAGCATCGGGCACTTTTAGCCACCAGCAGGTTTTTCAAACAGTCCCAGTGAGTGGTACTGTATCTCTTAGGACCCAGTATGTATGTAAATGGGGCATTAAGAGTAATGCACTGATTCTGTATTTTACATTATATATCACAATGCAACAGAGACAGTGATTGATCCAACTGCCAAAATACTGGCCTGTATTTCCCATAATGCAACTTGTTCTTTGTTTATTGATCAGGATCCCCATTAGCTAATTATCTTTTAACACAAGTTAAGTTAAGCATCTTATTTTACTGGCGTCACCCAAAACATTAAAAGATAAAAAATGCATTACATTTGAAACCACACAATAGGATGCACCAAATAAATGATTAATTACGATAATAATACACCAAAAAGAATGATACTAGATAACACCAAGGCAATCACATCTGAGCTGAATTACACAGTTTTTATTATTGTGTCTTTTGAAGGAGACTATTCTTTATCTGTTTGATATTAATTGGTAACCGGAGAAAAACGTCTATACAGAGCAGTTTGCTTTAATGCAATAAGGTTGTGATCTAGGTAATACCAGCTCACCAGTACTGAGCTGACAGCACTTGACTTGTGAAAACAGTGGAGTGCCCCTTTAAAGCCACAAATTACTGCTGCACTGTGGTGAGATTCCCTCTTTTGTAGCCATTCATCATGTGTATGTGGCAGCAGTGCTTGTTCTTATTGATTATTTTCTTACTGTTACACTCGCTAAAGGGAGTCAGGTAAAATGACACCCAAATCATTTTAACTTTTCCCAGTAATGTTGTAACAATAAACATTTCAATTTAAATTTTTTTAAATGAGCAATTCTTTGAAAATGGTCAGAATTGTACCATCTGTGGTGATTACTGAGAGAATAAAAGCAAATTCTACTCATGCTCATGTCCTGCATTTGGATAGAAACACTTGGAAAAATAAAGCGGCTGCTCTCATTGAATCAGTTTTATTTCAATCCTTGGTGCAATTTCCTGTGTATTTTTGTGTGGAGACTCAGGTCTAATCCCTGCCCTGCTAACTGATTGGTCTCATCTTAGCAAAGGTACGGATGGCTGGAGATGTGTACCTCCTCCGCCTGACAGTTATTACTATTCAGTGCATGACAGTTGGATAAAACTGGGAGATGTATCCGTCCTTCTGTTCATCTTGTTTGTATGTACTCGCTAACCAAGCCGGATTGAAATGTAATCGGCGGGGCAGCTCTCAGAATGACTCTTTTTGTTCAAGCCATCTGTGTTGTTCCCGTGTTAATGTTTTTATATGCAAGGCTTCAATTCACACCATCTACACCAATAAGGCATCTTTATTTGCTCTATGCACACACATGCACACACACATACAAAGCATGGGTCAAAGGTCAGTGTCCCACCCCCATTGTCATGTCCCATTATTTCCGGCCCAATTTCCAGGATGTAAATGGCCTCATGTGGAGCTGAATACTTATGGGTAAGGTTGAATCATGAATATGGACGAGTCCCTGCTAACAACTACACACACACACACATGGACTAGTGTCTGGCCAGTCGCACACCCCCACCCAAACCAGCTGGAGATCATCTGCAGGGAGGTGATGGACACTGAACAACCTGACCCCACCCACCCTCATGTACTATTCATGACAACCTTTCCACTAGCCCCTTTCTCCAACCTCAGCACACACACACACACACACACACACACACACACACACACACACACACACACACACACACACACACACACACCTCAACCATTATTAGCCTGGTCCAACTTGTGGCCTCTGGCTCGCTCAGGCAGGTGCATTTACTGTCTCTGCCGTTAACGTTTTAGTCCAAGCACCAGTGAGCTTGTGCACACGGCAGCGTGGTCACATAATGAAGCAAAGTAGCTAAGTAGTGAAAACACTGAATCGGGTGAAAGCTTGATGGGAGAAAGGAAAAAGCAACAGAGCAAACGGACGGAGGGATGGTTCGGTGGATTAAATTTGGATGAGCAAATTTGTGGTTGTGTAAGGTACCACACATCAACTTTCCTTTCCTTTAGTAACTTTTGTTGTGGTGTCCCTGTATACCGCAAGGTACACAGGGGGAAGGTTTGTCTCAGCCACAAGATTACAAGGTTTTGCCGCATTTTAAGATTTGTGGCAAACTAAGATAAAGGGCCACATGCAGACAGTTTCCTTATAGCTTGTGTGCTGTAACAGTTTGCTGTTGGTTAAACAAGCACACTGTGGTTGTGCAAAACAGCAACTGTGAACAAAGCAGATGGAAATATCGCATTTCTACTTTTTTCTCTTCAGTGGGTCGTCATCAACTTCATCTGGCTCACTGTCTCTTCTGCATTCTCCCTGCTCTCCAGCTGCTGTAAAGAATGTGTGGAAACACATGAGTCTTAATGATTGCCTGGGCTGAAACATAAACTCAATTAATTCTTCATCAAATTAATAATATGGCTGCAGATCTAGACTTCTAGGTCGTTTTATTTTAACTCTGCAACCTAAATATTTCTCTCCACTTTGCAGGGCACTGCAGGTTGATATTGATCGCAGCAGAGATGACAGTGCTGTGAGGTTGATAGCTTTGCCTACCGACAGCATGAATGAGAATTCCTTGTAGAAAGAGGCATTTAAAATCCTTGGAGTGAATGGGACAACAAAGCTTTCATTTATTTGCTCAGTGGTTTTCCACCATATAACAACTTTATTCATATAGCACCATTCAATATGTTTTAGAGTAAAAAATGACAAAAGTACATTGAAAAGCATCGGAGGTGTGATATATACCCAACATGTGCGTTTTATATAGGCTAATACATTTACACTATATATATTATATTTGTCTTACCACAGTTTCATTATGATATGAACATGTATACACAATATAAAAGGTCAGTGGTGATGCTGGTAGTAATACTTTAATGATATTACAGTGGTAACAAAAAGAACCGGTTCATTTATTTCCTCCATTTGAATGTGTATATGAGATAATATTTTAGTTTGTGTTAAATGTGTAAGTAGGTGGCTGTTTGCTAATAAATGAGCTAGCTATAGTTAATGAGCAATCTTTATAAACCATGTTAAGGTTTTATACTAATGGCACATATAATGTATTGTAGTGCACTGATGAACTGCATTTTGTTTTCATCACAGACACAACATGTGTATTCTATTTATTTAAACCCATGAGAATATTTGAGCATTATAAGCATTAACATTAATCTGTTGTGGGCGCTGGTTATTGGACATTAGTATTTATATGTCGCAGCTTAAGCAGCGTTCTATGTGGAAATTCTTTGTATTAAACGACAGGGATATTATTCCGCTAGAGATTGTCTGTGAATGTGAGAGAATGGAATCCTGTAATGCACTTAACAAATTCATCATTTGGTCTTAATTGTTCAGTGAAACTAAGCATGTGTTGTAGCGAGCGCAGTAATGGACGCTCCAACCAGAGGTGAGGCACGCACAGACACACACTCACACGCTCACACTCGAGCTGACTTGTATCTCTTGCTGTCGTGTATGAAAATGAAATGCTGCAAACATAATGGGCATCAAGACCCTTGGGTCCCTCTCGCTCGCCGTTTCTCTTATTTCTCCTGATGAAGGCGTTTGTTACTTTTCATATCTTTACTACGCAGATATCCATAAATGCACACTGTAAAAATTACATACTTAGTATCATTTACCATATGAATAGCCCTGCATTTCATGTAAGTGATTCATGTTAATGCAGTATGGCACTCCATTAAATGGAAAGAGAATCTGATGCAATCTAAATTTCAATGCTGCGTCGCCTCAAACACTCTGGCTCCCTCTCCGTTGACAAACTCTCCACACATGTGCTTAGTTTAGCTGCAGCGAGCCCACATACTGCTGTCACCTTCTTCTGCCTTCAAGTGCTTTCAGGAGATATCATAATTACGAGCTGAGCGCAAACGAACAAGCCAACAAAATGGCTCGTATGAGTCATAGCGTAGGGAGATTCGTAAACTGCTGAGATGTGTGTTTTTATGGTGTTGAGAGGATTTCAAAAGATACCTGTGATTGTACTTAATGATGTGTTGGTGGTGGTTTTTATGGAGAAATTCTAAGTTTCCTTAGATATGTAAACAACTGTAGAAAGAAATGTAAGACAACGTTGAAAGCTTTATTCACTTTTTTCCATTTTCTTCAGCTGCAGCTTTGTCCTGCGTACTCTCTGAAATAAAACAAGTCAAAAAGGCTTTTGTTATGGGGTCCGTTTTACTGTTATATCCAAAAGAACCATATTTACAGTTTGTGAACTCCAGCGAAAGAAGCTTATGAGGAAAGCTTGAAGACGGTGTGAGACACTAGCAGCAAAATCATTTCAAAATAGTTCACCATATGAAAAGAAAACAAAAGGCTGGCAAGGAAAACACATGCAGCAGTGTTTTCCAGGGCCAAGGACGGCTCTTATCGAAACCAAAATTAAGGTTTTGGGACAGGATATTGTTCTGTGAGGTTAACCTGCAGCCCTTAAATGCCTAGCACAGTCCGAGTGTCTGAAACGGGTGGATCCAGGGGCTGCCAAAAACTTAAACTAGTCACTTCCTAACAATACTTACAAAAAAATATGACGATTTGTTAAGAAGCCTCACACAATGTGCTTGAACAAGGACCAATTTTCCAAATGTTCAATGTAAATGGGACTTTGCTCAAAGCTATGGAGCTAACAGTAAAAAAAAGGAATTACTTAAATGTGCATCTGACTGGATCAGGAATTGCGCACTGATGTTTGATATATAGTCGGCTCCTTTTTGTGGCCCCTTCATGAACCCTGGTTTAGAAAATTCCAACATCTCTCACTGGTCTGTAATCGCTACTCTGCAGCTCGAGAATAAAACAACAAGCTCAGAGGAAACCACATTGGTTCCAGGCTTCATTTCAGAGGCGATTGCTCTTGAACGCCTCGCATGTGTTTTAATCCCACCTGTCTCACTTCCCTTACTGGTCTGCAGCCCACCTAGCTGGAGCTGAACTAATTCAGCCTGACATGAGCCCCGTTGATATGTTGTCAGGATGCAGCGTCTTAATCGGCCTCAGACATATGTCGTTCAAGCTAAGGATCATTAGCGTGCCCTCTGGGGGGGAAAAACATATCGTGCAGTTGAGTCGATGATGATTCAGAAATGAATACCTTCCCCACGTTCCCTCTTCCCACTCTGTTCCCAAAGGTGGAAAGAAAAGGCGGCCACAGAACGAGAGCGAGCGCGAGGCTGCGGAGACAAAGAGAAGCATTTATCAGCACTTCCATATGCATTGAACATTGGGAGATGCTGAATTGCTCAGCCAAAAAGCCTTTAATAGATGAAACATGCCTGCCATATGTTTTAAAAGACGTTTGTGGGCAATGTGTTTTTGTCACCACACATTAGAAATATTTTCCATATAAATTGGTTGGTGTACGGTGTAAAAGATAAGCCCCGGAGTGAACAGGGACAGAACGGGGAGGGAGAGGAGCCGTTGTCTATGAATAAACCGTGTTCTGTTGTCATACTGCTGAATTTATGTTCGCACATTTGCATTTTTATTTTGACACACTTGTCAACAAAGAGGGAGACGCATCACACAGTAACAGAGGGAAATTAAAAGCTGTTCATTTTGGGGGTAAATAACTTATTTTAATAGTTTTTCTACTTCGGAGCTGATGTGATCTCTGTCGAGGTCAAACAACCACAGTGAAACACAAACATCACTGAACTGCAAAAGAGCAGGGTAGCCCACAGCTGACGGGGCTCACACACACACACACACACACACACACACACACACACACACACACACACACACACACAGGCCTTGGACTGAATTGTCTTGTCTCGGTACAGAATGGGATCTCATGCACCCTCACACACAGACCTGCATTGACTTACACAGAAAAACATAGCCCTCAAGGCTCCAATGGACGTGGAAGCAAACATCGCCTTCCTGCTTTCCATCTTGTCACAGGGCACAATTTCACTTGGCATTCAAGAAGTGTGTGTTGTATGTGTGTGTTGAATGAAACTCTCTCATTCCACCACTGGTAAGAAGAAATCCAGTGTTATAAAGGTGTGGTTTATAAAGCCGGCATCGCTGATAGCACTCTTATTTTGGAATTCCAGAGGGAAATGCATATCTGTATGGCTTAAATCAACTTGATTCGGTAATATGCTTTCCATCCACTCACAAAAGTAGCGCTAGCTCTTTACACCCATTATTACTTGAAACCCATTGGTGGGGCTGTCAGCTAATTTCAGAGGGTAAGTTCATCTGAATGACTTACACCCTTTTCCCCACAAATTGTAATGTGCCAGTTGGATCCACCTCAATTTACCTGACATCTGAGCTCCACTGGAAACTCATTCCAGCACTTGTTTAGCCTCCGCTCCCTCTGTTCTGCCGGAATATGGATCCACTCGGCCACTTCTCTGTTCTTTTCCAGCAGTTTGCTGAATTGTACATTTTGTCGGATGAACGCAGCAGCCATAAAAGTCATCCACTGTGGCTGACTTCCTTCCGCCAAGCTCTGCTTTTAGCCCAAGTGAAACTTTACAGCAGCAGTGAGGTTGACTCGTCGAGAGTTTGGTTTGCTCTGCGAAAGTGTTCCCATTTTTTTTCTGGTGAATTAATGAACAAGTCCGCTGCCTGTTTCAGTGGAAAACAGAAAGTGAACCTTCTTCCACAGCAGATGAACGGACAGCTTGTCACTGATGTGAATTGAAGACGCTCTGTTGATCGACTGTTAAGCACAACAGCTGGAACTCCTCATTTACAGTGTGGTGGTCCTGTTCTTTTTATTTTTTATATTCATTTTTAATCCCTCCCTCCTTTAAGGTTGTATTACACATGTATATTATGCTGCAAATGAGTCATGCTTCATGGTCATTTTGAGTTTTGTTTTTTGCAGTTGTTCAGTAGTTTTCTTTTGTCTTTCCTCCTGGTCCCACTTTGAACATTGTGATCATTCATGATAAAATGTGTATTTTTTGTCAGTTCTCTGACATCAACCTGAGATAGGTTATGGCCACAATGTAAATGTGGTTGCAGTACACAGTCGTTTCACAATGCTAATTATTTCCATAATTAATTAACCTGTTGTTTTTTATTTTTAATTGAACAATTGACTGTTAAGTCACTAAAAGAAAATATTGGAAAAATTCTAACAATTATTTGATAATAACATTAAAGTTAGAAAATTCAACAAATCTTCTCGAATGAAAAGTTTAAAGCTGTACATTTTCATTTAATTAACAAGGAATTGATTACTAAAATAGCTGTTGATTCATTTTATGGTAATTGTGGGGCTGGGTGATAATTTATTCGGTGACATCAAATCATTTTATTGTAAGAGTCAGGTTATCAACACCCATTTGATTTATGAATGTGTGACTGCATTAATTTAGTGACTATTTTAATCCACTCGAAATATTTGAATATATGTGGACATGTGAATCAAGTTGTGTACACTGTGTGTGTGTGTGTGTGTGGCCATTTGAATTGATTTTACAATACTTCCCTGCCTTGTTTGTTAGACCCCACGGGCACTGACTGTACATTTAGACCAAACCGCCCACAGTAAGGTCACTGGTGGCTGTGAACAACACACACACACACACACACACACACACACACACACACACACACACACACACACACACAGACACACACATACTGTACTGTACTTGCCCTACATCAGTGTTAATTGCCAGGGTCCACACCATTAACACAGTCATCTCTCTCTCTCCTCCACTGTCTCAGGCAACTATTGTCTTGGAAAGGGGAACAGTGTGGCAGCCACTAATTATGTTCTTTACAAACTGCCAAGTCAGATTGCGTGTGCACATGCACAGGCATACATTTACCTGACATAAGCTGTTGAAGTGTGTCACACGCTCTGAGTTGTCCAGAGAAACACTCACATCAGCCATCCATTGGTCAGTCAGAGAGCCTGTTGACATTTTTTGCTGCATGAGTTTCTGCTTTACACACACAGACACACACACACACACACACACACACACACACACACCAGCTCCTTCACTCCAATACTGAGCCAGAATAAGAGCGGGGGAATGAAGGAAGGGTGGGAGGGAGAAAACCAAACAACAGGCTGTGTACTGAGCGAGATGGTGGTTTGTGTGTTTATGCATATGTAAGAGGGCAGAATCCTATTGTACATATAAGCACATAATTAACAGAATAGATGCACAGCTGGCTATACATTTATATCTGTTAGTATTCCCACCCATCTACCATTTAAACAAGAACCAAAGTCTAATGTAAACACTGGTTGTAGTTTATCTTGTCACACGGGTGTTGATTTCCTCCAGAACGACACCACTTACTGCTGTTTGATGGATGCTGAATGATTTGTCAGGCTGCCCTCAGGCCTCAATGCACACATGTTGCGACACAAGAGAGGCCTGGCTTCACAATCATATTTTACTGTTTTATGCAGAAACATTTATTTTGCAGTAGAAAAGGATATCATACATTTTTTATTTAGATTAATCAAAATTAAAATGTAACATTCTCAGAGTTTAAGCACTGATTGTCTGATTTACAGTAATGTAAATCAGACAATCAGGAAATGGTTACATCGTAGTTTCTGGAAAGACTGAGTGTTTGGCTGCTTAGAATTATATATAATTCTACATATTCTATATTCAATCAATGGCTAATTATTTCAGCACTAAGTTGAATTACATTTTCCCACATATTAATAGCAAATGTCATTATCAACTAATCCGAACTATTTTGTTAATTAAATTTGAGTAAAGCAACTCTTCTCCATTCAAATTGTTTTTCTGAAGGCCAAAGATAATCTGCTAACTAACAAAAAAAAACTGATATATTCAATTGTAATTGATTGTAAATCATTTTTTGGTTATACAATTAATTTACATAACAGACATTGACCATCAAATGTTTGTTTCTTATGATATTATTTCTGAGTTGTCTAATTGATTTATTGTTCAGTTGTTATTATAAATTCAGTCTCAATCTCTTAGTTATTAATAAAGTTTCCATCATATTTAAACATTAAAGTCATTACTCATAAATGATATTACATGTTGCAGTGAGGTTAACTACATGTCCCTAATGGTTTATGGACTTAATGTCACCGGTGACACTGGAAGCACAACAAGCCCAGTTGCAGTGAAACACGTGTACAGTGGTGTGTGACATATTGGAAATAGATACCCACCTTCCTTCAGCCAGGTGACACATGTTCACTGAACTCCAGTAATCTCCAGGCTGTGGCCTGAGCAAAGACATGTTCCCCACAGGGAGCAATACAGCATCACATAGTTATTGCATCACTGTGGCTGTGATTCAGAGTTGACCTTGTGGATTTAACAACACAACTCTGCATGTCAGCGCTCAGACCTTTTGCAGTCATCTCCCCAATTATATTAGATCCACTTATATTGAATTAATGTGTTTGTACAAATATATGAACTGATGACTTGTGAGGCTCAGTGAGGCTTTGTTATGTAACCACCAGAAGTCCTAACGTCTCAGTGAGCATCCCCCCCACACACACACAGACTGCAGGGCTGCTGTCCAGTCGCTCTGCCTGGTCTCTGATGTCCCACAGGAGGGACAGGTTGAAACAAAAGACATGAATCAATACAAAGCTACACAGACCTCACAGGGCACTGTAAGACCAGACACCGGATCTTATTGCATTACTGCAGTGAACCAGCCACCGCACGCACACACACACACACACACACACACACACACACACACACACACACACACACACACACACACACACACACACACACACACACACACACACACACGTACACACACACACACACACACGTCCAATGTCACTATGGCTTTAATGATATTATTAAGCAGAGCCTCCACTCTCCAGTGTTACAGCACCTAAGAGATGAGCTTCATTAAAGAGCAGTACACATTCTCTGCTCTCTTTATCTGCCCATACAGTCCATGAATGGATATGTGGATTTAACATAATGGAGCCTTTGGTAATGCATCCGATATTTCTTTTTCTTTTTTATTTATGTGTGTAGGTTCCGATTCTTTGTAAAGATGCCTGGATTAGACCATGTGGTGTGTGTCTAAATAGACAGACAGGATATTGGTGTCACGGCGGCCATATGCCGCACCACTAAAAAGAAATTCATTCTCGCTTTTTTTTCCCCCCTTATCCTGCCTCGTCACTATCCTGCTTTATCATCCCCCCACTTAAATTGTAAAATATTACCCACATATCACAGCCGTATAGTGACTGTCACAGATACACAAAACACCCCTCCATCTCCGCAGAAACAAATACGCCTTCCCGAGTCAGCCTGCGTGTATAACCCTCCCAGTTGTCTGGAGTTAGTGAATGCATATTTATGTGTGCAGGTGGAGCAGAATGTTTAAACACATGTCTTATTATGTAGGAAACACGAAGCACTTTGGCAGAGGAATGTGCCGTAATTTGATAAGCGCATCCACTGGCATGCCAAGCCACATTCAAAGACAGAGGGGAGTGCAGGGAAGGAGCGATATGAATGTGCACTGGGTTCGACGGTAGCAGTTGCCCAGTTGCCCCGGGCAACCAAATTGCAATGCTGTCAAACCTCTTATTTGGCCTTATTGGCATTGGTAACAATCATTTTTTTCTGTTAAAAATGTGTGCTTTCATCCAACCTGGCCTCGGGTGTAGAAGCTCCTGCCTGCGTTAATAAACAGCAGAGGGAACCTATACACTCTGAGGGGGTGGGCACTTCTATAGGTCAAGTCAAGGACAGAGGGAGTCGCACCCAAGGGGCATCGAGCTGTTCAATTATCAGGCTAGTCTCTGTTTGACTATCCTCTGTAACAGTGCAGTCTCTTATTGAGGATTTATGTCATCGCTCTTTCTATCCATATTCTAAGATAAATGTGTATGTGTATGTGTATGTCAATATTTAAGTTTGTTCTTACTACTGCAACATAACATCAAAGTTGCAGTTGCGCATTTGATTAGCTGTCTCCATAAATAGCAGGAATCAGGCCTCCAGCTAAATCTTACACCCTTACCATGGGATTGTGAATATCGAAGAACTCTTTGAAACCTTAAGTCATCTTCAGCATCTCCACATTAGAGAAAAAGCTCTTATCGCTAGCGACAGATGACAGAGCAGCTCTTGTTCCTAAATATACTACTCCTCCAATGTGGAAATCTAAATATAGTGAGCTACTTTTACTCCATTACCTTTTAAAACTGCCTCTTCTTTTTAGTGAAATGTGTTTTCATGTGGAGCAATGTGTGACACGCACTACACACACACACATTATAATGTTTACTATTCTCGATATGATTTTATCATGTCTAAATATGGGGCACAATACCACAGAACTATTATCATTCCATTATAAACAAATAGAATATGCCGACCATTCTGTCAAATTTGGGAACCAAAAGCCTGTCCACCAGCCTGCCAACATTTTTCAAACTCCCTGCCGGGATTGTGTTTGTGTGTGTTGCATCCCACTTTATTTTTCTGGCATGCATAAACAGGCGTATACTGGTTCACACGGTATGATGATACTGCCTGGCTCTGATTGTGAGTGTAAATGTATATGTGCAGAGCTGCATACTGTACATGGCTCACAAGTGTGTGTGTGTGCGGGCAGGCACGTGTGTGTTCACGCGCACAGCTGGTGCGTGGTGGAGACACAGTGGTGTGGGTCAGGATGGGCTAAGCGTTCCAAAGAGAGGAAATGAAGACAAATGAACAGAGAGGAGCTAAACACCCTTCCAGTCAGCTCCATATTACTTATTCTCCACACCCCCTCCCCTACCTCCTCCTTTCCCCCTTGCCTCTGTCCCTCCCTTTGCCTGAGAAAATATTACAAAGCCACGCAGAAAGACCCTCTGTACGGTAATGAAAAGCGCAAAAGCGTGTCACTTTTTGTGCTACTTTCACGTCACTGACAATTAATTCCACAGCGGCAGCTGACGGGGGCCTGTGGTGCTATAATACTAATGCTTAAGCCAGCAGTGCATGGACGCTGCCTATAAATTTGAATCTACATCAGGCACTCTTTCCCTCTTGATTTCTTCCATTTGCCCATCCACTCCGTGTGTGTGTGTGTGTGTGTGTGTGTGTGTGTGTGTGTGTGTGTGTGTGTGTGTGTGTGTGTGTGTGTGTGTGTGTGTGTGTGTGTGTGTGTGTGTGTGTGTGTGTGCGTGCGTGTGTGTACGTGTGAACATTATGTGGCCTCTGAGGTATCTCAGAGAAAAAGTTCAACATGATGAATAGGCAGCCGACACTGCACTTTGATTTCCTGGAAATAACACAATCATACGCTACATTCACTTCTCAGGGCTATTAACAGAGAGAGGCTGTGATAAAAGTGTCCAAAAGTGTGTATGTGAGTTTGTGTGTGCATGTAGAACAGCAATGGTGACATGGTTTAAAGGAGCTGGGCTGGTCTGAATTACAGATGGTCTTCTAATAGGCTCTATTTGCTTCTTACTCTCTGTTTGAAATGTGCACAAGTAACAAGTAATCCAGGAGTGAAGAAGAGTTAACAATCTCTAATCTTTATTTTCCCTATCCTTGGCTGTAATGGACACCAGTGAAAGAGGGAGGGAGGGAGGAAACTAGAATGAAGTGATTTGTGACTGTATTGATTAACGGGTCGGGGCTATTGACCAGAGAGTGAGTGGGGAGGATGGGAGGAGGGGATAAGGGAGGGGCAGAGGGAAATGATATAGTGCTTTGTCTGCCCAGGAGAGCAACCAGAAGGGGGGAACCCCTACTAACGACTAGACCCATAGGGTTCATTATGGATGAGTACAAAACCAGAGCACCCACGGCTCAGCCGGCCAAGACATCTCCCTTGAGGGGCCGCATTCATCAACTCCTTATGATTGGGCGAAGCTCTATACGCTCGATATTTCCTCCAGGGTCTTTTCAGCCAGGCACATCAATATTAATCTATAAGCTTTAGGGGAAGATAATGTCCTTTACCTCCTGGACCTAAAATTCCCTTCTAAATGTAGACATCAAAAAGAATCCCCTGTCCTATTTTCACTTCTCCCATATGGTGGCACTAATTCCAATTGGCAAAAGGCTAGTTGGCTCCCACTCCTGCTTTAAACACAATTCAACATGCTTTTGCCCACAAAAATGGTAATTTCTTTTTAAACTATCCTGAATTCCCTCCAGTGACAATGGCAACGGGTCCATGGGCACCTCGTTGTGATTAGGCATAGCGATACGGAGCATATGGAGGAGGCCATCTCCCTTTTATTCAGCGCAGACCAGCTCAGCACTTGAGAGCTGCCGCTTCCTGGCTCGCCTTCCAAGCTCTCCCCAGGTTGTCTCTGAGTCTCATCCGGCTGCCATCTGCCACCGACTTGGGCTCCCTCCAGAAATCCTGGGAAAAAAGGAGCACCCTCTACTCTCCATGGTGGGAGCCAGCATGGAGGCTCGGTTTCCTCTCCAGCTCTTTGCTTTAAAGGAAACTGCCGATGGCCTGAGACCCCTGGAGCAACAGCAACCAGAAACACTGAATTATCGTTATATGGGAATATCTGGCGGAGTGATTTGGCGGTTCAAAGAAGTGGCTTGAAGTGGTCACATGTTCAAACCATCAAAAGCTAAGCCCCTCACTCAGCAAGTAATGTGAACGGATATTTTGCAGCAAAAAGGACATGGCATACATAGTATAAAAAACCTTGTGTATGTGTACTGACTGCAGTTTTTGAAGCTGCAATCACAAAATAACTTATGTACTCATGCTGGCTCATTTTAACTGATTTAAAATGAAAAACATAATTTTCTACTTATTACAAGTGCAGGTGTTAGGGAAATTCAGGCAAATAAAGCAATCAGGCATGTAGAGAGATGTCACTTTTAAAGTACCATAATTCCTCAAAATGCATAAATTAGCTCTTTTGACCCGCACTCACAGTTTGGAGAACCTGAAGTGTGGTCGCCTGTAGCTTGTTACAGAATCAAATTACATCAATTTTTTGAATTTATTTTTACCTTTTTGAATCTATCAAGTTTGTATTAAATTGGTTCAGCAAGTATTTGGGATGCAGAGAGACCCAGATGCCCCAGAGAACATAACACAGATTCTCTTTGCTGCCTTCAGCCTGACAGAGAGATGCATTCTGGGTAAAAACAAACCTGGAATGGGACTTTTGCAGAAAACAGTAAACACAAAAAATGCAAGTTAACCGCATAGTCTGTATAAAAATTGATGACACGACAGCTCCTCAAAAGTTAAGCAAGCGTGTCTCATTCTCCCCCTGGTGGCTGACAGGAGTAAAACTCATTAATCCTGCCTTCTCCATGTTAGCAGATGGGACAAAAAACACATCAAATAAATCAGATGATTCCGTGTATCGGTGGCACCTTGATGCCATGGCTCCATTCCCTGATCACTGCTGTGCAGACTGTGGCTTCAAATAATGTTGTTGGTGCAAGACGGCCAAATTCGTATCTGTGTGGATGCAAGTCATCCATCTTTATATACAGATGTGGTTAACAGGCACGGAATAGCATCAGAACACCTGTCATGCCACATGCTATATTAATATTAGACAAAACTCCAGCCAGCGCCAAAGCCAGTGTTGTAAATGGTCTTTGATGGGCAGAGAACTTTGGTGTGCGACATTTACTTTCTGCTTCATTATATAGAGGGGCACACCACCATCTCCACTGTACTGATGTTAGGTTATGATGATGTTAGGATGAAATACACAATTTGGGACTAAATAATATCAACATTATTGGCTCACTTTTGTTTATAGCTGCCTACAATGCCCAGATAGAGATGATTTCATGCATGAGATAAAAGTATGGATAGAAAACAATTAAATAATTTGTCCACGACTCAGTCAGACCTGTTAGGAAGTGTTTGCTGGGATGAAGGTCCCTCAGTTAGTCTAAGGCACCTCACATATTTATATCTGTTTTGTTTTTTTATCTCTGGTAGCAGTCAAATCCTGGGTGAAAACAACTTTTAGGCAGTCTGATCCTCCAAATCTTTAGAAACTTGCCAACCCTGGCCTAATTTTGTCTGATGACCTCTGGGGAAAGCCACTGTCTCTCTCCTAATTGGCTATGGCTGCAAGGTGACACCGACGGCTCTGTGCAAAGTGGGCATGGCTGCCCAGTTATCCTTTTTTAGTTTTTCTCATAGAAACTGGAGAGATGTGTTGTGTCTGCTGCTCCCATTCCTCATGGACACAGACACTCCTTTGTAATGTATTAAAGTGAGAGGAAATGGAACCATGAAACATTTAATGATGTTGGTGTGGGATGGAGTGAAAAAGAGTGCAGAGAATAGAAGACAGGCGTGAACAACATGAGACGGCATTAGCTGTAGCCGCTGTGGTGTGATCCGTGTGTGTGTGCGTGTGCTTCAGCGTGCATCATTACATGTGTCAGCATGTGCGTGTTTTTGCATCCGTTTTCTGTATGTCTGAAAGTGAATTGTCCCTCACACTCCCACACAATGCCTACTTGCAATTAGCCAGCATAAAGATACCGCTGTGAGTGTGTGTTTAATAGGAAAACCAGGTCTTTATATAAAGACCCCATCCCAGGTCTCTGGAAGATGACGATGAGCTCAGACAATGAGCTCGGAGACGTGAACAAAAGAGGACTCCGCTCCTCGTAATAGTGGCTTAGCTGAATAATTGAATTCAGGAGCATGCAGGCAGCCATGCTGGTTTTCTTCATGTATATTGCAGAGCAGCTGTAATCTCCACTGGAGGAGAATCTCTGGCTGCCTGCTGCTGAGTTTCTGGAGAAGATGTGAGGTGACAGAATAGGGCTCTGCCACCAATGCATCTATTATTGATTAGGTTGAGCGGAGGGAAGTTTGGAGAGAGAACTAGAAAAACAGGAACACCCACTCAAACAGTTGAGCTATTGGATGCTCCTAAGGCTTAAGTCCTCAGCAGCTCCATAGGTTTGGTTCAGACCGTGATCTTCACTGTGCTATCTAGCCCGTCACACTTCTCTTCTCTCCTGTCAATAAAGACCAAACACATCTTAGTAATAAGAAGCACAGGGCGAAACTACTGACGCTGAAACCTATTGACTTAATGTTCACTCATAACTGACCAGGCCCAGCTGAAAACATCTGTTGAAAACACACTACTTTCTGCTCGTACAATGTATGGGAAATGGATAGCCACTGTAACTATAGCAACCATCCATCTCCCGTGGAAGATTTAAAGAATTACAGAGTTGGCCAAAATAAATGAATCATGCAGATTCATGATTCAATATCTGCAGACCCCAGATACTTGGTGTACAAGTGTTTGGATCCCTTTGAATTCAATAGAGTTGGTGTAAACAAAAGGCTGTGTGGCTGGTACATGAGGAATCCACCTGTGAGCACACACACCTGTTTAGTTTATAGCTGGCTGTCAGGTGTAGCTGGATGAAACTGCAGGTATTGCTGAACAGACAGCAGCCTGGCCTTCCTCAGCAGAAGCAAAGAAGACCGGAGCTGCTGTCTGTCAAACATCTGTATCAGCTGCATCACACAAGGAAAGGACCCTGTGTACTCATGTAAATATCAATAGCTTGTTTTATCTTTCTAAATTATAACGTAATCATTCAGTGAATAGTTTCCCAATTCATTATTTGCCATGAATTCAGTTCCGTTGTGTGTTTTCAAGGATTACTTTCAAGTTGATCAGATGTCGCACGCCCATACCAAGACCGTTAGAACAAATGCCCTGTGTTTCCCATAAAAAATTTGAGCCGGTTTTCACGCAAAATTCAAGTTCAACCAAATTTCCACTGTGCTGTCTAATAAGCAGAAACGCAGCCTGTGAGCTGCACCTCTCCTCCCACCTCAGCAGAAACCCGTTAGTTCAGGGCAAGAAATTATCAAACAGACAGAGACACAGAAAAACTGGACCTGTGCCCAAGGTAAATTGCAAAAAAAAGCTGCATTTGTGCCTACGTCGTCTTGGTACATGCAGGAAAATAGAGCCCAAGGTGCTGTATTCATATGAGGTTTACCATTAAATATTAATTTTAATTTAAGGAGGAAGTGTAACTAACGTTTGTTTCGCAGCTCTTGAAAACATATGAAAACATTATCTCAGGCACACGTTATCATTTTTTTTTCATCAAGAAGAACCCGTGTAATACTGGACGTGTCACTTTTCTTGACGTCAACCCGTTGTGGTATCTGTGAAGTGATTGCCAGATGGCACCTACTCAGTTTGTGAGAGCAAACGACTAACACTGACCAGTCATAGGTCGTGTTCATATGACACTATTTGACCAAGTATGTCTCTAAGTCCGTCAGAATGAGGAGGAGTGCAGTTTCCTGTGTTGGTCACGTTCACTCTTTCATACTCACATCTTTCTCTTTCCTCCGAAGGTTTTGTTTTGTTTTTCGCTCTTGTCCCGTCCTGACTGTGAAAGATCACCAAATGTTTTTCTTCAAATAACCTTCATGTATTATTCTCCCATAACAAGCGTGATTAGGCAGATGTTCTCAGCTGTCAAGAGCTGTCATATATCAGGCCTGATTTATGAAGACACAGCATCTGCTGTATTCTGAGACCTCAAACATATGAGTAAAAAAAGAAAAGATTGGAAAAGACCAATAACTTGTTAACATATTTCAATACCCACATTGTATTTACTCTGGTCTAAGTGGTTAGGTTTTGGTTTATTGCACTGCGCAATTTAAAGTCTTCCTGCCATCAATCTGGCTAAATGAACAAGGGTCAATAGATAATCAATAAATCACAGTGGCTACAACCCATGATGATTATCCACTTTATGTGGGTTGAATGGCTGGCTGATCATACACCGACCATAAGTAGCTCCAGGGTTGGTTTTGTAATGTACTTTGAAAGCTCTCTCATCAAGGTCTCAGTTTAATTGCTTTGGCAATCATTGTGTTCTCAAAAGCCCAAAACGATGTGAACGAAAGGAAAAACAACTTCAGGGTTTGAAATTGCTTCTCACACCCAAGTGTGTGAGTGCAAAAAAATGCATTTTTGCCATGCATTGACTTGCCACTTTGCCCCAAGGAAAGCTAGTTGATCTCAAGATATTTGTCATCGTAAGTTAAATACTTATCCTGATACATAAAACTAAAGGTCAATCAGCTTCAGCCATTTCTTTGATATCATGCGTTTTTGGCCTGTAATTTAAAAGGAAATCTGCTCTGGTTTAAGTTTGGTCATATTTAGGTACAAAATAGGGAAAGACTGAGGCTTTGGTTTAAAAGGATTGCGTCATTAAGGCAAGGGAACATTTGTCGTCATGTTACAATTGTAAACACATGTTAAGGGTTAAGAAACAATTGTGGCCGTGCTATAAAACTGGAAAGGAGAAATGAACAGCTTTCACGCATGTTAGCGTCAGATGTTTTGTTGGCTCGTCCATCCACCCTCACATTCTATCTATGCCTAACTTCGTCACTTTCTTTTGGGCTTTGTCTCTTGAACATACAACCGCTGCTGTTGCTGGACAACACGTTTTAACTGTATTGTGACAACTTTGAACTATTTCTGCTCGGTTCTTCTCTGCAGGAGTCAAACTGTTCACATATGAATCTGCCCAAACTGAAAACACAAACCTAAAGAATACATATTTTTGTGTATTCACTTTAGCTTTGGTATGGTGTGTTTATTTATGCTTAATGCCAGTGGGACTTCATTAAAGGTAAAAAAAAAGTAACCATAGCCAGGGGAGACTGCAAATAGCAATGACAAATCCTCAGAGGAGCAGCAACAGTAGTAGCTGAGGTGACTGAACAACAAAGTCAGTAACTAGCAGAGTCACAATTCATTTAAAATATGACCTACTGTTTTTCATGCGGAGATGAAAATATAGCAAATGAACACAACTAGCTCTGCTGTTTTGAAGCCAATTGTATGCAGACACAGTGGGTGCACGTTGGGAACTTTATATTCTCATTTTGTTAGTAAGAAACGATTGCACATTGTTTCTGGATCAATTAAGCCACAGAGAGTATATGCAGCTCATATTTTTTTGACCTACTGGATTGAATGAGGCATGTCTATAAACCCGGAGGTGCTTGAATTGTAGGCACTTTCCCTCTGCCCCTCAAATGTCTCTTTAACCTTCCCTCACTTCTGTTACTCTCCCGCGATCTCTCAGGAAAAGCTATTCTTGCCTCCCCTTTCCTCCCTCTCCCTGTCTTGACTCTCTGACTCCAACTTTATCTCTCATTCTCTGGGATCTTGTGTAGTTCCGCTGTGTGCACGGCGAGAAGCTGCTGTTTGTAAATGAGTTCATCCTGCGTGTTAGCGAGGTCAGGACCCAGGCGCTCAGCTGTACGAGCCTATGTGTTGCATTCAGCGAGGAGGAGAAGAGCGAAATTGATTGCCCCCTTTATGCAACGGAATGGGAAAATACTGTACCAGCCTGCATAGCCAGACACACACACACATGCAAAAGCATACTCCCATACTCAAGGACCCTCCATCTTCAAGTGAAGAAGTGCAGCTAAAGGCACAGAGAAAGTAAACGAATAGCTCTTTACAGTTTGTTTTGGAACAATTTGTTCATTCTGCTGTTGCCCTGATAAGAACAGCACAGTTGAAAAAGCAGGACAAGAGAAAAGTTGTTTTCTTCTGGAACTGCTTTGAAAGAGTCTCCATTCCCCACTCACCCCCTTTCTTTTCATTTAAGCACTTTTTTCTCATATTGAGCTGGTAAGGTGGGCTGTTCCTTTGTGAGCAGATGTTTTCTTTATTTCACGCTGGGCGTTGTATGATTGCACTGAGATCAATAATTGACTGCATCGGTCCCCTGACGACCACACACCAGGGATCAATAGAGGCCCTGCAGGGTTGCTTTCTCCCTTCAGATATTTTACCAGGTGTAACTGTTGACCACCCTGCCGTGTTTTTTTTCTTAATTCAATCCCTTGTAAAGACAAAGTACATCACTTTGGAACTCTAGACTCAGTTCCTGTAAATAATCTTATCGACCAAGGCCTTAGTCATGAAGTGAACATTGGGGGGGACCAAAATCTCACAACTCGTTATAAACACACAAGATGATTTTTATGTATTTTTCGATTTAAAACAATGTTTAATACTGTATTGTAGGTCTAATGTTTGCTTGGTAATAGAAACATGTTTATGTGTATTTTATATAACTTTATATATTCATGTTTTATAATTAAAAAAATACAATTACACAAATATATCAAATTATATATAATATACATAAATATAAATATATTTAAATTAGCATGTATACATTTGACTTAAGACATAAGACAGCAAACACATAAGGGCCCACAATGTTCAATATGTTAACGTATTATTTTTTAAACAATGACCAGAAATATATGCATTGCTATAGATCTATGAAGACAAGTACAGTTATTTTAGCAAAAGGTTTTGATTGATCCTACACTAACCTTCTCTTAGAAAGCAACTGTGAACCAGCACCAGCCCGGGAACTGGAACCTGGTTGGGGTTGGTGGAAAAGGGATATTGGGCAAACCACATGCAGAGCTGCCAGAAACAGGATATGAGCTGCACTACACCGTAATTCCTTAATCATTCAAATTTTCATAGTAACCATTTCGAACGGCAGTTCTCTTTTGCTAATAAAGCTGTCATAGCATAACAGTTTTATTATTATTATTAATCATCCAGTTTAAAATTCAATTTATTGGGGAGGGGAGAATTTGACCATATTTAAACATTGGTGGGGACATGTCCCATTGACTATTATAACTACTGCCCTGTTATCGACACACGAGGAAGGCAACTTCTCGGCAACTGTTAATCAATATCACACCGATCTGTTGCTGTTTTCCAAAACTACACAGTACCTCTTTAGTCTCAGTGCTGCACATGGCCATAGTGAGAGAATTAGATTGTCAGAAGCAGTTTCTCACCCCAGAGCACAACGTGGAGGGAGGGTGTATACTGAACAATAATGTTCTAAAAAGAGTGTGATATAGGGGCAGTGAACTCACACAGAAGCCTCAAATGTGTGTACACATACAAACCACCTGTGTGCATCGTAGAAACTTTACACTCAGCCGGATGAGGCAAGCTGCTCTGCGCCGGGGTGCATGACTTGCTGTTGCCATAGCAACCTGTCCCCTCACCGCAAAGGTCCTCTGGCGCAGCTACACTGATGTAGACGCTAAAGCCCTCTTAAAGAGAGGAGAGATAGAGAGAGAGAGAGAGAGAGAGAGAGAGAGAGAGGAGAGAGGTGGCCCGCCCGAGGAGCACATCTGTATTACTTAGCCTGAGCTGAGAAGAATGGCTCCGTTTATTAGCCAGAGAGTGGAAGACGTCCCTCAGGAGTGCTAGAGCGTAATGAATTTAGACTCATTCAACGCTAACGCAATGTCGCCTCAATGCCACTGAGCTGCATCTCCCTCCATCAACTTCAGTGTCCTGATTTCCTGACCGTCAATAGGTCATTAATCAGCGCTGAAACCACAGTGTTCAGATTTTAAACTGATGGGCACCACTGGCTCCAGCGGAAAACCAGTTATTCATTTGCCATTTGTGCATCACTGCCCCGGCTCTCCCGGTAATTCAGCAACTATTCTTGTCACCCATGTAAAGTTCAGGTCTGTTAATTATTCATGCGCACCTTCCCTTTCCCTTCCTTCCCTCCCCTCCTCTGGTGACGTTCCTTGTCCAGCTGAACCAAACAGGAATTCAGTGAAATAATTGAAACCTGACAGGTATCTAGTCCCTGCAGAGAATAGTGTTCCTTTCCTAAAGTAGCCATTTTAAGTTTGTCCAGGCGATTCTGTCAAGCCTTATTGGGCCTGAACCCTTCATGCTTTCCACGACAGTCCATTTCTGCCCCTTTTTTTTCACTTTGTCTGAGCTAAATGTAACAAGGCAGCAAAACAATGATACTGACATTGACCACAACGGGCTGTGGGGATATGTTCTTCACAGAGTAGGAGCAATCTCAAGAGTAATAGGATCTACTGCTTTTGGGCAATATTTATTGAATCGGTGTCGGCATGAATCAATGTTGAAAAGCAAGAAACCAGCACAACATATTACACAGGTAACATATAATTAAGATTAAATAAATATATATTCCTCCACTGTGCATGGCAGCATTATTTTGTACAATAACACCTGAATCATTTTAGACCATCATTCAATCCTGAAACATCAGAACTGGCAACAAAACAATATTCGGGGGGGGAAAATTGCCACAAGAGTCCGATTTTCTTTCAACTCACAAAACTGTGACATTTGCTTCACTGCTTGTTTAATCACAACAGCGCTGTCCCTTCCCTCTCATAACATGCTGATGCATTGAGAGCGTCCTTAGGCTGCGACATCATGTCATATTTAATGGATGAGATGTCTAAACATGGGATGAAGTGTTACCTGGGCAAGACGTTTGCCTTGACAAGCACAAACTGGACACGCTACCTTTTCTCCCCAATGGGATTTTCTTCCCCTGTCACCAATAGAAAGAAAAAAAAAAAAGCAGCATGGATGTGAAGCTTTAAACACCACAGGGCTGGGGGGAGATTACCTTACACACCTACACGGACCGACTCACATGCACTGAATGAAAGAAGGTTTCATTGAGAAAATGTCTTTCTTTTCACAAGGTTTCATTGTGGACATTACATAAACTCTTAAGTGTTCCTGTGCATTCACCCAAACAGAAGCACATACCTTTGAAAGCTTAGTTTTTTTAATAGCTCTTAAGAGACGTAAATACGTGCCGTATAAGTTTAAAGATGAAAGATAATTGGGTGGTTTATAACACTATGTTTTGTCTGACTGTATTTCTGCAGTTTAACAGCATCAAGCTGTCAACAGTGTGCACACTTCACAGTGTAAGAACATATAAGTGCATCCAACCAATCCATATTCAGAAATGATATTTAATCTGAACACTTTTTGATTCACTTCCAAATCAAACACTGAAAATAACTTGTTTGAAAGACGCAATATAATCTGTAACCATCCAACCCGTCCAACACATATTATGCATTGAAGATACATCCATGACTCACCTCTAAGTCCCAGTGGAACAGCATAGAGCCGTATGTAATATTGGCACTGTATCAGATTCAGGATAAAGCTTCTATTTTGATGGAGACTATAGCCATGCTAAAGTGTGTTTAACTACTGCTCTGATGTCAGTAGTGGATCCTAATGTAAATGTATAAATATATATACTGTGCTCTTCTGGACAGAGAGCTCAGATGTCGTTCCTGGAATCTGCTGGAGCCACTGTCCCAGGGAAAAGCTTTACACCGAGGAAGCTTTACATTGAATCACTTTTGTTGTTCTCGTAAAGTAATGCCTATCTGTCTCGAGGACATGTCCACAGGATCCTAACTATTATAGTATCTGGGTCAGGTACATCGCTATTGGAATTTACCGTTGACATGACGTTTTTGTGTGTGGTCTTCTTTGTTTTCAACCTTGGTAGATATTGTTCTTCACATTAACTACAGAGGGCCTCTTTCCATTCTAAAGATCAACTTTCCTCAGGTAGCAGGAGGATTTTTTCCCAGGAAAGAAGTCCCACATAAGTACTATGCAGTTTGGATGCTAGGTCGAGAGCCTGCACTTGATACCTTCACTTTGACAGAGCCCTCAGCTCTGGTGTCAGTCTTTTGTCAGTCAGCTAAGCTTCAGGCTAGAGTGAGATTTTCTTATAGGAAAACATTGCAGAAGAGATGTGGTTACAAATCACCGCAGGCAATCATGATATTTTCCTCTTCAGTTGGTGTGTTCACTGTCATTGTTTAGTGTCAGTTGTTTTTTGTAACTTATTAATGTTATTTGCTTGATGACTTCACTAGGATATACTTGTGTTGCCTGTCTTACTATCACACACTCTCCCTCCCTGTCTCTTGTACACATGTGACACTTGTCACTGCTCCTGTGGCTTTGACTCTGCGCTACACACTGACACTCACATGCACACACACAGAGAAACACACGGCGCGTGGTGTGAAGTGTTGGCAGAGCAGTGGGCCAGTCATGACAAGGCCTGCATGCAAGCACCTGGCTGCGCTTGTGTGTGTGTGTGTGTGTGTGTGTGTGTGTGTGTGTGTGTGTGTGCGCGCGTGTGTGGGTGTGTGTGTGCGCACACGAGTCTGGGAGTCAGACACCTAATGCCAACACCTCGCAGACACACACACGCTGTCAGGAATACAGATGCATTCATGGATAGCTTCACACATACACACTGGCACTCACTTCTTTTTCCCCCTGGTACAAAAGAGAGTGAGCTCAGGTAGCTGTCAGGTGCTCTCCCACAGGGAACAGTGGGCAAGTCAAAAACCGCCTCCTCGCCTGTCACACACACACACACACACACACACACACACACACACACACACACACACACACACACACACACACACACAGTGTGCTTTGGTGTGAGGAGACAGACAGAATGAGATGCCTTGGGCAGATGCTGGACCAGTTGTCTGTGCCGCACACAAAGAGTTTGTGTACATGTGTGTGTCTATCACACTGTCTGCTGGTCTATCCAGTACGGCAAAAAGCCACCTGCCAGTGAGTGGACATGCTGCCTTGCGTTTAGTCCTGGGCCTGGGTGCCAGCGATAAGAACTAGTTGTGTGCGATTGCTTGTTTTTGTGTAACTGTGTGACATATCCCCAGCAGTGACACTGTTGTTTGCCTTTTTAAACGAGACAACTTTTTTAAAGAGGACTTCTAGTTTTTACATTCTATCATTTGTTGTATTCCACTGGTTGGTTACCTGTGAGCGCCCTCCCACCACCTTGCCACCGGCGAGGCAGGGATGTCACGCCATCTGGCTGCCCAACAGCCCTCAAAATGCAGACCCACAACAGCTGTAGCTGCCACGATGCAGGTCAATTACTCTCTAAGTTGAAGTTGTGTATACACAACACACACTAAATACGCACAAACATACTTCTCACTTATTAATTTGACCAAGTTCAGAGTTTGCTGTTTCACATCTGATCAAAGCTGTGGAGTCAGTGGGAAGTTAGGGATCAAAGTCTTAAGCGTTGTTGTTGTTTGACTCGTGAAGCCTTGAAGTGCGTGGCTAACCTTGGTTTGTCTTCGTGCCATTGGTTCCGTCCCTTCATGTTCCCTGGACGGTGGATCATTGATGTTTCAAAGTCTGCTGTCTTTTCAGAGCATGAAAATGAACTGACCACAACACTGAGGATTGATTTTTATGTTGTTGCTGACTTTAAACATTTTTTAACACCGAAGCTTTTCCATATTCTGCAAAGGGCTCAGCACACCCAGCAACACACTGTGCTTGCTCTGCATGGGTGGACAGATTCTTCCTGGATGAATTGAGAGCATCTGTGTGCTTTACGCTAGGATCACATTTAATCCCCAGAGCATTTGTGTTGCTGAACTGAGCAGAGCTCTGCACAAAGACCCCAACGGCTAACGCGTATTGAGATTCATTTGTTTGGACGTGCCTGTCTGGTGTCAAAGCATAAACATAACATAAACTCCTCTAAGAAGAAAGTTAGGTGCAAAAAAAAAAAAAAAGTAGTTTGAGTTGCATGCATAATGAGTTCATGCAGGATAAATGCAATGCCAGGAACACTTTCATTAAGGGAATAGGTGTGTGATCAGACAGCTTTGAGCTAACTCGACTTGAAATGTGTACGAAACATACTGAGATCTATTGTTGAACATACCAATTTTTTGAATTCCCCTCTTTCTCTGTCTTTCTTGCAGGCTGTAGAGGAAAGCTGTGTGGTTTTGGTGCTGTATGTGCGCGGGACCCAACTGACCAGGCCAAGGGTGAGTGCATCTGCAAGAGAGTGGAATGTCCATCCTTGGTGGCGCCTGTTTGCGGATCCGACTCGTCTACCTACTCCAACGAGTGCGAGTTGGAGAAAGCCCAGTGCAACACGCAGCGACGCATCAAGGTGCTGCGCAAGGGACCCTGCTGTAAGTACCATCTCCTACCAACCTAAGAAACCCCCATTTGGAGACACTGGCAGAAAATATCCATTCAACAGCAAAAGCCATCTCTTTGTCAGTCGTTGTTTTTTGAGATAATTTCATGTACTTTCAATGCTTAACACTAGTGAAGTGAACTGAATCTTTTCCGCCTCATCTTATTTCAAGGTTTTTAGAGTGGGACTGTGAGACATAATTACTTTTAAAAATGGAAAGAAAATGAAGTCAGCTTAAATTTTGACATTTAAATACTCAAGAACAGAAGTTGTGCATTTTCCCCTTTAAAGATAAAAGAGATTAAGACGATTTGAGCATTCTGTATGTGATGAAAAAACTGACTGATATACATTGAAGGTTTCTGGCATGATTTTTTATGTCAGCACATGTTTTTTTGATGTGTTGTCACTAGTATATATGGGGTTTAAACATTTTGAGAGATGAAATTGGTGCTTTTCATTCATAAAAGATCAACCCCTGAAAGACCACTGAATGCGAAGTATTCCTAAAGGCAATCTGATGGGAGAGTGACACTCTCCATTACCTGCTGCGGGAGTTGAATTTAAAGGCTGGGAAGTAAAGTAAACACCTGCTTAAAGCATGGTGCACCATCACTTGGGGGTTTTCAGCAAACACAAACAGGACTTGGGATGTTTTGATGTTTTGGACAGAAGATTAGCAGCAAAACACAAAGCTGCTAGCCTCTGAGTGACGCTAAATTGCTTGTTATTGTCAAGTAAATGGATTTCTATTACACCATGTCCTAATACAACAGGCTTTGCCTCCCTATCTTTATCCGCCAATAATAAAACACATCCCTATTATGTCCAATCTATTGTCTTTCCAATATGGCCAGGTTCCCAGTGCTTAAAAGCCACCTGCACTCTCACAAAAAAAAGTGTTCCACTCACTGCTCCCATTGGAAGCCATTCAGTGTGTGTTTTATCCGTCAGTCCTCAGGTGGGTGCCTACACTCCTGCTGTACCTCTCATTGTTTCTCTTCAATAAAGCCCATCAAGATCCCGGGCTCTGAGAGGAGCAGCGGATTCCTGCCAAAGCTGCAACATTGCAGCAACCTCAATAATAACTAGAGTGAACTGTCAGCATTGTGCTTGCCTGCCAGTCTGGACCCACTGTTAATTCCAGGGGTCTGATTACAGCTTCAACCCGGCACTAATAGCAAGCCTGGTGACTGTTCACCACTGGTAGAGAGGAAATAAAGAGATGGACCAAAATTTGTTCTGACTAAGAGAGGTGGTCTCGATCCGGATCAAACTGAACCATGGTTTGGTTTATCTGCAGTGTGAAAACACATTTTGGGATAGTTCAGATTTTTGGACCAATTGCAGTAAGGTTGAGACGGCATTAAACAACTAAAGAAGAAAAAGAAGCGGAAGCAGCTCACAAGATTAGCCTTTGTTGAAATTACGTTTTTGATGCGGGTAGTAATACCATAATGATATTACATTGATAATAAACTGGTTTATTAAGTTTCTCCATTTTAACAGAAAGACTGCAACCTCTGAATTGACAACCTGCTGATGTCAGAGGCTCACCCGTCTACAAACCAATCGATATCAAGTATAGATAAACGCAGCCCACATAGATGATGATGGCAGCACGTTTGTATGTCAAATAAAATGAAGTGTGCTCCCTAAATTTCAATGTTAAACCATAACTCGCTTGATCCAATGTGAACAATATAACACAGACATGAACCTTGGTCCAGACTTTCAAGAGTGAAAAAGCACTTCGAAAGGCAAGTGAATAAGTGACTGAGTGAAAGGGTGCACAGAGAGATCCAGAGAGAGAAAGCAGTACTAGTGCTGTAATGATGGTTCATGGGGGGGTTCAGTGCCATCAGAAGCACCATCATTATCACTGGAAACAACAGCAAGCTGTCACTATTAAAAAAACCCAAAACAATAATGACGATACTAATGATAGTATTGCTGATACAATCCTACATACACACCACCAGAACAGAGATGTTCTCTCTTGTCAGATCAAATCTACAACAGAAAGTCGAAAGTCGCATTTCTTTTCATCCCTTCTATTCCTGCATCTTTCACGTCATTATCGATTCAGACTACTTTACAGAGAACACAGATCCTGACAGCTCGCAGGCAGGTGTGTTCTGGATGTTTTATTATTTTTTTCATTTCAAATATCCATTCTTCTAAACAGTGCATGGTGACCACTGCAGTAGCGTTGTTCACCTACCTACCTCACTTCCTATTATTTCACCCATGGTTAGGTTTGACAAAGAAGACATTAGTTCCTAATGTCACCACTGCAATCAGTGCAATAAATGTTCAAATGTAAAAGCAATGTTCATTAGAGAAATACATAAGAAAGTAGATAATGTCAAAGTAAGATACTTTGCTGTTATATTATTATTATTATTATAGAATTTTGCTTGAAACTATTTAATGTCTTTGTCCGCTGCCAAGAAGAATTCAATCACCAAACCTGCTGAAGTAAAAGTGTCTATTGACTCTCACCTTACAGGTCATAGTGTTAAAACCCCCCCACATGATCTGTAGTTCAATGAGAACCATCATGACGATCAAGGGTAACAGTCAAGGGTAATGCAGACCATGCTTTATAATGTGATCCACACACATTGTTTAACTGCCTGCTTTTCCATCTTACCTTTGATTAAGATCCCTTTGATCAGCTGACTTTTGAGGTAAAAGCTAAAAAATTAACATGCAAATAGCCAAATTATCCAATTATGTGGATTCCTGATTGTATGATTGATTTTTGATTTCGGCCAGCGGGATGGTTTACATGCCCGACTTCCAGGGAGACAGAGAGAGACCGTGTTAGGAGGTTAGCCGAGTGACAGGTTCTTATTCTCTTTCAGCCTCCAATAAATTCAGGCAGCTCGGAGGGGCTGGGCAGGTCACTCTGGCTCAGATTATGAAGTTGTCAGGCCTGATGGGGAAGAGAGAGGCAAAGACGGGAAGGACAAAGAGTGGGAGATGGAGAAAGACGAGAGGGAGCTGAGAGAATGAGAGAGCTTTTAACTTAAAGAATAGTGTGGGCGGTTGGATTGCTGCTTTTGTGCAAGGCCTCATTTGACTCATTGGATTTGAATGGTGGGTTTTTATTGGGGTAAGTGAATTGGCTACCGTTCTGAGAAGCCGTCATGTCCAATGCAAATCAACTCAGGAGTCTTATCTGGCACTCAGGAGTGCCACCACAAAAGGAGTTTTCTCCTCACAGATTATCCCCCTTTTAAAGGGACTGGAGTTAAATGGAGCATTTTGTTAGTACTAAGTACACGCCTGGGCCCTGGGGTAGGTTTTTTTCCAATGGGAGGGGAACATCAAACTGCAGATCTCTGATATCTGGCGGATGCTGACACCTCTACATTTCCCAATGTGAGCATGTTGCGGCTTTCATAAAGAAAGACAGTGTAGCTTTAGAAAGAAGAAACAACACATTCACATCGTTCCTCAACAATAGGCTACACCCTTGCTCACGTCAAACACTCAGAGATTTGACTGTTACAGCTACTTGGTCTGATGTTACCAGGAGCCTTTAGTGGCTAAAATCAATATTGCTGGGTAACAACTGACAAATGACATTTTGATTTGACATTACATTTGACATTATCCTGTAATTTTCACTTGTTGCCACAGAGCACATTAGTTATTTGGTCATTAAAAAGAACAGATCTTATTGGTAAATTCTGGTTTTGTACAGCCTTTGTATTGTTTCATAGTTTTGACCTTTGTTCCTGTTGGTAATTACAACATTGCAGTCATGAAGTGCAATTGTTGAGACTTGCTGAGACTTTGCTGAGATAAAGTTCAATGAACCCCCCCTGTTACCTGGAAGAGAACAGTCAAGTTACACCTTCTAACTTCCTGGTGCGCGCACACTTTTCCTGTGTTATACCGACATATATTGCGTGTTCATGTGGCTTAAACTCCTGGACTTTGTCAGACATTGTTGCAGCAATGTCACCTACATTCCCCTGTTGACCCTCTCTTGTAGATACTCGTCTTTTCGCACTCATTCTGCCTGTACAGTTCAGCTTAGCTGAGTTTGGCTCAACAGAAAAAAATCCTTTTACCCACATTCACTTAACACCTCACGCATACCACTGAACTGGTTATTACAACATTTATGTGCCGAGTTGATGGCCCAAGTTTCCAAGGGCTGGACAAAACGACCCACATGCTGTTGAGGCGTGGGCACTTAGTCGCCCCCAGAGCTCCTCTCTAATATTCACATAACCTGCAACCTTAATGGTTTAGACCGGCTCCGGGCCGGGTTTCTTCATGATCTCACTTCTGTTCTAGATGGATGATTTGGGATTGGCGGGGTTAGATTTCCGGCGGTCGTCCGGTCAAGTGGGCAGGCGGCGAGCAGATAATGGCCTCAGATATGATCGAAATTAAAAGGAGAAGCTGCATTAAAATTGGCCCAGCAGGAGCGGCTGGTAACATTAGGCGAGGAGGAAAAGCGAACGTTTCAGAAAAGAAAGAAGAGAGAGAGAGCGAAACAGCCAGCAGAAGCACTTTCTGGTTCAGAGAGACAAGAGACATTTGGCCCTGTGTATCTGCGTATTAGAGTGTGTGTATGGGCATGCACATACCAGAATTGGCCAGGGAGCATGCACCATGTTGGCTCTTCTAATATTGAACTTGGAACAGAGTGGTAAATACACTCCCTCTCCCGGAGAGAGAGCTACAGAAGTGTTGCAAAACTCATCTTGTGTGGCCACTCTAGTGGAACATGGAGTTTTCTTTTCTTTTTTTCTAAATCTTTCTCTCACTTTTTTATTTTTCTTGTTGAAGAAGTGCAACAAGTAGTGCAAAAAAAAAAAAGAAAGAAGAAAAGTGTGTGGGTGAAGTGACTGGGGGTTCTGGTGAGTGATCAATGGAGTTTGATTTTGTGTGCGTGTGTGTGTGCGCGCGGAGTTGGCCATGAGCACGGCCCGCTGACTTCCTCTCTCCACTCTCTCACTCTGGGCTTTAGAGAGCGTGTTATCTCTCCGGCACCGACACACTCTTGTGTCCTCACAGTGAAAGCAGAAAGGCATCAGTACTCCACACCTGCTGCTCTATCTGCTCGAACACACTGCAGGCACTCAGACCCAACACTACAGGGACGAATACCTCCCCATCTTAAACATAAAGTACGTGGTGCAACTTGTGGTATTAGGCTGTAAGATACAGACATTTTCAGAGCTATTAAGTGATGCTCTTCAGCTGCAGTAATTCTGCTGTATATTTTACTGTGAGCGGTTTAAACCTGTCTCATATACAGCTCATTTGCATTTGCAAGTAGGTTTTGTAGCCGCTATAACACCACCCAGATTACAGTTTCTAACAACTTAACTGCTCACTGTATTTGGATTTGTTTCCCTCCTTGCAACTAAATCATGCTACCGTTTTGTGGTTATGGTTTTGGGAACTTCAAAACATTTGGTTAGTGTTTGGAAAGAATATGGTCTTGGTTAAATATTCAAAAGCCAGCGCTGCCATGACGCATTACATGGGGCTTGTTTTTGAATATTTTACCCAAAACTTGTAATCTTTGCCTAATGTCAGCTTATGGTAGCAACAACCCTGGTTTCTGGTGTGAAAGTAAACATTAACCCGATTATTTTTCATAGAGGCACTGTAGTCTCTGACTTTAACTCTGATTATCTAATTTAATGACACTGTTTAATCTGTGCATTGTATATTTTATATGTGCAAAGTGCACTGAAGTTGCTCATATAAACTTAATAACACACTCACATTTTGTTGCTGTACTGCATTGGAAGAAGGCAGTAGAAGAAGGCCGACACATTTATTTGGAAAACAACTTTGTCGCCAAATCAAATGTTCTACTTCCTTTTAATTGTCTGTTGTGTTTTAGTTTTATTTTGTTCCTGAACTTTTGTTGAAAGGTCACTGTATTTTTATTTTTTCTCCCAGTGAAGCTCAAGCAGTCTCAGTAGTACATTCTGTCTTTTGTCTGGTGCTGGTCTGGCCGGTTGTTAAGGTTTCTGGGCCGGGCTGAGTAAAGCCCGGATTTATCCTCTCATAGAGCCTAAAGCTGGCTGGGAAGGAACGTTTCAGGAAATCTCCTGCAAGCAAATGGCTCATTCTGGAGCCGAGCTGAAACGAGGGAGGAGATGAAAGCCAACCTGCCCGTACCTTTACCTCCACATTCTCCCTTCCTCTCTTCCTCTGCTTCTTTTTTTGTTTGTGCTTTGATCATGCCTTTTGTAACCTCGGTGACAAGCCTGGTTGCCCCCGGTGACAGTGGAGTGGTGGTAATAGCTGTAGATGGCGGAGATGACTTTTGGCTTTGCCAGAGTAGATAACAGTGCTCTGCACAGTCTAAGGAGTCATTATCTTCCTCTGCATCTCCCCTTTTTTACTCTGTACTTTTTCTCTTTTTATTCCTCCTCTTGCTTTTCCCTTTACCTTCCTCTTTCTAATCTTCCCTTTCCTCTTTTTGTGTTTACCTTTATCTTCCCTCTTGGTTTTATTCATCCTATTTCTTCTTTCCTGCACTCCCTCCTCCTCTTCTTCTTGTTTCTCCCCTTTCCCTTAATCTTTTTTACTATCCATTTCTTGCCTCCCTTTTCCTGCTTCCTTTTTAAATCCATTTTATTTCACCTCTTCTTCATTTGCTTGCTTTAGACCAGCTAAGTCTTGCTACTTTCGCTCTTTCACTTTCTCTTGCCTTCTCTCATTCCCTACTTTCTCTTGCACTTACCTCTTCAAGACTTTAAGACCAGATTTCTTGCTGTTTCTCGCGGCGCCTCTCATCAGTCGCAACATGCTTACACACACACACACACACACACACACACACACACACACACACACACACACACACACACACAACATAGTGGAATCAAATTTCTTCAGGGTGATTACACATTTATGTCCATGGACACACACACACTAACACACACACAAACATAGAGGGTGAGAGGTCATTCTAAATAACTTGCTTTTCGTGCTTTCATTTCCCCGGGGCATTGACTCTTGCTTGATATTCATAACCATAACATGCAGAACCTGACGGACTGACTGATAGTATGTGTGTGTGTGTGTGTTAGTGATACTGTATCAATGCTTAGTGAGATATATACACACTGCAGGCATTTTGCAAACAGATATTTGAAAAACATACATTTTTGTTATCGCCCTTCACATGTACACACACACACACACACACACACACACACACACACACACACACACAAGGAGATGATAGTGGGCTTTGCTGAAATTCTCGATCCATCTTTCCTTGCTGTTCCTCTCATCTGCAACCACTGATACAAATCCTTTCTTCTTCATCGCTGTCTCTCACCAATGTTCACCTTTTTCTAAAACCTGCAGGCAACACACTCACAATTAGACACACAAAAACACACAACCACATCCACACGCATACCTGTTTAATACCACGAGAGGTTGTGTTGTGAGACTTTTTAATCTATTCATACATTTTGTTTCTCTTGAATAATACATCATTATTTGTTATTTTCTCTGCGTACAGTTTGGGAGAATTGGAAAGAAGTGAAAATAATAAAAGCAGAGCAGGTTTGAAAATGCAACGATAACTAGCTGCATGGCAGACAATAGCGGATATGTTATTTTACTTTTGTGTAATAAGAATGGTGGCAACTGTCAGGATCCAGATTTCTAAAGAATACTTCTGTTTTTCCATCCATCCACCCACCCTCCCGCTGAACTCTGGACAGGTCACCAGCCAACAGAGGATTGCAAATACACATGCACATACTGTGAGTGTGGAGTTGTTACATTATGCAGACATATTAATTAATTCATCCTTTCCGTGTTACCTACAGAATTAATTCAATTGACGACGGTAGCGGGGGTGCACTTGCACAAAGGTCAGTCTGAGCTACAGGCACACAGACTTGAGAGTGAAAGATAAGATCTGCATTGATTCCACTACTGCAGCTGAAAATACGAGGTCTGACTGCATTCAACAGCTCTAAAATATTTTAATATCTAAAAAATATCTTTAATTTTCAACGTGTTTATGTGCACATACTCCTGCCAAGGAACATATATGAACTGCATTCACTCCACAAGATAATTCTGTGTTTGCTTTGTAGCAGAGGGTAAATTACACAGTCTTTACATTCGGTGTAAATTCCTCCACCACTTGTTCCCAACTTCTGCCTCTGCAGTGGGGAGGGAGCACCATGTGTGGAGATATTCAGCCACATGGATGTAGCCGCGCATGTTTTGTGAATCAACTTGCATTGTCTCGTCTCAAAGCCCAAATGACACAGTGCAGTGGTTATCGATCCAGGTCATCGTGACTCAGAGTCGTGCTGGTGCTCGTGTTAGCAGTCTGTGGAGACACTGTTTACACCTGGGCTGGATTGTGAATGTTAACTGAGTGGGAGGAGAGAAACCCTGCAGCCTTTTGTTCTCAGGAGCCGCACAAACAAACGCTACAGGAGAGAATATGTAGAGAGGTTTCGCTTGTTGGAAACAGACCGGTGTAAATCACTCTATTTCCTCTGTAGTGCACAGCGTTTACTCACTGCCGTTTTATGTCAGTGTCTCATTTCGGACACAGCACAAGAGAAAAAGCTTTAGCGACCACTTCGTCCCTGGACAATTCATGATTTAACCCCATTTTACTGCACGTAGAGTGATTTCTGTGAACAGAAACCTAAATCGAGACAATATAACCTCTGTTGAGCTGCGGCCACGAGCGACAATTACAGAATAATGGCGTGTTAATGTTTTTTTTACCCCGTGATCGCTTTATCTCACAGCAAGGCACAGTAAAAAGAGTTGGGGACTCACAAGGTGAAAACAATACCAGGCTCACTGTCACGGCCGGTAATCAATACCAGCGCCAACTGGTGGCAAATAAATAGCGTTTCACCCTTCTTGTGGCTGCTTCATAATAAAAGCTACTCTGTGGTTCAACAGCTGAACAGTTTTAATAAAAAGCTCCAGGAGCAGGAAATGTTTGGTTTGCATTAGTGGAAACGTAATAGAGTTTCAATATGTCTGACAGCCATCGGTTAACCTTGAGATCAATTTATGTCCAATAAAATTACAAACTGAAATGTTGAAGTACATGCAAGTATAAATGGTGAATGGTCTGTATTTATGACCACTCAAAGCACTTTACTGTACAACTCACCCATTCACACACACATTACAGTGCATTATGTGCAGGACTGAATATAAATCCAGTGTGCTAGTATTATTATTCTTAAACTTTTCACTTCCTCCTGTTGTGCAGAAATAAAGGTAAAATATCCAAGATATATATATATAGGTGCCACCGTCTTCATTCGAGCCACAGTCTGCACAGTAGTGATCGTACTGACACATTGGTTATCCTGATGGCTGAAAGTGAGAGTTTTAGTAAGAACTTTTCAGGCTGAAATGCTTTTACACACCACAAGCTCTCAGTCGTCCCTGCCTGTTGTTTGTTGCAGTGTAGCCTGGACATTTTTGAACACGTCATCTCTGCTGTGTGTCCGACACAATGTTCTGTTCATGGTGAAATAAACACAAGCCAAACGCTGTTAAAAAGCAATTTCTCAGCGGACTGAATAGGTCAGTTTCATAGTGTTTATCAGAGTCACTTGACGGGTGATGCTGACCGTAAGCCTTATTTTCTCTGGCACCAGTGTGAGTACTACTTTGTTTCTTGTTTACACTGTAATCACATTAACTTCATCCTAACTCTGTGAGGTCAGGCCAACGTGCACTCATTCCTCGCCAGTGTGTTTGTTTTCTTACTCCTGGATCTAACAGTTTTATTCACAATTAGAATAATAGAAACACATGCATGCTCTCAGTGTCTGTGGTAATGCTGCTTGCCAGAAAAGGAACAGAATCAATTTAAGTTATATTCATCCGAATAAATGTCAGTACACTCTGCTTCTGCTGAAGCTTCATGCTGTCCATCAAAATACCTTAAATTAAATTCTTGTCATGTTAAGCAGGGGGTTTGCTTGATTTGAGTGGTTTATCTGATTGCATGTGTGTATGTGTATGTGTGTGCAACGTGCTCGTGCGAGCAGGGTAAATTGAAAGAGAGAGACGAAATTAGAAGTTCATAAACAGCACTTTGGCCTTTTTCGCTAGAGTTTTAAACTGTAATCCATCGGATCTTTGTTGTTTTTTTTATCGAGCCTCAATCTCTGGTACTAATTATCACCGTGGTATTTTCTCAATCTGCTTACAAGAGATAATTTGTTGTCTTTTCCGTTGATGAGGTTTCCGAAGATGTTGTTTCAGTAGATTACAAAAAAATCACAGGAAATGTAAAAGTCATGAGTTTGTTTGCTTGTTCAGAATTTGGCATCTGACCTTTTACAGTCAAGCCACGAGCTGACGTCTGAGCAGTGAGCATTTCAAACAGATGTGTTGTCTTCTGATGTCTGCATTTTATCAGTAAGTAGAGTTCTTTGTTAGTAAAACTATTTATTATATAATATTCAATTCAAACATTGAGATAAAATATTTAGTGTCGTCTTTTTTGCAAACATCTAAGTTACACAAAAAGGTCTTTATCGTTAACATTAGGAACAACTCAAGGAGAAAACTTTATTTCTTTCAGCAGAAATGTTTATCTTCAGTCTAGATTTCCATGAAATGGCAGTAGATGTAATTGTTCTTATAACAGAGAACTGTTTAACATTTATTTATTCACATGGGACTGTTGAGAAGAGCGATAATGAGTTAGAATTATCAAAATTAGAATTATCAGACATCTTTGATGCGTTTTTTCCCACTGTGACCCCATTCAGACCTGGGATTACAGCCGTCCTGAGTGATCCTATCACAACTGGTCAGAGGTCTGAACAGGTCTTTTATATCTTACACATGGACCAACGCCGACTGTAACTGAATTTTCCGCAAATGAGAATAACATATCGTGCCTAGCGACCATCACTTATTAGTCTGTGTTGATGGCAAAGGCTAAGTGTGATTAGCCAACGCTTCGCTGCACATCAATGCTGATTTTGGCTCCTCACCACCACTGGCTCCCACTAAATCAGCAACTAATGAAAGGAAACTTGTGGCATATGCGCCACTTAGCCCACTTGAGTCCCTGCACCTCTTTCTGAGGCCAAGATTGAGCATCGCTCTCTGATGGAAGTTCATTCATTTAAATAACACCAGTTTATCAGTTTGCCGTCACGTTGTGTGCATGATTGGGCTTTGTAAATTTGATGTTTTTTAGCTTTTAAACTAAGTATGCATAGTACAATCCCTTTATCACTGAACCAGGGCTGTGGTATAAATGTTTGCAGAAATGCTAAAAATGCTAACTGGGTCTAATGAGTTTCATATCACTTGAATCAGGTGTCTGGCCTGTGCAGAATGCAACTATTGAAGACAATATAAATGCACTATTGATTATGTGAGATTCTTAAAGAGGTAAACAAACAAGCAGGTAATCACCTTTTCTCTGCTGCCTGATTCATTTGGCCACTTAAGCCCTTTTTGTTGCTTTCAACGAGCTTCAGCCTTAATCCAGGAGACACCACTCTTGGTACAAGCACTGACAGTTTTTCAATAGGTAATACTGACCTTATCCCACAGGCAGCAAACGTGACAGGGAGGCCATAAGGTTAAACAGTCTGTCCATCAGAGAGTGTTGTCTGTCTTTTTTTCTTATCTTTCATCTCTTTTAGCTTGCTTATAGGGATTACAGCTCTGAAATGAAGTGAGCTGTAACACTTGAGCTGTGCGGATGGCTTGACACATGATGTGTAATCATCACGAGGGTCCTTCAGAAAGACTCTGAGGACACTCTCACCTGACCTAAGCACGACAAGTGTGCAGCCCTAACAGGGTGGCCACCGACACTGCACACAGGAACTCTTCCAAACCATGCACTGATTATACAGCGAAATAAATCATCATCACTTCCATCACGTGCAGCAGTTAATGAACACAAAGGACGTGCAGTGCAAGCCATTTTCTAAACTTGAATTTATTCCATAAATAATGAAACAAAACACATGGAGATATATACATGCATTCATACGGATTCTGTGAATCTTTTTGCCATGGCGGTGATCACCATCAGTCAGCCCGTGTATGTCTGTGTCAGATGTGGTGAAATAAAAGAAATGTTTGATTCAGAGTTGGACTGAGTTACCGACCACTGCTGTAGTTGTTCAACTCGGTCCACAGACTGAAGGCACACTGCCCCACCCCCACTGCCTGCTGGTTCCCTGTTTATTCAGTTTTGATTCATATTGCACATGCTGCGTGTCCAAATTGCACCAAATGGGCACTGATCCCTGTCTGGCAATTTACAATAGAAAAGCAAAGTGTGGAGCCAGTTAAATGAACAGTGTAAGAGATGTGCCACAGACAGACAGACAGACAGACAGACAGACGTTTGTGGAATTATTAGGTATATCTTTATAAAGGATCAAATACTAATTAAGATGAAGTGGGGATGCTGATGCAAACCACACAGAGAAGTACCACTAACGCTGCAGTTCCCTCAGCTCCTGGTGATATAGCATCTTTCAGCTGCTTGTTTTTAGTGCCGGTAACTTCTCTTTTAATCAACTCCAATTCCAGTAGAAGAAGCAGCTGTTTTTTTTTCTTTGTAAACTGACTGTATGCTACCTGCTCAGCACAAGACAAAGTTAGGAAATAGCCGGTGAACATAACTACACATTTAGTGACTAAAGAGACATATTTTTCTTCCTTAAGTAGTTGGTTGTTATCCAATCATGTAAAAGGGGAATATCAGACTCCTTCTACCCATCTGGTGTCCAGGAACACGACTCCATTGTTTCTCCGTGTTTACCTGATGTGCAGATAGCAAACAGTTTGCTTAGACAACTTAAAGCAAAGACACCGGTGGATTTACCAGACAACCTTTACAAAGGTTGTGTTTAAGTGAAGTGGTTTCTGTGAAATCATACGGTGTCCCTTTGAGGGACCTGTACATCTCCGTCTGTGTTTGTCATAAATGCCACATCCAGACGATTTAATCTCGTTCTGGCTTTTTTCTGTCACTCAGCAGAATAAATGGGTCCTGTGTAGTCATTTCAGCTCCCTACCTGTGCTTTACTGCGGCTTTCAAGCGTGAGATATGTGCCGCTGGAAAAATGACAGCCGCGAAACAAATTGGACTATTTTGGAATCGTAAGACCTCACAGAATTGTAACATTTTAGTATTTTATCTTGGGTTATTTATATTTTTCTTCAACATTAATCTTTTTTGGGTGGGACAATGTCCTTTTGTCTGCCAAGATGAAGTGCAGCCGTTTACGTCCTCGTTCTTTGTCCTTTTAAACCTGTTGTTTTTTTTTTTTCAGTCACAGTTCTGCATTGACCACGGCCCCGACATTTGGATTCAAATCTGTCCAGACAAACACTTGTGCGCTCCCACGGCTTCGCTCTGCTGTGAGTGTGGCCAGCACACTGGAGTGGGACGAGGGCTTTTGCTTGGTTCATTTTCTATTCTCAAGGGTAAAACAGCAAAGCATGTAAAAGAGAGAAACAGCTGCAGTTCAGTGGAGCTCTTTGAAGAACTACATCAAACACAAGAAACCATCTTCCAGCAATTGGCCTCAATGTGCGTGTGTGTGTGTGCGTGTGTGTGTGGACATGTGTGTGTGGACAGCATGCTGTGGAGGTGTGCGCAGGACCGTTAATCTTTTGGCCTTCCCTCAGTCCCTGCCTCCTGCTCTTCATCACTTATATCTGGCTGCACATTTCCATCCACATTTTAATTCTTAGATCTCTCTATATATTGATCTCATTTGTCGACTGTGTTTATTTTCTCGCTGATGCCTTTTCCTTTCTCCCATTCTCACCCTTTTCTCTTATCTCGCTTCCACACACTTCTCCATAACACCTCTCTCCTTCCTCAGCCTCTAAGTCCTCCCCTGCATGGCAGCCCCTTTTTTTTCTTTCAAACCAACCAGCAGGGGTTATATAGCACACACACCCAATCTGGACACATAAACCAATACATTACAATACGTTAGATGACAGAGGAGTCATCTCTGACAAAGCAACACAACATTTGAAAGAGCACATGGAAATGTCAAATGGGTCAAAAGTAGAAGTTCCTTTGAACGATCAGTTTAAAATAGCAAACAGTTTTTTTAAATGTCTGAATGTCTTTCTCCTTTTCTTCTTCTTGCTGTGTCCCTCAACAACGTTAAACTGAGTTCCCTCATTTCTGTTTCTCTCCCTCTCTCTGTCACAATCCTCTTGCTCTGTCTCCCTCTCTCTCTTTCGCTGTCTCTCTTCCGTTTTCTCCTGCTGGTGATGGGGGGGGGGGGGGGGGGGGGGGTGCTTGATTAGAACACACATCGCCAAGTTCCCCCCACATCGCATCATTGCATTTGATTAGCTCCAATCCCCTGCTCCCTCCCTTATCACTGGCAGCACAACAGGTAGCAACAGACACACACACACACACACACACACACACACACACACACACACACAGATACACATGCATGCACGTCACAATCTCACTTTCAGACTTCAGAACTCCACGGCTGCCTGTAAATGTGCACTGGCTTATATTAACCCACACACCCACACACACACCACCACCCACACACACACACACACAAACACACACAAACACACACACACAACACACCACACACACACAACACACACACACACACACACACACACACACACACACACACACACACACAGTGCTGGTGCTGTGGCAAGGTAAAGCCAGCATGATGCTGACAGCTCCCTGTCCCTAATGAAGCATTAATAAACTGCAGCACAAAACAGTGGATCAGAGAGCAGCAGTGGTCCCCACCTGCCTGGCTGTCTGCACACTGCCAGAGGGAGAGATCAGAGGGGAGAGGATCACTGTAATCCCCCATCCTCCAAAACCCCTCTGCTCCACTTTTCAGAGAAACCTCACCCCCATCTCCTTGGTGCTGTGCTAATGCTTCTGTACTTTTCAGTTTTCAAATATTCTCTAGCTGTAAGTAAATGTAGTTTTATTGAAAGGTTATCGCTATAAACATAGTTAAATGGTGAATGGTCTGTATTTATTTGTATTTATTTATCTTTACAGCAGTTTTATTTTTCACCCATTCACAGACACATTCTTTCAGTGTCTCTCTGTCAATCACACAGTCATCAGGGGGTTGGGGTTCAGTATTATACCTCTTGGGATCGAACCGCTGGCCTACTGGTTCGATGGACGACCCGCTCTACCTCCATCGAATCAGCTCTGCCCTCTTGTTTGGGGGTGTGGACGACGATTTAGAGCAAAGTGGAGTTTCTGACTTTCACTGCTGCAGAGTTTCTGGCATGTTTTCCAGTTATCTCTTCACTGTGAGGATGCTCACCGCAGCTAGTTAGGATGTCTGTGCGGAGTGTGCCTGTCCTGTATTTGTTAGACAGCTCATCTGTCTACAAAATCCCCAACAGCTCGTCTTTTCATCATTTCTCTTTGCGGCACCTCTCCTCTCCTTCTTCTGTGCACATTCAGGAAGAATGAAGTTTTGTGTGTTCGTCTCTACTTTGCATTCTTAACACACTGCCTAGTTTTGCCCTCAATCTGAACACACATTAAAATTTAACTCTCCTAACAAGTTACTTGCTGGAAGCCGTCTTACCTCTGCAGCTACAGCATAGTACATGACAACCAGACTGATTTCTGTCTCAGTTTGTGCCCTTATTTAAGCAGCTGCAGGGATGTTCATGTGTTACACCTGATGTGTGAAGGTGTGTATTCAGGAATTGCCGCAGCACATGAATTCACAATTTGGCAGACGGGGAGTGCAGTCACAGTACGTTCCTGATGGGCAGACAATGCCTCTTTCACTCTGATCCAAATGAAGGTGCTGAGCGGAGATATTCCAGAAGGTGTGTCCATTCAAACGTTGCATGGCGGTGATTAGAAGAATTAGAGCGATTGTTCAGAAAGAACAAGCAATTAAATCAGCTGTAATGGAGAGAGAAGAGTTCAAAAGGCTTTCAAGAATAGAAAAGGATAATAGAATTCTAAAAAAAGCAATTCCACCTACATCTGTTCGCTGTATGGGGAATGCATATCTCAAGAAACGTTCATCGTATCTGCTGCATATTTGGCGTGTGTATGGTTGATAACTCAGGGAAGTAAAGTGTTAAATTTGGTATGATTGGGACACAAAGTATATTCAATATGAATAAACTTTGAATAAACAGGCGACCAGCGCCTTGCAGTCAGTTGGGGTGGAGTGTAACAGTCATTCTGGGGACTGAGTTGAACATGTCTTCCTCTACATCCTTGGATAAATTACACCAGTGGCCCGCGGGTCAAAACGGGCCAGCCAGCAACAGTATGCCACCAGAGCATTTTAATCATGTCATTATTATTATTTCAAACTGACACAGACATTTACAGGAGTCGTGGGTGATGATCTCCGTCATGGCAACATTTATATAATCACGATGAAAGCACGATGTTTGTGTTGTTGCTGCAATTCTTTATATCAAGCTAAATTACAGAGCTTTTATTTTTAAACAGTTGTGAACTTCTGTCAGTTGCTTAACAGAGTTTTGATGTAGTGGAATGTGAACAGTAATAAAGCAAATTCAGTTTCATTTTATGAAAAACACAGACTATAAAATCGATGCCGAAAAAAGTGTCAGTGTCAGAGAGAAAGCTGCATCCAGCATCACCACAGACCAAGTAAACAGCCATGTTTGGAACAGGCACTGCTCTCGTCTTTGAAATCATACATGTGAATACATGAGGGAATATTCTTTTAATTGGGTCTCAGACAGCCGGCTGTCCTTTCGGGTGTCCTCTCCTTCCCTTGTCACGAACTAGAGATGTCATCTCTCTCTCTGTGCCGCTATGCCTTTGCTTCAGTGTCACTTTGCGTTTCTATCTGTATCCTTATCTGTGTTTTTTACTCATTATCTTCCGCCATCGAAAACCTCGCCGAGCTTTACTCCAGAGAGAGAGACTGATCTAATTGGTATCGAGGATCATTTGAATTTAATGGAGCCGATGCTGCTGACTTCTTCAGCCTCTCGCTTTCTCTTCTTTCTTTTGCCACCTTTCACGTAATAATAATGAGAAAAAATAACAGAGAACTCCCTGAAGTTTAATGTGGTTAGCATATTTTTTTTTAATGTGCGCTTTGTTACACCGATCACACTCGCAAAGGCAATTTTCCTGCTTGTCTGAGTCTGAGAAGAGGTTTTTATTTGCACTTACGCCCCTTCGAGGGTATGCGTCGTATCCAAATCGGCCCCTGTTAGCATTCAAATCAAGAGCCCCCACCTCCCCTTCCTATTCTACCTAGCCCTTGTGTCCGTGCCCCTCTTTGCCTGTCAACACGCCAGCTTCACTCAGAAGAAAGGAAGGCTAGGTAGAGAGAGAGAGAGAGAGAGAGAGAGAGAGAGAGAGAGAGAGAGAGAGAGAGAGAGAGAGAAATCTGGGATATTATTTAATGAGATCAAGAAGTGTGAGGGGGATGCTGTTTACTGTCACAAAGCAAACAGGGGCCCCTGTCTCCATGCGTGTAGGATCACTGGGCTTCTCCCTCCTCTTCCTCCTCTTCCTGAGTAGCTGTGACTGCCGCCTCCACCTTAACAACCATAATTCTACAGAAACAGGACATACACCGCCTCCCTCTCCCAACAGCAGGTGCATGTAAACAGTATGGCTTTGAAGGTTATTTTTACGCTACATAACAAGAGCCCAAACTATTTTAGACATGTTGATTGTGTAGCGAGTGTGACTTTGTACTTGTTGTTGCACTGACCTTTTACCTGCTGCGAGAGATGCAGCCAGGTCTTTAGTGCAGCGCTGTTTCCCACAGGCCATCAGTGTCTCATTGTTCATATGATGAGACGCAAATAATAAGTGTCACAGTCGCTTTCTGGTCTGAATCCAGCCACTCAGTCACAGGCTCACACTTTCCTTCAGTCTCCTTAAGCTCCAGCTGTAATTTAGCACTTTATTTTGAAGTTACTTTTGTGGTGTCTCTGCCATAAATTAGGTGTGGAGTCAGTTTCAAAGTTCCCTGCTGCAATACGGTACAAATATAAAATGGGAAGGAGAGAAAAAAGCGTTAGTTAACGAGTGTAACGCACCGAACCTCAAAAGGACTTGACAGGAGAGAGTGGAAAAAGAAAGGAGGGGGAAATGTGTCACGAAGATGAGGAAAGGGAGGTGGGGGGGGGGGATCCTTTGATCAAGAGCACTCCTTGTAGCACTGCTGTCTCCTTACACATCCATAATATATTTCTGCACACACTCCTGTCTCTTATTAACAAGTCCAGCGCCATACCATCCGGAAGGCAGCTATGGAATGTTCAGGAAATTCATTCACTTGAAAAAACAAAAACAAAATGCACAGCAAAGAATTTGAAATGTAATATATGCAGCCCCCCTTTAAATTACATTCATTGATGTTGGTTGTAACAAAAGAGGGTATAATATCAAACATGAGTAAATATCTGTTCTAAAAGAGGCAGGCTTAGGAAATGAGAGAGCTGCCGCTGCTCGGCTCCTCTCTCGCGGGAGACCATGTTTGTCCATGACAGTCATAAATATGTATCATGCAGCAAGATGACAGCGATTGTAATCTGGTGGCCGCCTTTTGTCGAGCATATGAAACCCGAGAAAAGCTCCCATCGGTGGCGAACACAGACCAAATTAAAAGTTGCACCCTCTCCCATCATTGGAATGAGTCACTCAGCGACAAGTGGCACGCTGTTTAATTAGGGTGGAAACAAAGACCTCAGGGGGTGGCGGCGGAGGTGGGGTAATGCTCTCTCCCTTTTCCCTCCTGTCTCTCGCTCGCTCTCATTTGTAGAAAAGTAAATATTCAGAGAGTCACTTTTCAGCCGTGGCGATTAAAGCATGCCCGAGCATAGCAAAAGAGAATGTGTTATGAATGCAAAGCTCCTAATTCAATTCACTCCGCGCTGCGAAATGAAACTCAACTTGGCTGAGGAGACAGCTGTGGCAGTGCCTCCTTAACCAGGGGTGTCAAGTTGTTCTCCAAACCCAGAGTAACTGCGCTGGTCTTCCAGTAGTGTCCCTGCAGCCTCTTAAAAAAGGCAGCCTGGATTCACTCCAGTGTACAGTGGCAGCGAGTGTCCTGGAGTGCAGCTGGTTGAAAGGTCGCACTCTTCAATGTAAGAACTCCTCTGTTTCTGACCCAGTGTTGTTTTGATGTCTGTCCCTGCAGCTCTGAAAGACCCCTGCACTGAAGTGATCTGCAGCTACGGCAGCACCTGTGTCCAGTCAACAGACGGCTTGTCGGCTAAATGCATGTGCCCGCTCGGCTGTGAGGGCAAGCCCGAGGAGACGGTGTGTGGCAGTGATGGAAAGGACTACCGCAACGAGTGTGAGCTCCATCAGCACGCCTGCAAGAGCCAGAAGAACATCCGTGTGCAATACCAAGGGCACTGTGGTGAGATATCTCTCTCTCTCTCTCTCTCTCTCTCTCTCTCTCTCTCTCTCATGTCCATCCATATATTAGCTATATATCACTTATATAGACTTTGGGCAAGAGATGGGGTCCACCTTGGACACCATTGCACGACCATCATATACCTCTTTTGCACCAAAATTAGTGGGTATACATGTTTTTTTAAATGTGGTTAAACCCACAAAACAAAGGCGAATGGCTCCTTTCCCTTTGCCAGTGAAGGAGTTTACCTTTCAGTTGTTTTCCCCCGGTGCGTAATGTTTGATGTCACAAATCCTTTGGAAGCCTCGCTGTCTTGCCAGTGTTGTATCTTGCATGATAAGAAAAATCACTGACGCACATGGTTCCCTCGATGTAAAAAAAGTACACAATAGTGTGTGGCTTTTTTACGCACCAACGCCCGGAAGTTCAATTCGTGTCAATGAGTGAAAATCTTCAGTGTTAGCATCCAGAATGCCAAAATAAAGAAGAGGAAGAAGAGGACAGCGCATTCACCCGGGTGTCACACTTCCATTACTTTCAATCATAGCCTGAGCCGCTTAAAGACTGTGTCCCCTGCAGAGTAGGGTTGGGAACCGAAACTCAGCTCCAAATTAGGACCAAATCCAAAATGCCAAGTACCGGGTACCTAAAAAAACATCATTCTTCATTATTCGTCCAGTGTTAGTGAAAACCGCACCTCGTGATTTCTGACAGCCCCAAAATACCCTCTTCAAATTTGTCTGATATAAACTCTGCAATGATACAAGGTAAAAGCAGGAAACCTTCAATGACCTTTCTTCCTCCTGTTATTTCTCCCTTCGTCTCATTGCTTTTCTCCTCTTCACTGTTTACTTACTCTGACTTGTGTTGTTTCTCCCTCACATACTCCGTTTACTGACGACACGCCTCTGCTAATTCTCATTTATCATTCAGGCTGCCTTGCTCCTTACAGGTGTGAATTGTTGTTTTCTCCAAGTGGGTGTTCAGTGCTGGCGTTTTCAGTCGGGCCCAGCTTCTCTGCACATCCTTGTTAACAGCCTTTTGCCGATGGTTGTTTACTCCCAAGGCACTCAACTTTAGAGGCTTTTTTTTTCTTTTGGTGAGCCAGATGGGGGAGAATGAACGTCAGACACAAACTGTCTCTTAGCAGCGGGAGCCCCTGGGAGACAGAGCGGTTTGGTGGGCGATGAGTGATGGATGTGCAGGTCTGCTGGCGGAATGTTGGTCCCATAAATCCAGCCGGAGTCGGCCAAAGTGACCCATGTGGGCCCCGTCCTCCCTGGGGAGGGTCGGAGCTCAAGGGACCAGCCGGTCCTGATGGGCCTCTAAATCTTCCTACAGCCATTTCATCTAAAGCCTTGGCTATTTCGAGTTGGTGGCTCCAGCCAGACACATGCAGTTGATTTATCCGCGCTGCTAGTTTTTGTAGCAAACAGGCCATTCCTTTTGTAATTACCCTACTTGCTCAGCGAGAGGAAAGCACGGATCCTGTTCTTCTCAGTTAATGGGAGGTAATGGTCTTTCTCACAGATAATGGTCCGGTTGGCGGGAGAAGCACTGCCTCATGCAGACACACTGCATGCATTACGATAAAACCCCCGCTTGCTTGGTTACTCGTGCTGATGGAGAACAGTCTGGGCCGTGCTAACAGGCCTGGCTTGGCTCACCGTGGTCACTCCGGCTCCCCGCCCTCAACAGCCAAGCTCCTCCGTCCCATTTCATGTCCCCACATAGTTGCTCTTTGTACGTCTTCCAGAGGTCTTTGGAAACCATTTCCCCTTATTCTCTCTTTCTCTTTCTTTCTTCTCCTTTCATGATGATACCGTCTTTCATCCTCAGTGCGATTTGAACGACTCGCCGGCAGTTTGGCAGTGATTTAATATATTGTGATGCTACATAAATCCTTTGCCTTCCCACGCGCTGAATTCACGGCAAGGAGGATAAAGCCCAGGTCTCTGTTTCACAGAGTAACTCCCCTGTCCTGCACATCCACAAACCAATTCCATTATGATCACGGGCTGATATAGCCGAACGTGCCAGACCCATGCTCCCCTGGAAGGAGAGAGGTGCCAGAGAGCAAATCAAACCGACATTCTCTTCATCCATTTCCTTGTCTTCCCCTTTCGCATCCAAGGTCCCACTCTGAGCTGCTCTCAGCTATGAGCAGAGCTGATGATATCTCTGGAGGAGCAGTGATGGAGGGTCATGTCTCGTCTTCTTCACGCTCTTACTCTCCTCTCTTTTCTTCTTATCTACTCTCTGAATTTACAAGACTAATATTGTTATTGCTTTCAGTCTATATTCAGTTGATTTGTCCTGAACATCATATTACAGGTATATTGTTGTTTACTACAACTTACAATCTATCTAACAGGGTCTTTACTTCGAAAATAAAATCAACAGTTGCTGGATTTTGAAGTAATTAAGCAAGGACAAATATTACCCTGTCACAGTTTTCTTTTGCCAAATATTGTCGTTCAGTTTTCTCCAGGGGACCGGGAGATGTTTTTGATGAAAGCCCCACAGCTCTCTTATATAACCAGCATAAATATTTTCTCAGATCAACCTTTACTACATATTCTGCAAATATATACTGCAGCACATACTGTACTCATGAATGCATGTGTCTCCACAGACCCGTGCAAAGACAACGAGAACAGTCTGAGCACAATGTGCCGAGTGGAGACTCACACCCGCCAGACCTTGATGTTTGGCCTGCCGGAGTCGTGCCCTCCGGACAGAGAGCCTCTGTGCGCCAGTGACGGTGAAACCTACCCCAGCGAGTGTGCCATGACAGCAAGGGGCATCCAGAAAGGCATCAAGCTCAGGAGGGTCCATGGAGGACGGTGCAGGAGGCTGGGTAAGGACACCTTTTGTGCTTCTTTGAAGGGGGTTAAAAAACTCATGAAAAAATATCAGCTGCAATGAGATCTCATAAAAAAGATCTTGACCTGGGATCAGTTGTGAATGTTTCAGTCTACGTTAAGATTCAAATCCAGGGAATATTGGACATTTGTGTTGATATAGCAGACCTAAAAGACCTACATTATAATTTGCACATTCATGATTCCAATGAAGGGTTTTCATCATTTTTATGATTTGGTGTTTTGGCAGATCCTTCCTGTCGTCTTCTTATTATTATCCTGATGAATGATATGAGGAAACAAATGATTACATTGAAATATGGCAACATATCTGTGTTTGTATACGACAAGTAGTGAGATGGGTTTTGAAGGATTGAGCAAACCGTTCTGGCTAACAATCAACAAATAGTAATGAAATCACAATCTTGAGGCATCTGCATCACACTATGATACATGTAATCTTGTAATTTTACATATTGCACATGATCTCTGTCCTAGATTTGAGCAGGAACAGGTGAACTGGAATTAAAATCTGACTGTGGTGCTGTGATAAATGACTCTCAGGTCTCGGGATCTGTACTGTATCCGTGCCAGCAGTAGCCTCCTTCAGTCTGATAAGAGCCTCCAGGGCTGTTATCTGTGCTATTAGAACACGCGCCTTAAGCCTTAGTCAACAAAGAGCTTTTACTGTATGTCTGATAGCCATCGGAGGAAATCCAATTTTGCCGTTGTGTTGTCGACGGGACTTCATGAAGCAGCATCTGTGCTGGTTAATAGCAGCGATGTGCAGAGACCCCCTGTCCATGTAGTGAGACCTCTGACAACGGCAAAGACAAGAATAGATCACTTCTGGACACACTTACGTTTAGTGGACAGTGAGGCCTGATACACACTTCTTTCACACACCCCGGGTCTTCTTCCTGCTCTGCTTGACAGACTGATGGAGTGTGTGGGTTTTAAATTGCACAGCCTAAGTAGCGTTGTGACTTTGTGTTTTCATGTCGGTTTTGTGTGTTGGGATGTGTGTGTTTGTGGGCAAGTGGATTAAGGTCTTTTTCTTTTCCCTTCTCACCACCCTTACTGCTCTGCCTTTTTCAAATCAAAGAATAATTAAATTTGAAACAGAGATCCATGAAATCGTACCCCTAAGCAAATTACAAATTGGTAACTAATGAAAATGGCCATTTCGACTTGTAACCATGACATCGCACATCCTTGTAGCCCTCTCACTCAGATACAGCAGCGATGTAATTAAGTGTGGCATGACGGTTTTTTAAAGAAAAGAAGAAGAAGCAATTGAATTGCTGTACAAATTTGATCCACTGATCAGGAATGAAATATATTCGAAGCCTGGTGAGTGCCTGCAGAACAGAGGCCTGCTTCAAATTGGATTTTCTCACTTCAATGCTAAATTTTCCATTTTTACATAAGCAGTGTTTCTTTCTTTCTTCTTAATTTAAACTGCAGATTTCTGCTTAGTGAGTCAAAATGTAATGAATCAAATAGTTAAGACTTTAACTTGACCCTGAAATTAATTTTCTTGAGCTCCCCAAATGAATAAAGTTATGGGGGAACTTTATTATTAAAGTTAGATGGGAGCGTGGAAAACCTGATCTCCAGTAAGTTGTCGTAAGTTACATCACCAAAGAGCCTGAAATAACTTCATCCATGATGTTAAGTCTCACTTCACAGAGTGTATTTGGGGTTTTGCTTGTTAATTTTTTTTTTTGCCATGAATAATATTGTAATAAAACTTGTGACAAAAATAGATTAGCACTCAAGAGCACACAGCTCCGCCTTAAATTCAATCAAGCTTTACCAAATGTCACACTCTAGATATCAGTCCCCTAAATTTGCCAGATTTTTTTCTATCAAGATCTATAAATTAATCCTGTTGAAAAAAGCAATGTTAAAGAAAGTGCTTTAAAATTCCTGGATCCGCACCAAAAGTTAATGGATTATTTCCTGACCCATAATGCATCATCCAAACCAGTTTCAAGGCAATTTGTCCTGTAGTTTTTAAATCTTGCTTCCTAACAATCAAACAAACAGGCCGAACCCTACCTATCTGGTGGAGGTAAAAAGAACATATGCAGTCCACTGTGTTGAGAGAGCAATTATTTAAACAAATTCCCTGATTTGCTTTTCACCTTATGTGCGTTGAACAAAAGGACAGAAAAGCAGAAACCAATAAACAATGTTGTGCTCTTTTGTCTGACCAGTTTTATGTCTGTCATTGGGATATTTATTCTCTACAGCTGTGAACAGGCCCTTTGATTCCTCTTTGAATGATAATTAATTGTCGTAAATGTATATTCAGTTTCAGGTATTTCCACAAAAGGCTTAACCTCTGCCGCGGGAAAGACAAGCTTTTACATGCGCTGCTGGTGACACCAGTCCAGTCTAACATGTAATTACTGTTTGGATGAAAACAGATGTATTTCCCCATGCTTGGACCAGCAGTGTCACACAGCAGGAACAATCATCTCTCTGTCGCTACCCTGCTAGCATGAAATGTTGGGTTTTTTACGCTTGCTGAGTACTTCTGTTGTCCTTCCTCTGTGGATCCGCCAAACTGGCCCAAACTGGCAGATGGTTGTGGCTCTAAAAAGCCTTATCAGTGTCTGTACAGACGGGTGACAGGAAACAGGAAACAACAGAATAACTGAGTTGCAAAATATTACAATTGCAGATTCTTCCATATCAGGAATGAGGGGTTACTTAATAGATTTGTATGTCTGGACATAGGTTAGGGTTAAGGGGTTATAGACGATGTACAGATGCTGAATTGACTTATGTTTTTACCCTTCTACCATTTCAGAGGAGTGTAAGGAGGAGTGTCTCTTCAATGCCGTGTGCCTCGTTGAGCAGCTGAACGCCCGATGCTCCTGCGACCCCATTGAGTGCGATGGCACCTACAAGCCCATGTGCGGCAAGGACGGCCGCACCTACTCCAACGACTGCATACGACGCAAGGCTGAGTGTCTGAGCAAGACCCTCATCCCCATCCGGCACCCAGGGCCCTGTGGTGAGTGGCGCTGGAGGATGGGAAAGAAGGGGCTTTACAAACACTAACATTGTTCTCTCTCAATCCCCCTTTGTCTTTCTGTGCTTATATTTAATGTATACTCGGTGTGTTTCTCCTTCTGTATCACCTCAGCTCACTGTGTTTACTGAGTAGTGTCTGAAATGGTTCATAAATGATCTCGGGGGTGGGGTGGGGGGTGGGGGGTGGTAACTCAAACAGAAAGGACGGGTGTGCCTTCCTCCACTCGTTCACCCACCATTCATCTCCTCACCCTCGTCACGCTCCATACACCCCATCTCAAAAACACACTGCAAACTGAAACCCTCCCGCTGTCTGTCTCCTTCTCCTCCTCTACTCTTCCACTTCGGTGGCTTCTATCTTCTTTTTCCCCCCCTCTGTCTTTGTCTCTATGTTATGTGTGTTGCCTTTCTTGTATAAAAAAAGCTATTCTTTCTTGTTTCAGTGCGTCAGTCAGTCTGTCTGTCTATCTTTGTCCGTGTGGCCGTCTTCCCGGCTGTGTGGCTGCAGGTGAAAAGTGGGGTCACCCCGTGGGCGACCTCATCAGGCGGACTCTGAGGGGTGAAGCCCTTCCCCTCTCTCCGTGTGGACCTAACAGGAGGGGTCTTGTACCGCTGCCCTTTTTCCTCTCACTCCTTGTGTGTGTCTCTGTGTCATTAATGTCTTTTCCCTCTGTTTACGCTCCTGCAAAGATGTAAACTGGAGGTTGGAGAAGTCTTCCTCTCTCCCTGCTCCCTGTGTTTTATTCCCTGTCTAACGAAAAAAAAGAAAAGAATTCACCTGTTTCTCTCTTCCGAAGCACTCCTCTCTCTCTCTCTCTCTCTCTCTGCATGCAGTCTTGCACGCCAGCTCCCAACCTCACTTCCCAAAATGGTCCCTCTCTCCATCAATAGGACTGTCTCATAAAAGCTTGTATCTGCTTGATGAATGCACGCAGCTCTTTTTTTCACCATTCGTGACCATGGAAGCTGCACTAGAGTTGAAGTTCAACTGTGTTTTGTTAAATCCTTCTGAATGCCGTACATTCTATCATTCTAGGATCATACAAAGGTTTGGCCTTAGCTGACTGAGAAGGTAGACTACTTGCTATTAACTGTGCGTATGCGTACGCAAGATGGCTGCCTCGAGTGTCCTGTGTCCGTTTGGTGCGTAGGTTCTGCATATCCTCAGGAAGTAACGTGAAGCGTGCTCAAGATGCAGTACCCTCATAAAGGTCTGGGGCAGTAGTGAGTCCTTGACAGGGTCAGTGGGCATGTCAACAAGGGCATCAGCAACAGTTTTGAAGACCAGCTGTGTGACCAGGTACAGAATTACCCACATTTATATAAGTGTCATTGCAGAGCAGTACGATTTTATAAGTGAATGTAGAAACCTTCAAAAGTAATTGGAAACATGTCAGAGTCTGTTACGTCGGTGCATTCTGGAAAACTGGTGGAAAGCCGAAGTGGGGCCAATGCCGTTGGTGTGTTTTGTCCACCTGTCATCAGACTAGGCTTTGTACTAGCTACAACATACAATGAAAAGTTGATTAAACATTGAATGAATAGTAGTCGTTTCCTTTACTGAATTTAGTGGCAGATGTCCAGCATCCATGCACAATTCCTGATTCAGTAAGGTGCACATTCAAGTCATTCCTTGTTAGATAGCTTTAAGCAAAACCACACATCATTGAATATATTTTTTTAAAAATATGCACATTGTGTAGATAAAAAAAACTGAGAAACTAAATATTCTTAACAAATTGTCATATTTATTATTAAGTATTGTCAGTAAATTCAGTAAGTGCATTTTAAAAGAAAGACTACAGACTGGACAGAAGCACTTCAGGGGTCAGTCAGGATTTCAGCTAGGGCCACGTGCCCCCTGGACCCTGGATCCGCCCCCTGCTGGAGTTCCTTATTCAGCCATTAGGTTAAGATCAGTCATATCATGTGCATCAAAGTGTAACTGCAGGATCCTAAGCCCCTAAAATTGATGTAAACAAATCAGAAGGATCATTTCATTTAATGGCTTTGTATAAACTCTGGCCAGTGCAGAGCATGTTTACTCCATACAGTGGAAAATTAGTAGCTCCTGGTGTTTATGTTTATTAGCTCCAGCTGATATCATCTGCAGCTGGCGACGTTTGCTGGTTTAACCAGTAAAATGCAACAGTCAGCACTCTCTTCACCTGAGGAAGTGTGGGGCTGTACTGCAGAATGTAGTTTACATTCAAAACCACTGTTCAGGGTCAAAGAAAGCAGCGCGTCTTTTATGTGACTTGGCAGAAAGGACGGGGCCCGACATCAGGGGTTTGTGTCCCTCAGCAGAGCAACAATTAATCTACACTTCTTTTAATCCTTATCTACAATCAATCCCGTACCTTAATCCTAAACTACTTGCCACAACCATAATTGTTCCATACGGTTGACCACACCGTAGCCATGCATTGATTTAGAAAAATAAATCGTTCTTAAAATGTTAGAAATGAATGTCACTGATCATTATTCACCCCAACGTCAACATTTTGTCTGTGGTAAGAAGTTAGAAGCCTGTTGCCCTGATGCATTGTAAATTTCTTGTTTCCAATAAAAGAAGAATGAAGAGGGATATGATTCAGCAGCAAATTTCATTAACCCACAACCCAAGCCCGGGCAGCACAGACTTCCATAAATATATATATATATATATATATATATGTGAAAACAGTTGGCAGATTTTCAAATTATATCACAAAATGTCCATATTGCATTTGGCACTTTGTTTCCAAATTGTTTCCCAGTGTTAACGGATCGACAGATACACCCAAACAATCACAGTGTCTCAGTTATAACAAGTGATGAAGGTTTTTAATATGTAGGCACACAAATGAAAATTGATTTTTTTCAGTCAGAAATAAAATGTTATGGTTGTTGTTTTAGTCCATTTTAAACGCAGCTTTGACTTATAACAAAAACCTTTTCCTCTGAGTTTATGCTTCTCGACCTCTGATAAACCAGCATACATGCTAGAGCCTGAGTAAACTGCTCGTGCTGCTTCATGTCATAGCACCTCAGTCAGCAAATCCACAAAGCGGACACGCTGCGTAATTTTGGCCGGAGTTTATGTCCACATTTTGATCATTGTTGTGACACAGGCGAGAGAGATCTGTCCGTCCTGCCGACACGGGGACGGAGCTGAACACCAAGTGTGTGTCCAGTTGACAGCATCAGGAGGCCCAGGCACTCATTAGCAGTATTCAGCCATCAGAGTTGCGCAGAATTCTCGTTATGGAAATGACAGTGTGAGCGTTTATGTGTTTTGCTCCGTTTCATTATTTCTGGCAAATAGTGTCTGAATCCTACACCCCCACCCCTCATCTTCTTCTTCCTCTTCCCCTTCCCCCTCTCTCCTCATCCTTCCTCTCTTCCCTTGCGCATCGCAGCCAGCCGTCAGCGACTGGTAGCATGTTTCTTTAATGTGCATTTCTTTATTGACATTTGCATATTTTTCAAAACAGGGAGCCACAAACACCACCACCCGATTCAGTTTTAATTAAACATCAAAAGAGGCAGGCGTAGGTGCCCACTGAGACTGCTGGTTTAGTCAGACAGATGATGTGCCCTGCAAAGAGTGAGAGAGTGTGAGTCTGTGTGTGCGTGCGTGCGTGAGTCTGTGTGTGAACATGTTAGAACTTTCTTTGTCCCTTATGTTCTTTTGAAGTTTCTTTTCACTCCATTGTGTTCGTAGGTCTGAGTTAAATTGAGCTGTAGGTGCCTCCCTCTAATAACACTGCAACTTACGAGACTTCAGAGATAACAGACACCCAGGTGTGTGTGTGTGTGTGTGTGTGTGTGTGTGTATACTCACAAACACACAAACACTGTACATAGCGAGACACACTCTTCCATTGTGCTTGTGGTCTTGCATTGTCAAACGGCAACAGCACAAGGACAATTGTGTCATCATTGTACACACACACACACACACACACACACACCAGAGACAAAAAAAGTTTTATATGTCTGAAAAGTAAGGGTTTGATTTATGAAATTATCATTACTCGATAAATAATGATCTCTTTTCTGGTTTCATTGGCTGAGTGGTGCAGGGGGCAGGGTGATCGATCGTCCTGCCAGCTGTCAAACGGATAAAATTCCCTGCATTCTGACACTGTCATCAATCTCTTTTCATGTCATTCCCCCATCTCCTCCCACCCCCCGTCTGTAATCACCCTCACACACAAAAACGTCGTGCAGAGAACTCACCTCTGTGGTCTTCTGTCTAGTCCCTCTCACAATCTGATTGATATCTAAAGCTCTTTAACTCATTTAGTTGTTTAAGGCACAACCAGGCGGAGTCACAGATCTTTAAGATGTCCGAGAACAAGTGAGCTAGTGAAGGATATCCTGGAAGTGAATCAGAGCGGGCTGCTGGGAAGGAAGAGGGTGAATAGGTCTGACCAGTTAGATTATGAGCCTGAATATAAGAGTTGTGTGACAATGGGATGAGTCGTTTGTCGTCAACACACAAGCAGATGAAATGACACAGCTCCTCAGCTGTTACAAAATATGATCTTTGTTGTTTCTTTTCTCACTCTATAGTTCCATCACGTTTGCCGTCATGATGATTGATTGTGCGGTAATTTTCATCACCTACTTCACAATAGAGTTGCTGCCATGTTGCGACACCATGACACACATACACACACACACACACCAATCCAACTCCAGGAATTGATTAAATCATCACTTCAACCTCACACTTGAACAAAGACTAGCCCTCGACCAGTGTCTGACTAAAACGTGAGTGAATATCTGCTGTGGTAAACTTGTAATTGGGTGTAAATGCTTCCGAGAGGTCTTGATTAAATGGCTCATAGCTGTGGAAGACATGACGAATATTTTTAGGCTGAAGCAGGGAAATCTTGTTTTTTCTTCTCCCTCCCATGTGCCTGTGACTGTTAGCACAGCAGGTCACCAGCACAAACTACACAACGACGCGTGAGAGCGCAACAGAGCTATTGTATTAGAAAAGTGTTCTGCTGCGGTATATTTAAAGGACCAAGCACTGTGGGGTGGCACTGGCACTCTAATGATTTCAAAGGCTGTTATTCTTTCTATTGTTTACGACATGCTGTAAAGGCTCGTTATTAATGGAAACTGGCACTAAAAAAAACTCAGGAACAAATTTCAGAGTTAGTACAAAAGGGTCACTTGGCTTCAACCTATAAAAAGTTGGATGATATGTAAGATGACTTAATTTATCTTCATCATATGCAACAGGAAGTATATTTATCACCAGGGTTTTCATTCTGTTAAAATATGATGAATGTGTCATCACCTTTGTTTAATGTACTCTGCACAGTGTTTTTTTTGGCTTGGCCCCCGGGATTCTCTGCCTGCAGCTTTATAAATATACTGTATATTTGAAGCTGCTGGTTGAGTATTCATGTGTCGCAAAGTCACTGTTCAGTCACTGTTTAGAGTTGTTCCTACCGTGTGTGCGTGTGTGTCTGTGTGTGTGTATAATAGACAGCAGTGTTCCCAGTGAGCTGAAGCAGCAAAAAGCTCTACAGTGAAGAAATAGACCAATGTGCAATGGACTAAAACCCATCTGATGGTAAAAGTTAAAACAAAAGATAGAAAACGACATAATAGGGTTTATCATTTTAAATAGAAAAAAAACTTCAGAGACACTTTCAACAAGGGGCAACTTCAAAATAACTTCACGATGAGACACTGTTTGCCTGACGAAGGTCTGGTCCCAAAACATTACAGCATAATAAATCACTGATTGCAAGTTGGACAGTGTGCAGGAGCTCTTATTGTAGTTTTTGATCGAGTCCCTCTCATACGCACCTGTTTCCCCAAATGGAAGTGCAAAACATTCTTTGGACAATAAGACATTTTAAAAGTTCTATTCATTTAAAATCAGATAGATGGTTTGTAAAAGGTATTATATTTATTCAGAAAAAGTTTATTAAATAAAAATCTCTTCTTTATTAAACCTTGGCCCAATTGGTATCACAAACAGGAGTCAGACTATTGTACTGCATAATCAGTTCGACTGACTCAATGGAGGTGACAGTGGGAGTGTGAAGTGGCTCAACAAAAAACTCCCCGTCTGCTATTAGAATAAGAAGAAGAGGAGTTTCTCAATCAGTAGTTTGGCCGTTCATGAAACAGAGAGACGAGCTGCAGCGTGACTTGAGAGCACAGAGGAGGATCATTCTGTAAAATCACTAAAGAAGACACACTCTGAGAGAAATGCATTGGCAGATAAACTAGAAGTGAACAAATGGAAAAGCTAGTTTTGCAGACACAAATTCTTTATTCACAGCTCTTTTGTCATTCCTGTGTACACAACTGCGCGCGTGTGTGTGTGTGTGTGTGTGTGTGTGTGTGTGTGTGTGTGTGCTCAGAGAAACCTGTGCCAGTTGTTGCTTGAAATGTGTTGCCTGTCGCCTTCGGAGGTTAACACAGAATCACTCAGCGGTGCACGCATTGTCATTGACAAAGAGCTCTGCAAAGCAGGAAGGGAAAATCAGTCACCTTAGGTGTCAAGACTCAGTGCAGAATATTTTATCATTTGCATGTTTATTTGATGAGTGTCTTCGCCTGCGCGCTGACACGCAGCGGCGGTGATTGGACTCACAAACAGTTGTGGAGTCTGAGTATGTAAGTCGGATCCTGAGATCATCAGTGCTGCTTTTCCTAATCAAGTTAATTAGTGGAATTGCCGTGGGAGCCGGATTGACAGCAGCCAGGGACCGTCTGTCCACTTACTGTTGCCCACAGGCTGTCGTGGTGCAGGAATTGCATGACAAATGTGGGTCAACAGGGTGTCAGGAGTGACTCAAGGCATTGTGGGTGTTACGTGCCGTCGGGCTTTGAGCTACCACGCTGGTTGTTTTTGTGTTTTTTTTCTTTTCAATTTATACATTTTTCATTTCATCTTCTGTTTCCTCTGAGCCCTCCCTTATGCTGTAGCTCCTGACTAGTGAAATACTGAATAATAAATTTTCAGCTCGGTGGTTGCATTTTTACTTGTTTCCTTTTGTTGTTTATCGCTCACTGTGGTGCACATAACCTGATGTTAGAAACACTTGTTTGGATTAGACAAACAATGTCTCACCTCTGATAGATACGTGTCACAATCGGCTTTCTTCTTTCCCACACGCTTTTTCTGTGCTTGTCTTCATTGTGAAGAGGGGCACGTTCGTTGGGGTAAATGCACAAAGAAGCTTCGACTTACCTCCAACCTGTGATAAGTATTCAGCAGTAGACAGACACAGCCCGCGGGTATGCCTTTTTCTGTATGCTAATATACTCTTTTCTCTGCACCGCCTTTTCCCTTGACTAATATGATACATAAATGTTTTTAATGTGGGGGAAGGCGAAGGGAGTCAGATCAAAGCCCTGCAGGTGAAGAAACACAGAAGGCGGAGCTTGCTGCAGATTGGCTGTGCCCCATTGGAGTCCTTGGTTGTAATGGATTGCAGTTGCAGGTGATCCCCGCTGCCAGTTGGCCACTGCAAGCATCACCTGGATTACACTGATTCACTGCCCTGCATAATACAAGCAGCGATTTGGAATTGCACATGGACCCGAGGGGGAAAAGTCCAATTAGCATATGTATGAGCTAAGCGGAGATGGGAGGACGCTCCAGCCAAAATAATCTCCCAGCATTTTACCAACATGTAACGGAGGGTTAACAGTGTGCGCCTGCTTAGCGAGTCCTCCCGGAGCTCGCTCTGCCGTCACACCCACCTAACAAGGGGTTGTTACGCTTTAGAAGTTACACTGTGGCATTGTCGCCACTTTATTCACTTTGTCAGATAACACCACTGAGCGGGGCAGGAGTGATACTTGAGGCAGACAGGAAAGCACACATCAGAACATCAGCGGGATGTGTCCTCTCAATATTCGACGTGGCCCGGGCCCGGACCTCCGATGGGGCAGAGTCGACACAGCGCGGCCTCGCCTGAAGTAATCCCCTCTGGGTCGTGCCCTGAAAATACCACACTAATTAAAATAGAAAAGTTGCACAGCGGCCGAGAGGATACCAACTTGGTGTGACACAGAGAATGTAAAGGTCTCTCAGCCGGTGAGTTAGTACAGAGACCGAGCTGAGTACACACCAGCAGAGCAGAATTATTAGATGGAATTATTCATTCATATTTTAAGTCTTTATCTACTGCTGTTTCTTATTACTTTTAGTAGAGCACTCACTGCACCTGCACGGCCACCAAAACAATTCCTCGACCTTATGTGACATAACTGATGTTCCCATATAACAAGCTAATATTTAATGCGTAAACAGCTTTTAACCCTTGCAGCAACTTTGGTTTATTCTGGACCTGCCCTACAGAAACACTGATACATGCAGGAGACAATGGATGTTAGTGCTTTGGAGCAGACCAGGGAGAGAGAGAGAGCTGGAACGCCATCCCACAAGCCTTAGTTGTGACAGGCTGCCATTTCAAAGCCTCTGCCAGCATCTAAGAGAAAGTAAAAAGACAGCTTTGGTTTTTAACTGTGTCATAAGATTTTTACACTTGGAGAATTTTGTCTCCTTCTTTTTCGCCCGTACACCCTCTCCAGTTAATAAATCAGGCGGAAATTTTTGCCCCCCAGAGGAAGGATGATAAAAAAATTAGTTTTGGAGGGGAATTCTTTCATCTTTTTTATGTGTGTGAAACAAAGAGCATGGGAGACAAAGGCGTTATCGGAGACTGCAGCTGTGTTTTTAGGAGCCTGTCCTTGGGAAGTGGGCTGGTGAACTTTTATGAAGGCCAAGGTTGTACAGTTAAGCTCAGATCACAAGCTTACAAGTGTTAGACACGCACACACGCACACACACACACACAGGCACACACACACAAACGAGGTGTTGAAAAGAGATCTGGAGGAATCAATTGTTTTTGAAGCCGTACCAAATTAAGCAGCACCGAACAGCTTACATATTTATGCGGCACCTCCAAGCTCCTCTGAAACAGCAACTTGGCATCGCAACACAGAAATCGATAGCTGCGTTCCACCTTCTAATCTCAGACATTCACTTTTCCAAACGGGAGAGTCTGTGTCCTCACTCGAGATCTGGACAAATCCGTTACGTACTGTACAGCCATAACTTAGTCAGAAACACCAGGACAGTAGTGGACAACCTATACAATCACCTAATATAGCTATTTCAACATCTATATTGGTCAGTGTTTGTCTGAACGTGTTCCATATGTAACATCCACCCTGCATCACTTAAATTAGAGTGAAACAAGCTCATTTCCTCCGTCTGTGTTATCAGCTGATAATTAACCCACAGCATTAGTGCTTTGAGTTGAGTCACCACCAAACGCTTCTGAGCTAATAAATGAATCATGGGGGCTCCAAGCACGCCAACTTGGCCCCCTGTGATGCCATCTAATTCCATAATGGTCACGATAATGATGGAGCCATGGGTGGTGTCATTACAAGGGCCAGTTTCCATGACAGCACCCACCCCTCAAGAGGTGTAACGTCAACTACAGTGGAGGAAGAAGTTTTGTTTGACTTTGGGTGTAAAATGTAAAATCATCACAGAGCCAGGCTATCGCCTCTCACTCACTCTTGATACCAGAGTGTACGCCATCCTCACTTAAGGCCTCAATTTTCTCATTCTCAAGTCAAGTCCTCCAAACTGACACACTCACAGTAGCACCTTGTCTCCGTCTACACAATGCTACGGAATGTTTTCATTGACATATAAAGCTATAACAAATTGATTGTGTCGGGGCGGAAGGCTGCGATCAAAGGTTTGTTCGCACATGTTTTTATTTCTGGTTTCCTCTCGCTCCAGATCAAGTCAGGTTAGAGCAGCCCTGCCGCTGCCGAGGATCATAGGTGCAAAATCAAGTCTTGGTTTTAATGAAGTCATGCTGGCGCCAGTGGTGAGAGGGAGAGACTGAAGCAGACACCTCTGTGATGTTCAAATTTCATATCTGCCTCTGCGCAGGAGCTTGCCATTTTGTGAATTATTAAGCAGAGGGCTCTTTCTTCTCTTCGCCTGTTTCTCTTTTTATTTTTTCTCTGTCTCACACACTCTCCCCCTCATGCTCTTCCTTCTCTTGCTCCTTCATGTCAGTTCAACCAGCTTTGGCAGAAGCAGTGGCTCTCACTGAGATGCAAATGGAAGCCTTTGAAGGGGCACATTGGGAACGTCAATTAATCCAGCCGTTTACTAGCCTGAAAAAAAGAGAAAGGCTCTGCGACCATTGTTTGTAGGCTGTTTTATTTATATTGTGCCACAAGACCATGTTTTTAACCGCTGTCCTCATGCCACTGACTTCTCAAAGAGTCAGGATATATCAGGGGAGGAAATGATATAGGATGCTGAGGAAGTAGAGGAGTCACAGGAATAGGGCTGTATTGCATATTCCATCATTTCCCCCCTTTCCCCAAACCCGTTCTAACCCTCAGCTCACCATGTAGCTATACTATTAACTTACCTCCCTGTCACCTTTGCCCTTTCCAGCCCCAGACCTTTCTCCAACCTCTACTTGATATTCCTCTAAGTTCTTAGCTAAACCTCTAACCTTTCTCTCTATCTCTTGGGTGATGGGCCTCCAGATCTCAATATACCAAGCCCATGCTTGGATAAGCAGTGCGAACATGGGGCGGAGTGCGTGGTGAAGAACAACGAGCCGGTGTGTGAGTGCCCCGAGGCCTGCGCGCAAATTTCTGACCCAGTGTGCGGATCCGACGGCCACAGCTACGGAAGCCACTGCGAGATGCGAGCGATGGGTTGTGCCCTTCAGAAGTTCATCCAGATCCAGCACAAAGGACCCTGCGGTGAGTATCGGCACTACTAAACACCACACAGCTACAGAAATATAGTAAGATAACCTATTCCTGCAGTCACATACAGACATATCTGGTAAAGATTCTCAGTCAAACATCTTCAGAAGTTGTACACGAGTACATGGGCAACTGGGCGTGTTAGTGTTTCACACACAAACACAAGCAAGCCCACTTGCCCATTTACTCAACTTCTGAAGATGGTTTCAAACATGCACTGAACTCTAGATAATCTCCTGACATTCTCCACAGGGGCTGTATGTCAGAGCACAAATGTCTGAGTGAGCCCATGTGAGAACACAGTAGGAGATTCACAAGATGCACAGTGAGCAAGTCCATTAACAGTTTCTAACAGGCAATGGATGCAAAACTCAATAAGAAACAAAAAGAAAAGAAAAATATCAGGATAAGGTGCCACACACGTAGGAGACACCATCAAAGATTAGAAAGACAACGAGATTCGAGAGCTTTTCTCTGCCGCTGCACCACCCGTCACCTTAGCACTCCAGAGATTCCTGTGTCGTTGTGAACATGTCTGAATTCATGTGTGATTGTCCAGACCAAAAAGTGGGGACATTCTGTGGAGTTTCTGTCTGAAAACAGCTTTACAGGGCAGTCACGTAATGAATATGAAACGTGAGTCATATCTCGCGGGTAGGAAAAGATCTCAACCTGTGGAATATAATTTAGCTCAATTTAATTAGTAGTGCTACATTACCCATAAGAATTATAATACACAGATTGGAACATCTAATATATGTGGAGTTATTCATGTGCGAACCCCTGGGGCTTCCCAACAAAGTATAAACAATAGATAATACTTCTTCAGGTCTGAATTTACTTATCCCTCGGCCATTGCTCTTCATCCTTCCTCTGCGGCGCTTCTTCAGCCCCTCTACACCAGGGTTTGCTTGTTTTTACCTTTTAGTAAAGATGCACTTTTCTATCAGAGATAATGGAGCACAGTGCGTCTTTGTCTCTAATTGGCTACATGAGTCACTTGGCTTTGTCTCGCAGTGTCGGAAGTATCATCTAGTCATTATAACACAGCAGAGCCTCAAGTGGAAAAAATATCCTCAGACCTGCTGTGCGAGCACATAGCCATTCAGACTGATTTTTAAAGCTTGGTGAACCCGCTCTGAATACTCTGAATGGTTTAATACCATCTCGCAAGGCAAGGTTTCCTATGAACTGTAATTGTTGAGTGAGTATACTTTCCTCATCTGCAATCAAGCCATTCGCTTTTCACACCCACTGGGCAGAAGTGCAGGAGTTATCAACCCCTTGGCCCGACTCTGTCAGCTACCTCATTCAGTCAGTTTTACAGATTTTTATCTGCATATTCAAGCTCACGACAATGAGAATGAAATAGAGTTGGCCTCTAAGGTGCTGTATTTGTGGATGAGGTGAGCTGTTAACAGTTTATCAATACAACAGAATTTGTCTGAGTTTGCTGGTATTGAGCCTGCAAACAGTTTGAGGCTTGTGTTTATTTTAGATTGTTTCCTAAAAAACAACAGCAGTTTGATTTTCTTTTTGAAAGGAGTAGATGACAAGTGTGGTTGTTGGAGAGGTCCTTGATGGACTCTTTTTCCTCTCTGCCTGCCCACGTATGACATCCACCACATGAGAATATATGCCAACAGGAAATGGAGCACGAGCGCTGTTTCGTCGGTGGGCAGGCGGACGGATTCAATTTGGTGCGCCGCGCTGCAGGTGGATGGCAGGTCTGTCGGCCCCGGGTCCTTCTGAAGTAATGAATAGTCTTTATTTTAAAAAGCGGGAGGCAAAGAGAGTGTGGGGCCCTGTCTATATTCCAGCGCTATGGATGCTTTTTGGCTCCCAGAGGAACAGGCCTACATCAGTGCAACGGTGCCATAAAAATGCTGAGGCAGGAGCCAGCCGAGGAATGATGGCTATGATGATGTGGGTTATTTCTGGGCTGTTTGCACAGCTTCAGTGGACCTTATTCAGCACCATAACAACTGACTGACTCAAGCTATTATCTCACTTAATTATCACAGGCTCTTCCCATCACTAACACACTGTACATGTTTATAGAGCAGAAAAGGAGAGAGAGGAGGATAATATATGCTACTTTCCGATGGCCTTCTAAACATTGGAATTAAAGGTTGGCAGGAGCAATGGAAGAAAGTGGTGAATAAAGATAGAATTTCCTGTGACACCCAAATACTAAACTCAGCATACTAATACTGCTAAATATTAACACTAACTGTTAATTGGCATTAATTCATCTCTTCAACTCATTCTCTCTGCCACATCAAATCAGTCTTTGTAGTTTTTATAGCCATAGAAAAATATCAATATTGTTTACTGGCTCTGTTTTGTTATTTCCCACCAAATGCACTATAATAAATATTTATGGCTCGATGACTCAAAACTATGATCTTAGGAGACGCAGGTGAGGGCAGCAGAAGGTGGGATATAATGTCATGTGTGTTAAACCGTGTGTGTTTGTGTGTGTTTAGCTACAGTCTCTCATGGCCGCTGATAAGATTTCATTTCCTTCCCTCTGGGCTGGAAAAATAGTGGTTATCTAAATGACTCAGATGCAACCCAGTAGCGATATGAGTGACATTTGTTATTATTCCGAGATTTGTCCTTCACTCACGTTTGAGTGGCAGGCGACCTTGTAAGGTGGGCTGCTAGAGGTGCCCTCGGTTAATAGACCCCCCAGCTGGATATCAGTTGCCTCGGATAAAAGGGCCATTCGTACAGCTTTAGCCAAACAGATGAGAGCAGAGGTGCCGGAATCATTTTTGAAAAAAAAAAGGGAAATAACAAATTCCCCCCACAGGTGTTGGATATGATATACACAGTTGACTAGGAAATATAGGTCACACCAGCAGCGTGAGAGTGGTCAGAGACGGACAGTAAAAAAGGGTGGGGAAAGTAATAAATGGAGGGAGGCTAGGAGATGGAGGTAAATAAGATGAGGAGGAGCAGAGGAAGTGGGGGGCAGAGTTAATAGTTTGTTGGCCAGGCAGGCATCGACAGGGGAGTTGTTATCATCCAGGCATGTTCACAAGCCTTCAGAACACAAACCAGCCTACTTCTTTCTGCTTAATCCTGAGGTAATATTCCGCCCAGACCCCCTCGGCCACAATTCAGAGTTTTCCCACTGAGGATATCAACAAAACGCTGTAGAGCTGGAGGCCCTTTGGTTTTTTTCTTACTCCTCAATGACTCAATCCCTCATACTTTCAAGGCCACTTTTCATAGCACCCTGCCCCAGTTCCTCACGCTCGCTTCCAAAACCATAAACAGTACCATCAAACACAACAACGAGAGCTGTCACAGGGCATCACAAGTTAGCAGTGTTTGTTTCTGGGGGACCTTGGCTAAATTTAGCAGGTCCTCAGCTAAAGAAATAAGTTTGGTTTGATAGTTAGAGGAGTGACACAAGAGGAGATTTGGAAAGATGAGACTGGTTGATAAAATAACTACCATCTTTGTGTTATACTGTCATTCATTACCCAGTTACATGATGCAGTGACCTATTGTGTAATTACAAAAGGATGTGATAAAATCATTCACTCAGTTGTGGACATTTTTTAAATATTTGTGTTTTAAACACATAAATTAGACCCTTACTCTAAATCGAACTTAATAAAGCCAAAGTAAGAGTTTGTATTAAAAACTCTCATTTCCAAGCTTCATGTGATTCATTTCTTTCTTATTTCTTATCATAAACAATACATTTTATTATTTTCAATCATTGCACCTCTGTAAGCGCCAACACTTCACTGGATGGGCAAGACAAAACAAGATGAACTGAAGCACTTGGCACCACCAAATTTCACTTTGCTAATTTTTGCATCTCATATACGTGATGTGGGTCCATCGGCAGGTGCTGAATTAAACTACAAAAAGACCAGTGTTGAATTTCGTTTTTGAAGTACAGCTTTAGACCCTTAAGAAATATAGATTATCCAACTACCAAAATGGTTTCCCACAACAGCAACATACATTTAATACGCCTCATTGCCAGACTCACGTCAGGACTATGATGAACACTTCACTGTGTCGGCTCAAAGCTCGGCTCAGCTGCAGTTGAACAGAACAAAGTGATTACCTGGGTCAAATCTCTTTTAGTTTACTCTTCCAGCTCAATTTTTGGATAAAGTAGTCGTTTTTATTAGACCTGACATGAGAAGCATTTTCTTTTGATGTTGTGTTAGACTGCAGAGGCTCTTGCACTGGAGGACGTGTGAGGTATTTGAATGAGATGACAGAAAGTGGACATCTTAATATTAACAGTAATGGCGATAATTCCCCCCTCTTTTCCTGCCTTTGAACTGAAGCTCCCCTCCATTTCTGTCTGTTTGCGATGCATGCTTTCCGGAGGATCAGGCACTGTGGAGAGCCAGGTGCGAGGGGCAAGAGCTGATAAAGAAGCAAGGCTCCTATCAGGACGCAGTGCCTGATAAAGGACAACACTCGCTATCGCCACTTTATAGCTGCCGCAACCACAGAGGAGCCCCCCCATTTTAAAGACCCTTATATTTTATATGTATTTATTCTGTCACAGAAAATCCCTTGCTGACATTTTTTATATGTCTGGCATTGTGCACAGAGGCATTGTCAGGTTGAAAGAAGAAAGGGACTTGCAGAACTGTTATTTGCTAAAATTTCATCTGAGTTCCCTCAATTGTATCTAATAAATAAATGGGCCATAAATAATTGCCTCAAAGAAAAAAATAAGTTGATTTAGAGGAAACATTGATCCTGTATACTCCACTCATCTTGTTCTTCTTTAGGTCTGACATCATAGGAAGGTCTTATTCTGCTAATATACAGTCTATTGCTTCTACATGCAGCGTACTATATTTTAAGTGTCATAAACAACCATAACCAGTTCAAAGTCAAGGCTGTTAATCCAGGAAGGGAGCGGGTGCCAGCACTAGATGGACAGATGAATGAAATGAGAGACTCTAAAAGAGTAATAAACAGATTAATAATGTGGAAGGTTCCAGCGGCCAGCCTGGCCTCTCTCAATTAGTGCTCAATCAGCAGCGGTTATTAGCCTGGCCCTAATTGAATGTGATAGTGAGCTGCGCTAATGCAGTCTTCGAGGAGTAATTGGTGTCAGAGGGAGAGGTGCGTCTACTGCAAGCCGTGTCTCTCTCTGTGAGGCCTCGAGTTTGCTTTCTCCTTCATTTCCTGCCCGCTACGCTATTACGTGCAGGCAGTTCCTCAAAATGATCCAAGTGAACCCCCCCGAAATCTCTTCAAGGGGTTTCGGTATCTCAAGGCACTTTTTTGGAGAGCAAATGTAGAAATCATCTGCCCGATACACTCGGATCACTGTGGATCGTAGAATAGATATGAAAAACCTTTCAAAGTGGTAAATAACAGGAAAGTGAAACTTTTCTCACTCATGTCTGTCCACTTTCCTAGTACCTGGTGCTCAGAAGCATCCCTGAAAGATAATGTTGGCAGCGTTTCTTCCATACCTCCCCAAAGGAGCGGCAGTAGCCAGGTGATGAGGAGTACCTGGCAGTACCTCCCTCACTAGATATAGCAATTGGTATTCAGGCCAGAAAGTTCAATGCTTGTCTCATCAGACCAGACCATCTTTTTCCTTTATGCTTTCAGGGTTCCTTTAAGTGTCATTTGGCAAACTCCAGCCAGCCTGTCGTGTGGCTTTTTCTCAGGAGCAGTTCTGACCACTCCCCCATAAAGTCCTGATTGATGGAGTGCTGCAGAGACGCTTGTCCTTCTGGCAGCCTCTTCTTTTTTTTGCAGAGAACCTCTGAAGCTCTGTGTGTTCAGTTATTCAGTTTCAGCTGTCTAAAAAAAGGTAGTTTTGGGTGGTTTCTCCTGTGATGGAGCCCACCCTGCTCCTGGGAACGTCCCCGTGCTTTAGCATTTTCTTTTTATCCTCTTCCTCAGATCCGTTCCTCTCTAGAACTCTGTCTGTGGGGAATTTTTTTTTGAATTTCATGGCTTAGGTTTTTAGCTCCCACATGCATGTGAACCGTTGAACCTTTTAACAGACAGGTGTGTGCCTTTCTAAAAGAATTCAAATCAATTGTGCCTGCTATCCAGTAAAGTTTTACACCAATTCTACACTTAGTATGGAAACTTTGCATCCCCACACTTCTTGTATTCGTGCTGCTGCATTAAACCCATGAACCAGCTGCCAAGAGCAACAATAAAGAAAATAGCGAATTCTAACTATTTAATTGTTTTATGACCAATCATCTATATTATGAATTTTTAAACACTGAGGATGTTTCTGTTAATTCATAACTGTGTTTGAAAATAGTTCATTTGCATCTTTAACATTGTTATCATTTGTTGTTGAAAATTTACCCAAAAAGTGCATAAAGATTACCATGGTGACAATAGTGATGTAGTTTAATGTGAAGACTCACAGAGCAAAGCTGACCAAAAGAATGACAAAAGCTAATTCCTTTGCAACTTAATATCCATTTCAGCGAGTTTGAAATTCGCTTCAATGGATTTTCAGATTAATGACAGAAAATAAATTTGATCCAATTTGCTGGTCTGCCTCAAAAGAAAAAGTATAAAAAGTGTAAAAGTGAACTAACATTTCTCAAATTTATGGTATACATGTATATTAGAGCCAACTTGCCACCAGGGTCGTAATAATACCTGAAACATGCTCACATAAAGACACAGACACTGAGCCTTCGCCTTCTTCCTTTTCACTACCCTAGATGAGTCTTGTGCCAACTGCTCTTTCGGGGCAATCTGTGATGCCCAGAGCGGACAGTGTGTGTGCACGTCGGAGTGTGTGGACTCCCACCAGCCTGTGTGTGGCAGCGACGGCACCACCTACAACAGCGAGTGTGAGCTGCATGTTCGGGCCTGCAAAGAACAGATGGACCTCAGAGTGATCAGCCAAGGAGAGTGCAGTAAGTAATGCACATGTTTATATGGTGTGTGTCCCATACTGAGATTGTATCTTCTTTTTTAATATCAACATCAGATAAAAACACGTAGTGCACAGTGGTCCGCCAAGGCCCAGTAGTCCTCCACTTATTGTAAGCAATAGCAAAAATGTTCCCTTTTATCAAGATCCCTGAATTATTCCCTTAGAAATCAGACAAAATGTAAAAAAAATGCTTCTCACAATGTTAATGAAAGTAAAAGAAAAAAAATGTAGCAATATATTATTAGCAAACAAACAAAACCAATCAACAAACAGAATAACGGGTGTAAACATAACCTCATTGATGGATGTAATAAAGGATTTTAAGCATGAATCCTAAGTTTAGACAAAGATGTACTCCATTCTTTTTCTCAGGCTCTGAATTAAATTTTGATATAAAAAATAAGGTTACTTATAAAGCTGCAGGCTGGCAGGTCATATTATAACAAAAAACTCAGATGGGAAATTACTGAGGAAACATGTGTGTGTGTGTGTGTAAGAAAGAAGTGGCCTGATCTCATTTGACTATCTATTCCAGAGATGAATTTTAAGTTCTGGTGAGAATAAAATCCATTAGCTCCATGAATATTTATTTTTCCCTTCCTGCTCTGAATCGTCCCTCTGCTGTGTGTGTGTGATACAGAAACATGTGGCAGCACTGTTTGTGCCTGGGGCGCCCGGTGTGTCCAGAATAAGTGCGAGTGCCCAGAGTGCTTCGGCGAGGCCTTGTTGCTGGTGTGCGGTAGCGATGGCATCACCTACCACAGCAAGTGTGAACTCGGAGTGTCCTCCTGCCTGCAGAAGAGGAGGATTGATGTGGCTAAAACCGGCAGCTGTGATGAAGGTAGGAAATGGACTTTGAAATGGAGTAATTATGTTAACCAGTCGGCCATTGTGATGGTGTAATTATCTTTATCAACTGACCTGTGATACAGTATTCAGTCATCTGTGGGTTTTTCATAATGGTTGCATATGCCACCAGCAGGATGCCAACAGGCTAACACAGCAAAAGATGAAGTGAGAGTCACTGTGTGGCCATAAAAAGAAGAAAAAACCTGTTACTGGAACAGAAATGACTCCTGGCTGATTAAGTTCAGGTCAACTGTATATTTTAGAGATGATAATCTTCATGCTTTGCCTGTCTTGTTTGTTTGTGTATCAGTGCATCTCATACTCCATTTCCTCAGCTGCCGTAAATAGAGGCAAGATAGCGGCCAGGTTCTTTATTTACCTCAAGAGCACATAAAGCCAAGATCATAACAAGCCTCCCTGTTTTCTGTTCTGCTTCCTCTTCTCTCTGGCTGCTGTTTCTTGTTAATGCAGTTCAATACTTCCTCCATTTTTATTTGCTTTTTTTGTTACCTTTCAATTCCTCTATTTCAAACCCTTCTTGTACAGTTTTATTAAAATGTTTTAAATTGTGCACATTTTAAATGAACTTTCCAACGTACAAAGCTCCCATTTTCCTTGCAGGCTTTTAGTGTGAAATATTTGCAGGAGTAATTATCAATGCAGAACTTAGGAAGGTATATTGGAGAGTGAGAACAATATCTACCAACTAATTCCAAAAATATAATAGGTCTATAATTAGTTTTTCAGTAATTTAACCAAGAATCACTTTCTGTTTTGCAGTATGTTTTCAAAGTAAAAGCACAATGTTCCTTTTTCTTGTTGTTATGCTTTATGTCAAGCTGAACTACAGAGCTTTTATTTTGAAAAGTTATGAACTTGGGTCTGAAGACCTCCGAAATAGCCGTTCAGTAAATCCTTCAAACATAAACCACACACTTGAATAGTAATAAATCAAATTCAGTTTAATTTAATGAAAAAACATTGACAATAAAATCTTCATTGCAGATAAACCAGGTAGGATGAACACAAAGTTTTCTAACTTCACTCTGAACCATCGACTGTTTATGAAAAGCTCAGCACACAACGTCCAGCTCACAAAGAGTAAAAAGTGACAGTGTGTAGTAGAACTGTTTGAGGAGGACTGACTAATCACAAGGAATCATTCTGAAGAGGCTCGAGAGCTTTTTCACTGGACAAGAGAACAGACCGTTCCAAACAGGCAGGTTTAGAAGTAGCACTAGGTTCTGTTAAAACAACAGGGAGCGTCTCTGCAGACATTTATCATATGAGTCTTGATAACCCAAGTCATTTCACATGGCTTTTATTATGGGCTGCTGTCACAGCTATTGAATACCAGCTCATGTTTGAGAATTTACGTTATGTATTTCATCAAGCCCTTCTATCCAATTATGCTTTACGTGTGTGACCGATGGCACTTAATGTGAGCATCCCCTGATTTCTACGCCTGTTGCTCCGCCGTTCCCCCACGTTCCCCCCACAAACTCTATAAATGAGCTCTAATTCGCCGTGCAAATCACATCTTGATCAACGCTGACAGACCGAGGCAGCATATCACAGTCCCTCGCCCGGGCCCCATCTCGGGGACGACTCTGGAGGGAGCGCATCGCGGCAAACTCTGGTTGTCATGCAGACGGCAGCGGCGCCGTTCCCCCTGTGGCTGGTGGGTCGTCACAGAGAAACGCAGTCATCCTCTGACAAGGTGTGAAGGGGAGCAGATTATACCTGCCAGCGGGAGGGATGGCTGGAGAGAAGAAAAGGGTGTAGATGGAGAACACAGCAGAAAGAGATGAGAGGAACCAACTTCCTTTTTGATTGCTAGCCGGGGGTGTTTCTTTCTTTTCATTTTTTTCTTTCCACCATTGTCTGTCATACTGGCCCGGGGCCTGTGAGCCGAATGGTGCCGCCAAAGCTCCTTGTGGTCGATTTAGCACTGTTTCATTGACGGAGACAAGTGACCTTTTTTGTATTTGGAGCATGAAGAAATGTGAAACTGTTCGCCCGCGATGCAGACTCACTGTCACTACACACACAGACACCCACACACTCTGTCCTCATTGTCTTGTGTTGTGTGGTATCAGGCAGAAATGCTGTATTCCACCTACCCAAAGGCTTTGCTTTGCTTGGGGTGCCTGATGGCTTAGTTTTTCTGTTTTATTCCTCTCTCATATGTCACTGAACATCCTCCTTTTCTTCCATCACTTTCTCATTTTGATTCGGAGAAAACCACCTGGCTTATACAATAGATTATTTTTGTCCTCTTCTTCTTTTCGCTCCCTGCCTCCCACCCCCTTATGTCTCTCTCCATTTTGCACTCTTCTCCATCGAAATTGTGCCTCTCGACAAAAGGGGCACCAATGCTTTCACAGATAGGGGTGGAGATGGGATCGTCTGAAATCGATAAATTTCACCCTAGGGGCATCCACTCCGTCATGTTTCTTTCTTTTTTTCCTGCAGGCTCTGTCCCCATTCCTTTTAAATTCTGAAGCACACCCTCCACAGGAAGTCTGTAATTGTTAAACGATCAAAATCAAGTTGCTGTTTTTCCCCTCAAAATGACGATGATGATGTGTTTGTCTGTGGCATACTTCTCGGCTACGTACCATAAAAAGGATTTGTTGTTGATATACCTCACCCCCGCCTGGATATTTGTGGGGTAGGTTTCTGCGAAATTAGGAGTACATATTGTTTAATACAGCACCCTGTCGCAAAATGCAATACCAAAGACTGTATTTTCTGGCTCTGTTGTAGACAGCAGCAAAGCTCTACATCATCCGTGTGCACAACCCCCCCTTCCATACTTCATATCTAAGATAAGCCAGAGGAGGGAGTGAACATGTGATTAATTCTCTTACGTAGAGCCGACTTAAAAACCATCCTCATTAGTCTTGCGGGGGGAGGGGGGACACAGAGCATAAAAATGGAAGTTGTTTTCTCCTGCCTTTTATTTAGCAGTAATGAAAAATGACAGTGTGCCCACTGTTGGCCATACAGGGAAATTTATCACCTGTTTAATTTCACACTCGGGTAGGCCTGGCCTCAGCTCCTTTCCTCGACACTGACAAAGTGGCAACTGAGAACAGTGTATCACCTACAGGGGTTTCCAGACCTTTTTTAATTGAATAGACATTTAATAAACAAGATTATGAGCGAGGGATCACACAGTGATACACGGCCCCCACCCCGCTCCTCAAATCAAACTGATCAGATAAACACAGCTCCAAAAAAAACCCTAATGGGGTAAAAACAAGAGAAGTCAAGTGTGAGGCCGGGAGGGGGGAGAGCCCATTGGCGTGAGATCAGCGGATTTTACCTTCATGCTCCATCCATCACATGCCCTGTAACCTTCTGTTAAGGGAGCAAGCTTCTTTCTCTCCCTGTGCCTCCTTCAAGCAGCCGCCACACGGGTGGTGACGCTCCATCCCTCTCTATCTTATGGGAACTTTTATTTGGATAAACTCACTGTCACATCTGCGCAGAGTTGCTCGTGTGAGTGACTGATAGATGGAGCGAAAACAGTGGAGAGTGGCGCCACACCGCGTCCCTCAGCGAATGCCACTGTCATTTTCGATCCTCGCCGTAATTTCAAATGATAAAATCCGAGTTGACATTCACACAGGTCATGACAACAGAGGCACCATGAGAATACCGGTCACTTCTGGAGTCACTGATGTTGACACAGCTAATCTGGTTCACCTCTTGCCATCCCTCTACTATTTACCCTTTCTCTCACCTTCTTTCTCGAACACACACTTCTGGACAGCTTTGACAAAAGCCTCTTCTCCATCACTTCTTCTATTATTTGCACCGTCAAATCCTTGTGATGTTTTCTTCTCTCCTCCGTCTTTCATGGACATTATTCTTATGCTATTCATTTCCTTTTTCCCCCGCTGCCGCTGAATCCTGTCTTCTTAATGGAGCTCCCTTGGCTAAATAGACTCTGGCTCCTGACATGATTGAGTAAAAAGGAACGGATGGGCAGAGCAGAGAGAATAGCTGATACAGCCATCTTAGCTGGGGATGTATTAATTGAAAGGTTCATAGGCAGCGCGGGTGGTGGGCACATGAAAGAGCAACAGCTAATTAGGACCCCTCTTTGCCCTTCACTTTTATTTATTCCATTCTAATGTCTTACCTCTTTTATTTATTTATCTTGTCTCTGTAAGGGGGCCTGAGCAGAATATGAATTGGCGGCTGCTGCATTTCCCCTTTTGTTGCTGTCTTGCTGAGCTGGCGTACAGTACGCAGACACAGTCGGCCCACTGAGGGTCTCAGCTCTTATTTCTCTACTCGGGAGTCAGCTGACGTCTCCTTTTCAAGTCGCATCATGCGCCAGACAACCTGCGATACCGTCAGTGGCAGTTGGAAGCAATTAACCAGACCATTAGCCCCATCACAAAATGTTATGTTTAATTCGGACTGCGGCTCGCAATCGATGAGCTGCAAAGAGCAAAATACAATTCAAGGAACAGGGTCGGAGGTTCTGCCGCTTCAAAATGGAGACAGAGCAAATCTTTAACGAGTTCTGATGGTTTCAGGAGATGTGACCTGACCACAAAGCTCCAGTTTCATTATTGAATAAAACTAATGTTATTATAACTAATGTGATGTAATTTTGTAAAGCACCACACACATACCCCACCAGTCCCATCCCACTGTATCGACCCCTCAGAGCTGTCACAGCCCATTCCTGATGACCCATATAAAAGACCAGACCAGAGCTTCATTGGCCCCAGCCCTTCCCCTGCACTGTGACCTGCTCCATAATCTGCTTTAGAAGATGGGCTATGCTAAGTGGCACTTTCCATCACTACGACATTGATTTCACCATTAGCAGTGGCACGTCAATACAGAGTGGAATGAGCCCTAAAAGTAGACAGACAGAGGAAGATACACCTTGATTACCTTTTGAGCCTTTCAGCTGCACTGGGAGCTTTTAGCTGGTCTGCATTCTTTCCTTTTTTGAACAACAAATTTGTTTCAAATGAACTTTCTCTGCCAGCCCCCAACGTTCCTCTCGCTCTCACTCTCCGTCTGATATTCTCTCCATCTTTCTTGCTGACTGCTTTCATTCCCTGCCTTCACACACACTCACCATAATCTCCCTCAGGAGTTCCACTGTAGGTGAAATTTGCAACTTCAAAAGCAGGATCCTCCCCCTTTCTTCGCCTGCACTCGGCAACAGCCCCCGATTTGTTTTTCATAAATGAAACAGCAAGCAGGGCTGCTGGAAAAGTTTTTTTTTCTCCCATCTTGAATCTATTTTCCTTATCTTTTCTAAAGTTTGCACAGCAGGTCAACAATGACGGCAGTTTTGTGAAGGCACAAATCCTGCATAGTGATTAGTGATTTTTGTTTGCTGCCTCTTTCACCGGGAACACGATGAAGTGCTCTTTTGAAACAAATTAAAGGCCTTTTAGGGCTGCTCTTAAATATTTGCTGGGACAACTTTCTTGAAACTTTCAGGAGATAATTAGATTTTACTTTGCAATTAGCTGCATTCTCATATCAGGGAGCAGGCACCCATAAAGGAGGCCACCAGTTCTCCCTGCACACTTGGAGGTCAGAGTTAATAATCCCCTCCCCTTTTCGACTGTGATTTAATTGAAATGAAAAGGATGCCTCGCTGGTGGTGTAGAGATGTTGTTCTTAATTTATTTAGTCAGTCTCTTGCCCTTACTACGGTGGGTCATTATCTTGTTTTACCAACAGTGCCTCTGGTTCTCTCTTTGCAACCAGCGTGAGGGAAATGTAAATGATCTCAGTTTGTGATGTTCCCGGTGTATAAATTAAGCTGTAACATAAAGAGAAAAGCAACTAGCACACTTCATCTGATGTGCTGATAAAAGGGGCATCTCCCCTGTGTGCTTGTGAATGTTTTATTAATGTGATTTTGTGTATTTATGGTGTCTGAAGCAGACTGTGGCTCAGGAGGGTCGGGCTCAGGAGTGGAGAGCTGCGAGCAGGACCGCTGCCGCATGTTTGGAGGCTCGTGGGATGAGGATGCAGAGGAGGACCGATGCGTTTGTGACTTCACCTGCCAAAGTGTGCCTCACAACCCGGTACGGCTGCCTTCAGCACCACTCCACAATCACTCACATGGTTTATTCCCTAAACACACAATTAGTGTCCAAATTATGTCTAAGAGTAACAAAGTGTGACACACAAACATCAAACACATAGTGTAATGACTGCGTCTCCACAGTTAATCAAGGATGAATGCAATTTAGGTTAGTAGTTATTGAAAATGTTTTTTTTATAGTTTTTACAAGATTTATACGATTTTTTTAAATGGAGCCCACAAATGACTCACTGACTTAATAATATTGAATTTACCATTGAAACCATCTTTGAAGCGTGATGGAAATCCCTGGTGCCAAAAGATCACCAACATATTCGAGTGACATATAAGGGAAAACGGTGCTCAAACATGTGCTGCAAAATTGACATTCCAATTAATGGCACTTCTGAACAACTTATCCTGAAACTAGAAGGGCACTCAGTAGAGTGCATATACCTCCAAAGAGGCGCAGCAGTCCCCTTATGCCCCACATTTAAATTCAGTAATCATCCAGGTTTTTTTATTTGGTTTTCCACCAAATTGCACACACTCAGATAACAAATATCAGTTCCAATTGGTCCAAAAATCCTGGATCTGCTTTCTGATCCTGTTCCACACCACAGTAATCGTTTTCTCAGTTGTCACAGAGATATGTTTCGATCACATAAAAAAAAAGTGATGATTGTGACGACCATTAAATGCTGTTTAAAAAGTTTATACATATTTACTTTTATACAATCTACTGTTTCCATGCACTCAAATTAACTTTCACATTAAAAGTATGACATTGCATTGTGGAATAAACCGTATGTTGTGCAGTATCTAACTTTTTTTTTTTTTTGCAGGTTTGTGGCTCAAATGGCAAAAACTACAGCAACGAGTGCGAGCTGAAGAAGGCCAGATGTGAGAATCAAGAGCACTTGTTGATTCAGAATCAGGGACCGTGTGCAGGTTGGTGCATTACACCACTCACAGTTAGTGACATTGCAAAGAAGCACCCTCACCAAGACTCATTGTCATTGACATCACATTTCTCCACTCATTTCATCCACTGATGGGGTAGAAATAGTGTGTAGAAGGATTATGGTTCTGACAGCACTGCTGCTGTGTGACCACTGTAGCCTGAAGCAAATCTACCAAAAGAAGGTTGTGGTTAAAGAACCACTTCTCTGAGGCTGGCCAGTTAAGAATCTCTCTCACAGGCCCATGTGTACAGATACAAATAATGATGCCTTTTTCCTTGCCAGATATTCTGACAATTTAAACCATTAAACTTGTGCTCACAAGCTTGTTTCCAACCCTCAGGATACCACTTTACCCCACTTACTTAAAAAAAAGAGAGAAAAGACACTCTGCATGTAAATGAGTGCCATCTATCACGCAGAACAGTTGTCAGATCTGTGGTTAAGTAGCAAAGGTTCGTTCTTCCTCGCGAGCTTTTGCCTCCGATGCGAGCTCAGGTCGGGGAGCAGAGCAAAATGCACTTAAGGGATTTTGTGTGATCATCACGGCCTGTTTGATTCCCCGTGGCTCTAAAAGAGAGGAGGATGGAGAGAGTTGAAGAGGGAGTGAGAATGAGCAAGCTGCCAGTGTTTTCACACACATCCCTACAGATTCTTCTCCTTCCTAAGCTGGCCTCCTTGGGCACTGACTGTCACGCTTCTCTACCATCCATGGATAATCAATCCTTTTTTTGAAGAGCCCTCTATGGGTACAAGACCTCTGGGCTCTCCTCTCCTATTGGTTGATGGAAAAGAGAGACTCAGATCTTTGGGAATTTCACTACCCTCCACATTAACTATGTAGGGAGAAACTTCGCTTGACCTCAGCTCCGGTAGAAAAGAATCAAAACGCGCTACCTGTCACTAGCGGAGCACCAAAGAAACCTTTTTTTAAAGAGCTTCTGATTTTGAAAAACCTGGAACTATTGCAGGTTTGTCTTCAATAGTGTCATCTGCTGCGCACACATTTGTGAAGTTTGCCTCTTATAGCGCTTCAAACCATCCTTTATGACTGCCTGCAAACTCAAATCTGGGTCAAGGATTTCTGTGAAATCCAAAGAAATACAGTACTCATTGGTTTAGTAGACAAGCAGACGTGCAGATGTTCCCTCTGAGGAATAAAAAAGTCTAGCTACAGTCAGAGAAAGCACAGACCTGGAAAACGTGAGGGCAATATTGTACATCACAATGAGCTGCATTGTGCCGGACAATGGCTACTGAAGAGGAAAAACCCTGGAGGGGTGGAAGAACATATGAAATTAAAAGTTCTCCTTGTTCTAATAGGCTCAGTACAGATAGCTAAATGGAGCGCAGGAAAGTGGCACGTTTAATGAACTGTGTCCAAAGACCATCTCTGGAGTGGGAAAAGCTCTGGGGAGTAAAAAAAAGAGTGAGCCGAGTCATCAGCATTAGGCTGAGGCTCATATCCACACCAGTAACATCGTGATTTATGGCCCCCGGTATCTCCAGCCTCCAAACTCCAATGCTCAAATGAGCAACACAAGAAAAAGAGATCGGGAGTGGAATCGAAAGAGACAGAGGTGAAAAAAGACAAGGGGGAAGATTTCTGCTTTTCGGCTTTCTGTCTCCACAACTTTTTTCCCTCCAAATCCTTGAGAGAATGCGCACAATGATATTTGTTTGCCTCGGCCATTAAACAGACGCCCTCATCCTCCCACTGTGTGTTGTGTTATTCTCTTCCAATTTCAGAAGAAGTGCCAGGTTTCGGGAACACATTTGTTTTTATTTTGTTGAATGTAGTTTTGTATCCGGAGCTGTCACACTGGTGTGAAGGCTGGCACATCCTTAGAAAAAGAAGCTCTCCACATACTGTGCACAGGCAGAAAACCGCTTGGCACATTCCTTCACATTATGCAGCATTTATTTCTTTAAAAATATAAAATAAAAATTCTGGAAGGTTGTAGGGCAGCGGCACAATTCCATAATATTAGACAAGAACAAATGAGAAAGAGAACATGCCTCCTAGTGGGTGGTAAATGTCCTCTACGGCACATTCACTAGCGACGCCATTGTTTGTTTTCACTGGAGGTTGTAGAATCATTTCTTCCTGATTTTGAGCCATTGTGGGGAAAGTAGAAAATAGAATTGTTATCTTGAAGCCGACTGCCAGCTTCTCCACCTCTGCCCCCCCCCCCCCCCCCCCCCTCTCCGAGCCAAACTCATTGTTGGCAAAAAGTTACACGTTGCTCTGAAATTGTGTCGTCTAAATCCCACTCAAATGTTGGTGTTCTTCCTCCCACTCCTTGTGCCATCTGCCCCCACCCCCCTATCTCTCCTCTCCTCTCCTTTTCCTTCCTCCCTCATCAGTGATTTCAGCCACATCTCTGCCTGAGCTGAAAGCGCCTCAGCACTGCAGTCTGTCTGTGTACGGCTGCTGCTCCGACAACATGACCGCTGCCTCAGGAGTCGGACTGGCTGGATGTCCCAGTAAGTCCTCTTTCACGTCCCGCTTTTGACCCTCTGATGTGCTCTGAGTTCTGTTGACGTGTTCGTTAAAAAAAAAAACGTAGATACTATCAGGCTGTTTCAGCATACAGGCCTTATTGTCCTTGACTGTTACATTTGCAAAGTTGCAGAGCAGAAAACGTTTCATCTTAATCCAAGGAATAATTATGATAATCTCACACTGTATCAACATAAAAATCATCTGATGACTGATGATCTTGACGAATGATAAATGAAGGAGAAAAGTCTGCATTTAGCTGGGGGGGGGGGGGTACAGTGTGGATGGATAAAATTCAGACACATGAAGAAGGATAAACAGAAATTTAGTAAAGAGGAAAGTCACCTAAGCACATTTTATCTGGAAGCTTTTTTTTCTGGAATAACGCTTGGCCATCAGTTGAGCTGAGTATAAATCTTTATTACAGATTATCTATCATAGTAAACACTATTCAGCTGTTGCCAGTTACAAAGGAGCTGAGTCAGTCAAGAATGAACCAGTAGAAGCTGAAAGTGACATCTGTTGTTCTCCTCAGGTACCTGTCAGTGTAACGCGTATGGCTCCTACAAGGGCACATGTGACCCAGCCTCAGGACAGTGTTCCTGTAAGCCGGGCGTTGGGGGACAGAAGTGTGACCGATGCGAGCCGGGTTTCTGGAACTTCCGTGGCATCGTGACGGAGAACATGAGCGGCTGCACGCGTAAGCAATCGCCTCTTTGCGTCTGTGCTGACTGAGCATGTGTACATTGTTGTACTGTTACACAACTCCAAGAGTAGGAGCAGTCAGTTGGTAAAGGTAAATTCACATCTACAGACAAAGTTGAGTCTTTAGTTAACCCAACTCCAATCTGTATGTCTGAGAAAACCCACAAAGACATAGGGAGAACAACTCAAACAGAAAGATGACATCCAAATATGACGCCCAAACTGGGATTTGAACTGGGAAACCGTTGCACCGCTGTGCCACCATACAAACAATCAGAACTGAAATATTAAGTAAATAAATGTCACGTTTCGTAAAGTACAAACACATGGTATAAAATACAATGTGCACTGTAAATGTTAACTTCAAGATTAGGATTAATATCTGTGAAGTGTTAGACAGTAAAAAGCTACAATACCCAGCAGCTAAACTCCAATTGAATAGTGGTTTATATGCCCTTCAGTCATGTCACAACTGTACTGAACGGCCTGTATTCATTTGTATTCAAGTGAACACTGGGGTCATGGACCCTTGTTTGTCTTGGTGTAATGCAATATGGTGACCAGCTCGTACCCTGCCACTGAGGTATCATAGGACATTCGCTTCCAAAGCCACAGGGTATTTTCAGTCAGCAGCAGGAAGCCTGCAGTTGCCTCACCCGTGGCCTGACCTTAACAAGGTTTACACACACACTCACCCAACAACACAGCAGACAGCACACCAATACCAGGTTGAGCTTGAGCAGAAAAACAACACACATCATTGATTCTATGATGGGGTTGATGTCCTTCCCTACGTTGTTTTCTTGAGTTTCTGTTACATATTCCTCCTTCTCCTCTCTCAGTTTCCCCTAAGGCAGGATGAACTGTTCCCAACCCTTGACTCTCCGACAACAATGTAATAGGGTTCAGAAGCTTAGGTCGCCTCAGACACACTTTAAATGTAATAATTCCTCTTTCTGTCACTGTCCCGAATTGCTGCTTTTTCCTCATCAACCCCTCTCCCCCTACTTTTGTCTTCCTCTCCATGGCAGCATGTAACTGCGACGCCACAGGCTCGGTCCGGGACGACTGTGAGCAGATGTCAGGTCTGTGTTCCTGCAAGACGGGAGTGAAAGGCATGAAGTGCAACGTGTGTCCAGATGGAAGCAAGATGGGCATGAATGGCTGCGACAAAGGTAATAAGAGAGCGTGCCGAGGCAACTAGTGGAGCGATAATAAACCACACACACACACATACTCACACGCATAACCAGGCACACACTTCCTAAGTGTTCCTCTGTCACTCGCCTGATCCATGGATCAGCCTTGCAGCTCCCAGTTCTTTCTCTGTCTGCTCTTCACATCCATCTGGTCTATCGGCACAGGAAGAACAGGCTCCAGGGTGGTTAATCAATACTGATTAGGACAATTCTTGAGTGTACAGCTGACACATGACATATCACCCATTGATATTTTACTTTCTCTACATCATCTTCCATTTTGGACCATTCACTTGAACGTGGATGTTTGTACTCCTGCGTTATGGACTATTGATTACACTTGGATTAATAATTAAAAGCGCTCTAGCGGTTGCACTAGCAAAAATCAAGTTGAAGCAAAGTTGGGCTCATGCTGTGGGAGCCTGTTGCTCCTTGATTAAGATGCACCATCAGATATCGACAGGAAGTCAAATGCTTAATGAAGCCAGCAATCCTGGCACAGTGGTGGGGCACTGTGCCACACACCCTGCCAGATGAAAAGGTGGTGGCACATGAAAGCAGGAGCAGAGGGGTGGGGGGTACTCTAAGCCTCTTTAATGTTGCAACAATGCAAACACCCCACGCTCACAGTTGGCCAGTGGATGGCACGTTCCCCAGCTCCGGCTCCTGCTGCGGCAACTTCCAAGGCTCCAAGACATCAAAGGCAAAATATCCAGAGTGCACAGCTTTACACAAAACGAAACATTACTCATATTTTCTACACCTGTAAAATAGTTTAGGGAAAGTGCTGTGGTCTATGAAACCAGGTGTAAGTCACACTGTGTGACATAAAGGTAGCTAGACAATTTTATCATTATATTACCACTGCTGTACTGTTATACCGATTTTCAGCCTGTCCCCAACTCTTTGACACAGTTTAAACTCAACCATGATTGAGGTTGTGGTCATCTAAAACCCTAGCTACTAATACTAGTGCTACCGCTCCCCCAAGTCAAGCCAACACATGCTCAATTAGTTGATCAAGAGCATAAATGTTGTCTGTAATGCGGATTATTCTCTACATGCAATGCAACTTCTTTTGTTTTGACACCAAACCACAGTTACACATGCTACATCACGCTGACACTCTATAAAGATGGACAACAGGTCTCCACTTCCTACTTTTCATAAATTAAACCAAAATATCCAGGATATGAAAGCTGATAATGTCGTTTGGAGCTACAGGCTACGCAGTAGTGATCAAAAACACTAATTAAAACAGACTTACCTGAAAGAGAACCACTGCTAATGATGGAAACCATCTTTGAGAAAAATGTATTTGAAACTTTGACTTGTTAATTTGGTCCTTGTCACATCCACTAACATGGAGGAGGCAGGATTCATGACCTTTATTGTATCCAGCCACCAGGGGGCAATTGCGATTCTTTGATTTCACTTCTGGGGGGCAGTCATGTCCTCTATCTGTATATACTGTCTATCTGCAAACACCATGCTGTAGATTGGAGGGTGGAGCTCGACACCAGCGGGAGGGCCCCCCTCTTTTTGTCCAAATCAGAAATCTTTAGTGTGACATTCTGCAAAAAAGTGCAATATGCTCAGAAGCAACGGCAGCTGCATTAGTAAAATGCTGTGTAACCCTATTTTGTGTGATTACATTCACATTTCATCATGCTGTACAGATTTTGAGAAACCATTTTAATGGCTGTTTATAGGCAGAACTTTAGCATCACTTTAAAAGTGAGCAAGAGTCCTGTAATTTTAAGACATTAAATCTGCAGGCAACTTTATTTTTTAATTTAGCTCCAAACTTTCACACAACTGCTACAGTCAGAATTCATAAATCCGCTTCTCCGCACCGCTCTAAACTGTTTGAATATGGAGGTGCAACAACACAATCTCATGTCCTCCGCAGGTCCCGAGGCTCCGACTTCATGTGAAGAGCTGGTGTGCAGCTTCGGAGCTTCCTGCATCGAGGTGAACGACCAAGCCCACTGCGAGTGCCCTTCACCTGACTGCGACGAGAAAAACAAAACCAAGGTGGGAACCGTGTGAAGAAACAAGTAGTTTGAATCCACAAGTTTGCAACACAGCATCAATACAGAGACGTTGTTTCAGTGGCCCGCGGGGACTCAACATGTGTTCTAAACTCCCCTCTCTCCATCTCTGTCACCGTGGAGCAGGTGTGCGGCTCAGATGGGGTGACCTATGCCGACCAGTGCCAGCTGAGGACCATAGCCTGCAGACAGGACAAGGACATCACAGTGCAACACTTCGGACAGTGCACAGGTGAGCCCCATCCGTACCCCCATGCATCACACCTCGAACAGACGGCCAACTGTTGTCAAGCCCCCCCTGTTCACAAGATAATGAGCAGCGCTGTGGACCTCAAATTATCTCTCTCCTGCTGGTTCTCCTCCTATCCATCTCTCCGTGACTGTCCCAGAAAGTAAAGACACAGCAAAGTGAAAGAACATTTTGCGTGAATTAATCGCTTCCTTCTGCAAGAAATTACCTGCACATAACAGCAGTTTGAGTAGTGATTCTAATCAGAGATTAGGCAAATCCAAGTATTTTTCATCGCAAAGGACACATTTCCGATTAGCGGATAAGCTCAAAGTCACATGTTCGCAGTCATTTTGTATTCACGTTCTCTGCTGAGAATTTTGCTTTTCATAGTCTCTAAATCTCTATGATTAACATTTTCAAATAGGAAATATTTAGCTCATTTCCCTGCATAGAGTGTATTGAAATAAGCCCTGTCTTCCTCTCGTGAACGGTCGGATGACAGCAACATCATGTGCGACACAGGGGAAACATTAGAACAAGAAAGCGTCAGATACTGTGGCATTTCAAATCCAGGCGTTCTGCAGTTTGACTGGAGCTTGAGCTTTGCAATCCCAGTAGATAAGTGACACTTCCTCTTTGCTTTGTCGAACCTCTGTCTGGATTTGGCTTCATCTTCACACCCCCCCTGTGGGCAAATGTATGGTTCCCCTCGCAGCATTATTCTGGCAGAAGCACAATGCTATTTCAGTGTGACGGTGGATGTAGAGCACATGTGTACCGATTAAAAGGTGCAGCTCCCGCCCCTTCGTCCAGATGCCGATGGACATTGTTTGGATCAGTGTAATAGGTGTTCTGACATGTGCCAGGGCCACGGCTTTCATGTCGAGCGAAGTTGTTGCGCCGTCTGCCAGCCTGCATCACAACAGGGTTCTAGAGATGCCGCCGGCAGGGGAAGGGTAGTGCCAGCTGTGTGGCTCTGGCCACAAGCCACTGCCAGGTGTCTGGCATTTTGGGTTGCTAAAATGTCCATTCACCTCATCGCTCAGTGGGCATAGATCAAGTGACCAAATCCCTGTCATTCATCTCTCTTTGTCAAACCCAAACTATGCCATATTCATAGGCCGTTGCAGGTCCACAAATAAGAAAAGAAAGAAATATGCTCAGCGAGAGATCAACAAGGCTTTGATAAGTCCCTGAACATCTGGTTATTAAAAATTCAGTGCCGTGGGTTACCAGCAAAAGGTGCCAAAATCCAGTTTGGTTTCACATTCCTCTGTTGCCTGGCAATAGTGATGTGGGTTGTATGTAATCCCTCACCTAACATTGCAGCTCAGAGAAGGCAAGAAGACGCCTCACAGCAGACATTTTCTCTATCCAGCTCTAGGGGGAGGAAGAGACGGGCGAGCACTCGGGACCACCGACAGCCACAGAGGATCTTTTAATTTTTTTTCTTCCGGACACGGTTGCACCGCGGGTAGCTGCTCCGCCGCTGCTGTCGGCTCGGGGGTTAGATCTCAAGCTCATTTCACGTGTGGCTGGGTGCGAATTAGCATTTGCTCTGCCACCACCCCTCACCACTCTGCAGCCCTGCCCGCCCTCCCTCCCGCTGCTTACATGCAGCGCTTCCAGACGCCCGGCCTCAGCGCTGTGGCATGCTAATGCTCACCAAGCTGCTATGTAGTCTGAAAAGAGAGCAATGCCAAGGGCTTAATGTGTGAATATTGATCTTTCTTTTTAACATCATTGGTTCCTCACAAGTTTTTATTATACCTCAGGGTGTGACTACTGCTGCACAGCAGTGGCGGCTGGTGCTAAAATGTATTTGTGGGGGCCGCAGTGTTGGGGGGGGGGGGGCAAACAAACTGAAGCCAGACTCAAAAACATCACAACATTCAAATGCCAGTCCTGTAGCCTCCATCGAGCTGCAGAGCAATGCTTAGCCTGTCACAAAATGGTAACCTCATTGTGTTGTCTAAATAACTGTGGGAACTTTCATGCTGTTTGCATTTCTCAAAGAGATGTTTTAGGTCTCGCACCCACGTCGTTGTCCACAGTACCTCCGTGCCGACACTTTGAAACAGCAAACAGGGGAAGACATTACTTTTTTCCTCGATTGAACGCCTTGTGAAAGGGTGTTTATGTAAAGAAATGACAGATTTTCCACCTGTGTCAATACCAACCAATTCGCTGTAAATAAAAGTGGGAGCTCTCTACCCCCGTGGAAAATCTTCAACAACCAATTAAAGAGCAGCCTCAGGTCCCGCTGTTACCAAAAGTTTAAGAACTTACATTCACTCTTATTTGGCCAGGCGCCCCACACCAGGAAGTATTTTTAGACAGAAATGAACTAAATACAATTTGAAGACTATTTCAATTGACTGCTCACACGGTCTACCAGGCGCATTGTGGGAGTAAACTATTATTATCTAATTAAATTATGTTTAACATGTTTAAATAGGCTTTCTTTTCTCAGGATGTTGGAGAGGCTGTGCCCCGTATTAACAAGCTGCCACTGCTGCACAGCCTGCCACTAATGGGCATGCTAAGTAAAAAAAAATCACCTTCAAATCTGTCTGCCTGTGACAGAGAACTTGAAACTAGTTCTGATGTTACCCAGCTCTCTGAAGTCCCTGAGCTAAAAGGCAGCGCAGCCACAGAGTGGGGCGAGGAGTTTTTCTTGCTTCTTTGCTGCATCTCAGCAAAAGATGAAGCGATATCTGAGACATCCAGCTCAAAAAGCAAAAGCTACTGTACCAAGCACCAGAGGGAGGGCATTTGGGCCAATGAGCAAATTCTAGCACCATGGGGGAAATGACCACCGAGTCCTGCCTCCTCCATATGGTGTTATCACCTGTAGGTTTGTGGCAAATTGGCAACGAGTGTCAGCATATGGCACCAGCAGCCCCTCCCCTCCGCCTGTGTGTGTTAGCCAGGGTTCTGCTGCCTTTACCATTTCTCTCCCATGTCCTGTGATTTTCTCCCATTATTCAATCCCTCAGTCGTTTTACCCTGCCTGTAGCCTTCCACTGCAGACTTTGTTAACCTATTTCTTTTTCTTTCTGATTTAATCCCTTTTCTTTAGAGAGTTTGTTCCTATCATTTTCTTCCTCTTGCCTGTGTGGTTCCAGTGTCTTTCTGCTCCGGTCTCCGGTTTCCCCTTTCCTCCTCCTCACTGAGCTCGGCTGACATCACAAACAATCTTAATAAGCACCTTTCAACGATAACCACATGGCTGACACAGGCCAAGATGACAGTGATTTTCTTCTTCCCACCCTGTGACATGACCGACCGTAAAAAAAAGCCCAAAACACAGGCAAATGGACTGTTAAACCTAATTAAGAGAAGCATCAGCTGAACAGACTGTGCTGCTTGTTGTTCTTTCCTTTACTTATCCCACATCACAGCAGCTCGCTGCTTCGTAGACTGTGCACGCACAGCCCAAACACATCAGACACTTTCCATGGAGCGAGCAGCCTGACGCTAAGCTTGCCACCTGACTGACAGGTGTAGCCATGAGGAAAGGCGACGCATGCCACCCTTTCTCGGCGATAGCATCACAGTTCTTCGCTCTCCACTCCAAATCTCTCTTTCAACAAAGATCTGCTGAGCTTTAAGCTGACACCCCGTGTGTCTCCCAGGCTTTCTGCCGTCTCAGTAGGTATCACATTTCACACCTCAGTAAATAATTGCAGATCAAATAGGCGATTATAGTAGTGTAATTAAAGCCTATACATAATGTTAGGTAAATCCTAATGAAGCAGAAATCTATGCTATAGGGTTTGTTTATAATCTTCTTTTCATTTCACCTACATGCTAACACATATCTATATTCCTGGTATATGAAGAAGTAAAGGGGGAATGGCGGTATCGTCATGCCTGCGTGCCTCTGCTAAATCTGAAGGACTTACTTACGTAGTATCTCCCTGCCAACTCACTTCTCCCCCTCTGGAGTTTTTGTCCTATTTATCGTTCTTTTATCGCAGACAGTTTGTCCTTTTGCACCAGAGCTTTTTGCATTGGTAATGATGGTCTCTGCAGAGAGCCTCTCCCTCATTTGGAGGGATTCTTTTTTTCTTTTTCTGAAGTGTGTGTGCGTGTCTGTGTGCATCTGTTGACAGCGGAGTGTTTGTGGTGGCGTTGACGGATGCTCATGCTCTCTGTGAGCAGCAGCCTGCCTTCTTTGAAGCCGGAGTTAAAGCCGGCATTTTTTGCCCCATTTCTATCAATCATTCATCACCGGAGGCACTGGCTGTTGGTGATTAAAGCTTTGCTACTGGAGGGCAGCATTTGAATACGGATATATAATTCATAGGCATTGGCACAGCATGTATGCAGCACACAAACATGGACATACAAACAAATATTCAAGTGTTCCATATGTGTTCACACACAATCGCACCTCATACTTTGCATTGACACCAACTGGAGTAGTTTAGCCCTGTTTGGGCAACATAACTCATCTCAAGCTGGAGCACACTTCATTGCATATAACTCTGATTGCATAATGTCATCTGTTGGTATGTCCCATGACCACTTTGTATATGAATGAGCTTTCATTCCTCAGGATTTTTCAAGTGAAGTTTCCAGACATCCCATCCGTTACAGGGTTTTTAATTAGAGCATATGTGTGTTTTCTTTTTTAATGTAATTTCATAATGACGTTGTTGTGCATCAGGGAGAAGGGTTAGAGGATCGAAAAGGCCATATTCATTCCGTCAACGTAGAGGTAAAGATGTGGTCAGCACTAGGATGTAATGATCATCAAGTGGCTTTGATGTGGTTTATTGGCTAAAATCAAACATTTCCATTTTGCTCCGTCATTCATCCATTCCTTGCTTCCTGCCCTTCCCTCCACCAGAAACCATCACCGAGGCGGCAGGGCGACCAACCCCCAACCCCTTCACCACCACCCCCAGCTCCACTGCCGCTGTCTCCATCACCACCGCAGCCCCCTTCCCCACCAACATGGTGTGGGCCATCCCACCTCCGAGGACGGCCTGAGACAGAGACCACCCAGCGGCCCCCGGCCACCACCCCCTTTTCCACTCTCACCCACAACCGCGCGCGAGCTAACCACCACCTCCACCCAAACATCCTCATCCAGCCACCTCGGTCAACCGCCGCCTCCACCACCTCATCCCGCAGCAGCCCCCCTCCCTCCGCTGCAGTGTCCTCTTTCGAGGGCTCGGGCAGCGGGGAGCCAAGCGGGGACGACCAGACCGAAGAAGAGGACGAGCCGGAAGCTGGAACCAGGTAGCGGCGTTCCAACAGAGGCCAGTGGGGCAGAAGAGACTGTCGGTAAATCCCTGCTCTTTCACTTCATTATCCACAATGATTTGGGTGTCTGTTGGGGGGGCTTTTGTTTAGAGTGGGTTACACAAACTCACACGTCTCTTAGCTGACATCATAACACATTCATGCCATCATCTGTTGATTGAGAGTTACACAGAAATCAGCACAGGCTTATGTATTTATGTATTCTCCACATTCTCCCTCCTGGCTGTAACAGCTGGGAGAGAGAAATGTCAATGCCAGGCTGGTAAATCTAAGTAAACAGATGCTGTTGGTGTCATTTCATCTTGCAAAAGATGTATATCTCAATTTCAGAGAGAAAGGAATGTCTTAGTATGGTTTAGTGTTGAAACATCACCCATGCTCTTTTCTTCCATTCCACCAGCGCTTGCTCTCAGCAGCTAGCAAAACAAACCCATGGTCTGTAAAATACACTCTGTGCAGGCCAAATGAAACTGTTGGCCCACATCTGGGGATCTCTGGAGTCCGACTTGACAGGCTGATGCGACTGAGAGAGAGTGTGCGTGTGTGTGTGTGTGGAGGCTGTGTACCTTGTCACATGACTAGTCTCAAATCTATCTCGACATGCCCTCCTGACTGTAACAGCCAGCTGCGGTTTGTGGGCCTGTGCTCGGACAACAAGGGATGACTGAGACTTTTCAATCACAACTTTTTTTTCCTCCTGTTGTTGTTTTTCGTCTATCCATCCACCTTGGCTGACAGCTCGCCATAACAGGATAGGATTGATGGAACAGCATGGCCCCAATGCGCTCTTCCTCAACTCTTCCTCTTCCTCCCCTTCTCGCTCCTTCTCCCAGAGTCAGAGATTTATTCTCTTGTCAGAGGCTGACCAGAGTGCTCAGTGACGCGAGGAGCATGTCGCTCGTCTGCCAAGGAGACCCAGTGTCTTGTGGCTCCTGTGTAACCCTGATGCATGCTTTGGTATATGTTTTTATATATATATATATATATATATATATATATATATATGTTTATATTAATACCTTTATACAAGCAGATTAGTAGATTAGATAGTATAGTTTTCAACATAGTGAACATACAAATTTAGATTTGCAGTCTGTTTGTGTATTTTATACATTGTGTGTATCAAAGTCTTATCTTTGTTCTGTGTGTGTGTGGGTGTGTGTGTGTGTGTATTATCTCCCTTTCCATTAGTCTCTCAGTTTGACCGATTCCGAGTGCACATATCACTGTCTGACTATATAAATGTGAGCAGGTCAGAGGTGGGTGGATGTACGTTTTGTATCCATGCTCTGTTGAAATCTGCTCTCCTCCTGCATCTTCAGCTGTCTGTGTTGCTGTGTGTGTGTGTGTGTGTGTGTGTCTGTGTGTGTGTGTGTTTGTGTGTTTATTTGACAGCCCCTCATGGCTCCCAATGGAGTCGTGCAGCATCCCCACGGCTGCTGTGCGCTGCCCTCTCTCTCACCGCCGCCACTCTCCCCTTCAGCCCAGCATTTGTAAATCTGCAACCACATGCCAACAGATGCCCTATAAACCACCCCCACCCATCCTCCCTCCTCTCGCATCCTTTGACCGCGAGTCCTTGAGCGAGACGTCCCCTTGCCTCTGACGTCTTTACGACTTGTTTAGCCGCTAGCTGTTTGCCTCCGCAATTATTTCTAATCTCAGTGTGGCCATAAACTGCGCCGCTTCGACCAAGACACCGCCTCCGTCAGCACCGCCATTAGAGAGGACTCAGGTTCGGTTCGCTCCTGTTCCACACTCATTCTTCGGAGAGAACGACCAGCCACTTTTATGTCCCAAGATAGACAGATATACAGTGACTGTAACACAAACGACTGTATGGTTTTTTCCCCTCTTGGTGAACCTTGAAGGTAACTGTCAGCCAACCAATCAGCAGGGAACGGTTACTACACACCCCCACCCCCTACCCATTTAACGTGCTCCCTGAGCCACATGACTGGCAGCGGTGGTCATTATGTGCTCTCTGCCGGACAAAATGAGTTCCAGGTGTAAAATCAGTTCCCATGAAAATGCCATACAATCACTCCTGACAATGCCTTTATCAGATCAGTGCTCAGCAGACTGAAAACACGAAACCATCTGCGAGAAGTTCAGATCAAAAGAAACAGGAAGTTGTCGATTTGAAGCTAAGAAACACTACCTGTCCTCAGCACCTCCACAGTGGTCACTGAATGGATACAGCACGTGCAGACTCAACGTCCACAGTTAACCACCAAGCTCCAGTTCTCCCCTTGTTTTCTGAGATAAGATGTTTTCAAATGTTGCATTTATTAATTTTATGAGCCCCCTGTTTATCACCCACAGGTCCCACACTGGCGAGCACGACTGTACCCGCAATTGAAGAGAGGTCGTCCTGCGACAACACGGAGTTCGGCTGCTGTCCTGACGGCAAGACGCCATCCAACACTCCAGAGGGCGCCAACTGCCCCTGTAAGTCAATACCCCTCCAGACCCTTCAGAAATCACCTTCTTACCCAGCTGTCCCTCCTCTGTCTCCTCTCTGTTGGTACTCTGTGATAAGATATGATAAAAGAGCTGAAATCCTGACATCACTTCCACACTAGCTGCCGCTCTACTAGCTTCTCTGACTGAATGCAGTGAGTCAGAGGAGCGTAAATCTCCAATGAGTCAATGGTGTTTTTGAGAAAGAGAAATATGTTCCTAGGTTTCACCATCCATCTTCAAGGATACAGAAAAACAGTATCTACTACAGCTCAAGCGATTAGTGAGCATTAATGTCTGAACCCTTTGTGATTTTAGCAAATTAAAACAACAAATCATTTGTCAACTTTCAAGAAACAACAGCAATCATTGAAGGAATAGTTCACCACTGTAGAAATCTTTTTAAATTTTGAAGGTTAGATGTTACAGAGGGAAACAGCTTGCGTCTCTCCCAAATAAGAATATAACTGCACCTCTAAAGCTCACCAACTAACACTTGTTAATTGTGTCTCTGTTTAACCTGTACAAAAACAGAACAAATTATGTTTTTATTATTTTGTTATCTGCTTACTTTTTTCTTTTGCTTTTAATTCCTTTGGGCTTGTGGCGAAACGGTTTGTCAAAGCCTCCTTAATCCAGAAATATATACATGTATTTACTATGTATTTATATTTTATAAAAAAAAAGAATTCCACCAAGTTTCACACACTGATAAATATCAGTTCCCTACAAAGGTCTGATTTCTTTATTAAGATCCATGAATTATTCTTTGAGAAATAAAGAGTGGAAAAAAGCCCTATTTCACAATGTTTAAAAGAAATGCCTTTATCGGCCTCCTGATCCAGATCTGCACCAAAATTGAATGGGTTCTTCCCTGGCCCGTACTGCATCCTCTCACCGAATTCCGTTGTAATTCGGTAATTCGTTGTAGTTAATGCGCAATTGTTCAAAATAACTGAGACAGACAGACAAACAAACACAGACACAGACATATCCTCCTTTGGCAGTGATAAAAAACAAAACATGACAGATCCCTGAACACTTGGGCCTTTTGTTGTTCTTCATGTGTCAGTGTCATGTATCACATACAGGTAAAGAACAAATAATAATAGAGTGACACAGCACAGATTGTTCGTCTATTTCTCATCTACATTACTCTGCTCTACTCTTCATTTATTCAATTTATTAACTGAATTTCTTGATGTATCAAGAATCATCATGTTTTTATGGAATGTTTACTGTGGCATTAGTGATATTGTGCCATCTGCCTCCAACAACTAGATGAACAGGTGTTTTATTTTTTCTGCAGCAGTGCTTTCATTAATCACCTCCCTCATATGTAAATGATCATATTGCTGAGTGGAAGAAAAAAAAAATACACATTGAACCGTTAAAGTCTGACGTAAGTAATTGGTGTTTATAAATTTGACAACACCTCACAGTGTGACTCTGATAATAGTCGTACGCCACACTCAAAGCACATTTTCATTCCTCTAGTAATTCTCAGGAATTTTGAATTGGGTTTGGTTTTATACAGGGTCAAGGAACCTTTTTCTTAAAGAGGCCCTTTGAATTTTCCATCCTTTGTGAGCCATAAACCAAATTTAGGTAACACCTATATCTCAATAATGTGATGGCTGGAGCTGCTTCCCTTTGGAGTCTGATGTCAGATGGTAGTGATAATGATAATGCTACTCACAAAACAACTTGCTCTAACAAACCTTGAGTGACACGCATGGTCCTCAGAGACAGGAATACCACCGTCGTATTAACCTCTGCAGAGATCCCATCACAGGCTTGAGAGACAAAGTGGACATTTCTTGCGATGTTCACCAATATTAATTCGAAATATATTTATTATGTTGAGCCAATCTACTCTGCAATGGTTCTTCAAGACAAAAAAAAAAACATTGGAACAATTTTATGTTGCCTGTCTCTAGCAGCTCCTAGCTATGAGCTTGCAAGCCACAAAACTTCAACACTGTCTCTCTGTAAAAATGTATTCTTGTGAATTCTGCTTGTTGGGCATCCAAACTCAGCCAAAGAGCATTTACTATTTCCCAAAACATTTGTCCCAGCAACTTATCCAGTTAAGCTGCATGTTTCGAGCTGTAATGAAGCTCGAGATTGACCTTTTTCATCACTGTGAATGCATCACAGACTCAGAGGCTGTAGGTTCTCCAGTCCTAGTTTGATACAAGACTTAACATCATATTTTGGGTGCTCTGTGCTTTGATGTGTGTAAATAAGCATTCATGTTTTTACTCCTGCTTTTTTCTATCTTACTTCACCTTCTCTTCTTTTCTTCTAATCTCCCACCTCTTTTTGCACTGAGCTATTCTCTTTATCAGCCAGGGCCACCGTTTGCTATCTCCCTCTTGAACTTTGTCTTAGTCCTTTTCTCTCCCCTCCACCCAGTCAGTCTCAATCCAGTCTTGCATCAGTTCATTTCTCTTTGGAGTTGAGAGGGAAGAGAGTTGAGAGACTACCAGTGGCCGACAAGCACTGGTGTACCAATCAGTGCCTTCTGCCAGACTCGGTTCATAAAGATAAAGGGATTCTTTCTCCCTGCTGCCTCTCTATCTCTCTTTCCCGCCATTCCTCTGTTGAAATATGCTCTCTGTTTGTCCCAGCTATGTTAGTCTGACTGATAGTGAAAGGAGAAATTCTCTCTGACTCCCATAGGAGCCCTAGGTCATGACTTGAAAGAGCTGCGCAGAGTTTCTTTTCTGGCATGAACGTCCCATCACCTCCAGTAAACCAGCATATGTCACTGCCACACATCACAGCGTGATCTGAAGATATGTGGCCTTCCACAACCCTCTGCTGTTTAGTTCTTTCACAGAATTTATAGGAAACAGAGGTGAGGTGCGCCATGTCAATTAAGGTTGGATTTGGTGGAATTTGGCCCCAAATCCAAACAACAAAAGACACAGATTTTAGCTGTAAGACAACAGTTGTAACAAATCCCCTAAAGCCTGTAAATATTTATCTCAGCCAACAATGACGGCACACCAGCGATCAATACTTCATTCAGCTCAAGTGTTGCCAATAAAAGCAGGCAGCGCTATAGGCAGATCAATACGCCGGATCTTTTTTCTCCTGAGAAGGGCTTAGCCAATCCCCCTCTCATTAGAAGTGAAATGACACGTCCTTCATACTAGAATATCCATCGGCCACCATCTCACTGTAGCGTGCAATTTATCGGCATGCGGCCGGTTGTCTCAAAATGAAAAGGACTAATTGTTTACTGTTCCAGTTTTCTCATTTTATTGAGACATTAAATGGTGAAAACTTTTTTTTCTATTTAGTAAAGTAAACCCTCACACCAGATGTCAGACCATGGTTAATTTGACTCAATTCAAATGTATTTGTATTGGTTCAAATCACAACATTACCTCAAGGCACTTCACATGTTAGGGTCAAGACCTTACAACATTATAGAGAAACCCAACAGTTCCCACAACAAGCATGTTCTTTTGCGACTGTGGAGAGAAAAAACACTCTTTTAACAGGAAGAAACCTCTAGCAGAACCAGACTCAGTGTGGTTGGCCATGTTTCACCTGTTGTTCCTCTGAGAACTCTGCTTCTTGAGCTTAATGCGTTATTGAGGCCTTCCATATGTAACATTCAAACAGGGCAATATGACATCATAGATAATGGCTAGCAAATGCTCATGTAAGAGTTAATGGCACACTAAGGGAAGTCTAACAAATCCATTATAATTTCCACTTCAGTAGAATCTGATAGTCAAATGGCTCTGTCCCTCTTTTATCACTCTCTCTCTGTCTCTCTTTATGTCCTGTCACGGCACTGGGCCAGAAAATCACTCTCTCTGATGTTTGTCTTCTTTGCAGATTAAAAGTCAGATCTCTCTCGCCGCCACCTCTCTTTCTTTTCTTCCCCCCTTAGTCTTATCGGCCAAACCCCGGCAGTTTGCCTCTATTTTATGGCTGCCATCACATCTGAATCGATGTGTGCAGCCCGTGAAAGTAAAGACGAGTGGGGACGGAGGGAACAGTGGGTGTGGTGGCTGTGTGTGTGTGTGTGTCTGGTGACTGCTGTCCGTTTCATGCAATTTTAACCAGGCTGTGTCAGTCACCGGTCTGGTGGCATTAAGGAGACAATTACGGCTATCTTTCACGATAATCATACAAGTGCTCTTCCCATTCTCCCTGGTGTTGCTCAGGCAGGGGCAGCCGTGATTGATTTGGGCAATTTGTTCTGCTGATTACGAGCAGCGTGGAAGCCCGGCATCAGTGCCTCGCATGCTCTTCTGTTCCTCACCGCACACGCACATGCACACGCACACACACACACACGCGCACACACACACACAGATGCGCACGCACACCAATCCCCTCCACTCTCAGCTTTATTGCAAGTCCTCTCCTCTGGCGGCAGTACGAAGAAACCGTATAAAGAGTTGATAGATGGTGGACAACACAATCCCCAAGGTCGTACTCGGAGGCATTGTCTTTGCTGAAGAAGGCACTTTTGCGAATGGCTGTGGGCTGTTTTTCCTCTTTAGTGTGTGTGTGTGTGTGTGTGTGTTGATTTTTTCTTCATGTATTTGTGTGTCTGTCTAACTTGTTGTCTTTTTACCCAGCCCTCCATGCCCCGGCCAGCTTTTGGGACACGTCTCCGTCTGGTAAAACTGGCCCATTTTCCCCAACTTTCCTTCCTTCTATGTTCCTTCCTTCCTTCTCCCATACCTCACAGTCCATAACTTCCACCACCTCAACCTCCGCTATGTTCACCTATAACGGCCGCACTCCCTTTCAAACCCCCACTCAATCAGCAACACACTCACTCCGCCTCCCTTTGTCACACACACACAAACACACAATCCATCACTAACCAAAAATTGGCACCACCCCAAAACTGGGCACCGTGTGAAGGCAGTGGGATCTGAGTAGTGATAGTAGAAGGTTTGAACTCCTCTGTCTCAGTATCACATCTTCTTTCCCTCCTCTCCTCTCCTTCCAGCCACCATGAGGTTCAGTGGTTTCCTGCACTTGGACCAGGTGGAGGGCCAAGAGATTTTCTACACCCCGGAGATGGAGGATCCCAAGTCGGAGTTGTTCGGAGAGACAGCCCGCAGCATAGAGAGCGCTGTAAGTGCCCGGAATACAGTTCAGCCAGCAATGATTCTGAATGATTTCCCGGCTAAATCAGCCGTAAAACAATATTCTGTCCACATTTCCTTTTCTTTTAAAGTTTGAACATGTATCTTAAAAAATACCTTTGTTCACTTTTCTATTCTCAGGGGTTTTGCTTCTACAGCTTTAAGTAGTCTGATATTAACCAACAGCCAGGAGCTAAAGTGGCTAATGTTAGTTAATATAATGTAAAACAAGTTATGTGCAAAAAAATTATTAATGACTCTTCTCTGCCTTTGCCATTGTTACATTATATTGTAGTTTTGCCTCTGAAGATTTCAGACTTCAGGTTTTTCTTGTGACAAAGCCATGTTAACAGCATTGTTTTATTATCTTCACCAGAATAAGGTCATACTCGGGAATAAGCAATGATCAAATCAAGATATGGAGTATTCTGACACTTTGTCACACTATGTGAACATGTATACATCTTAATTGCCTTATAACGCCCCAATTGGAGTTTTTATACAGCAAGCACTGTTTTGACAGTTACCAATTTCTTGTCGACACATAATCCTAGGTGTAAACAAGATTGAAAAATAGAAAGGAGTTTTAGCTTTTGCAAAATTAGAAAGAAAACAGGGCCTGAGTCATAAGCAGGCTATGCTCTGTAACATGTGAATGGAACATCCTATAAGCAACTCATGTAAACACCATAATCAAAAGAATGTCTTTTCTGAATAAGGTTAATTGTTGGAATATAGTTGTGTGGTTTTCTTTACACTCGCTCACTCGCCCAATAAAACTCAAACTAGACAAGCCCTCATAGATATCAAACATCTGGAAGGGTCTGATTCTGTTGGTCAGACTAAGTCTATAAACCCCTCACGCTACATGATCATTTGGCAAGATAATTTGTTCGGATCAGCCTCAACTCCCCTGCTATTGTCGGAGGGGCTGAATCGGACCCCAAATCGGGTTGATAATCCTCCGGTGCGCAGCAGACATTACACGTCTTTAAGCTCTTTCTTTTGGTTCTCAGCTCTACAAACATCACTCACCATTTCCATAAAGACCCCTGTTTTCAGCTTGACAAACTGACAGACACTGTACGTTGGTGCTTTGGTGGAGATCGAAACACAGCTGAAAGAGGAGTAAACAATCGAGTTATACTCAGATTTGATTCAGGTGATCATAAAACCTGTGTAACCAAGAAATAACTCGCTGACATGTTCACCGCAGCACCTTTGTAATTTGATAAAATGCCATATGTTGTGTTTTCAGTTTGTTCTAATGGCCTCAAGTGTCCAAAAGAACTCAATTAACACTGACATGGTCTGGCTGCACATTTTGTGCTTTCCTAAGCATGCTCTCGTCAAGAGTAGAAAAGCTTCTGAGTCAACATTTCAGAGAATCATGAGACACAAAACTCTTCAAAGAGAGCTGTACTAATCGAATTCTCCCAGCCCCTTCAGGCGAGCTTCACTGCAAACTGGGCTGGAGTGGTTTCTTACCTCAATGATAAAAAGTCAAAAACGTACTCAGTGGCTGCAGCCAGGGAGAAATGTCATCATCGATTTTTAATAAATGTTGGAAATCAGTTTCATCAGATGATCCCTTTACACATGATCCCTTTTTATACAGTGATTAAATACCAGTGTTTGACATATAAAGTGGATCAGAGGGACTTTCATGGCAGTTTAATAAAAAACAAACCTCTTCTGCACAAACATTAGCAGGTATACGCAGTTTGCCGCGTCATGTTCCCGGTGACCAATGTGCCGGAAGCTGAGAAGCTCAGAAAAAAAAGGTTTCTGTTTCTCTCAAGATGTAAAACGGTAACAAAGGTTCATGGCGATTATGCCCGGAATTTCAATGCGCATCATAACACTGTGTCAGTGTCTAGACTGCCAGAATAAAAGAGAAGAAAATAGAGCGTTCACCCAGGTTTTGTCTTCCATTACTGTTGAACAATAAAAACCTCTGGCTTCTGCAGAGTCATTTGACCTGGGAGTGAATGCTGATTGAATCCATTCTCATTACAGATATTAGTGGGTGCTTTGGTCTCTACTATCCAAAAGTTATTTTTCATAAACGGGAAAATATATATTCTTCACATAGACTGCTGATTAATTAAGATTTCTATTATTTATTCACTGCACTGCATGCAATCTTTATATATATATATATATCAATCACATAAGGCTTCCAGCAACTCGTCAAGCTTAAAAAGAGAATTATAATATTTTAAAAAGTGCTCTCTGCAGACTAGTGCGAAGACTAATTTGTTGATTCCTTGCCAAATGCCTCAGTATCGAAAAAGCAGCATCTTGTGTGAGTTTAATTAGGATTCAGATATCTGAACACTCAACTCAAGTCCTATTTCTGGATATGAGTCAAGTGTGGATGGTCACGATCCAGACGCTGTTAGCTAGCCCAGTCCTCTCAGAGTCTCTGTACAGTAATCACTGTGGTGCGGTTTACCCTGCTCGCATTTCTCCCTTTTCTCTGTTGAGGTCAGACCTTTGAAAACATGTCTCTGATGTCAAGCCAGGGCCTCACTCCTCAGATGAAATGGGGGTTTGTGTTTGTATGTTGTGTGTGTGTGTGTGTGTGTGTGTGTGTGTGTGTGTGTGTGTGTGTGTGTGTGTGTGTGTGTGTGTGTGTGTGTGTGTGTACAGTACACACCAACAGCTGCTGTATCGGTGTCACTAGCCCCCACTGGGACCTAATCTGCTACCTCACAGCAGTTTGTGTGTGTGTGTGCGTGTTGTGTGTGTTGCCTCGTTAGCGCTCTCAGCCTGTGTCTCTCTGAAGCCTGGTGCGCCACTTGTCAGCAACCACTCCTTCCCCATCTCCCAACACACACACTGAGCAAATTTAAATTCAAATTTAAAACAACTTTATTTGTCCCCAGAGGGCAATTCTAAGGCAAAACACAAGTAAACCCAACGATGACATCAGTGCAATGTCCACAGACAGTTAAAAATTAGTGCTGCACTGAATAAAGTGAGCGGAACACATCCAGTTTACACACACACACAAAGTACATATTCAGATATACAGTCCAAACACACAAAGAATTGAGCCGCAGCACATTTGGTTCGCAGCTGAGCAACCTCTTACTATGAGTTAATAAATTGGAACCTGTGAGCGACAGCAACGTTGAAGAGGGAAAGAAAGAGCAGGGAGCATGTCAGTGCGGGAATTTGTCCACAACCATTTGCATCTCGAAGCCAGAGTCAGAGGATTATAAATGTAACCGTTCACTTGTGTCTAAAACCTTAATAATATGTTTTTTACAAAAAGCATGAACAAACTAATATGTCATCTCTACCACAAGTTCCTGCTGATTTTGTTAAAAAAGAATCATTTCGTGGACAATGACTGGCTTTAGAAATGCAGATGAGCAGTGTGGAAGAACCCTCACTGGGAACAATGGAGGCAGTCATGAAGAGGATGCTCCATTAAAGTGGGTTACCAGGCCCTGTGGCTCCTGTGATTTTAACCAGCTGCTGCGGCGGCGAGGACGAAGCGAAGGATTTTCCTTTTTGTTGCCCTTCGTGTGATTGAGATTAATCCACCGCCGTCGCTGAGCATGTGTATGTTTTAAGTTCTAGCATGAAAATTGGTCCATTTTTATTTCTGGCTGAAGGCAACTTCAGTGCGACTGCTGTAATGTCACTGTTGGCTTAAAGAAATGTATGAGTCCTCGCAGGAGCTCCGCCGGCTGTTACAACACGCACTCAGCAGGGGCATCAGAAGCAAAACCAATCACGAACACATGTCAGGGTAGCATGACATTTATCGTAGCTCCTCCCGAAAAACTTGTTCTTGTAATTAATGCCACGGCTGCTGCTAAATGTCATTTTGTGCTCCCACACCCAAAAGATTTCTTCTCTGCACTCCAATTTAGGAGGGTCTCTTTTTCTTCATTTGAGCCACAGTAGAGTCTTCTGGTGTTGTACCCGCTGCTATGAAAGCACAGGGCTCATTACCAGCCCCATTTATCATCTCTCCTCTCTGTCTGTTCTCTCCGTCTCTCTCTCTCTCTCTGTCGCCCTCCAGCTCAATGAGTTGTTCAGGAAGTCGGAGGTGCACAAAGATTTCATGAGCGTTCGCGTCCGTAACCTGGCACCCAGCAACTCCATCCTGGCCTTTGTGGAGGCTCACTTCAGACCAGGTGAGAGCAGATTCCCCCCCAAAAAAGAACTGCAAACAGAAAAATAAACTGTACGTGTTTGGAATCAGTTATGATTCGTCGCCCTTTGTCTTTTAGCAAGCAGGCTATCTCAGAAATTATTTAAATGATATAAATGAAACTGGGATGACAGTTAGACTATTTGTCAAGGAAATCCTACATAGTTTTTTGGTGCAAAATAAGCCATTCTGTTCCCATTATTTAAGCACTGACCTCCTATTTACTTTTCACTCCTCACTTTTAGCCTCTTCTCATGCACAGATGAGTTTGTGTAGAGCTCCAGAATTTAATTTCTAAACAAATTCCACACACTTATAATTCACATAATTCACCCCCTAACAGTTTAAAATGATATTTCTAATATCCAGCCATCACATTCTCTTAAAACTTATTACTAAAATCCAAGTATCAGTGGCCTGTTTGACGTGAATTCCCATTATTCCTGAAGGTAGCAAACCAAACTGTACTTGCACATATCCACTCAGAGTATCCAGGGAACTTAACTGAACAGTAAGTGGTACTACAGCTGTAAAAACCTTGATTGAAATGACATGACCGTGACTCAGTGTTTATGCCTCACCTCCCACAGTTCTTCCATGTGTAAAACATTACCAGCTCTTACGTATCGTGCAAAATGATCATCTGTTTTTTGTTGCCGTTTGCAATGCGGCAGATTAAAAACATCTACACCTCACTATGATTATTATAACCACACATTCAAGAGTATTGTGAAGCCTTGGCAGAAGTATGTGCTGTCTGAGTGTTTCCTCATTCCTTTTTTTATTTGGCTCATGATATTGTGAGGCACTGAATGTTTCTCCCAGTTTTTATCTCAGTGCCAACTTCATCGCTTGCATGCAACGATTTGGATTTTGTAGATGTTGAGATTGGTGTTTGATATTGATCAGAGCCAGGATAAGTTCATCCAAAGCAATGGTAACAAATGTTGGATTGTGCATAACATCCACTGTACAGAAAATATTGGATTATATTATAATAGTTTACAATTTAACGACTAGATGTGAGTTGCTCATGTTTTTTTAATCTGTTAAAGGTTTGTTTATTTTACCAATGGTGTTTTATATTTATATTTATATTACAGGCCTGTATTTTTTAATTTCCACACTTCAATGTGCTGGTATTCATTAAATTTGAATCTTTTATGTATAAAATTTGAGCTTCGGGTTGATGTGGAGCAACCGTACATTTACAAGACTTCCTTTGCACAACACAAACCACACCATCTCCCCACCTTGTCTTTTTTTCTTTTCTTTTATGAGAGTCATTTAGCATCCCTCATACACTTCATACAGGGCATCGGACACTGTACAGCAACACTCCTCCATGGCCAGTAAAGCGAGCATCTGCAGTGAACATTATGAGGGTAATTCATCTAGAACAAAGCCAGAAAAGCAATAGGTGGAGGACAAGCGGTCCCCACAGACCCTCTACCTGTCCTACGCTCACAGATAGTATCCAGTGTGTCACTAAGGAAGCTCCGGCCCTCTATTTGCTTGGGAGTGTTCCTCAGGAGACTTGTCCTGAGTGGTTCTACCTCTGCTTCCTTGTAGATACAAGATACACAGTGGAGGACATCGAAGGATCCCTGCTGAAACAGCTGAAGGCCTCCAAAGAGACCAGCATCGCCGTGAAGAAGCCGGAGGACGAGAATATTCGCTTCACCAATTATGGTAATACAGTAGTGTGTAGGGATTTACAAAATGAAAAGGGGGTTTAAGTTATTCATGAGGTGATTTATCGAAGGGTTTAAGGGTTTTGAAAAAGAAATCTCAGCACCTCAGGCTCAACATGCTTAAATACATGTTTTCTCCTATTCTAATTTTGATTGTTCTCTCCGGCATCACCCGCAGGCCTCTCCACCACTACCACCACCACGGCATCCGTCACCACAGCTGCTCCCACCACCGCCACCACTACCACCACCACCAGGCCTCCGCCAACCTCCCCCTACATCACCCGCCGGCCACCGGGCACCACCCGCAGACGCACGACCACAACTTCAGCACCGGTTACCACGCCACTCCTCACAACAGCAGCCATCACCACGACCTCCCAGCCTCCAGCTACCACCATCGCCCACTTCAGGGGCAAGCTTCATCACAAGGCCCACAAGCCGTGCGACTCCCACCCCTGCCTCCACGGGGGCACCTGCGAAGATGACGGCAACGACTTCAGCTGCAAGTGTCCCGCCGGGCGAGGGGGCTCAGTGTGTGAGAAGGGTGAGCTTTATTTCTTCTCCAATATTTGTTATAACTCTTATATCACGTTTGACTTTATTTCAAACTCATCTAATAAAAGGAGCTGGATATAATACGATACTGTCAGAATTTACTGTTTCAAAGAAACCACCAGTGGCCGACTTTGACTTTACATTGATTTTGGGCAGTTTTTGTGAAGGGCTTTTGAAGGACTGGACTAAAAATGCAGGACATGAGACGGACACGATTTTTAGGTTCTTATTGTAAAACTTAATCTTGCTGGGGGGATATACAGAGGTGTGGAGCTCACGGGCTGAGCAGGGCAGGCAGATTGTGAAGCAAACAGTGATTCCATTAGAGTGGAGCAAGCACGCTGACGAGAAAAAAACTCCAAAGTTAGGTGCGATCTGGCGAACACTGGACTGAGGATCAAGGGTTTAAGTACTTCAACCGGTGAGTGGTTATTGGCAGATGAGTCTCAGGCATGTTGGAGGGTTGGTGAGAGTACATGGGGGGGGGGTATAAATAAAATATATTTATTCTGGAAGAAGTTTTGAAACAATGTGGTGAAACTTGAATAGAAGTTTGAGTAATGACTCTCAGTTCACTGATTGTAACTGACAGATGTTCACAGATGTGGTTTTATTGTGACATTTGAAGCTCAACATCGCAACAGAGGTCAGGGAAAAGCTCCTGTTTTATTCTTTTTCAAATTTTTTCAACCTGAGCACAAAAAGTTGAGGACTACATTTTAATAATAGAAGCAACTTCCCCAGATGGGATCACATAGATACAGAAGGGAGTGATGAGCCTACAGGTGGATGCTCGGGTGGTGGAGGCGCTGAATCATCAGGCAGCGATACTGACGCAGGGCAACAGAGGCATTGACAAGCAAAGGGAGAGATGGGAAATCATTGCAGCTTAAACAGTCCGCCAACGTCAGGCATGTCACATGATGAGACTGGTACAGCCCCAGTTTACTGCCTGAACTAGCTCGCAAGCATCGCTACATCCATAACAGCAAAAAAGGGATTGCTGCCGCAGGTGCATGGCTCCAAATGGTGTTACTTGGTCTGTAAATGAATCATGGTGTGTTTTGGGTGCAGTAAACCATATAGATTTAAACCATTCCCTTTAAAAGCCAGATGGGCTTTCACATCGGCAGATTGTTAATTTAAGGGCAGCTTTTCTAGGTAGTAAGAGAGAAGTCTTCTCTGCAGTAGAAGTTCTTCCTGAGAAGCACAACTCTTTTGTTCCATCCTTCTTACCCTACTTTTGGATGTTTGGGGACGAGAGCAAATTCAAGCAGCTGCATCTTAAGATAATTGACACTTATTGCTTTGATGGGGATTAGCTGGTGACAATCGGTGTGTGTCTTTGAGTTAGTGTGGCTAAATTTAAGTCTCACACACACACACACACACACGAGCCTCCCCAAGATCAATCAAATCTTTTGAATAGAGGGAGCTCATCAGCTTCCATTCTCCTCAGAGAGACGGACAGAAAGACAGATGGACAGAAAGAAAGGGAGCTGGGCGAGAAAATCGTCATTGTCAAGTAATGACAAAACAAAGGTTTCTGTGCATGCACTCGTGTGTGTGTGTGTGTGTGTGTGTGTGTGTGTGTGTGTGTGTGTGTGTGTGTGTGTGTGTGTGTGTGTGTGTGTGTGTGCGTGTGCATGTGTGTGAGAAAGAAAGTGTGAAAAGCTCAGCCCCTCCTCTTTCTCAGCTTTTCTTCATGTGATAAATTCATCGTGTGTTTTAGAAAAACATCAATCTTAAACTAAACTGAGAGATCATCACGACGAGCAGCTCTCATCCTTAATCAAGCACATTAGACGCCTATTATGCCACAATAAAACAAATCACATTGTAATGAGAGCATTGGCTTGTTGTCTCCATTCCTCCACAGTGATCAAGTACTTCATCCCGTCATTTGGAGGCCAGTCCTACTTGGCCTTCCAGACCATGAGCGCCTACCACACGGTCCGCATCGCCATGGAGTTCAGAGCGTCCGAGACAACCGGCATCCTGCTCTACAACGGCCAAGATGGCAAGAAGGACTTCATCTCTCTGGCTCTGGTCAACGGCCGGGTGGAGCTCAGGTGAGTGTCGGCTGATTAAATTTGATGAAACTTTTAATGATCGCTGTGAGGAAACAGGGTCATTGCATTAGCAGCAGCAGCAGAGAGGACGGCGATAAGAAACAAACACAAGCACCAGAGATAATGAGGCAAATAATTACAGCAAGTAAACATGTTGAAAGCAACACTGCCAGAAAATAAATACAGACACAGATCTCCAGGTTAGAGCTGTGATATGGTTCTTTCAGAGATATGTTCAAACATATCATGATTACAGATGGTGGGAACATATGCACGGAAATATGTGCAGGACATCTGAGTTTTGTTCTTTTTAATCACATGCTGTATATTTAAGTGAGATATGTGCATTTACAGATGGAAGCAATGACGTATAGAAACTGGTCCAGATATGACTCACCAACGCATTTGACTGTCTGTGGTTTTACATACAGATATGTGCAGTTGCGACTGAAGATAACATATAGAATGTACAGAAATACATTTTGTAAATCGATTTCTGAATTTGAATATTGTGAATTAAATCCCTGTCAATCTCTGCTGAGGATGTTGTGTTTGCGACTGGTTGTTCGTTTGTTAGCAGGATTACGCAAAAACTACCTTTCCATTAACCAAAGGCAGAACCCATTACATTTGGGTGCAGATTTGCATTGGGGGCACATCCTGATTTTTGTTTTCACTCTCTTTAACATTTTGACATTGGTTATTTTTCAACATTTTCCCTGATTTCACTGAGAATAATCCATGGATCTTGAAAAAATCTACTGAGTGCCATTCTAGTTTACTTATATGACAATTTATTATGTGAGATGTGAGAAATGTGGCTCAGGAGTTACAGTGAAACGTCCACCAACCAGGGGGTTGGTGGTGCGATCCCAATCTCCCCCATTCCGTGTGTGGCCCCTGACAGCTGTGCCAGTGTGCGAATGAAATACAGAGACAAAAATCTTTTCACGATCATATTCACACCTACGGCCAATTCTAAATTAACCTGCATGACTTTAGACTGAGGCAGGAAGCCGAGGTACTCAGGGAAAACCCCCGCAGACACGAGGTGAACATGAAAGAAATGGGATTCAAAATCCTCTTACTGTGAGACGCCCTTAATCATTATCATGATATCAAATTACATTTACATTAAAACAGTACTTTATCTACATCGCCCAAGTGATTGTAAGTTTCTGTCATTATTGGTTATTCTGTGATTATTATTGATACTCGGAAGGACAAAATCAATGCTGCAGAGACCAGGATATCTTGATGTGTGTGAGTCAAACTCCAGAAACACTGGACATGTTCCATAATGAGACTGAACAATGACCCTTGCTGCCTGGTTAACAGACACATCTTTGAATCACCATGGCTGCAGTGACTCAGACTTTCTGTGAAATGTTTTAGATTTGAAACCACACTGAGTGTCACTCCTCACGACTGGTAAATTGATGCAGACGTGTTAAATTGGTGTCATGCCCACTGAAGATGTGTGGTAGGAGTTGAAGAAGAAAAAAATGTTTCCCTCCTTCAGCAGACAGTATCAGTTTTGTACTCAAAGCTAAAAGCGACAGAAAGTTGCATCAGTTGAATCTGTTTAAATTAGACAATTGTCCTCTCAGACACTTCTCGTCTCTGTCCTGGAACTGTATGAATAAAAAATATTTTCCTGGAATGACAGCATAATTTCTCCTTTCAGAAGAAATGCGAATGAACTAATTAGAAATTCCCCACCACGTCACTTATGGACCTTTTATTTCAAACGCCATCCGCTTTCTTAATCATTTTAAGTCTTTTGTGTCAGCCTGACCTCGAAGTCCTTTAAATTCCTCCCAACCTTGCCACGTTAGACTTCTCTATTCAGAGTAAAATCAATAGCAAACTAAAGGAGATCATTAGTCACTTGTGCTTTCCAATGGAGCTCTGCCTCTATTGCAGAAACACAGCTGTGAGATTACTGCTCTGCAAATCTGAGACGTGGGGAGAGGAGCTAATTATTTGTGGCAAATAATTGCTCTCAGGTTGAGCTCATACTTCTGTATGTGTGGGTGCACATACACAACAGCTCTCCCTCTGAAGGTATGGCCTTTGTCTTGTTGAATAAGAAAGAGGGCGTGAAAGACATTTCTTAAATGAATAACTGGCTCATTCCTGTCACATAGTTTGAAATCCCATATGGGAAGTCTCCTACCTTCTTTATTGCATCCCTCTGTTTCGTTGAGCAACATGAGTAGATTTCCTCATTAGGCGCCTTGATAAAGAGCCAACACATTGTGTGAAAAACAAACTCCTGGAGCGATGTAATCTGATATGAAGTTTGAAAGTACACAGGTATAAAGTTGACGGAATGAGCGCCTAACAACTTTTTGTTCGCCTTCTCCTCAGGTTCAACACGGGTTCGGGCACAGGGACGGTGGTCAGCAAAGTGCAAATCAGTCAGGGCCGCTGGCATCAGCTGGTGGTGACTCGCAATCGGCGAAACGCCATGCTCAGCGTGGACAACGAGCCGCACATCGAGGGCGAGAGTCCCCGCGGCACAGACGGCCTGAACCTGGACACCCACCTCTTCATCGGAGGAGTGACTGAGGAGATGAAGCAGGAGTAAGACCTTCCATCGGCAGTTCCACATCGTTATGAGAACAATTATGGCAGGAAATGAATCACACACAAAAATCCATATACTGTGGTTTCTATTTACTGAAAATTCTATATTTTATACATCATATTGAACACAGTAAAGTTATTTTCCATTGTCCCACTCCCTTGTGCAGATTAACCTTGTAGTAGGCCTCTGGACAAAAGAAATAGCTGTGGGCTGATATTGACCTCCAGTTGCACACACACACACACACACACACACACACACACACACACACATACACACACACACACACACACACACACACACACACACACACACACACACACACACACACACACGTATATTATCAGAATTTATTTTATTTGAAGGCTCCTTTAAAACAGGTGGACTAGACTGGAACTACCTTAAGGCTCTTATCATTTCAGTTGATATTGTTCATGCAATTCGAATGTGAAAGGGAACAGGCTCTTTAACAATGCATGTGTTCAAAGTATTATTGTAGTTACTAAGTATATTTGGTGATCCAGCCTTACTTAGGCTAACTCTTAACGTAAATCAGCTTTATATATAGATACTTGATTAGAGATTTTTGGATGCTAACTGTTAAAAAATTCCTGGAGCATTTATTTATGTGTCTCATGGGATAATACAGCGTTAGATCTGAAGTATTTTACAATTAGGTACACACAACATCTTTGTCGTAGGTGTTGAAATCCATCCAGCCTCATTCTCTACTGTAATATACTAAGGAATATTTTTACGGCCATATTGAAGAAAAAAGTGAATTCGGAGATGTTGAGAATAAAATTGTAATATTCAGAAAATAAAGCCATGATAATTTGAGAACCATTATATATAGCAAATAATAATAATAAATAAGTTCATCTATTTCTGGATCCAATCTCATTGTCTCTTGAGAAACAATGAAACACACAGAATAGCACTCACGTAATTAACGATGGCCTCACAGTCGCCCACTACCAAACATTTCTTCCTCCACATAAGAGGCAATTTCCTCCAAGTCTGAGTAGTTGTTTCTTCAGACACTTTCTTACACAATTTCTTTTTCAAAATCCTGATACTTGTGATAATGTGGGGATGATGTGAAAAAAGATTGAGTATTGTGAAATTGGGTGATCTTATGATATCACTGCTCTACAATGACAAACAGCCTAAAATTAGGACATAAGTCACCGAATGTTCAGACTTTATTCTCTTAATGTGGTGACTTATTCTTCACATTTCTTTAATTGGCCCTATACCCTATTAACAACACTTGGGATATTGAGCGCATAGCATCATCTGAACCATAAGTTCTGTGTTGTGAGTGTGATTAGTGTGGTAATCGTATCTGTCCGTGCTTTAAAGTCATCACATTCTTACTGGTTCCTGTGTTATCCTCAGTGTGAGGGAGAGGACAGCGGTGGCCACAGGTCTGGTTGGCTGCATCCGACTGCTGGACGTCAACAACCGAGTGCTCAACTTGCAAGAGAGCGGGGGCAACAGTCTGTACGGCAGCGGCGTGGGTGAATGTGGCAACAACCCCTGTCAGCCGAATCCCTGTAAGAACGGCGCAGCGTGCCAGGTGAAGGAGGCCGAGATGTTCCACTGCAAGTGCAGCAGAGGATTCTGGGGTAAGACGCCAACAAAAGGTGCAGATCAGCAGTTTCTCTAATGTTGCGCTGGGATTTCTTCTCTGTCATGGTATTTTGAGAAGTTCATTCACGTGTATGTGCGAAGGAAACTTAGAAAATAATTCTTATTCAGAAGTACTTTTCAGACTTTTCTAACACCTCGTCGTTAAAATGATGTTTATATCTCTGCTTTGCCTTCTCTTCATGGATTCACACTGGTCATGATTTACTCACAAATCCTAAGTAAGCTTGACAGCCTAATTTGACAGTGTAACTCTGCACCCAGCAGGAGCGCCGGTGGACGTTTTGTAAACACCAACTCCATCATATCAGAGTGTCCAATGCCGAAATGATTAAATGTTGAATCAGCACAGAAAACATGGAAACTTCCACCAAATCCTCAGCGATTGGCCTTTGGCCTGTCTCTACTTGCACGTCCCTCCCTCCCACCTCTCTTATTCCCTCCAGCAGATGCCGACTAACAAGCAACTCTGAGAGAAAATAGTGAAGACCCGACACACTCAGGGCCCAGTCAAGCGTACCCCTGCCCGGTTGTTCCGCAGCTACTGCAAAAAGTTTCACTCCGGAACCAAATAAATTGTCAGAGTTAACTTTTATGCTTTAATAGTAAAGGATTTTATACTCGTATATCTCGGCAGTTGTGGGAAACTATTTTCCCTAAAAGAGCGATTTTCTTTTAAGTTAAAGTGTGGATCAATATAACATCATGTTACAATATTATTACCTTTCATATAGTTGTATGATTTGTTACTGAGAGACCTGAGAAGGATGAAAGATAAACCTCTGCTCTGAAGAAGAGGCATTGCTGTAATCAAACTTGTGTCTGCAACATGACGTAAAATGAATGGTAGTCAAGTTAATTTTGTCATCATGTCAATTTAGAAAGTGGCCAAGACTATGTGGTCTCAAAGAGAAGGATTGATCAGAGAAAGAGAGAATAAATGGGGAAAGAGAGGTGTACTTAGATGGAGGACATGTCAGGACAGCCAGATGAATGGGGGAGGTGAGAGAGTATTAAAAGATAAAAAGATGGGAAAGGAGGAAGCGATATGAAAAAAAAGAGCTGTGGTAGGGAGGAAGTGAGAGCGGGGGATAAAAGACAGATTCCAAATGGTGTGAGTAAGGAGAAAAAAGCGGGGGAGCCCTGTGAGCTCAGCGGGGATGGGGTTCATTATAGTGCTCTCCTCACAACAGGCTCCGACTGCTAAAGTAATGACGGGTGAATTTAGATGGGCTGAGGCAGAGGGCTAAACCATCACCCTCCAGACGAGCGCGAGCCGTTCCCACAGCCGGCGTTGGCCCCGGAACACAGCCACATGGCAGGGATGCTCGCCACTGTTTAATCTGGACGTGTAGTATTTTCAAATCCTATTAGGAAATGACCTCTATAACAGAGGAAATCCCAACACACGTATGCACACACACACACCCTCCTCTCAGAGGGAGAAAGTGGTTGAAAATGTCAGTGGTTGTCATAATTATCATTTATCGTTTTTCTCATAATGTGTGTGTGTGTGTCTAGGTCCAACCTGTGCTGATGTCCACGACCCATGTGAGCCCAACAGGTGCCACCCATCCTCCCAGTGCCAGGCGCTGCCAGAAGGAGGCTACAAATGCGAGTGTCCCATGGGGCGTGAAGGAAGGCACTGTGAAAAGGGTAATTTGACTAAAGAGTGAATAACCTGGTTTAACTCTTGTCTCTCATGCCTCGATAGTTCTCTCTGGTGCTTATCAAGGTGCAGCACCACCACCCACCTTTTAGCCTCTCTTCCTCCTGTTTTCTTTCCGCTCTGTGACATTTCCATCAATCCTGAATTGAGGAGAAAGATCAAACATAGAAAGGTGGCGGGCCTTCAGGGTCGGAGGGGATTGGTGAGTGGTGGGCTGCATGTAGAAGTGAAGTGGATGATTGGCCCCATCGGGTCATCTGCCACATTGACTCAGCAGTGCTTGTTAGCAGTTAAGTGACAGCGAGGCTGCAGCCTTCCTCCACTTCCTCTCTCCCTGCCCGGCCGCCCACAGGTGTAGTGTTCAAACGTGTTTGTTGCTGCTGAGCTACAAACATGGCAGAGTCAGGCCTCGGCTGGGGAACAGACCAGAGCAGCTTTTAATGTTCATCATTACCACTTTTGGCAGTGTCACACTCTGAACTCTACCTGTAGGTCGTCCCTCCCTGCATCTGTAGATGTTGTCATGAGTCTTTGCAGAAGTTGACTATGATCAACTGGGAATGAAAGAGAATACACGGTTATGCACATGCCTAACAAAAGACAATCTCTTGTACTCTGGGAATTTAGAAGAACCAGATGGGAACAACCTCCCTCTCAGCCTCAAGTCCCAGTTAGCAGGTGATTAAAGTAAATTGAGGTGAACCAAAATCAATGCTATGTGAGCGAGAGCGTCTCCCATTCCAAAAGGCTATTTTTTCACAGGAATCAATGAGATGACTAATCGCATCAGTCCTCCCTGCCTGTGATGATTAATGGGAGCGTCACTCAGCCACTGTCGGGCCCCAGACAGGAGCTCAGAGATAAGGTGGCAGCCAGGCGGACATACCCTCTGAGGGCTGCACTGAGAACAGTTAAAAAGACATGTAGCCTAGAGCCCTCTCATCTGAAGCCTGCAGGTGTATTAGTCATAATATAAAGTGTGTGTGTATCTGCGGATGTATATGTGCAGCTGAGCTGTGGTTTCCATTTCAATTCCAACAGGGTTCTTCAGGGCTTGCACCGTTATAAGATCACCATCAAGGACTTTTCTCAATGGTGTTCCAATACTATTGAATGGCCTACTTTCCTCAGTGCTCTCTGCCTGTGATAGTGTAAATCATTACACTTTAGTGATGAAAGCTGGATCACTTAGACTAATCCCACCCTCAAAAAACGAACTACAGGGGAGAGTTCAAATCTTAACAATGTTTTACATTCTGCCCTGTAGCGACATTAAGCCAAGGACGAGTGTGAGAGGGAGTCTGTGTCTGAGTGTGTCTGAGTGTGTGTGTGCGCGCGCGCGAGTTTCACAGTTCAACAAAAAAGCCCAGTTGCAGCTCCAAAATTGTTCATTTCGGCTGCTTTATTTTTGTCTTTCTTTATCTTACAACGTTATAAACATTCTTCACAAATGTTTGTCACAAGGGCTATAACTAAATGACCTAGAATAGTGAGGGCACATACACATATACATACATATCACCATGTATTTCAATAATAATAATACTAACATCAAGCTAAATAAAAAAATGTGTGTCATTAAATTAACCAGAGATCTACTGAAATATATCTCTTGAGTAGATGCATATTAGATAATTATTTAATATAGATCAAAGGTTATATATATATATATATAAGCTGGAAGCACCAGAAGTACCCGATACATATGAGTGGGTGTTTTTCATTTTATATTGTTTAATGGGTTTTATAGAAAATACTCAACAGGTAACAGTAACTACCTGTGGAGTGAGCCAACAACCACTGTCCGACCTAGAGCATCTCTCTCCACATTCAAGAACCTCTTGAGAACTCATCTCTTGTGAGGTCGGTCTTCTCCTACCACCTCTAACACCACAACACGCCTATCAGTGCAGTCCTTGCTGCTTCTCCTTCCCGATCTCCTGCACTTTGTCTTTTTGGACGGATTTAGCTCTCAGTACTACACTCGCTCCCCTGCTGTACAGCGGCCGAGTGTCGTCCCTCAGCAGCGAGTTGCTTTGGATAAAGTCTCACCATCGTCCTCAGTGATAGATGCAACAGCGTTCAACTGTTTCCCAGTATCGACTCCCTCATACGTCATGTGGGTTTTCCTGGTCACTCACTCTTTCCGATGCGTGGACCTCTGGTGACATATTGATCACAGAGCTTTTATTTTCAGCACAGGGTGAAAGAGAGACACCCCCCACCCTTCACTCTCCCCTATAAGGAACTATTTTCTCAGCAGCGCCATTCTTCTCCTCCATGTTGCGTGCCATCATCATTAGCAGTCTTCTGCAAAATAGCTAATTAGCTTTCTCATCTCCGTCTGCCTCTTCCATCCTTGACTCGGCTCTGCAAATCCCAGCCAATTACAAATAAAAGCGTCTTTGCCGGCTACATAGGTGCGTGTGTTTGTTTGTGTCCGTATGTATGTGTGTTAGCAGCTCGCAGATGCCTCTGAATAATGGTCGTTTTTTCAACCAACACCATGAACACATACCCCGGGGTGACACTTGGATGGTTTTTAATGTCAGGCCACTTGTTAGAGGGATGGCACAGAGCCTATTCTAATCACTCCAGACAGCCAGAGACGGGACAGCCAGACATGGACCCCGTTACAAAGACATGAATTTGTATAAAGGCCTGCCAGAATACAATGGTTACATTATTTAATGGTTCCCGACTGTGGTGTTAACTCTCCAAATGTCTCCAAAGGTTCTTTGTCATACCGTGGCGGGCTGTGTAATCAGTCTGGCGTAAGGTTTTTGATTTTTTTTTTCTTTGAATATCTGTCAAGAAAAAGTCTTAATCCTAAAGGCTATGAACACATAAATCCATCTCTTTCCATAATGCTGACAGGTCCCTCCAAGATGCACCGACTATCCCTCAATTTTGATTCTGTCAGCACCGAAGGCGCGACCTGAGGATGAATGTAGTCTCTTTGTTTTTTCAGTGGCTGAGAAGAGAGGGGCTTACATGCCGCTATTCAACGGAGACTCGTACGTGGAGCTAAAGGGGCTGCATCTCTACGGGCACGATCTGCGGTAAGTCCCATGTCCCTGTGTGAAATCCACACAGCCAAGTCTTGTGCAGTTTGTGTTACTGAACACTGGATATCGTGTAGGTTTTCATCGAGCTTGTTCTGCGCCCAGGGCAGTGCTTCTTCTTTAAGCCTGAGCTGAATTAACAATGAGGGTTACATAAATAACAAGTTATCTTGGCCTTAGCATGTAGAATATATATATATATGTGTGTGTGTGTGTGTGTGTGTGTGTGTGTGTGTGTGTGTGTGTGTGTGTGTGTGTGTCTCTGCATGATGTAGAAAGATCACCAGTGCACCAAGCAAACTCTGCTTAGGTTAAGGTATATGTTTGACTCTTACATGTGTGTACTGACTTGTCTCTTTCTGTGGCTGTAGTCAAAAGGTCAGCATGACAGTGGTTCTCATGGCCAACGACTCCAACGGTGTGATCTTCTACAACGGCCAAAAGTCGGACGGAAAAGGAGACTTCATCTCTTTGTCCCTCAACAACGGGATCCTGGAGTTCCGCTACGACCTGGGCAAGGGACCTGCTACCATCAGGTTAGTATGCGCAAGAGTGTTTCAGTTAGACAACTAGGGAAAAATTGAAGTGATTCTGCATTCTTCAATGTATTTTAAGCTGAAAACCAAAAAGTATGACTGTTCTTTCATTAAATACATTAATGCTGGTTTTAATATCACATTTGTTTCCAAATTTATACATTTATAGGTTGAACGTGGTTCATTATGGCCCCCAGTGTTTCAAACCGTCCTTTCAGGGCCAATGCTCACGTACAGTCAGCCGTTTGAGATGTCTTTACGTCACGACATTTATATATATATTGGAAAATGTTAAGGCCCTCTAATCAAAGTTGTAGTAGCCCCTCGTGACTGAGAATCTGTGGAAAGCTGCGTTCATTTTCAAATCTATCCTGAAATTAAACCCCTAAACCACCACATCGTTTACTGTTCAGAGACGTCCCTCATCCTCTCCTGCTCCCCGGCTGACTCACACACACACACACACACACACACACACACACACACACACACACACACACACACACATACACATACACACACACTATTTGAATCGCTAGCTGAGACAGCAGCCTGCGCCGGCGATTCAAACGGCTCGGGACAACCGTGGTCTTGGCTGTCAGGAAACTCTGGAGGCGAGAACCCTCTATTTCAAACGACATTTCTGCAGAAAAGTGTGCGCTGCTACTGGAGTCATAACTCATAGCTAGATGAAGATGTCTTAGCTCCGCCTCCCAGCGCTGCATTCTCAAGGCGCGTTTGAATTTGGAGGGAGAGACACTTTGATACAAAAACAAAACATTCTTAGGAAAGTTGAATCCTCCATCCAACAGACAGCTACAATGTTTTAAACAAATCGATATATGACTCGCATGGATGTCTATGTGTGTGTATTTGTGTGTGTGTGGTTTAGGAGTAAAGAACCAATCCAGCTGAACGTGTGGAACACCATCAACCTGGAGCGCTCCAACCGCAAAGGAGAGATCATGGTGAACAAGAAGGACCCTGTCCGAGGGGAGGCACCGGTAAGAAACAGCAAGCTAACAACTGCCTGCGAATGATCATCGTCACCACAGCCTCTGGCTCCAGCGCTCCTCTTTGTCCTTGTTAAAGTGGTTCGACTTGCTACTTGAGGCACATTTGACTCCTAAAACTTCTGCCCCCTTTGTTATTGAGGTTTTTACATAACGCTTCACACCTGAAATTACGCCACTATCTCCCAGCATCCGTCAGGGTGAGAGGGAGAGCTCCGGATGTGGACGGCCAGTTTGACAACCTGTCTTCATTTTGGAAGCCCTATGATTGTACTTAAAGAAAAAAAAAACTAAGAAAAGAAACTCTTTCATCCTGCTGCTGACATACCGGAGATAAAACTTGGTGTTGCATACAGAAAGCCACAGAAATGGTGTACAGTCCATTTTATAAACGCAGGCTTTGAGGTGGTGTTGAGGAAGAGGCAGAGAAAGATAAAGGAGATAACAGCAGAAGCAGGAATATCGTAATGAATCTCTTCAGCTCCACGTCTAGACCAATAAAAGCAGGTACATGCGTCCAAATGAACGCGATCTAATAGTTTGATAAGCCTGTAAGTCATCCAATTATATTAAACTGTGTAATTTGTGATGAAGAACATGCATTCTGTCAACTCCATCCTCGTCCTGTGAGACGCAATGCTCCTTTCTCCTATCGCCGCTGTCCTTCCCCCCACTGCCTCCCATCGTCTGTATGGTAATTGTGTTTTACTCCAGCAACACAGGCAGAAAATCTTATTAAAAGAGAAGAGCAAGGCGAAAGCAAGGATGAGGGGATGGGGGGGGGGGGGGGGGGGGGCACAAGGGATGAGCTTAGACTAGTTATGGAGCTCAATGCAGCGACCCCATCAAGTGTGGCTCTCTCCCAGTCCTGCTTTAAGAACTGGAAGGACCTTACTGTGCGCATTGCTCAGAGAAGCCTATAGAATATCAAAGGTGGTCACACACACACACACACACGCATGTGTATGAATACATATTGCATGCTGGGATATTGTCGTCATGTCAAAGATGGGAAATACACCTGTTAGGTGCATTAAGGTACAGATAGAAGATATGAAAGTCTTCCTCACCTCTCTAAATGGCAGCAGTCTGTAAATGAGCTTGGGTTAAGTGGCTTCATTCGCAGCCTCTCATCCATGAAGTTTTCTTTTTCTTTTTCATCTTTTCTTAATGACACCATCTGCTTCATGCATGGCCTCCTTAGACTCACTGTCTTATTTACGTTTGCTCTCTTTAGTGTTAACACACACTCGCACAGCTCTGTGGTCGCATGTGCATGTGAACAGTGTAATATACAAAGGTGCATGTGCAGAAGAAAGTGGGTTTGTTATAATAACCCTAATTACATGTACTTACCTCACCTGTCTGTGCTACACTGCGACTGTGTTTAATGCTTCCACAGATGTGACCGGTGTGTGTGTGTGTGTGTGTGTGTGTGTGTGTGTGTGTGTGTGTGTGTGTGTGTGTGTGTGTGTGTGTGTGTGTGTGTGTGTGTGTGTGTGTGTGTGTGTGTGTGTGTGTGTACTGTACGTGCACTTGAGTGTGTGTATGTGTGTGTACTGTATGTGCACTTGAGGGTGTGTGTGTGTACTGTACGTGCACTTGAGGGTGTGAGTGTGTGTGTTTTGTACTTGCCTACTGTAGCTCAGCATGCCTTTCTCTACACAGGCACTTACTAGTCTTCCCCTATTAACTCTCTTCCTCCCTATTTTTTGTCCTTCTCTATGATGTGCTGTCTGGAAAATAAGAAATCACGCAAGGTAATGAGACAAGTCCCAGTCACACCTTAGCCCATGTTTCATTTGAGTCGCTCACCATGTCCTCTCACCCTCATCTCTCCATACACAACACCACAGAACTGAAAAAAAGAGGTACTTCTGCAGAGCGACGGGCAGCTTTAAAGGTGCCAGCTCTGTAGGAAAACTTTCCCATTTCATAAGCCCACACACACACACACACACACACACACACACACACACACACACACACACACACAGAGCACTGAAGTAGAGATGCTCTTAAAGAACACGGTTTGGCTTTCACCTCGGTCCATCTGCTGTGGGGGTGGAAGGGGGTGGGAAGGTGGGAGGAAAGAAGGCAGTCATCTTTGTGACGGCCATTGTTTTTAGCAACAAAGGAACGTCTTCATTAGTCTGGTGTAGGCGGAGATATCACGCCAGTGCTGTGTGGCCGTCCAAAAGTGAGAGTGAAGACGTGAGGCGAGCGGAGTGAGGGGGGGGGGGGGGGGGGGTGTTACACTGTAGGAGACGGTGAGGTGCCAAGCCAAGCTGGGCTGTTCTTTTGTCATCTGCTCTCACTTCTTTCGCAATCAGGAGCGACCCACGAAGTCGCTCACTCCTTCACCCACTCACTCAGCAAACGCAAACAACACTCACCAAACGTCACCGAGTCTACAGTCGCACTGTCTTCTTTCACCACATGCTGATTATCACCTGTGTGAGCCGAGTCAGAACACCATGCATCCTCTCATCGCATGAAATCTTACGTTAGAGTCATGGAGAATGAATATGCTTTGGTAGAAAGTGTCATCGCATGATAAAGGTGTCACATCTCAAACAAGAACAAAAATGTTGTCAGCCAGTATGCACCTGTCATTTTAGCTGCAGAACAAGTTTTGCAGGCTACATCCACACTGCTATGTTTTCAAGCTAAAATTCTCTGTCCACACAACCGTTTTGCCTCTGTATCAGTTTTAATCCCTGTCCATACTAAAATGCCCTGAAACGCACACGTACGCTGGGCATGTGCGTATCCATGGACATGGGAATTGTTGCAGATTGCTCGAATAATAGCTTTCCTGAGCATGTGAGCTGTTGTAGCCAAGGCAACGTCTTGACCGCATCAGCAAGCGGTTATGAGTGTTTATGTCATAGTTTCCAAACATCTCAATTTCCGCTCGTCCAGACTAAATTGCAGCCCCTGAGTTTTAAAACTAAAATGTTTCCAAACTTCCCATTTTAGCGCCTCTAAAACTCTGAAATTTAGTAGTGTGGATGTATCTGCAGAGCAGTAACAGAGACTGAGGTGGGCCACTCCTTCCTGCAGTCGGTCTCAACTTTTGGGGTAAGCCTAGAGGCAACAGCCACAGCTGGGTCCAGCAGCTTTGGCCAAGGTCCCCATTCCGTCTCAGTTGGAAGTGGTTCAAGGTGCAGTGACACAGCCTCGGGCTGCAGCCAAGCACCGCTGCCTCCTGCACTCAAAATCCCATCCTAAATAAAAGCCCAGCCGCTGCCAGCTTGCCCGCACAAAGCCTGTTTATTTGGCCCCTTCCATCATTTTTCCAGCAATTAACTCCACTTTACCCCTCTGGCAATTACTGCCCTACATAAAATAAAGATCATTAATTCCTTCCTTGCCTCGGCTCCTCTGTGCAAAAAGAAGGAAGCGGCACCTTGCTGATGCAAAGCAATCTTCCCAAAGGTTCGGTGGAAAGAATCGAATTTCATAGCAGTCTGTTGCGCAAATGAATTGCAATTAATGTGTCTCCACACTCAACAGTTTGAAAGGTCGGTGCTTATAATTCTCCATTCATTAGAAATGTCTGTAAAGAAGCCTCCATATCTCCAGTCCGACCGGCTCCTGATTTCCCTTTGTAGTCTCTTTTTTATGTTTCACAGATAAAGTAAAATTGACCACTCTCTCTGAGAGACATTGAATCAATTATGTTTTAATGTATCAAGTGTATTGACACAGAATGAAGGCAAGGAAGTGCAGTTAAAGCGTCTGCCAGCCACAATATGAATAAATCTTTTTTATTGTGGCAATCCATATGATTGTGACATGTCTGCAAATGTGGCATATTAATCTCACTTTATTACATCAACTACAAACTTATTTCAGGCTCTCTGGACACAAACAGATAACTAACTAAAGTAAAACCATAAAGCAGGAGCTGCTGAAAAGAAATCCGCTGAATGAAAGTGCAGGTTCAGTATAGAAAAGGTAAAACTGGGCATTTGAAAGATGCACAGTACGTGGAGCTCTAGTTTACGAGTTAAAAACCCTTGTGTGTCCTGTCTCATCAGAATCTGCATGTAGATCTTAACCTGAAAGAGTCGCTTTTCGTCGGGGGAGCTCCTGATTACAGCCGGCTGGCACGAGTCGCCGCTCTCACGGATGGTTTCAAGGGAACAATCCAAAAGGTAAATGTTTACACGCCTCTGTTTCTTGTTGGAGCACTGTGTTCTGCTTATGCATTCGGCTGGTGTAAATACACTGTGTTATTTTAATGACTCTGGGCCCCTGTGTCCCTCAGACATACAGTAGCAGAGTCAAACGATAACTTATTAGCTGCCCAGCTGTCACACAACAGACCCTCACGTTAGTTATTTTCCATTAGAAGCTTGCACAGTGACGGGCAGTGGCTCTGCTCATTTGGATTAGCATGCACTAATAATAGAATGCACATTTTGAAGTCCCTACATTTTGCAGTTCTAAGATCTTTGCGTGACAGCCCTTCATTTTTTTTCCCTCTCCCCTTTCCAGTAAAAATGCCATCTCGGAATGCCAAAAATAACTCAGTAGAACAAAGGCAGGATGTTTCTGTTTACGCTAAACTTGTCATTAGTTCTCTTCTGCAAACTTTCCCTCGACAGTTTCATGCAAATCAAAAAACTAAATGTGGCGTTTGTCTTTCTCGGCTTGCAGGGAATAGTTAATTAAAGGAGGATGGTATGTGTTCTGGGTTTGATGTACTGTTTAACATGTGTCTCCTATCAACACCTAATATCTGAGGTGTTTTCTCGTATGTTGACAGCGTGACATTCATGTTCAGAGGAAAAGCATCTTATCTACAGTATCACTGTGCTCATTACGCTGTACTGTAATGAAAAAAACACAAGGCTGCATAACGCTTAACAGCCCAGAGTGGAAACAAATGATAATCAAGTGTTTTTAAAGCGAGAACATTTAAATCAGATCAGTAACAATAACTGAGAAATCAATGATAAGTAGGTAAGAGATGAAAAAGTAGAGAATCATGAAGGTGACCCTTTTAAAGAAAGGTTAAGAAAAAACAATGAATAATTCATGTATTACATAAAAACGTTTAGACACATTTGTCGAACATCTACAATTGTTAAGTAAAAATCAAGTCTGTATTTTAAATCTTTGCAAAAGTACGTATTTATTATACATCAAACATATTGTATGAATTCAAGGTCATGAAAATATATTGTTATTTTCTTCTTACACCTACATAAACACACTGCCTAAGTGAAAACAGTTTCACTTGACAGGTTTCTTGTTTTTTTTCCTTGCTTTAGTTTGAAGTGTGCAAGGCTCGGTTGGGGGAAAAAAGCTAATGCTGCATATTTCTGGGCACAAGTCAGGATTCAGCAACATTTGAATTAAAATGCAGCGAGGGCTGTGGGGTTACCACGCCGCTGTTACATCTGATCAAACCCTCACCTCCGGGTAAAAACCTAGTTATTCAAACCCCATGCCTCGCTGCAAGCTTTCTGTTGTGTACATGTGCGCTCTCCAAGCCCAAGCTGAAATTACACCTTATGACATCACGGAGGTTCTTCTCTCAGGCGTGATTCAAACTCCCTCCGAGCCTCAGGTGACATTTTGCAGCTGTTTACACGGGCTGCGTAGTAATAAACCGAAATGAGTGACCTGACTTCAGAGTGTGGCCTCTTTAACCCCTGTGTCTTCTGCTCCCAGATCATTCTGATGGGCACGCCCATCCTCCGAGAGGAGAACGCGCAGCGCTCCAGCAACGTAGCCATGTTCCAGCACCACCCGTGTTCTCAGGATCCCTGCCACAACGGCGGGCAATGCACTCCCCAGCTGGACACGTATGAGTGCGTTTGTCTGAACGGTTTCTCAGGGGGACACTGTCAGAACAGTAAGTTTTACTGCCTTCTCAGCTGTCTGTCCTTACACATTTGTCTTCACTCTACTAGAAGTTAATGAGCTGGCTAAGATCCTAAAGTTTAAAAACATTTCTCAGCCCAGATATATATGATTGGTCAATACTTGCTGGGTTGAGATCACCTTCTATTGGCTGTGTATTTGCAATCAGTCATCTTAACTGTGCACACTATTTCCTCAATCCACATTTTTTGGTTTTACTCCAAACGGATACCTGGCAGCTTTCTGGCTGCTTTTAAAGCGTGGCATGAGTGGGATTGAAATCACTAGAGCTTTTTCTAATACAGCCTGTTCTTGGCTTGCATCAGTGGATGCTGAGCTACTAGTTAGATTTTTATATCTGCCTACAATGCCTTTTTTATTGTTTATTATTGTTATTATTTGCCTAGGAGAGTTAAGAATGTTGGCATTACACATGTTCAGTCTCTTTTATGTTGGGGGTTATTATGTAGTGGTTTCAGATGAAGGCCGTAGTTATAAAAATGATGAAACGTGTCACTTGAATATTCATGAAATGCTCTTTTCAAGAGTTGCACGTCCCTTTCATCATCATCCTAATGTCACTCTGCCCGACACATGCCCGGCCTGATCCGTCTAACCATCCCTGCCTTCGCCATTAACCTTGTGCGTGTGGCCGGCCGTCCCTTTCACGTTAATTAAAACTGCAAACGTGCCCACACTCCCCCCTTTTTGCTCACACTCGATTGCCCTTAGCTATGATAACCGAGCCCTCTGTCTTATCGATTGCGATGATCTCATCCTCTTTTCCCCTCACCCCGCCCCTGTCTTCACAGCCATCTACGAGAAGTCTGCCGGGGAGACCGAGGCTGTGGCCTTTGACGGGCGGACGTTCATCGAGTACCACAACGCTGTTACAAAGAGGTAAGAGAGAGGACAAGGGGAACATCCTCATCTATTCGGCTTCATCTAACATCTCCACTGTAATAGCTATTAGCCAAATAACCCCTTTGTCTATCCGTCCCCTCCCTGGGTAAGCTGCGATGACAGTGCTGATGATATCATCAGTGCAAGGTCTTCAGGGTGAACTAGGCGCTTGGCTAATAGCTCATCCCTCGTGTCTGTGTCAGTCCTGCTCTTTTGACAGGATTTCTCTAATTAGCAAGACGGTTAACACTCACAGTGTTGCCCTGGGCACGCTTAGTTCACTCTGTGGTCTACTGCTTAGCTCACACTGGGCAATGAGGGCACATGCACAATTCAACTTTGTTACCATACTTTGAAATGTGTTAATCACTGTTCTCCATAAAACTGGCGTCCGGAGACATAATGCACCACGTTAAGCTGATGACGTCAGTGTAAGATGTATTCTAGAATGTGTGTCCAAAGAAAAAAAAGAAATCTTGTCCCTTCAGGCAGCTGATGAGACATTTTTACTCTTCCATCCATCTATGAGGTTGCCAAGAGTGCGCCTTCAGGTTGGCATCGACAAAAAATGTTAACGCGATGAACCTGAAAAAGCATATGGCTCTGTATCTGAGTCTCACAGCTCTTCACACAAACACACAGAAGGTGTGAAAACTGGGCCATGGCCTGCACATCATTATCACACTCACTAGCCATTTTCAGACATGAACCAGAGAAAGGCTATTATGGAGTCTGCAGAAAGTTCTGAGGAGCCTCTCAACGTCCTAAGGTTCTCCGGAGTTCAATGCATGTCTGACAGCAGTGAAGGAGACGCGCACAACTCACACTCACTCAGAATCAACTTGCTGGAAAAGTGTTGCGTACATGTGTGTGTTTTTCTGTGTGTCTTTGCTGTTCTTATCAGCGTTTCCAGTTTCCTGTCCTGTCCTGTCCCTTAAGTCTGAACCTCCCTTGTTGTTTGTCCACATGTCTTGTCTCATGTAAATGTCCTTCACTGTCTTTCCTTCTCACTCAAGCCAACTGACCAATGAGATCCCAGAGTAAGTAGAAGTTTCAAATCAAGCCCAACTAACCTCAACAAAGAAGCCATGTTTGATAGTTAACCCAATTCAAGAGATTTAAGTACATTCAGTTTCCTGTCATAATTTCCACACAGGAAAAAAATCATCTTTACCATTAAAGTCATATTCTACATTCAAGCTCCATGACCATAATTTAATTTGACAGATTTCATTATGTTCAGTGCCATTAGATCCTTCCTTTTTTCTCCCCAGTGCAAAGGGAAGCATGAATGAGTGCATGATCTGCATTGTGCTCACCCCCAGAGGAAAATGAATTGCTGTGCTAAGACTGTGCAATATTTTATGCATGGCTGTAAGTCCTTCATAAACAAAATAAATTGCCATGCACTTTACACTGAATGGCATAATCTGTTATGTGGAAATGAAAACTGCATATGGAGGGTATACTAAATACCCCTCAACCTAGTTTCTGGTGCCTGAGGAGGTTCTGCTCGGGAAAGCCCTAGGTCATGACTGAGTTATTAAGAGTTTTTCTTCCCTGCTCATTAGCTTAGTAAGTAACCCCCCCAAAAAAAGCCACAGCATTGAAAAGGAATTCAACTAAAATTAAGCCGACTGGACTCAAGCCAGAGCTCCAGTCCATACCAGGGCTTCCATCATTTCCCTTTTGCCAGATCTCTAACTGTAATTGTGAGTAATTGCAGAGTGGGTCACACAGGCAGGCAGCGACATGTTAATCACAGATTTGTCTCCCTTTGTAGATTAGACCTCCAGTTGAGACGTCTCTGCAGTGTGCAGCCATGGGCATCAATCTCACTTAGCAGGAGGGGACAGTGGTCCTCGGGGCCAGACTGTCAAAAGTTAAATGGATGTAACATTTACCAAAAATGAGCGTGAATCTCAGCAAAGCAGAACACGGTTTGATTTTGCAAAGGAAATTTATATGTTTCTGTCGAGGCCATTAAGAGCTGGCTGAGGCCAAAATGTCAAATGCTCACCTTGGGTTAATGTTTCTGTTACTATTTAGAGCACCTTTGGTTCGCTCCGCCTTCACCTCTCTCTCCTCTCTCTGAAAGCTCAGGTCGATTTGTTCAAGCCCCATTATTTCTGTGACAAATCATATCTGGCCATGACACTCCGCTGATATGGTGCTTGACCCCATTTTTAGAAAATTTACCAATTTTTCTCATTCACCACCTTCATCTCGAGACAGAAGGTAATTGCTGCTGCACTTTGGCGTGCAGCGCCATAAATACAAAGGAGGTCCTCAATAATTGGACGCTGACTTAAAGTTAACACCAACCATGAATGTACTAAATCTTGATGCTTACTTTTTAAAAAATTGCTTGATCCAGAGGGCATTTTGTTGCATTAAATCATCCATCATGATGCAAGCGGTTCCCTTGGGAACCTCCTTTTATGGTCGTGGTGTGATCAGGGCTAAGCGACACTTCTTATGATCACACAAAAAGTTGTTATCGACTGTTGAAACGGTAGATATTGCAGTACAGCAGATAAGTTAAGCTTTTTTGCAGCTCCACATCTAAACTCGACCTTTGTGAGTCACCCAGTGAACTCACAAAATCCTCCTCCCCTCCTTCCTTCTTTCCCTCTGGCCTCCTGCGCTTACACTGCATGCCGTTGACTCTCTCCCCCTGCTCCCTTAAGTCCTGAGTCCCTGGAGAACCCATCTGAGCAGAGGTGAGTCTCTCGAAGCTTTCAGACGTTGGTGCCGTCCGCTCGCCTCTCGCCTCCCCATCCTTCCCTCCTCTCCAGGCAACCCCTCTCCGACCTCTCACTGGGCTAAATCCTCCTCCGCAGAGACAACATTGTTTCCATTATTGAGATAGAGTTACTAATACCAATCACAAAGAGCCGCTGCTGCATATGCTTCAATTAATTCAGAAGTTCTGAGCTCTGATAACAGCTCAAAACGACTCGGAGCCTCTGTGCAATCCCTGTCCTCCCTGGTGGCTTTTAATTATTATTGTTCTAACCACTACTGCCACCTAGAGGTAAAAAGGAACACTGCTACCTGGAGGCCTGCTAAGAATTTGAATACATGTATGCAGATAAAATCCCTCTGTTGACAAAGAGAAACAGATACACGCTGAAAATCTAAGAAGCCAGTGGAGTATATGAGATTTACAACGCTGTGCTTTTTTACTCATGATACATTCAGTGTTTTCAATAACCTTGACCTTATCACTGACGCACCGCTCTCATGGTGATTCATGGTGCCTTGGAAGCTCTTTGAGGGTTTGCCAGGAGAGGATTCACCGATCTGTATTTGTGGGGGGTTTTGTCACTGGAGACAAAACTAATGTGAAGCTGTTAAGTCATGCCTTTTTACTTTTTTTCGGTTTTCTTGTTTACCTTTGCTGATTCGGTTGATATCAAGGAAGAAGAAACATGTTTTTTAAATCGAAAAATCTGCTGAGGTGAACCAGGATTTTTGTTGGTCTGAGCTGTCAAAGGTTAAATATCATCCCATTGCTTCTTTTTTTATTCCCGCTCACTACTGAATATAAATACGCACAGAAAATTATAGTTTAAGAAGAAGGTCCAAGACTCAATTTCCCCTTATCCCCTCCCATTTCCTGTCCTGTTTGTACTCCCATGAGCCTCTCTGTTTGCTACACTTGTCTTGTTGTCTGTCTTGTCTAATCTTTATCTACAGCTCCACGCTGCTGTTGATCTTTTTTCTTTTTAATCCATGTGTCATCGACACTTTGTCGTTTGTGTTCTCAACCTTGTTTATGTCTTTGTGTTTGAATGCACTTTGAAGAATGTGGAGGTAGCTCCATCTGGCAGATGTGCAGACAGTTGTACAGATGCTGACTGATGACGCACAATCACAAACGCACACAAATAAAAGGTGGGATTCTCTGAGCTCCACTGTATCTCTGCTGGACTCACAGAGAACCGAGGGACTTTTTAGTCTGACGTAAGTTTGTTTGTATGCAGGGATGGATGTGCGATGGTGTAGAGTCAGGTCACATCACGGCGTGTATTCGACTCGCACATCAGTGACGTACAGTGCCTCTTAAAGATAGATGGATCACACACACACACACTCATAGACACTCACAGACACACTCATAAAGCAACACGAGAAGCACTGAGCATCACTGCAGCTCAGGCTCAATAGGATGTAGGAAAGCTAATACCAAAACAGCCCCCTGCCTCTCTTAAACTCCGTCTGCCTCCTGATTCTCCTGAAAAATCACTGCAGCTCTGTTATTTTGGGGCTTCCGAGCTCAAGCCACAAAGCTTTCTTGGCTAAATGTGCGAGCAAACAAAACCATATGTAATGCTTGAGTCATTTGTAATGTAACCCAGGAGACAACAGCAGAAGTCCCTCGCTCCACATACGCAGCGACAAATGACACAAGCAGCGACTGAGTCAGCGACAACAAATATTGGAATAGCTTCTGATGAATTCTCGACCACAAGCTAACGAATGTGTTTTCTGCTCTCTCCAGTGAGAAGGCTCTGCTGGTGAACAAATTTGAGCTGAGCATCCGGACGGAGGCGACCCAGGGCCTGGTGCTGTGGAGCGGGAAGGGCGTGGAGCGGTCAGACTACATCGCCCTGGCCATCGTGGACGGACACGTCCAGATGACATACGACTTGGGCTCCAAGCCTGTGGTGCTGCGCTCCTCAGTGCGCGTCGACACCAACCGCTGGATACGCATCAAGGCCAGCAGGTAAGATGGGATATTGCGGGTAGTGTTGAATCATGAGTGAAAGCTTTTAAAGTTAGGCCAGGATTAGTCTTCATCCATACTGTATTATGTGTGTTGATGCAAACTGTGTGATCTATTGCATAAATCCTCTGCTACACAGTGATCCCTTGCAGTGAGATGACTCTGATTAGTTTCAGATTAAGGTTATTTTCATGCCTGGTCATGCATGAGTGTAACATATTGCACATCAAATTGCTTAGGCACATTAATGAATGTTCAAAAAGGAAGAACGTGTGGCATCATCCCAACATTATTTTGGTATATTATAGGATATGAATGAAAAATATAATTAAAAATTAATAGCAGTATCTGCATTAACACATGCAGTCCTGAATTAGCCCTGAATAACAAATATATATAATTCAAAATATCTGTAATGTTGATAAATGCACAGTTTGTATGATTTCCTTTTAAATTATAGTTATGTAAAAAATATATTTAGCACTTAACAAAAGATAAAAAGTGACAAAATGTGTCCCGGACACAATCGCCAAGAAGAGAAGTCTGGGGGGCGACAACACCACAATAGTCAAGCTTCATGTGGACCTGGTGCAGTCACGAGTGGTGGATCATTCTCCACACACTAAACCAAGTGAGGGTGTATGGTGAAACATGGTGGAGGGTCTACACTGCTGCGAAGCCTGGAATGATGAAATCAGTAGATTACCAATGCATTTAAGTGCAAAATGTGTCTGTTTTTTTACTGTCAGAAAAACTAAATTTGAGTTGAACGTCCAATGTTCAGGAGGAAAATGCTCGAAAAAGAAAAGATGGACAGTTTTCAAGTGGCCAGCAATGAGTCCTGACCTAAATCCTATCGAAACCCTTCAGAGAGATGAAATCTTCTGCTGTGAAAAGGACTGCAAACTTGAAATAGCTTGAATGCACACTAATGGAAGAATGACAGAAACTACCAGCAGAAAGGTGAAAGATGCCTCTGGATGGCAGCACTCAGAGAAACACTTAGAGGCTGCCATTGTTGCCAATCGGCTCTGCAACCAAATATCACTGAAGGCTGCCAATGACTGTGTGCGGGGTATATATTGAGTTTGTCTCATTTTACTCTGTACAAGTAAAAGGGAAAATAAATTGAGACTATATGTTATAATATTAAAGTGTATAGTGAAGTTTTCCTTTGCTGTCCTCAAGGTTGTTGTATGGTAATTTTAATAATCACAAGTATATGCAGCATATATGCCTTGGGCAACTCGAATTGAACAACTATCAAACTAGAATTCGTATTCACGAGATCCACATTTTTATTTGTTATGTCAGCGCCCTGATTTTCTCTTCATTAAGATCCATGAACTATTCTTTGAGAAATCAACAAAAATGTGTTGAAAAACACCCTATCTCACGTACGTGGAAAAAATATATAATGATTCCATATGTAAGGGTTTCTTTCTTGTCTACAGTGTAAATATAAACCCATCAAGTAGACATACTATCAAAGGCTTAGCACGCAAGCATGCACTACTTTTTAAAACACAGAGATGTCACACTAATGGATTCCTTCATTAGAAGCAACTGAGCAGCCTCATCTTTGAAAATGACCCACTTAATACCTTTTCGTGTGATCCCTGCCTTATCGCTGCTTAACTTTTGCTTTCAACGTTGCTGAGAATGAAAGTGTTGGAGATAATTAGATTGGTTTCATCATTGAAGACAGGAATAATCAATCCTTGAAAAGCTGCTGCATCCATTTCAAAGAGGGATTTGGCCAAATCTCATCCCAGGCAGGCTTACAGGGAGACCACATGAGTTGCTGGAAGATGACATAATTTGGATGTTGATGATGGTGTAAATCTCGGCATGTGGCACAGAGCTCGCATAGTTATGGCGCTATCTGTGCTTGCCGCTCGCTTTTAATGACGCTCTCTCTGCTGGATTCCCACTTCAGTGAGCTCAAATTAGCCCCGCCGTCCCAATTCTTAAGTGTTTGCTAATGCATGACGCAGAGTCACCTAAAATGAGCGGTGCTGCACCGGCGTCTGTTAACTGGTAGACAGGCACATTTAAAATGCTGCTTGGCAAAGGGAGTTTTGTAAGTGCTTAGTGTGCTGGCAGCGCAGCAATGGAGTCCCCATGCTTCAGATTAAATGAAACTGCAATTCGCTGCTATTCAGTGTGATGCACGTGTGTCAGACCAACTTCCAACTCAACTACATCTGTCTGGTTTTCTTTCTCCTCCTCAGAGCACTTAGAGACGGATCTCTGCAGGTCGGCAACGAGGCAGCAATAACAGGGTCGTCGCCTTTGGCAGCAACACAGCTGGACACAGACGGAGCCCTAGTGGCTGGGTAGGTGCCTGCATGCAGAAAAGAGATGAAAAAAGAAAACTGTCATTCAAACTTGAGAATGTGTCTACAAATGCCATACATCAAGCCGAGGGAATACTTGTAATTCTGTCGTACTCTTTCATCCGAGCCACTGGTAGAAGGCTGCCAAAAATGAGCAATGAACTCATTGGCATTGCAGAGGATAAGCAAAAGCCTGTGGCAGGGAAAAAAAAGAAGAAGAGTGTCCAGGCCTACTCAGGTGTTGAGTTGAGAAATGAAAGGCTATCTGACTGACTCTAAAGTTGCTCCCTTGAATTGAAAATGACCAAATTCAGCCAGTTATCTACCTCCAGTTCAATTTGGTCTGAACCTGGCTTAAAGAAATGGTTTCTGAAAGAACACACATGGCACGGCAGGAATGAACACGCCGCACAAATAACAGTGCGGACGAGCCGGTGAAATAAAGTCAGGACCGTTCTTTAAAATGCAAAGCGCGCAGCGAGGAAGAGGAGAAGCAGCCTGAGTGACATTTAAGGGACACACGCCGAGACGTCAGAGGTGCACTCGTGCAGTCAGGAATACGTATACAAGCACACACACGCATATGTACACACAGGGAGGCAGTGCAGTGGAACAGGTGCTGAGCGAGCCCTGCAGCAAGAATACATAATCCTCACACAGCCCTCCCATCGAGAGCTCTTCTCCTTTTTAAATCCCCTTTTCGCTGTTCATCATTAATTCATCTGTAACTCGCATGAAATTAGCCCTGTCCTTCCCTGATTCGGAGGCACACAATCCGATTTAAAGGGGGATGTAGAGAGCTCGACAGGGATATGAACTCTCTCATCCCAACAGACGGAAAAGAGAAAAACACGGAAGAGATGGAGACGTGTTTGGGAAAAGGAGTTAGACTTACACAAAAGGGATGAGGATGCAGGCGGATTCTGGCAGAGCAGAGAGGGGGAGGGAGTGAGAGAGCAGCAGCAGATAAAACATCACAACTCAGGGTCAGCCTCTTGCCACAAGAACAGATGAAATTCTGAATAAAGACGTTTAATGCTGATTTATTGAGAAAGACATTGTACTTTGGGTGTGCTGGCTCAAAAGAGAAGCTCAAAACACCATCACGGAGGAGAACGAGGCAGCCACACACCCTGCAATTAGGTCATCAAGCCTCCTAATAAGAACTTTATGAGATTTAGTTCAGAAAATAGAGGCTCGGATGATTTGAGAGTGTAAGAAAAATGTGAAGCCAAAGCAAAAAGAAAAGTGCAAGTGCCCGAAACTTTTGCTTTGAAGTAGAAATCCATGGTCTTTTCATAAGAAGAAGTTTCCCTTTTTTATTCTTTCTGTGACTAATAGATAAGAGCACAAGTGAGTCATCTTACATCCAGATCACAGATACACCGAACAGTTGGTTCATTTGACATTTTCTCAATGAACTCCTGTGCTATAGCCTTGAAGTTTTTACCTCCATCTTACCAAGAATATTAGTCTAAGATGGAGTGAATGATATTTTGCATTTGATTAAAAAAACTATTTGTCTTTGTTTAGTTTTAAGGTGGTTGAACTTTACATGGATATAGCCATAACAAGAATAAAGCCATAATTTTTTGAGAAAAAAGTCACAATATTATGAGAATGAAGTTGTAATTTTAGGCTACAGTATGTGTCACTTTAGAGGGGAAAGATCAGTCCGCCGCCTGTGTTTAAATGAGATACATGCAGCTTATCGTATTAAGTCACACTTAGGTATAAGCTTCACAAATAATGAAATACTCAATGTTTTGGTTCATCAGCTCCACACCATTATAAGTAGACTGTACAAGAAAATGTGTCTATTCAGAAGAAAGACCCACAAGGACCTCTTGCCCGTTCTGTTGGTTGCTGGATATTTCCCAACAAAACTTTTTTCTCATTAAATTACAACTTCAGTTTCAGAATATTAAGACCTCATTAATTTGTTTTTGTAGTTGGTAGTGGACAAGTTAACAATGTTGGAAGGAAACAGCTATGATCATCATCTCTCTATTTTGGACATATCCCAGATGGCCTCAGTAAAGATGACACGTATCTCTTGAAGGTTCTGTTGGCAGCAGGTAAAAAAGCCAATACTAAATACTGGCTTAAGAAAGGGTTCCCTAATGCTGGCCACTTCCTCAATATTGTTAAACATTAACACCTTCTAGAGCAGATGATTTACTCCATAATGCTCCAAAAAGAACTGGGAGAAAAAGGGTGGGGAGAAATGGTGTGTTCATTTAACCAATGAAGCTGCCACACTTCTGAACACGCTGCCTGACGGACAGGTGATGATGTCTTGGGAGTGCAAAGCATGGCAACGAGCACTAAGCACCAAAGATAGAAACAAATAAAAAATAATGAGGATGATATTCATAATTTCATACTCTGTCACCACCTTTCATGTGCAGCACATTTCTTTGTGCACCTTGTCAAGTTTGAAATGATCAATTCTTTCATGCATCTTAACTCGGGTGTCTGCAGAGGCGTCCTCCCTCTTTGATCACGCTGGTTTGACATATAAAGTGTTATCCTGTCACGTCCATCATCTACAGTTAGGTGTCATCACGCAGAAAAAAAAATCAAAGCATTTAATGCAATCAGATGACGCGTAACTGCTTTATACCATTAATAAACATTTCAGGTGCACCCATTTGATAGGCTTAATTTGATATGAAATCAAAAAACTTATTCTGGTATTTAATTTTTAAAGGGGCATTACAAGTATTTTACACTTAAGATCAGTTGTGTAATGTCTTCTGTGCCTCTGGACGAGCCGACATAATAAAGATGTCATGAAGGGATATCATGGATTGACCTTTGACATTAAACATTTTTTTTTAGAAAGCCTGGAGCGTGGAGTTTAGCACAGTGCTGTTATGTAGTAGAAGTAAATCAATACAAATACATAAAAGCCGCTGCTAAGTCAGAGAGAGAAAAAACAAAAGTATCATCCCATTAACCTCTGCTTCTGTCTCCCGTCAGGTGGTCTGGAGGAGCTGGCAGTGGCCCGTCGGTTGCCCAAGGCCTACAGCACCGGCTTTGTTGGCTGCATCAAAGACGTGGTTGTGGATGGCGTGGAGCTCCACCTGGTGGAGGACGCCTTAAACAGCCCCAAAATATTACACTGTTCCGCCGCCAAATAACCCAGCAGGGACAAATATATACCGAGAGAAAAGGGGAAAGAAAACCCCTCCCGACACCCGCTCCCTCCATAGCGCTCATGTCTCCTGCTGTAATTATTTTCTATTTTTGTATACTTTTCATTGCTTTTTATAAGGAGAGAAAATGAATATGGTGTTTTAATTTTTGTTTTAAATGTTTTGTTCCGCACCTCTGTTCACAGAACACACTGTTTTTTTTTTTCTTTACTACCCTGGCTCTTTATATTTTTTTTTTCAAAAAGAAAAAAAAACAGGCATCTCTGAAAAAGGAGATTTTATTCTTGTCAGTTTTGTTGTTTTAAAACAAACGCCAACATTGAAAAAAACAAAAGTCCTGCTCCGTCTCCTCGCTCATTACTTGAACACTGGTGGACCTTGCTGACGATCTCTGGGTGCTGCCTTGTCTTGGTGCCATATGTATCGTCCACATTCCCCCAAGCATGGCGTACACATCCATGACCACATAGACACACATTCCCCCCCCGGGAGGGTTGGACACGGCCAACCACTGTAGCTCGGCAGGCGCAGTTCTTTTAATGGTGCAGCCGGCTCATGTCTACCATCATGACTCTGTTTTCAGCCCCTGGTAGTCCACTGTATTTAACTAATGGGACTTTTCAGATATCAGTCAAGCTGCTGCAGTGACAAAGTACACAGTCATAACCACTCGATCAGCCCCCATCTCACAGCGCCCGAAAAATATTTAAAGAAAGAGAAGAAAAGAAAAAAACTCTCCACTCGATCTGAATTCCATCAGAGGCTTTAGTTTTGAAATATGACTCACTAACACTGCAAACTGCCACGGCAGAGAGAGCGCTGCGTTCCACGATGACTCGCATATCATTAGTCATAAGTCAAGACATTAATCATAAACATGAATAAATGTTATAAATATAGAGTATATAAATAATACCTGAGACTGTGAATATGTACGATGGGTTCTCTTTGGAGAATTGTGCTTTTCATGTACTATTGTGCGTTCTGTTTTACAATCAGCAGATTAATTAATGATGACCACTATAAATGCATGCACTTCTGCAGTGTTTGGTTTGAATCTGGATTTTGTTGGTATTTTTTTATCCATTTTGTTCCAAAAAACAATATAATTTGAAAAAAATGTCACTGTTTAGTTTTTTTGTTCTGTCTCTTTTGACTTAAACAGGTTCCTTTTATTCTCTTATTTCCACTGATGTAATTTCAGAAACTACAGAGCTGAATAATGTTTTATGCCCTGTGTGTTTTTGTTTGGTTTTTGGTCAAGTTTCTTTTTTTCTTTTCTTGGGTTCTGTTAATTTAGCAGGACCTTGAACGGTGCAAATAAGGGGAAGAGTTGTTACCGTATCTGACCTTAAGGAGGTGCTGAGAGCAAAGACTGAAGAAAAGGACAGACAGAGAGGAAGCAAGGAGAGATCTTATCATGGGGAGAGCAACTACTACACCTGGGAATGTCCTGTCCAACAACAGTCGACGCAAATGCTTCAAAAAAAAAAACTCTGAGACTTGATTTCCTTTTTCGTATTTGACCTAGGAACATTCCTGGAGGAGTCTTTTGGCAGTGAGAAAGCGAGCGAAAGAGACTGTGACGTTGTTGTGACCTTTTAAAGCCATAACAGCCACGGAAAATGGGAATAAGATACATAATCCTACAGTACTTGCAAATTAACATAGCGACGCATGAGTTTGTATTACTAGTGCGAATTCTGTAACTATTGGGTGAACTGATGCAACGTGGAGTCGTCTTTGCTGGACCACAATAAGCTGCGTTGACTGACTAAAGACACTCTCATTTTGATATGAGAATCTTGGCAATATTCTAAGACATAATCATGCCTGTTTGTGGTTGAGTATCAAATGGTCTTGTACTGTTTTGGGTTTTTTTTGTCCCTCCTTACCTTCTTAATTATGTTTCTCTTCTTCAATCATCAAGCAACCTGTTTTTGTACAGCCCTGCGATTTTTAAGTGTAAATTTAGCAAATGATTGCTCTGTGGAGGTTTATGTTTTTAGTAATATACACTGGAACCATGTCTGACTTGTCTGCTCACCTACACGATGATATACTTAATGTACATGGGGGAGGGATAGCCCGAGAGCTATAACTGTGTTGTGTGTAATCAAGTGTCCGTGCCAGACCCAGGAAAATCTCCTCTGGTTTAGACACATTTCAACCTGTCAACCTTAGACTGGTCTCATTTTTACCACAACTGTTTCAATTTGACCCGTTCAGGTGGAGGAGGGATTCTTGTATATTTGAATGGACTGGAGAACAGTAAAGACAACAACAGTCTATGGTTCGGGTGGAAAACTATGAATTGCCTTAAAAACCGGTCACCTCGACTCTGAGCAGGTGACAAAGACGTCATCCATATAACTGTTTCCTTACTTTAGCCAGTGTATTAGCCTCATCCCCATAATGTAAATGAGTAAAGCATAATAATAATAATTATATTAGTAATAATGCTCATACACAACAAAATCCCGGGGGGACTCTGCAAATGTCCCCTCTAGCTTTTTACACAAAAAAAAAAAATCCTCTATTTACTGTTTTCTGAATCTATTTTCTTTTTCTTATTTATGTCTACATGTGGATTAGCCTCCATGTCCGGCCTCTGTAAACTACTGTCTGACTGCGCAAACCTTCTCAAAGGGCAGTGCACCGAGTAAGAGTGGCATGACCTGAACATTACTAACTTTATGACCTTTGTCTTGTGTTCATACCACCATGAAATAAAATGTCAACCAAATGGATCCCACTCTTGTCAGCCATCTTGATTTTGTCATTTTCTGGGGTGAGGGGTGGTTTTATTACCCGTATGCCAAGAATGTTCTGTTTCCACCCCTGTCCGGTTGTTTGGATGGATCACCACGAAACTGGGTAGAAGTATGGGGTAGGAATCCATCACATTTTGGTGTGGACCCTTATAAAGGAGCAGATCCAGGATTTTTAACATTACGAGATAGAGAGTTTCTCAACATTTACATTGATTTCTCAGAGAATAATTCTCTAGCATGTTGAGGGGACAGATTTTTGTGTGTGCAATTAAAGTTGTTGGGCCTTGGCGGAGGTATGTGCTCTCTGGGTGCCATTCTAGTTTAGGTTTGTGTTAATTTAGTCTTAAAGTCTATTCTTGGCCTTAGTAATTGTGATCTGATAAATTCCTAAATGTCTGGATCCTTCAGTCACTGTTACAAGCCAGCAAACTCTGTACATTGTTCATCAATGGATGGAGAAAATGACTGTATTATTCTGCTCATCACTTTATACCTTTGCCTGTGACAGTTAAATTCTAATAAATAAGTAAAATAATATATTCAAGTGGTGGTAATCATATAAAACTTCTGGACGTAGCAATAGAGCAAATGAAAGTGAGCCCATTGAGCTGGATGTTCTTTATATATGGTCGAGTATGTTATGAATTCACAGTGTCAGTCTCCAAGTCGTTGTTAGTTTGGAGGCACCTGCATGGAGGAAGTCCCAAGTCAATACTTCAGTCCAGACAAACTGTGTTTCTTCCAAATCAAAAGCAATTTAAATCTTCATACACATACACACATCAATAAACAGCATGTCTGGCTTCAGTCATTATTATTTAAATCACTTACAGCAATCTCTGGTTGCCTACTGCTAATTGAAAGCCTAGAACTCAAGAGGGAAAGAAATTGGTTTATACATCATTCAGCACATCCCACATCTGTCCTGAGCATTTTTCATTCAGAGAGCTTTAACAAGTTTAATGTATTCCTCGCTAATGACAGTGAAGGACACTGAATCTTGTGTTGTGTTAATTAAAATTCTATGAAATGCTGTAGATTAGATAGTTTTGCCCACTGAGGAATCCTTCTGGGGAGAGATCGTTTTCAAGTTAATAAGAGTAAGTGCTTTGATTAGTCTTGTGGGAATTTAGAACAACACAAAATATGACATCTAAATATTGAACTAAATAATGAATGAAATGGAGGATCGCTGCTGGAATGACACTCAGGGGAGCTGGAGGGTTGAGGCAGTTCATGGTTAAACTTTTGTTTTCAGAGGATATAGGATTCACCGAGCAAGGACACACAGAAAGCCCACTTTGATTCATGTGTTGAGCAACTGCCTGCCTGTGAGAGAGGCTGCAAGAGCTCTGAGTCATCCAGAACATTTTAAGACGTGTGTGTGTGTGTGTGTGTGTGTTTATCACACTTCTGGGAATGCAGTCTTTTCAATGGTTGAAGGGAATTTCTTTGAATTATGCAACAAATTCAGGCCTTCTCTGGAAGAAATATCATGAAATCTTCCATCCTGAGCCAAACGTAAGCCCGAGAGTCTTGGCCAAGAACATGACACCATCAGTGATGATGGAGTAGATTCTGTTCTTGGAAAACCGCTGAATGATCTTCTAAGAATGTCTTCTCAAAACCTTAGAAACTGCAGTTGCTCCCCTTAGATAAAAGCCCTAATGCATAATCACATTTCAGTCCCGTCTGTGAAACAAAGTTCCTCTCTCAGCCTTTTTTAAAGTCCAAGCGGTAATAAAATATCTTTCTCTCTATCAAGGCTCCTCCAGCTGTCCAGCTGCATCACTCCCAGTATAAGTCCCCTTTGTTCCCCAGTACGTTTTTTTCTCTCTTTGTACAGGCAGATCTGCAAGTCCCATGGCAAAGGGGGCCAAAGGCCACGAGCCCATAGAAGCAGCCACCTCAGGGTAGATGGAACATCCTGGTTTCCATTCCCCTGGGTGGGAAACTAGGCTTTGTGCTCTGGAGTCTATTTATCGCTGTCAGACTCAACAGGATGTAAGTCTGCGTCGTGATAAAAAGTGAATGTTGCAAGTCCTGGATCCTTTTTCGTCCCTGACTTTACCAATTCTACAGTTTGTGATAATACTTATTTTTGCTCCGTACCCGTCGTTTTTTTCATGTTTGAGCAGTTTCATTACAAGTGATATAATTTCCGCATCACAGGCAAATCCAGCTGTTCTGTTGGAATTTCAATTCAGGCATCCACTGTGTTCTCTTTGTTTCTGAATGGTGTGAACATTTAGCAGGACACTCTTACTGAGGACAATTTACTTGACTTGTGTAATGCATCAAGTCTACAGCATTTTGAGTCATTATTGTTGGGATACAGTCTGTTAAATTGATATGCACTTAAATTGGTAAAGAACTGGCTGCCAGGGTGAAGCAGCTCTCCCTCACAGTCGTATAGAGCCTATGGCCACATCAATACTTCACCTTAATTAAAGCAGATTATCTTTTCCATTTTAGTCAAAGGACCAACCCTAATGGGCACAATTACAATGACTTGGGCCAAGAGGATTTCTCTTTCCTAATGGAAAAACACACACTCTCTCTCTCACACACACCCAGATACACACAGCTTGATGTGCCGATACCCCCCCTTTAACCTCCTGAAATGTGCAAGTATAGGTGCAGCACAAAAACAGTTTCCCTTCATCCTTTAAACCACCACATAAAATACAAAGGGCCAAGCCTCCCAATGAATGATTTTGTTTTCAAGTCAACCAATCTATTTCAATCACATGTACTAAATATGCACAAGGTTCATTCCAATATTTTGCTAATTCTCTCCCCCTTCACCAATTTCCACAAAGTCTCGATCAGACAGTAATTTCCTCCCGCTCTGCAGCAGGATGATTCGAACTGCTCACCAGACCCAAACAATAAACCCTGTGTTCAAACCCATCTATCGTGTTTGACGCACATTGCATTTGGCGCAGAGAGATTCCGCGGAGAGGAGAAATTCCCACTGCATGATTTCAGTGTTTGTCTGTAGGCTCCAGCAGCACACTAGGTCAAACAGTGGAAAAGCAAATCCATAGACATGAGGCCTGTGGGTTTACAGACAATTGCATAAGCCCATCCATCCCCCAGTAGATTAACCTCCACTGATAACCACAGGCTAGTGACGTCAGCGCTGCTCTGCCTCACTTTTACTCCTCTTCCCCCGCCACCACCGACCACCGTCATCCTCCTGAGCTGGGAGGTTGTCCCATCAGGACTCTATGACAGAACAGATGATGAGGTAGAGACCTGCCTCATATCCCACACCACAATATCAGGGCTTATGCTCACTGAGCAAAACACTGCAAGTTCATAATCGCAGCATCATATTTGAACCACCGTCATCAGTTTTCTTCACTTAAGCTTTGTATTCTTTTATTTATTACTGATAATCGATCTATCTATCTGTCTATCTGTCTCTCTCTCTCTCTCTCTCTCTCTCTCTCTCTCTCTCTCTCTCTCTCTCTCTCTCTCTCTATCTATCTATCTATCTATCTAATGGGTAAAATAAATAAATAAATATTGAGATCCAACCTTGATTTTTAAGGGGACTGATAGGCCTTGGCGGGTTATGGGCTCTATCGAGTGCCATTCTAGTTTTATGATATATGTTGTTTGGTTGAAGCTTTGCAGTCTGTTTGTTTTGTTGATATGTAAGTCAATTACAGGAAGAAATAAAAAGGTGCCTACTTATAAGTTTTGCCTAAAAAATACGTATTTCAAAAAAGCACATTCCTGAATTTACTTCGGGTGCCAGGTTATTATTGTTCTTTTATCTCTATTATCATGTCAGCATTATTATTTATTTGATTAATTCTGAATTTTAACCTTTTTTCTCTGGTGTGCAGCATTTTGTATTTAAATCATTTGTTCTCTTGTTGTGCAGTAATTTGTGCTGAAAAGTGCTCTTTAAAAAAAGTTACTAATAGATTAACATAGACCGTATGATCGCTGATAATATGGTCACACACTGTTTGTGTGAGCTCCTATTTTCTGTTTCAAACCTTAGTCAGCCAATCAGAAGTGAGGACGTAATGATCTATTCAGAGACCCTGCAGGTCATGAGGCCCCTGATATTAACCTGAATATGTCACCTAGACAGAACAGGACAGGAAGAGAAACGTGGAGTGCAACACATAAGAGTAAAATTGTCACATTAGGGTTAGGGTTAGGGGTTAGGGGTAGGGTTATTTGAGTTTTTTTTTATTTTTTTTTATTTCTGCCTCTTTTATTTCCTTGTTGGTATCTTCAATTGTGCAGCTGTGCATGGGCGGCTGGGCTTGCTTGTGTTTCTTGGGGATGTTTCGCCTCTTGTCCGAGGGTCCTCTTTGGTTCCAGCTGAGGGTGGGTAGTTACAAAGGCAAAAGACCCACAGAGGTTATTTGGATGGCTGGAGCTGGGAGGGCCTTTCTGATGGGAGGTGGGGCGCGGTCAGGTCCAGATGCCTTAGGGCATTAAGACAAGTCCTGACAATTGGTGATATAGCGTTTCCTCAGTTCACTTTTTTTACTGAATGTTTTTTGTGTGTGTGTGTGTGTGTGTGTAGCCTAACTTAGATCATCAATATTATCTAAATAAAATAGATTAAACAGAAATATAACGTTTGATTGATTGATTGATTGATGATTGATCGAAAAAGAACAAAACTAAATCACAAATGAACATCTATTACTGATATACACTGATAATAACAATTTAAAATATAATTTTACCTGTTCCTTTGGTTTGCCAAAGGTTTTTGTTTTGTTTTGTTTGTTGTTGTTTTTAATTTAAATAAATGATTTATGTATTTTATGTTTACCTTAAACTTTGTATGTAACAGAATAAAGAAAAAGAATAAAATACCAGGAGGAAATGAAAACATAAAAACACAGTATCAAAAGTTTTTTTTTAAGATTTCAGTTGTTGAAGAGTATTTGGCTGCGAAGTTATTTACTGTATTATTTATTGCACATATTTATTACACATATTATTTTAGTTTACTTTTTAGAACTTCGTTGGCACAAGTGAGCAAGGACACATTTCTGCCTGCACAAACGGAGACACTACAACATTTTCTATTTCAATGATTTTATTCCCATGAAGTCATTCTTTAGCTCATGTAATTCTCATTAAAACCATAAAGCTCCAAACAGGAAAACTCACCTGTTCCTCTCTGAAGCCTCCGGACAGGCCCTTTGTTTTGAAGGCGCTAACCGGAAGCAGTGCGTGTGCCTGTGAGTAGCGGAGCCCGCAGGTCGAGCAGGAGCTGACACCGTGTGTCTCAGTCTGGTGAGCGGCTCAGCAGAGGCAGCAGCACCGTGTGAGGACACTTGACAGCTCCAGAGACTGCTATGACATCTCGCAGGTACAGTGGAGCTGCGTCTCTGTGTGTGTGAGGGTTCGAAACCCGTGTGTCATGGCGCCGGAACATTTAACAGGCACTCACAGTCTGAGCAGCGGCGCCTCAACTTTTCTTTTCCTTTTTTTTTTTCCACCGTCCCAGCGACACAGTGAACTCACACACTTGTCTCCTCGTATTGTCGAGTCTTTGTGTGTCCGTGTTGTTGCGTGTGAGTGAGCATTAGTTCTTATGTAACGCACTTAAAGTAACACAAGGGGCGACGAGCTTTGAGTTGAGTGTAATTTAGCTGCTGCTCTAAGAGGTAACGGTGAAAGTGTTACAGAGCAATTTACACTGTGTGTGTGAGTGTGTGTGTGTGAGTGAGTGTGTGAGTGTCTGAGCTGCAGCTAAGTCTTTTAATATGAATGTACTTATATCCACACAGCACACAGGCTTTGTGGTGTAAAGTCTACTTCTCCAGTCAGTCTGGTGCTATGGGCTATTTCTGTGTCTGTCCTCCCAGTGTGTGTGTGTGTGTGTGTGTGTGTGTGTGTGTGTGTGTGTGTGTGTGTGTGTGTGTGTGTGTGTGTGTGCGCAGTGCAGGAAACTGGTTTATAGCTTCCTGTGAATCTGAGTCACACACATTGTTTTAAACACACAACAAAAACTAAAGAAATCAGACATTTCAGCGAAACTCCAAAAATGAAAGTTTTCATAGAAACATTACAGCCACGTTAGTGTCAGGTGTACAAGTGCGTATGTAACTGCAACTTAAAAACAATAACTGTGTACGCTATTAACTATTTAAAATTACAAATGAATACTATTGTTTAGTAAAACAGTTGTAGCACCTTTAGGAACATTGATACAAATAATTACAGTAATAATACTTATTCTGTAAAAACTGTTACAAGGGTCTTTACAAGTTCATGATGAAAAATTGTAGGCAAACAATTGGAATCAGTTAAAAAGCAAACAAAAAGAACAATCAAAAGGAATTTGAAGATCACACAGCAATAGCAACAGCACAGACGCTGAAATTTAAAAAAAATGTTATAGATGAGAAACGAGTAAATACAAGGTAAAATACAACATTATAAAATGATTAAAATAGACAGAAAGATCCGAACTATCTATCAAATGTGTCTTTGAGAGAGATTTAAAAGAGAGTAAGACGTTTGCCAGACGGACCTCCTCAGGGAGATTGTTTCAAAGAGTGGAAGTCCTGGCAGAAAAGGCCCGGCCACCTTAAAAAAATCAGGGACAGTGGCCTGCTTAACATTGATGCCACAGATTTCTGTGCAACGTGACCTCTGAAATGTGAACTCAGCTTGTCCCCTGTTCATCACGGCTGCTGTGGACTCAAGGAAAATGCAATGTTAGCAATTTAGAGAGTTTACAGTTGATACAAGTAGTCTGCCACTATAAGGGTGGAAAAGGTAGCAGACGTGTTGTTGTAGGGGATGATGTTGGACATATGACTGTTGTATCATGGTGTGCCTTTGCCAGGTGAAGCAGTGGTGAAATAATGACGTGGAGGCTAAAAGGCCGCCGTACTGATTTGAGTCCAGCTCCACAATACACAAAGGCAGTTATTTCTACTCTGACAGAACAAAGACCGCTGAATTCTGGCTGAGTTTTTTAGCAAAAGGGCATTGTTCATAATAGAATCGAGCTAGTATGGCTTAATGCACGTTACTTCAAAGGGAGATCGGAAACAGTGAAGCGGCCAGTCTGACTGTGGCATTCAAGAAAAACCCATTTCATAGTAAATATTTTAAAGTGATACTGTGTGTCACTAAGTCCTCGCCACTTGACGTGTCCCTTTATTTGTGTGTACGTGAAGACACAGATGAAAAGCTTTATCCAATTCTGTGTGCGCTGACCATAAGTGGGTTTCTCATTTCTGCAAAAGTCCCCGTCATCCATGTTAACTAAAACTTTGGGGTTATTTCCTTAAACTTAGAATTTCACTCTTATTTTCACTTTAAAACACTTTGTGTGTTTCAGATTACTGGAATAAATTGCTGTTGGGTAAAAGATGCAAACAGTACACCGTAGATTGTAAAGGTGTTCCCCACTTGGTCAAAATCTCACGGTGAATAAAATGTTACACAATGAATAAGAATAGTGGATAAACAGTATTTAAAGCGAGAGCTGTTTTTGTCATAATTCCTCACTATGTCACTAGAGTTGCCCCAGGGGCCAAAGCCACCAGCAGGATGAGATCAGAGATAGCGGAATCACTGAGACAAAGTTAAAAGCTGTTTTCTTGTCAGTCAATTTCCATGGTGTGTCGCCGGCCAGATCACATACTGCTGTTGCTCTGTGGCTTGTTCTCTACTTCCTGGGCTGAAATACCACAGGGGAACAATACTCCTGTGCGTGTCATCTCGATGTGACGGACCTGCTCTGCTGTTGATTGTGTCATTTCAGATCCCCATTTCAGGAAGGAATTTACTTCATCATACTGTTAGGTGGGGCTGGAATTTCCACCTAAGTTGTTATTGTTTCTTGTAGTGAACATTTGTGGCAGTTTAGTCATAAAATGAATATTCACACTCTACGTTATTGTAATAGTACCATGCCAACAATGATAAAGCATTGTAGTGTGTTCAGTGTAACTGCTGGTACAGAGAAAGACGTAACAACGCAGAATCACGTAACGCTGCTGTTCCGTTTTTACTTTGCCAGTTTTTCCTTGATGACAAAGTTTCCACTATTGGAAACCACCTCTGCTCCTCTTTGTTTATGTAGCAGACCTCGTCTGTCACTGAAACTCATTCTGACCAGCTGAGGACAGGGAGTCAGTTTGGTCGATAAGCCGACAGGAAAACAACAGCCCATGTGGAGGAATAAGATAACACTGGCAACATTTCCAGGAGTGCCCTGAACCAACTGTTGGTTTTCTTCAGACACACGGTTCACATTTTATTCAAACTGAAAACAGTTGACAAAGCATTAAAACGTTTATCTTCACATGTCTATGATCATAGTTATGATCATACAAGTTAGGCTTGTATGCTTAAACATTTAATGGCAAGGTGCTTATAAAGGGCAACAAGACATGCTTTACCAGGCGCATGTCGAATATTTGATGTTTGACGTATCAGAACAACATTCCTCTCAGACTGAGCCATGTAAATCCAAGCTTAGCTGTTGTGGGGTTAATGCTGAAACACCTGCTGTTGCCTCTGGATCCTCTTTATAGATAAATGACTTTGAGTATTAAAGTCACGCTCACTGGATTCAGTATGAAGTGTCGTTCTCTCACTTTCTTTGACTGGTGAAATAAGTAAGGCTGGTATATAAAGTGAACTAATAACCTCTCTTTGGTGAGACGTCAATGCTCATGTGTAAAAAGTTTGTCACAGAAGGTGATACTTTCAGAAATTCAGATTTCAAATGCTCAAATGTATAAGTATTGCAACCAATAATTAGGGATGTTTAATATGACCAATGACACATATGAACAATGCACATTGACTGTAGATTCAATGAATAAATTACCATAATTACCAATTGATACATGACAAATAAAAGGTACTGACATATATTAGATTATAGAGTTTTCTGGTCCGTCTTGTGGTCTGTGTCAAACTTTTCAAACCCAAAGCATGTGTCAGAAGTATTTCTCTCCTTCAGGTATGAGCTCCTTGTTTTGTCTTGGCGAGCTGGAGTCTCTCTGGTTTGGAATGATGTATTACATTCATTGTTTGTGTTGCACATTAAAAAAATAAACATATGGAACAATAGGCTTTTTTTCCCATTGTCACACAATACACATCATAAAGTAAAAAATTATCACATCAATATGTTTATAATAATAAATTAAGCAATTTTATTTTAGCTTATAATTTCAACTGGCAGCCAAATCCAATTATTTACATTTTCTCATGACCTAAAATGGTGAAAAGCATTAATTTTCTGTTACTTTCTATATGTAGGTCATAAATTACATTCAAACTAACATGCCCTTCAGTGTTTCCCTTAGGATGCAGTTGTAGCAGCAGAGGTGAAGCATCTGTGATAATGTTTATTTTGTGCCCGTGCTGGAAGGTATCTATGTATTTGCTGGCACCAGGAAGACTCTTGAGGCCTAAGTACACGCAACTCATTTGTGCACAGTCGTGAGAAGGAGAAATGTCTGTCTCTCTGACATCTGACATCTCAAGATTTAGGGAAATACACTTTTATTTCCTTTCTTCTTTGTTCCAAATTTTCTTTCTTAACTTTCCTTTCCAGAATTAACTTGCTGCACCAGACTGTTGCATCATCAGTATTAATTTACTTGTGTAAGGTAATGACAAGGCTATCTCCTAAATTGACCTGGATGTAGGGCTGGGCAATTTACCGAAAATGTATCGAAACCGGCATAACCTTGCTCATGTCAGTTAATTCTTCACCCAATGCGTGCATGCATGAACTGTTGGGATTCCGCTGCATTCTGAGCTGTATTAACCCTGCTGCATGTCCTCCCTCCCTCCTCACTCCCCTTCTGACCTGCGCTCACTTTACACATTAACAACATACACAATCACTAATCAGAAGGTATTGGGACCTAAAGAGTTCTGAAACTTACTTTGTGTTTTCTTGATTTGCTCTAGAGTTTACCACAAATTAAAAAACATTGAAAAAAGGGACACCATTTTACGTGCAAACAGCAGGGCTGGGGTGGGGTGTGAGGAGGCCGCATAAAATAATCGTTCAATAATCATAAACAAGGTAAAAGTTTGAAATAATTGTGATATACATAGAAAATAATACAAGATTATTTTCTAAAGAGTTGGTATGGAGCTCTTTCTGTTCTTCTTCTTTCACCAGTGGGGGTAATGCCTGCATATAAGGGGAAACACTGCTCTTACTTCTGCATTGTAGATGAGATATGGAAAATCCAGAAATTACCATAGATTTGCATTCAATAATTCAGTTGTGATCAGTAACATTTTCCTGTGAACTCAATGCTTAACTAAACCACATCTATAATGTGCTGTCCCTTATTGTTTTGCATGCTAAGGGGAAAAACAGCATAAGACCATTCCACACTGTTCACAAAAATATAACTTTAATGCTAAACATACTGTATTTTCCCCCGTAAAGCATTTAATCCAAGGGATTGAGACAGGGATTATTTCATTATTTTCATTTTATGCATACACATATTTCCCCATGTTTTCGCACAGATATCAGACAAACGTGCAAAGACCAGCACTTTAGAAAATGCATTTCTTTGTGCTTTTCAAAATGGTGAAAATTATGAATACTTATTATTATATGTACTAGTTTCAGTTTCCCATAGCGTTTCCCGATGTCTACTAATAAAAGGTTGGATGTGTCCATGAAAAAAAAAAAAAGAGTTACTTATTAACCACTGATGCCTGGAAACCCCTTTTACTCTGTGTTTGATTAGTCCTGTTTACTCCATGAAAATACAAAAACCAGGAAACTCTGGATACTAGTTGTTTCTTGAAAGAAATGTCTATCAAGCCTAATTCGTCATATCACCACTAGCATTCAGCCTCTACACACTGTATGTGCAAGTGTTGAAAACCGAACTGCATGCACATACCTAGTCAAAAAGTAATTTAGCTAATTCTACTACACTGACTGCTTGGTGCTGTAAAATATTCAGCGATAGGGTGTGTGCGAGGTTTGTGCCCCATGTAAATACCTCGAATCATCAGCTGGGCTAAAAATAGCTGCAACATTACCAAAACCCACACCCCAGGGCTTGCCTGTGACCAATATATCCCTAGCAGAGGCTTTCATGCAGCGCTGCGGCTACTAAGTATATCACCTTTTTGTCAGTCGGCCTAGACAGGGGTGCTTTAAATAGCCCACTTGGGCTATATTGAACTTGAGACATTATGTAAGAGGATAGATTGGTGGCTGGATGCACACTGGGCCCATTTCCCCTCAACCAGCCTGGGGCCTAACCTGCAGCTCCCAGCTGTCTTACACTCTCCAACACAAAATTTTCGCTTCCCTGCGGATGCCTCATCCCACTAAAACCATTCTATTTGAAATCTCCTTTTCTTTTGTCTTGTCTCCCCCTCCATCTCTCCCTCTCTCTCGCTGCCCAAGGCCAGATGCAAGGAAATGGAGCACCTGGTGGTTTTCAAAGGGGAATCCTATTCTTGGAAAGCCTTGAGTCACTCTTGCTCCTGTGGTCATGATATGAGGAGGTGAGGGAGAGAGATTATGGATAGGGTTGTATAGAGAGGTCATGCTGTTCACTCTGTTTGAAAGACCTCTTGAAATCTTGAAATGTGCAGACTAATTGTAAAAGTGTAACGATAGACCTTTTGGTAATCCAGAAATGTATGCATTTTGGACTAAAGAAACATTATAAATTCTGAATATCAGTTATTATGAAGTAGATCCAGTAAAAGGTACAAAACTTGAACTTCATGTTATAGATATTTTTTACACTTTATGTACACATTATGTAAAAACAAGCCTGGTAGGTTTAAATATCCAGAGATTTGGGGAGTTTAGAGAAGATTTTGTAACACAGTGTATGGTGATTGGTTAATAGAGGCCAGAGATCCTAAATCTGAGAAGCCATAACCTTTGACAATTTGTATTTTTACATTGTTCCCAGATATAGATTTATGGAAATTACATCCACATATTACCACTGCTAGTTAATTTGGAGAATGAACAAATAAGTAAGCAAATAAGCAGCTTAAGACTCTGTATGCTACTGTTCTGTCTATACTTGGTTTTCCTGGTGAGTGATTAAAAGTTAATTATTAAACAGAGCAACACACACAGAAAGAGAGACGGCAAATACATTTTGTCCTGACCATAGACAACGACGGCAGCCAAATCACCAAATAATAGCTTCACTGCAAATCGCAAAAAGGCTTCCCAGAAAACCTACAAAGAGCCTTGCAGCCAAGATTGCATAAGTGACATTTACAGAAACTCAGTTTTGTAATTAAAAATAAAATGTCTTGTTTAATTTACCCTGCGTGAAAAGGAGTGATTGAATCAGAGGCAAACATTAAAGCAGTGCATCAAAATAGTACTGTAAGTATTTCATTAAAATGTAAAAGAACCGCAGCTCTCAGAGGTGAAGGATCTTTTTTATAAATGTGAATTAATACAACATACTGATGTGTTAAAGTTAAAAAACGTTTAATCTTGGTGGCCCCACATAGTTGTTTTGTGGAGATATACCCAGAAATCTTATATTGTCACTGTGTTGCATTTAAGTTCAAATGTTAGTGTAGGAAAGCTGTTCATTTCCAGAATTTCGTCTGATTTCAGAATGTTTACAAGGTTAATTATTTTATGACTCCTGTGAAAAAATAGGAAACCAATGCATTGTTACTGTCATAAGCCAGAAAAGAAGACATCAGAAAGTCTGTTTTGTCTTCTTTTTTAGCAGAGTCAGAACATCAGCTCACCCATATTCCAGCTTCCTCTTTCACCACTGAAGTAAAAGAATTGGGAGCAAAAACACTTGCTGCCTTGTTCTCCGTGCAAGCTTCGTAGGGGATTCATGTCTGTTGAGCACTTGCCTTTTCCTGTGACAATACTGGATCCCATAAGGACTTTGGAGAAGCAGGTCTAGCACGTTTATATCCATGCACAGTTTTGTCAAGTGGCTTCAGAGCAAAAAACATTCTGGTTTGTTGTTGCAACCTTAGTAGCGGTTTGCTTTTGGTACAAACACAGCTTTAGGCATCTTGGGTTGTACACTTGGTTTACAACATTATATAGTTAATGTCCATAATATTTTTAGCTACGCTAGAGGCATAACTCTTGCAATGGAAGTGTTGGTCTGTTCATTGTTTTTCTGCTTGTTGGGTTCACCATCCAGACTACTATATCTCAACAACTGTCAGATGGAAGGACATTTAAGGTCCCCAGAGAATAAACCCTAATGACTTTATTGAACCAAAGTCTTTCTCTTAGCTTACAACCACAATACTATGTTTTAGTGTATCACTGTTGCTATGTTTATGTCTGCCATCCATATTACTCTGGAGGTTTTGGGCACCTAAAATTGAGAAGTTAGGAAACACAGTTTTTTCTCTGTGAAAGCGCTGTGTCATTCACGAAGAAAACGATGAAGATGTCAAGAGAGTTTGTGGTGATAAGAGCTGACACCTCTTCCTGCCTCTGCCTGATGCACCCCCAATAATGTGGAGAATTTGTTGCTGTCGTGAACGCTTCTGTGCAGAAAACCTCCTGCTGTGTTTTAAATTAGTCACTGATATATTACTGATACCAAGCTAAACTACTGGATGTTTGATATACACTGTAATGACAATTTATTCATTCAATGAGCATTTTAGATGCACAGTCACTGACATCTTTGGACTTCAAAGGCTGTTAGTTCACTGAAAAATGAAACTTCACTCATTCTCTTCTCAACACTATGCCGATGGAGGGGTGGGTGACGTTTTTGAGACCAAAGAAAACTTCTGGAGCACCGCACACACTCTTGCCCGAGGCCACGTCCGCTAGCATCGCCATTTCCAGTAGTGGACTGTTTGGCTTGTATTTATATATCTGAAAAGTGGAAGGAATCACTACAGTAATCCAAGGGGTCATTGTAGTTCATTTTGAGGTGACCACAGTCTTGGGATTTTGTCCTCTGCATTTATATTTCTAACTCATCTACAAATATCTGTAACCCACACTTGCAAAATTAATAGCCTAATGGCGCACTGCTGAATTGGCTGGATTGCAAGGGCTAACTATGATCCGATGTAAATACGCCTTGCATGATTAGGTGTAATCTCTAGGCACAGGCAACACAGCTGTTGCTTTTAGCCTCCAACAAGATAGCAAGGGCCTTGTGGCTCCCAGAGACCTGGCACCCAGATCTTCTGGCTTGGCCTGGGCTGTGTTACGGCCAGAAAAAGCTCTGTTGGCATTAGGATCACAGAGTTGGCGTTAGAGAGCAGCCTTTTGACAGCCCCTGACCTCTCAGGTTATGTAGGAGAGAGGTTGAGGCTGACTGAGGTGAGCAAAGGGTGGTGGACCAGTCCGCCAGTGCCTGTCACATGCATCTGAAGTTGGAAAAAAGGGAATGTGGGGGGTACGCCTGATAGCACTGATGAGTGCTGGTATCAGGCCTGCTCACGCTCGTCCAAATCCCAGATTAAAAGGCCTCCGCCCCCTGGGCTTGCTTTCCCTCCTGCCCCACACTCACTCGCTCTCTAACACTCTTTGCAAAGCACCCCCCACAACACACACACACAAACACACGCTTCTCTGTCATTTCTCTCACTGTCTCTGTCTTACTCTATCTAACCCAGTAACTCTTTTACAAGCACCCCAGCCCCCTCCCTCACCCTTTTGTCCCTATATCTCCCTCGTTCCCTCTCATCCTCCCTTGTGTAACAGTGCCCAGTGCTGGATTACTAAGATCTGATGCTGCTGAAGCAAGGGGCTGTGTCAGGCTTCGACCAGAATGGTGAGGTAGGGTAGAAGCAATCCCATTCATCTTAATTCAAGTTTTTGCTGTTAGACAACCCTCAAAACACTTTGAACTCCTCTCTCCACAAATAACAGCTTTGATTCCTCGTTGAATTAATTAGATACACAGACTCTAGTGCTGTAGGAGAACAAGTGTACTTGAGAAACTATGAGAATGTGCAGAAGTGTGCATGTATAAGTTCAACCCCTTCTTCCACTTAAAGGTGGGTGTTTCAGGAGAATTAGTTATGAAGAAGCGAAGAGTACAATCTAGTTATAAAGAATGTTGTTGACTTGCATGCCAAGACACTTTGGAGAAAGTATCTCCCTGTCCTCAGCTACCCATTAACTGACAAGTTGCCGCGTAGAGAAGTTGCTTCTATTTTGTGTTTAAAAAAGCAGTCCGATGTTTGTGTCTGGTTCCTTCTCGTCTCCATTGTTTTGATTATTTTACGAGCGACAGCAGCACTGTGATGCGGGATTAGTTATGGATTAGTGACATAAGGCATTTTGCCCCTCTGTTATTATATTTCTGTATGAATCTGTGTAGGATTAAACACAATACCACAAGTAATCTGTCCACCAGATGACACCATGACCTGTCAATGGCTCCCTAGTACTACTGTAACCTAAATACTTTGGCCAGGTTGGGTTTTATTGTACAGACAGTTGTGACAAGTGGAAACATAAAGTCAAATAAAAGATGGAAATTCCAAATTGATAACAATAACTATCAAATAAATTCTTTAACTACCGCAAACAGTCAAGTAGTATGAATTGGCTTACATAGTCTGGTTAGATTGAATAAAAGCATGTCACAGATTGCCAGTTGGTAAGTAACAAAGCACAGAAACAGTGATGCCGTTAGCGTTGTGGTCCACAGCTAAGAAGACTTTTCCTAAGTTAATCAGACTGACTCGGAACTTGCCCTTATTAGGTAATGGAAATGTAGACAACAATAAAACATAATGAGTAAGGCAAAAAACTTAATAAACCTCTATATATTTATTTAACATTGAGCAATTGCCAAACAAAAATCTTGAACGTCAAAGTTGTGTTAATATAATTACAATATATATAATATAATGTCAGGAGAGTATTTTTATAAACAAGATACTGTTTGCATGTAGTATCTCAGAGGGATTTACTTTGAGTGTTGTGGATAATACATTTATCACTCTTTCAGTGCCATCGAATCATTTCCTGTTTGTCACCAAATGGGTCAAGCTAACCACCCAATCTCCCCCTTAGGTTTTCAGAGATTCCACTGATGTCATATGCCCTGTTTAGATCACTCTCTCATCTTAGATATATCTGTGACTAATCCCCCAGTGATCACTTACAATACATTTTTTGTGAAATTCCTCCTATAATATCCTTCCTCTGCTTGTGCAATGAGAGATGGTGCAGCAGGTCAGTATTGTCTGGGGTCAGATGACAGACATGCACTGAACTCTGCAGATCCTCTGTATTTTTTCTAGAGTCCGTGTGAGAGGCTCCGGATTATCTGCAAACTGCCTCGCCTCCTAGTATAAATTAGAAATCCAGGAGAAGTCGATCACAGCGGGGGATCCGGCAATGCAGGGGTTTATGATGCTTCTAACGTGCGACAGACACAAAATTGATAACAAAAAGAAAACAAATATCTCCCGTTGAAACAGCTGTGACACACACATAGAAGACATCGATGAAGATGTCAAGAGAGTTTATGGCGATGAGAGCCGACAGTGGTAATGTAAAGAAAATCACGTGATCTTCACAGCGGAATTAATACGTCACTTCCTGGACCTTTTACCTGAATAATGTGGAGGATTTGATGCTGAACACGTCTGTGCAAAGAAGCTCCCACTGCATTGTGCATGTGTGAAAGGCAAACTGTGGTAAACTCTGTATCCAATTCTCCGAACTTTACCTGCATGTCATTTCTGAAAATGGCTTAAGAGATCCTCCGGAGGATTCACCCAGAGTGAGTGATAAAAAAATAAACAAATAATAATAAAAATGTCTCAAGATGAATAATGTCATGCACCTGACGAGAGAATGTTCTGCTGTATGGTTCATGTACATGAAAGGCAAACTGTGGAGAAAGCTGGGAGCCAGTTGTGCGGACATTCTCCAGGGTTCATGTCTGAAAATGCCTCGTGTTTTGCGATCTGGTCCTGTCCTGTCGATTGATATTGGCATTTACAGTATATAAAATCTCTATACTTCATATCCTCTCCATCAGGGTAGATCATCCAGATTTTATTATTTTGTTTAGGTTGATGTTTACTACTCTAGTGTTAAACCTTCAATAATTTAATATCCTAAATGACAAACAACAGAGATATGTTGTGCCCTGTCTTGGTCTGAACTCCCTCCTGTACAAATCCCATCACACATTTAGCATCATTAATTCACCTGTCTCTTCATCCACTATTCTCATATTTCCACTTGGTCATTGTAAAAACAGGTTAGGCTGCTTTGTGATTGACAAGCAAAACATTTTGAGCCTTTTTTCCATTTGGTTATAATAAATGTCACTTGCAGTTCTTTTGTTCTGAATTGTTAATTAATTCTGTCAAAGAGAAACTCCAGCGGCTGATAGTATGAATGTCAGGCCAAAATATTCTCATTACACAGTGATCACAATAATGTTTATATAAGAAATTGATAGAAAGCATTTTGTCACATAACGAGCAGAGCTTCAGACCTTTGCACCGGGAAACGGTATTCTGGTGTGTGTTTGAGGCTCTGAGGTGACACAAGATCTGCTGAGCTGACACATGAGTCTTATTTCTGGGTTTGTGTCGTACAGTGTGCAAAAACAGAAACGGCTAAATGCTCGCCTCAGATACTGTCTTCTCAGCACAAACTACATAAAGGTGCTCTTCTGTTGCCTGCTGCCTGCACTACACTGGGATATATTAATCAATAATAAGTCCTGTGTAGTGTGTCGGGGGTTGTTGTGAATGGCTACAATTTGGGATGGGAAACGCATAATTTCCATGAGTCATTATGACTATGTGTCAGTGTCGGAAATATCTTCTATTCTTGTTGAATCATAGACATTAACAATGGCTGCAACTAAAGATTCTTCTGGTATTTGAATAATCTTGCTACTAACTTTTTCCTTAAAGTAATAATCTGCAGCTTTTCAAAATACGCACATGAAGGAAAAAGCGGCCCATGCACTTTTTCCAACCCATTTTCCAAAGTGATTACATTGAGCCTTACTCCCACCTGCCCCCCCGACCCCAAATGCACACTCCCATGTCCCTGAACCATTGCACATATTTTGTCGCCACTGATAGACAACAGATCATACACTGTTTATGTGTAATCTCCACACAGCTGACTTACAGCCATTCACCGCAACATGTCTGCTCTACCGACTCACTGCCTCGTTTAAGACTAATATAGTCCATCACACATTAAAGAGTTGTTATGCATGCCACTGTGTAGATGTACTCACTTTATGTTTTGCGACTATTTCTGCAGAATGAATAATGTATATGCTCTGGTCTGTATAGGTCACAGTGTCAAACACACTCAGTGAGAGTGCACAACGCAGATAAACAGTCAACCTACCTGAGAAGTGCGCTGGCTAAATATTTGCCACAGTGTTTTGCAACAGAGGAAGTAACGTGTAATTATTAGCTTTGGCTTTGCTGTACTATAAACTTTGTGTTCTTCCCTTTCAAACATGGACACGACATAAGGTTTGCACGTATTTACTGATACATAAAGAAAAACATGTTACTTTATATTTTAATTAAAAGAAATATAGCTATTCTATGTCCTAAACCACTACCACGATCATGACTTCAGATACACTATTATAGTAAAACATTTGCAGTTACAGTTGCTTACAGTTTTGTCCTAGATTTATAGCTGTTGTTTTCATACAACTCATAACAATAGTAGTCTGACAATAATGTCAGACTACTACAGTTCTACATAGTTTATGTTGTTATATTATTGTTTACTGACGTAATGTAACTTTAAAGCATCAATAAACACGAATCATGTGACACCATAAAAAGCAGGTAACTGATAGGATCTGAAGTACAATTTATTTTAGGTTGATACATTGAGTTTACTGGATAAATTCTGGGTAAATGATGATATGATACCACTATTAGAAATGCTCATAATTGTGTTGAAAAGAGAAGGATTAGAGAAAAGACCCATTCACTTGAAAACTAAGTCTATGGATAGACTTGACATTTAATGAATCTTCTTGACTGCATTGGAAATAAATGTATGTACAACTACTACCCAAGTAGTAGGATTTTCAACAGGCCAATTTTAAAATACAAAAAAAAAGAATATCTATTATAATTATTCAAACATTATGAATGTTGTGTACACATAAAATCATATAAAAAATTCAAATTATTTGATTTCAGTGTTTTTTCATCTAGATGAATTGGCTGTGGCCTTAAACAATGTCATGTGTGCGACCATAATTTATCTTGAAATTAATTAATTTTCTTAATATGCTTACATTTTTTTTTACAATTTCTCAATAATATAAAGTCATTAGTAACAAAGTAGTTGCATTTCATTCGAGTTTTTGTGAATAATAATCTCATATTTTTGTTCTACAATGTCACCGTCCCCTTATTAAATGTAGTTAACAGACTTTATTAAAATGTTTAAAAAATACCATTCATTTAAGCATACTGTATCAGTGATTAATATTTCAGCCACAGAAATTGTATATTTTACTTTATTTATTTATTTAATACAGGTCATGGTATTATTGGTCGCACCACATGATGAGTGGTCGCTCCAAATGATATGAAAACCTCCTATTATTTCAAAAGATCAATAAACAATAAATTCCATACAAACATTGACTTAAACCAGATTTTATTAAAATTTCATAGAATTTTCATGAACACAAACATTTCATGAACACTTTTTTAAATAAAAATAAGTGCAGCACACATTGTTGTGAACAAACATTTCATTAAACTTGACGTGTGAAATTGGGACTCATTGCATTTGCATTTTCTGGCTGCTCTTGTGCTACAGCTACATCAACCAGAACTGGTGGAATGTTCTTCATAGATGGCAGCGTACGGTCTAACACAGCGTTTGCCATATTTTTACTTTCTCTGTAAGCTCTGGATGCAGCCCTTCCATTTCTCTCTCAGTTTCTTTTTCTCTCTCTCTCTGTCAACTCACTTGACTTGGCATATGGAATCTCTCCCTGCTGTTTATTTCTCTCGTAGCTGAAAAAGATATGTAATGTCATGCCATGAATCAATAAGTTATTTTGCACTAATGATAGATGAACATTTTAATGCAAATATGCATTTTGTCCAGTAATGAAAAACACATAAGAGCAATATGTACTTCATGTTGCTTTATTTGTAGTTTTCATTTTTAAAATGTTTTAACATACCTTTCTCTTCTCCGAGCAAGGTTCTCCGCTCTTGCTACAGGGTCAGAATTAACACGCTGCATATGATGAGCGGTTTTTATTTTGCTTGGAAGTGGCATCTGGTAAAATAAATTTACACAGTTATACATAAATAATAAATTCATAATAAATTCATAATAACCGAGATAAAATTACATGTTACATTTTTGGGGTGGTATTTATTCATGATATTATATATAAACATAAATCATTGTTTCTGAAATATTAGAAAAATATACTCTAATTGCATAGAAATATTTTCCAAATAATACTAAAATAAAGTACTTTATGTATATAAATCATTAATTGAATATAAAAAAAGCCCCAAAACTCCCAATCTAGGACATATATCTATCATGTAAAACACTCTGTAATGGTCGCACCACATTTGGTCGCGCCTCAAGATATTTTTCTTGTTAAGTCAGAATTTACAGCCACAGAATTGGCCACCTAAAGAAAACAAACTAGGTCAGCACAAAAGGTCACTATGAAATTTATAATTAAAATATATAAAGAATTATATATAATTATATATAATAGAATTCATAGTTTTTTTGAGGTCATACCACATGATATCCAAATTTGGCAACTACATACCAGCTGTGAAAAAGGTTATTTTTTTGCCAAATTCCAAAGAGAGAGAGTTACAAACCTGTTGCTGCTTCCATGGGTCCTTGGCAAAATGGTTTATGATGCAACTTCCTGTCTTTGAATGGATTTCAACATCAAAGTCCCAAATTGGTCATTTATTGATGGTCGCACCACATGATATTTCATCAAATGGACATCATCGGACAAAGTTTGTTTGTGTACTATGATGGAAATATAAATGCAAATACTTTGCAATTATGTACAGGACTACAAAAGACTTTGGAAAGCATGCCAAATATGGCAGAAAATAAACTTGAATAGATTTTGAGTAATTTCAAAGACGCTTTCACAACAGCAGTTATGGCCCACATGATATTTTGACACTTTAAAAAACAGAAACATTGAAATAACTAATGGTTTTTGGAAATTTAAAGTGTGTACATATACGGGAGAGGTACTACATATATATGGTATTTCTTTATGTATTTAAACCTTTTTTTAACAGAAGAAAATGCATTCGAACAGAAAATCTAGGCGTCACATCAATGACCCATGAACATTAAACGTCTTCCTCCTCAATCACACCTCCATTAAGACTCACTGGCTGCTATGAGCAATTCACTAGCTTAACCTAAAATAATTTAAATTGAACAGACGCTCGATGAATGAGAATGCTCTCATCATCGGTGCACCAAAACATTTCATGTTCACGTCCAGCAGCTGAGCAGTGAAAGCTAAAATACACGGAAGGTAAAACTGAGTGAAATTCACTACCTTCACATACTTAATTGCTAAATACTAGATTGGTCAATTTAACAAATAATTAATGTACTGTTTTAAACTCAGGTGATCGATTGTGTTGTGCCTGTTTTGTCTCCGTAGGCATGGACACTGGTGTGTGATGGGGCACATGATAGTATACATTACATTCTTCCAACATACATGCGTGGTCAAAACAGACAACTCTTTTGTCCCCTCATTTACAGGTGGTTCCACCCCAACATTACCGGAATTGAGGCAGAGCAGCTCCTGTTGACCCGGGGAGTCCACGGCAGTTTCTTGGCCCGGCCCAGCAAGAGCAATCCAGGGGATTTTACCCTCTCTGTCAGGTAAGTCAGACAGTTTTCCAGACATCGACATTTACATTTTAAACACATTGTTAGTGATCCAGTCCACTGCGCTTTAGGGAAGTCAAACTGTCTAAATCTGAATGTCTGGATATATGATTACACGCAAACAAAGCTCAATAGTGCAAAGGTCAAACATTCAGGACATTTTAAATAATTATGTGAATATGACTTCATCAGTTTTCAATCTGAGAATGAGAAGTGGTTGTGTTCACCTCTCAGGAACTGGCAAGGTGTCTTTGACATTTCTATCCATGGATCAGTATATGATGTAACATTTTTTCTGTGGATGAATATACAGGTATGCAATGTGGACATCAGGGTGGAGCTGAAATGAGCCAATCACGTCCAGCTGAGTGTAACTCTGTGTTATATCTGTCATTCATACCTAAAACACATTTATCTTAATCTCGTTAATTGAGAGCCTGGGTGTGTTGCAGAGAGACGGTTTCTGGTAAGTGGGCTTTAGAGCATCATACCATGGTGATTACAGAGAGCAGGAAACAAACAGAAGACGAGGCAGTTGGAAGAGTGGCTCTTCCTTGGCAACGGAAGCTTTTAAGAGATGCATCGGTCACCCATGTGCCTGGTAGAAAGTCCAAATGCATTTGTTACACTGGGACAAGCTGGCATGGCGACATTTGTCTAAAACATGTAAGGCGTGCGTGTGCATGTGTGTCAGTGCATGAGGGAGAGAGAGGGGAAATAAAACAGAGAGAAAGAGGACAAGGAAGGAGTAGTTAGACAGTATTTAGCTTTTAAATGATGTTGAAGAATGAGGGACCTGTTAAGGCTTTGACATTCACTTTCTGTGGTTTGTGTGTCTGGTTGTGTGTGTCTGGGTGTGTGTGTCTGGGGGTGTGTGTGTGTGTGTGTTGATGGGGTGAGTTATTGTCATGGTTTGTGGTCTTTACAGACTTTAAAGGGATAGTTCATTGAAAAATGAAAATTCACTCATTATCTTCTGCCACTATGCAGATTGATGGGTGGGTGAAGTGTTTGAGTCCACAAAACACTTTTGGAGTCTCAGGGGTAAACAGTGTTGATGCAAAACAACTGAAGTACTTGTGATCAACATGCCTCCATACTGCCTGTGTGGTGTCATCCAAGTGTCCGGAAGCCCCCACATTCATATTCGACTCTAAACGGTGCCTTTTTACACCAAGTCTAAAAGTTTGTAACCGGAAGTGGTGATGCTACTATAGCGGATGTAGCGATGCTAACGCGCACTTGCCCATAAAGGCTCAAAACATGGTATAAATGACGCCGTTGTGAGTAGAATATGAACGTCACCAGACACTTTGATGACACCACACAAGCAGGGCCACTTTTGTGCAAAATATAAACCATTAGTTAGTGATGTGTACCTTTGTGTTAGTACAAGCTAGATTTTCTTATTTATATTTATACCATATGATATTTGAACATGCAGCCTCATACACCTCAACACTGTGTATTCAAAACTCAAAATGACAGATTGATATAGATGCAAATACTGCGTTAAAGGTCATTTATGCTGCCTTTACAAACGAAAAAAAGATGCAACCGTCACTGCCCACATGCTTCCATTCGTCTTTTGCGTTGGTGTGGTTGCATTGTTGTCCCTGTGCCTGGATGAAGTAACATCATACAGGTGCCTGTAGTTTCCTACCAACTCACAGTCTCTCCCCAAAAAGTTCAGCCAGTGTTTTAAATGTTTGAATTTCTTCCCTCTGGGCTCTTAATTGGCTACACTGGCGTATATCTCTGACTGGCATGCTTCAAATGAAGTCTATCAAATGTGAAAATATTGGAATTTACTGAAGATATAAAATTTAAGCAATTCTTAGCAAGCCTTATCACACACACACACACACACACACACACACACACACACACACACACACACACACACACAGGCAGTGTCTAATCAGAGAGTCTAATTAGCTCGTCATGAGGCAGGTTTCATCTTACTGTGGCCATTAGGAGCGGGACAGTTACTGTGAGTGTTCAGATTTAATGGATGCTGAGGGACTCTGTTGTCCCTCCTGCTCTTTCTTATCTTCCTCTCTCTGCCCATCCCTTTCTTATCTCCACCACCTCTTTTCTTTCCTGGCCCACAAGGTCAACAGAAGCTGCTCAAAAGCCTCGGGAGCCTGACATCTAAGATGCTAATGAGAGCTTTTTGAGGATTTTGAAAATGTAATCAATTCAGAGTTTCATGAACCTCAAAGAGGGAAAGGAGAAAGTTGGAAGCAGAAAAGTTTAGCCATAATTTATATCCAAGTCCAACTTTGTAAGCAGAGCTGTCTGTTCAAGTTTTCTCCATCATTTTTCATGCTCTTTATACACTCGAAAGACCCCAAGGAGGAATTTTAAGGTCAATTTTAAGATTTTTTTTTCTCCAGGGCAAATTACTACAGAGAGCAAATGGATTTTCTCCTAGCCGCTATATTATATAAATCTAGCCTGGGTTTGCTTAGATATGTTTCCACCGCAGTGAGGCTATTTATAGGTTTACACAGTTGAGTAAAAGAGCAGTTCACCAATCTATGATTGGACATTGCATTTAAACTGCATTTTTTCACAAGTCTTCGTTTATGAGTGGTTCAGCAGTTTCTTACTTTCTGTGTTGAATGTCAATGTTGCATTGTGACATCTATCCTCCCTCATAGTGACATGGCCCAGTTTAACACTCGCAGCTGACAGTGGCATTTAGGTACTAACTAGATCTGCGTGTCAGCAAGGACAAAGACACAACAACCACAACTATAAAGCGTGCACATGTTTGTGTCAGTTTCTTCTTTCCTGACAAGTGAGAACATGAAGTTCCTATTGCATGTGCCATTAACAATAGAGCAGAGTCATTCATTTTCAATAAAAAAACAAAGATAGTATTTGAATATAGGGAACAATTTTATGCTAATTGATGACTATTATCTGATAGGATGCACTCACCATTTTGAATTAATGCATCCAAAACACTCACCTGGCTAATGGTTACTTATGATTAACTAATGTTTGTATAATTGTGTTAACTCCTGCCTCTGTGTGAGGGCGTCAGGCTTTATACTGTGCTATACTGAACTACGAGCTAGGCAGTCAAAAACCTGCGTAGTTTTCCACCTGTATGTGATGCACTCTCACCAGATGTTTCAACGGACTGCTCATGTTTCCACCGCCCTTACATGCTAAAGACTTCCCTTTTGTCATCAACCCGAGTGAAGTATAGTCAAATTTTTTAGTTTGCGTGTGTGTGTGTGTGAGCTGCCTCGCCCCTAGCACACAGAGGGGAGAACACAGAAAATGCATTGTTGACAAATATCTTGATCAGAAATTAAGTCCGTGAGATGAAATGTTTAAGATAAGTTTTGTTGTTTGGTCCGTGATGTGTGTTTCCAGCAATTCCTTTGCTGATTATTATTTTGTTTTTTTATCAGCTCAGTTTAGCCTTTGTCTTTGACTGAGCATATCTACTGCTGCTTATGAACAAACAAGATAAGAGTAAGATTTCTTGGGTGCCTTTATTTGCAAACACTTCTTGTCTCAATTTGGTCAGCCTTTAGAAGTCGGCAGTGTACAGCTGAGAAAATATCGAGTGTACATAGTTCAATAAAATCTCTAGATGATGAATTTGATGTATGCCTGTTTTTTCCCCAGCTTTTCAGGACAAGCTCTTCAGGAACAGAACATGCTGTCCTGACATAACATTTGAAATTTTAGGTCAGGTTCAAACATGGCTCCTTGATAATCTAGGTTAAAAAGCAGTGCAGCAGTCTGCTTCATATGCATGAGTGGAATAGTAACTTTATCTGCCTCAATTTAAAAAGTGGACTGGGAGCAGTAAAAGGGATTTCTCAGTGGTGTCAGGCTGTGTTGAGTGAAGAATATTACTTGCAATGGCTTTGGGGCAAAGCAAGCAATAATTTATATGTTCTAGACTTAGTACGTGCATAAGTATGTGCATTTTGCAGCAATATATTCCCCAGTTGTCCATGTTTGTGTACTTCATCTTCTGGGTGAATGAGTTAGTGATCTAAATGCTGTTTATTACTAGAACACAATATTTTTTCAAGATTCAGTGCTTTGGTTTGAATGTGCAGAATAACAATGCTGTGATCTGATCTGACTGTGTGACATTACGTATGCCTGTACCTCTGCTCACTATCAATGCAAACCAGCTCATAGATTAATCAAAGACAAAATGATCTTCTCTCTTTCTGCTGCGTTTCTTTTTCCAGTAAAGCATGATACCATCACACCATGAAATTGAATATGTTTAAAGACTGACTTAACCTCCACATTATATTCTTACTATATACTAAGCACACATTGGTTTTCGTCCGGTCATGCTGAACGTGTATAGTTATTCACAGTTTAATTTGTAGTTATTTAATCTAAAGTTTGTACTATTTGCCTTTGGATAATAACAAAAAATGTGCTGGGTTTATGTGATTACCGTGTGGAACAAAACAGTAAAGCTGAGATTAATCTAGTTTGTTGTCAGTAAATCCAAAAAATTGTGAGTAGAATTTCAGAATGAATCAATCAGTCTTATTCCTGAAGTGCCGTTTTCTGGCAGATCCTCATTCTTTTGCAGCTGAAACTAGATGGGTACTCATACATCTGCCAAGAGCCAACAGTCCCTTTAGAGATGAAAACAACAGACAGGCATGAAAACATAACCTCCATGGCTGAGGCATCCTCTTATGACCCTCATAAGAGGATGTTGGTGTGAATGTATGTTCACTAATTTGAAAATGCAGAACTTTGTTCAGTAAGTAAGAACAACCTTGCGTGTACTTCACTGTGACATGTTTTAAATTTTCCAAACTTCCTACATGGATCCAAATGACTGCCCTTTGTGGATATTAACATTTTATATATAGTCTTTCATTTTACATAATGTACAAAAAAATATTTCATTCATTTTAGCAGAGATTGGCAGATTTATGCACACGTCTACTCTGCTGCTAGTATGTTTAACAGTTGGTAGATTGTCAGAAGGATTAGCTCACAAACAGATCCATAATAGTTTATGATGTGTGTCAATAGAGGATTGACACAGTTTTACACAAAAAGAGCAGTAAAGTGTAGTTATAATTCTAAATGTTTATGGCAAAAAACATAGATGAAAAAAGACATTACATCAAGTAATCTGTCATCAGAACAAACATTACTGAGCCAGAGCTGAGCAGACATGATGCTGAATTTGCCTCCCTGTAAGTATTCATCTATAGAGGTTATCTATGTCTGAGAGAGGGAGAGGGAGGAAGTGACTGAAAGTTTAATGGTGTTAAACTCTGAGATGAAAGAGGTTTCTGGTCTGAGAGATGAGAATGGGCCTTTAACACGGTCGTAGACCTGTGGCACTTTGCCAACAGCTGCTAATAGAGCCATAAAGCAATTACCAGGAAACACTGAGAGGGAGAGAGATGGATTATGGGACGGATGAATGCAAGGATGGAGCAGAGGATTTACAGTATTTTGAGTACGAGGATGGGAAAAAGCAAGAGAAAAAAGGAATGTGAATTTTTTGAGAACAATACGAAAAGTGATGCAGGAAAATAGGATTTTGTGCCATTTGATATGACCATTAGCTGATAATCAGTTTGAGGAAGAGAGGATACTGTGGTATCTCATCCTGGAGACCAGATTGTACTGACTGCCTGGCTAACTCCCCTTTGGTCCCTGACACAGTTATGTGTTGGTGTGTCATCCATGTTAATATGTTTACAGGATGTTTGTTTGTCTCTGCTCAGGAAACATGTTTAACACAGTTCTTTGAGATGGAAAATGGAAAAGTAGATTTACATAGCAGGAGTACAGAAGCAGTCGTCTTTTTCTTCACTTCCTTCCAAGCAAATCCTATAGAATTTTATATACGTGTGTGTTGCGTGCACCTATTCAAACCAGCCAGAGGACTTTGAATATGTAAAGTGGTAACAAATGTTTTTCTGGCTTATCTGTCTTTGAGCTTGGCAGCTGCGTGACTCTTTTTTCCCTCCTGCTCTGCTTCCTCTGAATGCATTAGAAATGAAATGACTGTGTATTGAGAAGATTTGTGTTGTTTTCTGCAGAGAAGTGGAAGTGAAAAATATTCTGTGAGCGATAAAGTGGATCTGTTATTATTATTTTTTATTTTTTAATCACTGTGTCTTTGTAGGTTTTTCTCACATTTTCTTTTCCTGCAATAGCTTGTGGCTTATTTTATCATTTCAATTCTGGCACAGATGGAAAAGGTCAAAGTTATTTCATTAAATTTACATGTTATACACTTATTACTCTGTCAGCCTCATAAGAAAAGCCTAGCTATTGCAGATACAAAACTAGGTAGATTAATGTGAGAAAATAACAGCAGACAAATGAAAGATGTCACCCAAATTGCTGATTCTTTAACGTATAAGAAAATTAGATCGTGGGAGCATATGGTTTGATAAACTGGACCTTTTTATACTGTAATTTATGTGCATTTGTACTCTGGGAGTGAGTGTGGGCGACAAAGTGTGTACAATCTTGATTTTTTTTTGTGTGTGAGCATATACTGTGCATGTGTGTGTCTGGAGGGTACGAGCAAACAAGATAAATACAAACGGAAAAAATGTCGAGTGCCTCTTTGGAGTGAGTCCACCTCTGTTTACAGGCATGATAACAAACTGAGTGACTTGATTCCCTCTGTGTTTTATTTTCCCCCTGCACAGGCGTAACGATGAGGTGACCCACATTAAGATCCAGAACTCAGGCGACTACTACGACCTGTATGGAGGGGAGAAGTTTGCCACGCTGGCCGAGCTGATCCAATATTACACAGAACAACAGGATCTGCTGCGCGAGAGGAACGGCCATGTCATCGAGCTCAAGTACCCACTCAACTGCAAGGACCCCACCTCTGAGAGGTGCTGACACTAACGCCCACACACATGCAAATATGCTCACAGAAACACAATGTGGATAAAACCAGGCAGATAGAAATAAAACAAATTAAAATACAGCTCAACATGTTGGTATAGTGTTTTCTCTGAATTCATTAAAACTACATGTATGTGTCTGACCAGGTTATTTTTATACCCACATTTCTAGTGTCGGACTCAAGAGCTTGAAAATGCCATGAGAAGCAGCCAAACCACCTGAGAAATGTAATGAGGCCAGCTCTCACTGCAGTTACAGTCCTGTTACAGCCTAAATGCAGTTGTGAGGTGTTTTCACCCTACAGTGATTAAAACTTGACAAAATACTGAATACTTGTGATTTTAATGCTAATTTTGATTTAAGGCTCTTTTTCAATATTAGGCTTTAGGTTTTTGCATAATTAGGATGCAATTCCATACTGAAACTACAGAGACAGTTTTGAGATCAGTGAAGAGTTGCAATTAACATCTTACATCTTGTCATACGAACAAGTGAGTGGCGTCATATCAGTGCCATCACCAGTGCAGAAAGATGAGGCTCACAGGTGAACTGGTATTTTCTTGAACAGTTCATAGGTCTATACTAGAGATGTTCCAATACAGATTCCGAAACCAGGTTTTTGTGTATCGGCCGATAGCGAGTACCGATCCAATACTAGTGCTTTAAAAAAAGTATATAACATATTTTGCTACTTACCTCGAAGGAAGTGGTGATTGCTATCAATGTTGGCTTGGCTCAGGTTAAACCCTTTGAAAAACAAATACATACATAGAATGAATAAGATATAACTTCTTTCATCATCCAGTTTGGAAGTCATGCCTGAAAGAGAACACAGATTAATAAATCTAGGCATATACAACAACCATCAAAGCAGAAGACTTGCATACAGTACACATCGCCATTTTAGTTTTGTGACTGTCCAGCATAAAGTATGGTGACATTTTAGCCAACTCTGGCTAACGATACGCTACCAAAGATCACTTCTTCTTCACCACAACAATACTTACCAGTGGTTGAACAGTGTAACTGCTGTTTAAGTGCGATGACGAAGGAGTGATTTCCAGGGAGAAAGTTGCAGTTTTAATATACTTTAAAAATGTGGTATCAGATCGGTACGTAGGTTTGAGTACTCCCCGGTGCCTGACCCTGCATTGTAAGCAGTATCGAATGCAATTTGCAATGCTGGTATCTAAACATCTAACCCCATCTATACTGAAGGCATCTCCTTAACTATAGTTACTCTTTACATCAGTGGTCACCAACCCGTCAACGTGATCTACCGGTCTTCATTGCCGATCTCACGGCGCTGTGTGTCCGCTACTGGCGGCAGAGCTGCTGGTATATCTACATGTATTTCCTTCAATACAAGTCGGATTATGTACTAAACTAATCACCAGGACTCAACGATATGAAGAAGAGCATCTTTTGATAACAATCAAAGCCCCGTTAGAACAATTAATGGATTCAGAAAATGAAACGCTGGAGTGCTTTTACTTTGAAACGGGTTTGGGAAGCATTGTAAATATGTTTGTGACATAGACAGATAAACATTGTGTTTCACAGCAGAATAAATTTTAATGTTTATCTGTTGAATTTATGTCACAAACAAATTGTTGCAACACTTTCTGTAAGCATTTAAAATAAAAGCACTCCAGCTTTTCTGCTGACCTAATCCTTTCTTTTGTTGTTTTTTTTTTATTGTGAGATACTTGCAGAAGCGGATGATGCACGGCTTCATAGTGTATAGTACCCTTTTTATCACAGGAAATAGTCATATTTATGGCCATATTCAAGGTAAAGCCTCTATGTAAAAACATTGTGCTGCAGTTGCAGCTCCTCTGCAAAACATATCGTTGAACTGAGAAGCTAAATATTGTGCATTGACCAGATGCTGTAAATATGAATTGATATTAATGTGAATATTGCGCATGGAATAGAAAAAGTTGCATAACTGCCTTTCTTTGTGTATGTTTATGTTTGTACATTCAGCCTTTAACAGAAATTACAAAAATAGTAAATATAATCCTCATAAGTGATTTTCTTTGGAAGATATCGTGATGGTAGATCTCCGCTTACGCTTAGAAAAAAGGTTGGTGACCACTGCTTTGCATCCTTCTGATGGCAGCAGGTATCTGTCCCCTCTCTAGTGCTTAAAGTGCATAACACGATTGAAAAGGTGAAATAAGTTGCTACAGTTGCAACAATGGTTAAAACGTTGAGTTTTTTAAAGACAGAGTACTCAGAGTGCACACTCTCAAGACACTACACAACGTTAACACATTTCTAAAATGACAAAGTCGATTAGTAGAGCTTACATGCCATGTATTTTATTTCATTAATATTCATAAAAAAATATATATAAATTGTTAATTTAAATCTATTTAAACAGCAGAATTTTGAATCAGTGTGATTGTATTGTCACAGTATAATTCCACTTAGAACTTGACTTATTCAATTTACTAATTCACATATGTGTGCTTACATATACTTTGTGTAGAGAGGATGAATTCTGTGCACACACACCCACACAATAAACTTAGATGCACTTCACATCCACATGCATAAGTAGTGGCATATTCCCACATGCATCTTAAAAAAAAACAAAGTGGGTGGTGCTGCTGTTGTTTATGCTCACTAGCAGCTACACAAAAACATCAAACATTCTTGTATACATGGGCGGGACGCAGATAAACACATCATCACACCTACACACCTGATTTGAAATGTGAGGTTATTACAGCGCCTGTATACGCCTGGAGTCCATGCACGCTCTCACTCACACACGTACAGGAAGCATTTTGAACATTTTGAAAAAAACGGCTGCTGAGCGAGTTGTATACATTCTATTTTTCTACACCTTTGCACATTGCAGTGTGTTTATCCCAGTTTCTGTTTAGGCCTATGAACTTGTGATCTATGGCTGTGGTTTAAGTGGTTTTTCCATTCTACATACATCTGTTGTCAGAGCCTCCTACACGCTCTAACACACCACACAGGTATAAAAAAACAGACTTTTCATCAGCAACTGAGTGAGGATGCATCGATGTTGAGTATGCATCTTCTCTCACAGTGCACATATAGATAGATGTTATGTTAATATAAAATTTGTTTTCCCTTGAGGCAGGAAGCATAATGCTTGTCCTCCCACTCATTTGGTCAAGTTTCTGCCTCAGCTCTCTTCTCACTTGTCTTGGTAATTCATCTACCTTGAAACCACATCCAGCCTGAGGCTGAGCGTATTGATCTCCACATGAGTTGGAGAAGCAGCTGCTGAAAGCATCCAGTCTGAAATAATAAACACTGATATTCAGTCTGTTTTTGAACACGTCTTGCCAGCTGTATGTTTATATTTGATGTCTCTAAGGTACTGTAGCTTCACGTCACAGCCAGTTGATATGATTTGAACACTTAAAGCCATGATTATGGGAAATTTGTATACTCGTAAACAGAAATGTCTTCTCTGTTTTGTTTATACCTTAAATAAGAGTTTTTATACCTGCACATATCAGCAAATATAAACACTGATACAGATGCACATATGTCTGTGAAAAGCTCATATTGGTATGTCAGTCCGGCTCTAGTTCCCAGTTTGTTTCTCTATTATAGTGTATGTTTCTCACAGTCTGTTCTCTAACTCATCTGCAGGTGGTACCATGGACACCTGTCTGGGCGAGATGCAGAGAAACTGCTCTCAGACAAAGGCAAGGCCGGCAGCTTCCTGGTACGGGAGAGCCAGAGTAAACCGGGCGACTTTCGTCCTCTCGGTTCTCACCAATGAGGAGAAACATGAAAACGTGGATCGCAAGACCAAGGTCACACATGTTATGATACGCTACCAGGTGAGGTAACGCAGTTCAGAACCCCTGACATATACAGAAACTTGCGTTTATTAAGAGTTTTGTTGAAATGGATTAAGACACACCAGAGGGTTATAGTTGACATTACACAACCTCAGCATACTGTTGGTGCTTTAAGTTATCTGAGTCACTGTACATTTAAGCAGAATTAATAAAAAAATACAAATAAAACCCAATCAGGAAGCAAATGCAGGTGATCTCGACATTTTTTCTTAACGTGTCCATTTCTGCCCGTGCCAGATTACAACGCAGTCATGGAGTTTTCAAACTAAAATGAGGCCAGCAATGTTTCCAAACTTCTGTTTTAGTGTTTTTGTGGATGTACCCTAATAACGCCTCAACTGTCGATGTCTGTCTCCAGCAGGACGGTAAATACGACGTGGGCGGAGGTGAGAGGTTTGACACATTGGCTGATCTGGTGGATCACTACAAGAAAAACCCAATGGTGGAGAAAAGTGGCATTGTAGTGCACCTCAAACAGGTATGGAATTAAAATTTAACAAATATTTTAAAAAACTAAATAATCCAATCTGGTGAATCTTTTGCAAAAAGTACCATGAAGACTTGAATGTGTTGCAATATGCTGGTTTAATTCAAACCACACTCAAATGTTATTCTCCTGTTCTTGTTGTTGTGTTTTTTTAAATTGAGATGAATTAATTAGTTGTTTTTTTTGTGTTGATAAATTTAATTTCCTGTTCCAACATGACAACAACAGCCATTTAATGCCACGAGGATAAATGCAGCCAACATTGAGAACCGGGTACGGGAGCTCAACAAAGTAGCAGACAACTCTGAGAAGCCCAAACAAGGATTCTGGGAAGAATTTGAGGTATGTATCCTCAAAACTGTCAACAACAAAATTATTACTATCAGTCATCATTTAAAACCAATATGGGGATATTGATATTTCAGCTAATAGTGTTGGTCAACATTTTTCAACATTCAACATATTAAGCAATGGATTATGAATAGGCTTTTACTTGAACCAATACAAGTATTTTACAGTTTGTTTGTCAATAGGATCATATTAACTGATCATTAGTCTGGTTGTTGAATTTATACAAAAAAATGTGTTGCTCGTATGTTTTTACCTCATAGATTATTTGGAAGTCAGGAAAACAGTGCAAACATATTAATGAGTCTATCTGACTTCATATGTATGACATACAATTGGTTTTAGTTATCACAGCTAATAAAAAAGATCAGATATACATCACAAATTTGTGTATTTTAGTTTTTAATAGAAAATTCTTCTTCTGTGGACCCCAAATACTGACACATGCAGTTTTTATGTTCTTAGATTCAGTGGTGACACATAATGACCTCACCAGTAGCAGTCACATTACAGGGGATGTTCTTTTTAGTTTCGAACCTCTTTGGAAAATGTGTCATTTTTCTTTACGCTCTCCTTTTTCTTTCTTCATCAACCATCAGGTACTTCAGCAGCAGGAGTGCAAACTGCTGTATCCCCGGAAAGATGGCCAGAAGCCGGAAAACAAGAGTAAAAACAGATACAAGAATATCCTCCCCTGTGAGTCAAGCAGCAACCTGACATTTCCTGTCTCTCCAACTTCCTGTGGAAACAGTGACACAAATATACGACAGACCCTATAGAGGCCTCCACAAAGTGTCAAGATTTGGTTGTGATAACTCACAGCCTATCATTTGACATTAGACTTGAAAAAGGTGAACATTTTGTTGTGCAGTAATGACAGTTTGACTTGTTTTTTTTCAGTCGACACAACTCGTGTTGAAATCAGGGAAATGGATCCAGATATTCCTGGGTCAGATTACATCAATGCCAACTACATCAGAGTGAGTCTTTTCAGAATCATTACAAACCTTGTATAAACACTTATCCTCGATTGATAACATTAATACACAGCATTCAGCAAACACTCAATATAAGTGGAATTAAAGGTGAGCTTCATCTTTAAAAAGAAATTTGAAATAAGGTTTAGTTCAGCATCAATTGACAACTTCAAATTTATCAGTCAATGTAGATAATGTCTCAAAAAGTTTAATTTAGTTTTTTTCATATTAATTGTGAAATATTTTTTAGATTTCTGTATATTTTACTTTATCGTCATTGCATTTTCTGTGAGAATAGGATTCTAAGGTCTCAGAGTAAAACTACTACATTAACTGTATAACTGTATGTGCTGTACAGAGTCTGCATGAAGAGGGACGCCACGTGGACGACTGCAAAGTCTTCATCGCCACCCAGGGGTGCCTACAAAACACAGTCAATGACTTTTGGAAGATGGTGTATCAGGAGAATACACACGTCATTGTCATGACCACAAAGGAGATAGAGCGAGGGCGGGTGAGTGTTTTGCTTAAACATAGAGAAAATAAACAGTAAGATAGTGGAGATAAATGGTGTGAAATGCTTCTGTCTTTTATATTGGTAAACTAGGAAGCTAATTCATAAAGTAGTCTTTCTCACGTTGTTTCAATAATCCACTGCTTTGAGCTGATTGATATTGATTATTTGTAATGATGGAGATCTGTGATCCGTTGTCGGTGTTTTGTAATCGGACACTTAAGATTTCATTGTGAGAGCAGGAGCGAAAAATAACCCAAATCTAAAACATAACATGTTATAAATCAACAAATGTAGAAGGTGCTTTCACCACCTTTAACAAGTGGAAGAACATAACAGGGCTGATAAAATCAGCTGTGTTGACACTGGTACATTACAGATTTGGCCCATCTCTCTTGGTGAACTGTGTTGCCATCAACCATTTTGTTCTTCATTTTCAGATGAAAGTGCGCACTTGATAGCATTATCTGATTCTAACAGAGATGGGTGGATATGCCTAGTAGGGATGATGGTGTGTGTGTGCCTGTGTGTGGTGTGTGTGTGGTGTGTGGTGTGTGGTGCGTGGGGGAGGGGAGAGAGAGAGCGAGACGGCTGACAAGGATAGTATGACAGTTAAGCTGATTGGAAAGCTGCTTGAGATGAGCTGATTCTTTAGATTGTCTAATGCTTGTCACCCTCCCTCTGCTCTCTCTCTATCTCTCTCTCACTACTTCCTCTGTTTCAGAACAAATGTGTGCGCTACTGGCCGGACCTCCACGCCACCAAGGAGTTTGGGAAGGTGCTAGTGAGGAACATGGATGAGCAGTCAGCACAAGACTACATCCTGAGGAAGCTGGAGGTGACCCGACTGGACCGGGTAGGAAGAACTGTGTTCTCAGTCAGAGCTGACCCACTGACCTGGGGTCAGATTATCGAACACCTCACTCACTCACTCACTCACACACACACACACACACACACACACACACACTCAATCCTCTAGCACGTGCTTGAGCTTACAGGAGGTTTGACTCTATGACCCTGAAGAATACAAGAAGCAGATTCAGAAATAGTAGAAAGTAAAAGCTCACCCAAGCTTTTACAAATCCTTATAGAGGTTGATTTAGTGCTGTTAATTTATGCCTGAAAATAATAGTTAATAAAAAGCTGGGTTTTTTGTTGCACTGATCAGAGCAGTGATCCTGAATTAGGTTGAATGGGGAGGAATTTAAAATGGTGTGGAACTTGAGGATACCCAGTCTTGTTGTAGTTAGTGTGCAGATGTAATATCCTGTATATTTCTATTCAAAATCCTGTATTCTACTCAAAACTACAATGGTGGAGCTCAGTCTACTAAGCCTGTCTGAGAACAACCTGGCAAAATGTCTCCACAGACTGCCCCCAAGTGATGCTTCAGTCAAACCGTAATGTTTGTGTGTTGGAGAAACACAGTTGAGCTGAAGTAAATCCACCATCACTTATTCTCTGAGATATTGTAGTTAATCAAGGTTACTGTCAAGCAGGAGACAGAAGCAGACAGAGAAGTGTTCCCAAGCTCCTTGCCACTGACTGTTATAGTAACGGCTCCCGGCTGCTTTAATCCTCCATTCTGATCCTAATCATTAATTCCTCAGTCCACTGTAAGAAATGAGGAACAATCCGCACTTTGCACAAAAGCATATTTCTGCATTCAGGGATACTGTTTAGTGCTGGTGTATCTGCAGTGTGGCAGACTACCAGAGATTATTCCTCCATCACAGTGCAGCAGTTAACATAGTTCAAGTGAGCACAAAGACGTTTTTTACTGACTATCGATGTGAAAAATACCTACTTGAATTGCCTGAATCAAACTGCTGAAGAATCATATTAGCTTTTCTGGACTTCACAGTGTATCTCTGTGTGGAATGAGGATTGTAGATGTTGTGTTGTCTTACAGTGAGGTTCTGTGTTTTGATGAACGCTGAGGAGACAGAATGGAGACAAAAGAGATAAGGAAAAGAATGATACTATAAGTATGTAATGAAAAATTGGACCACCTCTTCAAATCCTTTCTTTTGTTGTGTTCTCGTTATAGAAGGAGCCTCTGAGGTACATCTGGCACTATCAGTATCTGAGCTGGCCCGACCACGGGGTACCCAACGAGCCTGGCGGTGTGCTCTGGTTCCTAGAGGAGGTCAACCACACTCAGAGCACCATTCCAGACACTGGACCCATTGTTGTCCATTGCAGGTACAACCAGGAGGGACACTTTTTATATTAGTGTTGCTTGGAAGAGACAGTGGTGGGGCCTTAATGTAAATATTGCTCAGTCAGGTTGAGAGAATAAGTGAGATGATCTACTAACACAGTTTATTATCAGTTGTCAACAACAGTAATTAGAATTCCATCTAGTCTGCACTCCTTTAAACACTCATGCACACACATAGGGCTGATAGTCTTAAAAACATGAGGGCAGCTTTACTATATTACATAAAACAAGTCCTGGTGAGGACATTCACAACATTAGACAATAAAGTAGCTTTAGGCAAAGCTCTGTAGGTTGCAATTGGCTTTTTGATGTTTATAGCAGACAGAGAGGGAAAAGAAGAACAAAAATCAAGGGACTTAATAAAATATAATACAACTCACTAAACATAACAAACAATCTACATAAAGAGAAGAAAACAAGGGAAAAAGAAAACTAAGCTATTCTAAGACCCACACAAAACACAAGGTGCCACTCTCCTCTTAACTAATGTGTTGAACAGAAATTGAACCTGTGTGTAATGTAAAGAGGATTACCATTCACATTGTCTTTCTCCTCACAACTGATAGAATTGTCCAGTTTCACTTAACAAGTTAAAACACACATTATGTCCTTTGTTTTGTGCAAGATATTATGAGATTATTTTACGCAGACAATTAATTGGCTGGAATTGACATGAATTTATGAAATTTTAATTTTATGAAATGTGCTTTGAATTGATCAGTGATGTGCACTTTAATTAAGTTTCAAAATTGTGTCTTTGTTATAGCAACAGGTCTTCACAGAGTTGGCAAAGATTTTCTCTCATCACATAAAGCTGGTCCTCTGTAGTACAAACACACTGGCTCTTAATTACACTTAATCCTTGTGTTGCCACTTGAACTGAAACGTTTTGATACAGCACAATGTGTTGTTGCTCTGCTGTGGTCAGGACGTTCACCTCGTCTTGACAGAAAAGACCAGAGTTATCATTTCTGATTTGGTTTAAAAAAGCTGAGAAATGTCAATATTTCTGAATCATTTTCATGTCAGATGTCGCACAGATTTAGTTCATCATGAATGAATTCCTGCTGGATTAACAGATGTCTAAATATTTTTGATGTTTTGCTGTCAGCAATCATTCACTGATGTATTTCACGTTCACAGCAGACATGTTTGGTTGCTAATATAACAGTCCATTTGTCCATTTGTCCATTTGTCCATTAGATGTGAATAGAAAAGCCCAGTCTCGCTCCATGTCTCACACAATACCCAGCCACCAAAACATGTTGTTCAAACGTGATGACAGAGCGACAGAAAACATCTGACTCATTCACTGATCAGTGGGCTGTTGATAAATGAATGTTGTTATTGTGGGGAGAATAACTTTGAGTTCTCAGAGTGATCTAACAGCATTTTTATATTTGACGCAACAACAAGCTTCTTTATTTCTGTTTCCAACTTACAATTCCCCACCGTAAACTTTACTTGCATCGACATGTAGGTTTTGCGAAAACCCTTCTGCTCTTGATCCTAATGAAACATGTTGATAACTATAAAATAAAAAAAAAAATTGCCATGATATTTTTTTTAGGGTTTTGATTACCCATGGTTTGACTTTTCACTCTGTTGTTCCCGCAGTGCAGGCATCGGCAGGACAGGCACCATTATCGTCGTTGACATTCTCATCGATATTATTAACCGCCAAGGTACGACTCTTAGATATAACAGTGACACAATTGACTTTTTATTATACTTTGAAAGTTTGAGCTCATTCCTGTGTGTGTGTGTGTGTGTGTGTGTGTGTGTGTGTGTGTGTGTGTGTGTGTGTGTGTGTGTGTGTGTGTGTGTGTGTGTGTGTGTGTGTGTGTGTGTGTGTGTGTGTGTGTGTGTGTGTGTGTGTGTGTGTGTGTGGGTGGGTGTACTAGGTCTGGATTGTGACATCGATATCCCTAAGACCATCCAGAGGGTACGGCAGCAGAGGTCGGGCATGGTGCAGACAGAGGCCCAGTATAAGTTCATCTACATGGCTGTGCAGCAGTACATAGAAACGGCTCAGAAGAGACTGGAGGAGGAGCAGGTACTCCACTGTTAAATCAAAAATCTATGGTGACATTAGATTGAGGACAAAACACTTTTTTGGCACAGTAATGAAGGCTTTAAAACATGTGTTTGATCTCAGAGTGTGAAGGCCGGCAGCATTTGTTATGTCATGACAGCTCGAGCAGGGAAGCAAACAACTATCTCCAAAGGGCTGTTCCACTAAATGTGGAACTGTTCAAAGTTTCATTCAGGTCTTGGACTCGTGACAGCTGGTGAGGTCTTTGCGAAGGATCTTGTCCTTTGAAATGAGGCTGCATCCACACGACCATGTTGTAGTTCTAGTTTTAAAATGCATCATTGCTGCTATGTTTACGCCTGCCACCCACACTACTAGAGTGCCTAAAAGAGAAAAGTTTGGAAACGCTGCTGGCCCACTTTTAGTTTGAAAACTAAACTAAGACGGGCAAAAAACTGAGATGTTTGGAAACAATGATGCAGTCGTCCACATTGGCTTCATGATTAGGTCTTATCAGTCATGACTTGACTACCAGCAGTGTTAAGATGATGGAAACACAAATTGCCAGTTACAGCTCCTTTCGTCTTACTTTTCATTCGTTCGTGATATTTTCTGTACCTGAGCAGTCAACTTCAGAGTAGACAATCTACTTCCTGTATACATCGGCACGCACATTTGCAGTTAACGTGAGTGGTCACGTGATAAACATTTTCAGGTGGGTCTGTATGGACAGGTATTATTACTGATACAGAGCTACAACGCTCATGTGGACAGTTATAGTGTGTAACATGGGTTGTAGCCTGAATCGGACTCATTCACTCATGTTGACGCTTTCCAGAGAAATAAGTTGAAGGAGAGGGAATATTCCAATATCAAATATCCCCAGATGACCAACTCAAGATCCAAACCCAGCATGGCATCCTCACGCTCGTCTTCTGTGTAAGTATAACTCCTACTATACAGTGGGGAAGGTTAAGCAGCCAATGATTTGATTGATAAACAGGATCACATAACAATATTAGAGAATGGATTAAACAGGGACTCTGAAGATGACTGAAAAGTCCAATGATGTGTCTAAAAAAAGAGAGGCATTAAAATGTATTGTATGATGTACAAATGTCTTTTTTTCCTGGCCTGCCAGTAATGGTGTTGTATATGGTGTTGTATGTGATGGCAGGCTGTTGAGAAATGTACGTGTAAATCATAGGTACAAATATACAGTATAAATTAAAAGGAGGATTGATCAAATCAAATCAAATCAAATTTTATTTGTATAGCCCATATTCACAAATCACAGTTTGTCTCATAGGGCTTTAACATGGTGTGACATCCTCTGCCCCTAACCCTCAACAAGAGTAAGGAAAAACTACCAAAAAAACCTTTTAACAGGGTAAAAAGAACGTAGAAACCTCAGAGAGAGCCACATGTGAGGGATCCCTCTCCCAGGACGGACAGAAGTGCAATAGATGTCAAGTGTGAAGGGAAACATCATCAAGGTTTTAGCAGTATTGATAGGGGTAGACCTTTCTGAAGCATAACTGAAGGTCAGTGAATTGGTGGATTAATGTCAATAAGGGTCAAGTATCTGAGAAATACTATGTATCAAGCAGTCTTTCTGCAATCATAGTCTATGGTCAGCCGCCAGCAAGATCATGATCCACCATCAAGATCGGATGCCACTATAGTCCACAGTCATTGTTCATTGTCGCCATTAGGATCCATCATCAGCTGCCACCTTGGTCGTGGTCCACCACCATTTTCCGATGCCAAAACAATAAAGGATCCGCCTTTATTGTCACGATCAGCCAGCACGATACAGAATCCGCCATACTGGATCCACCATTACGATCTCTGATACGCGATCCACAGATCCTAATCCATGATGTGGCCATAGCTGCAGCCCTGGATCTGCGGACAATAAGGCAAAGGGACTCCGGGGAAGAAGTCAAGTCAGTAACATGTATTGATGAGACATGAATTACTTTGATATGATAACGATTGAGAAGAGGAATGAGAAGCTGGAAAGAGAAGCTCCGTGTGTCATGTGTCCCCCGACCTTCTAGACCTATAGCAGCATAACTAAGAGCAGGTCCAAGACAAGCCTGTACCAGCTCTAACTATAAGCTTTATCAAAAAGGAAGGTTTTAAGCCTACTCTTAAATATACAGGTGGTGTCTGCCTCCTGAACTGAAAGTGGGAGATGATTCCACAGGAGAGGAGCTTGATAGCTGAAAGCTCTGGCTCCTACTCTACTTTTAGAGACTTTAGGGACGACAAGTAAGCCTGAATTCTGGGAGCGCAGTGCTCTAGTGGGTTGATAAGGTACCATCAGCTCTTTAAGGTATAATGGTCCCATATTATTAAGGGCCTTGAAGGTGAGGAGGAGAATTTTAAATTCTATTCTAGATTTAACCGGAAGCCAGTGTAGCGAAGCTAATACTGGAGACATGTGGTCTCTTTTCTTTGTTCTTGTCAGGACACGTGCTGCGGCATTTTGGACAAGCTGCAGGGTCTTTAACGACTTACTGCTGGAGCCTGATAATAATGAATTACAATAATCCAGTCTGGATGTAACAAAGGCGTGGACTACTTTTTTGGCATCCTTTTGAGAAAGGACATGTCTGATTTTGGAGATATTACGCAAGTGGAAAAAGGACTCCAGCTGTTTAACACAGCACCTCCTTAACTTGTTAAATAAGGCACTGTACTCCTAAACCAGGGATTATGTGTTCAAGTCCCATACAGGCTGAATAACAGCAGAGTGGCGCAGCGGAAGCGTGCTGGGCCCATAACCCAGAGGTCGATAGATCGAAACTATCCTCTGCTAGCACTGTTTTTAGGATGTGGTTGTCAGTAAATATTTATCAAAGAGGGACTACAGCTGTTTAACACAGCACCTCCTTAACTTGTTAAATAAGGCACTGTACTCCTAAACCAGGGATTATGTGTTCAAGTCCCATACAGAAATTAGTTTTAAGTGTGAATTAAAGGATAAATCAGGATCGAAGATCACTCCCAAGTTCCTGACAGTTTCATTGGAAGCAAGGGCAATGTCGTCTAGCGCAGCTATATCGTTAGATAATGTATCTCTAAGGTGTTTAGGGCCAAGTATTAGAACCTCTGTTTTATCTGAGTTTAATAAGAGAAAATTGCAGGTCATCCAGGTTTTTATGTCCTTGAGACATGCTTGGAGTTTAGTTATTTGATTACTTTGTTCAGGTTTTATTGACAAGTATAACTGGGTGTCATCCGCATTGCAGTGGAAATGTACAGAGTGTGTCCTGATAATGTTTCCGAGTGGAAGCATATATAATGAGAATAAAATTGGGCCGAGCACAGAGCCCTGTGGAACACCATGGTTAACTTTGGTGCGCACAGATGACTCATCATTAATTTGCACAAATTGGGAGCGATCAGAGAAATAGGATTTAAACCAGTTTAGGGCGGCTCCTTTAATGCTAATTAACTGTTCTAGTCTCTGTAGTAAAATGTTATGGTCAATTGTGTCGAATGCTGCACTAAGATCTAACAGAACAAGGACAGACACAAATCCCTGATCTGAAGCTATTAGAAGGTCATTAGTGACCTTTGCCAAGGCTGTCTCTGTGCTATGATTGGCTCTGAACCCCGACTGAAAGTCTTCATATATATTATTTTCCTGGAGAAACTCACACAGCTGATTGGCTACAACTTTTTCTAGGATTTTAGACAGGAAGGGGAGGTTAGATATTGGTCTGTAATTGGCTAAAACCTCTGGGTCTAGGGTGGGTTTTTTGAGAAGGGGTTTGATTACAGCTATTTTAAAAGACTGTGGTACATATCCTGATGATAATGACAGATTTATTGTGTTCAGTAACGTGCTATCAATTAGGGGCAGAATTTCTTTAAGTAATTTTGTAGGAATGGGATCTAAGATACAAGTTGTTGGTTTAGAACATGAGATTAGTTTGGTCAGCTGATCAAGGGTGATCAGAGAGAAGCTGTCTAAATAATTGGTAGGATTCTTAGCCGTTTCTGAGATTCCAGTGCCAATTGAGGGCAGGAGATGTTTGATTTGATTTCTAATAGTTAGAATTTTATTATTAAAGAAGGTCATAAAGATATTGCTATTGATGCAACAGTGGGAAGCTTGTCATCTCATTATGGACAATGTTCCTTACGGCAAAACCTTGAATGAGACAAACTTGAATGAATTAATCCTTTTTTCACTGTTGGATCCATCTGCCCATTTTCTGCTGCTTAACCAGATCCAGAGTGTATTCATTTAATTAATCATATCATTAGTAATTGAGTAATTTTTGAATACTGCTGGGAAGTACTGAAAATAATCATGAACATAATTATAAATAATTCATGGCCATAACTGTGTCTTAATTCAGAGGCTGCATAGCTCAGAAGGACACAGTCTACCCGGCCCAATAAGACCGCTTCCTTTGTGGGCCATGTAGACCACGAAAGCGGAACTGATATAAGACCGTTTTTGGAATAAAGCTTTCTATGATCAACATCACCAGCTCGTTCTGCCTTTATTGCTGTTGCTGAGCAACATGGCGAGCAAATTTTAATGCCCTAATGATTTTAACATATGTAACAATCGGTTGGGTTGAAGTGTAATACTCAAGCATTGGAAGTGTCGTCGCTTGCCGGCGCCATTACATCTTTGAAAAACAATTCGTCACTGAAGCCCAATTAATCCAGGGATAGGTTGGGCTGGGAAGGATCCGCTCCTTGGAGCCTTCGTTTCTCGAGGAGCCTTCGAAATGGGACAATCTAGTCACGGCACTGTGACGCAATTGGTCTTCAAACGCACCCTCCAAAAAACGCAGCCTCTGAATTTAGACACGGCTCATATCATCCTTTTTACCATGAAACTGGAATTAAATTTAACTTTATGTGAGATTAAGGAGTCTCAAATTCAGCCTGGTGAAACTGAAGACACCCTGATAAAGTTGTTCATTTGTTTTCTCTGTGAATATTTTCTCTTGTTGTAGGATGACAAATGATGATTCGTCGAGTGTGTACGAGAACATAAACTTTAAAAGCCCTCAGACGTCTTTTAGCAGTAACACCAGGAGGTAAAACTGTCGGAATGTCCACATTTCTCTGTCTGCCTCTTTGTAAGTATTTCATTTACTATGTTGGAATATCAGTTTGGGCTTTAACAGAAAACATTCAGGCACTGTTGTTGAAAACTAGCAGCTAGTTTGGGTATTTTTCTACTGCAAATATGAACAAATTTGTCAGAGCATCATCTTACCTGGTTTGTATTTTTTAAGAGTAGTAGGATTTGGTAAAAGTGTTGCTGGTACAACATGTTGGATCCCATTAGGTGTAATAATATGAGCCATGATTTGGTCTAAAATGAAGGCTTGTGTAAATGTACGAATCTGAAATCTGAAATCGTTTGAAGACAGCTCAGTATCTTCTAGTGAATCAAATTAATTTTCCTCATGTAAGTAGATGAGTAATATTCTCCTACTTTCAAGGTTTGAGTTATAGGGTGGCTGGGAGCATCTGAGCTTCCTTAAGAAAAGAAAACCTGACCTCCCCCTAAAGCAACAAAAGATTCAATTTATGTTCCATTTATAATCAACCTCAGTTCTCCCAGTTTCATTCAGTTCTCGCTCACGGTGATTAATCGAACAGACAAGGAATCCAGCAGCGTTAAAGTGAGTGAATCATGGCTCTGGTTTGGGGTCATCAGCAGAAAACACAAAGGAACAGATTTAATTATCAGTGAATGTATTTTAAACTGCATGTCATTCATTTTCCACTTTTAGTTTGTCTGGAGTTGAAAATGAATCTAAACCCTATCTATTCCCCCCAAAGATGGCAAATATTAATATCTTAGTTTCTCTGTTTGTTTTTATTCGTCCACACACATGACAGCCGAAGCCAGAGGCCCTGTACATTTGTGTTGTCTGCCCCACTCTTGGGAATGCGATAGCTCAGAAATGCAATCAGGGAATTCCTGTAAATTTGGTATAAAGATAAAACTTGTCAAAGGTAAATTTTCAAGGTCAAAACGTGTTCTGGCTCTAGTGAACGTTCAATTGGACACGAGGATGAACTGATTAGAATTTGTCTTTATTAAATATATCATACAAGTCTTGACCAAAGACTGTAAATAAAGATGACATGACTGCTCCCCAAAAGTGAAGCCAAAGTGTCCCTTTCGCCACCTGGTGGCTGGTTGCAGTGTAGGTCATAACCCCTTCTCCTCCATGTTAGCTGATGGGACATGGATCAAAGATGGTCATTTTAGGTAGTTCTTATTACACTGATGTTTGTTCAAATCCTAATTGTTCCACTAAGTTGGGTTTTAATTAGTTATTTGATGATAAGGGTGATTGACGGCTGAAAGTCAAGATTGTCAAGACTCAAGACTGAGTGGCTGAGTGTGTGTATCCACGAGACCTCACCACCAAGCATCCTTTCCCCGATCACTGCTGAACAGTAATGTGCAAGATGGCGGCGTTCTGATCTGGAATATTTAGGAGAGATAGTGGGATGAAGTGGAGAAGTAATGTCCAACTTTATTTACAGTCTATGGTCTGGACAGCTACAGGTGTAAACTGCAACTTGACTGGTCGGTTACTTAAAGTGACACCAGTTAACTCAACTTGTCTGTGTTTGTGTGCTTCAGTTTCAGCTGAGGTGTCGCTTCGTTAGCGCCTGAAAATCCCTCACAGGGAGGAGGGAGCGTGGTGCTCTGAATACACCGCACAACTGTGGACCCTGCCTGGGCTGCAGGTGGCGCTCTCCGGCTGCCGTCCTGCTGACTCTCTCTGTCTGGAGTAAAACCTCAATCTCCGTGGAGAGGAGGACTCTATAGCATAGTGCCTGCGCTCAGGGCCTCTCTGTCCTCCTTTGTCTCTCTCCCTTTTCGCTCCAGCCTCCAAAGCTTCTCCCTCTCCTAACCAGCAGAAGTGCCTTGACACAGGATGTGTCTGTAATCTATTCTCCCCAAAACCTGCTGTCAAATCTGCACTGTAACTGTTTTCCAAACCCTGGAAACCCAACGTGACATTAAGAAACAACCAGTTTTTCCTCAGGATGACGGATATTGAACATGGAGTTTGCCCTTGGTCTGACATGAACAGAGCTGTACGAGACCCATGAAGAGGTCAAAGCTGAGCAGTTTGTCCGCTTGTTCACAGAAACCACTCTCTCTCTATCTCTCTCTCTCTCTCCCTCTCTCTCTCTCTCCCTGTCTTTTCTGGTTGTTGTTTGAACTCGAAGCTAAGACTGTTTTCGCTGCGTTCTGCCACTCCTAGCTGTGGTTATTAAGGTGGCTGCTGAGTGATAGCAAGGGCAATTACATAACACAGGATCCTGAAGCACATGAAGGGCAAGCAAACTCCTTCTTATAAGATAAAAATAATTTCTCATTTTTATTTGCGGTGTAAAAGTGGACTATTTGACTTTTATTTTTTTTTAATTTGTCAGAGTGTTGTGAAAGAGTTGAAAGAAACTTCCTGTGCTGTTGCAAATCAGCAAATTTAGTCATTTAGTCAAGTACTGTCGGTCATGTGAACGTGACCTCCAGTGGTCCGCTTCTTTTCATTACTTCTTGATGCCGTTGGTATCATGGTTGTGTAACATATGAGATGTTTATTTTTTAAATATAATTATATTTATAAAAGAGCTTAATGGTGGAAGAGATCATATTTAAGAACAATTGTCTAAGCAGCAGCCCAAAGTGCTAATTTACATTTTTATCATGATAGTATTTTGAAGTCCACATTTGACAGGAAACGGGGTTGAGAGGATTCCTGAACGGGTTGTTGGAGGTGAGCTCGGCCGACCGCCGTCTCTCTGCTTCATTTGTCTGGCCGTTCTCGTTAATCAGCAGGTCTGATGCAGTTCAACATCTGTCGGGGGAGATCGTCACAAGGAGATAAGGCAAAGGGCCCGATTACAGTGGGCCAGATGGCCATCTGCCCGAGATTGAAGAATAGATTTGTCTCCAAAAAGTAATTTAGAAGATGGCCGTAATCCAAGCTTGATGACAGCTGAGCGACGTCAATGATGTGATAAGGAAGACGGTGGCGTTGCAGAGCACTCAGCCCCCTGTGCTGTCTGGCAGATTGTCTGCTATTTTTAGCCTCCAGGATCAGCACCAAAATATCCCAGTGAAGTAGTCACGTTGGCGACATCTGGCCCAGCTCGTTTAAAATCTAATGACTTAATGGTCTGCAGGAAAAAAACGATCGGTAATAATGATGAAGTGTTCAGTCTACCCTCATGAAAAGAAACTAGGAGTGAGTGACAACTGTTGGTGGTGTTTGTGATGCAGCCATTCCTCTTCCTCCACCAGCTCACCTGCTCAAGAACACACACTCAATCATGAATCATTATTATTATTATTATATTATTATTATTATTATTATTATATTATGAGTTTCTATAGCTGTGGCTCATGACTCTTCATAGATGTTAAAATATAGAGTGATCAGTGCTCGTTGAATAAGTCTGTAATTTGACTCAGTCGACCTTGTGCAGTACATAACCAGCGTTCATCATATCATTGGAACAGATTCCTTTTATTACGTTTCTACTACATCAGTAGAAGAACAACACAAATGTGTTTCTCATCACCTCACAAATATCTTGTGATTTTTGCCACTCAACTGTTTCTGGTTTGAAACTTTCCCTGTGATAAGTTATTGCCCTTCTAATTTAATGGTTGATTCGTTATGTTAATAAAAGCTATGTTTTATGAAACGGCATTGCTGCCCTGTGTCAGTGAAGGCACACACACACACACACACACACACACTTGATGAATTGATTTGAACTTTGGGGTTTTTCCTTTGTCCTTTTCCAGTCTGAACTGTGATCTTGATATGATGAATGACAAATGACTTTAGTGGTGTTGTTATTTTCTGTGTTTCTATTTGTTTGTTTGTTTTTGTATTTCACTCTGCCTCTCTGGTTAAATTGTGATATGGTGAAACATCAATACTTGAAAGTGTGAAACTGCAGAATCTTTGGCCTCAGGCTGTGTCTGGACGTCAATTGTGTTGAAGTATTTTTGTCAGTGCACAGACTTTTTGCCATCAGTGTTGTTTTATTTTTATTATTTTCTTGTGGTTTTTTTTGTTTTTTTTTCAAGTAGTACATTTTAATTGATTGTTTTATCCATTCTTTCATTTTGTATTGTGTGTCATTAATATTATTATTATTGTGATTTAGCATTGATAAGTGCATTGTGGCCCTGAGTTGATCCGGTGTGCATGGAGGTGTGCAGTAGTGATGCTGTGTTTTTTTTTCTGCTTGTCCGCGTACATTTACTTGAACAAAATGTTGATAGGGTTTATTTTTGTTTGTTTGTTTGTTTTATTTTGATTCCTTGCTCTTGTGTTGGAGGCAGAATGGCTGAAGTGAATCGTGGTGAACTGAGCGCTCCCGTGTGATTCAGTGGAGGCTCCTCCCCCCCTTTCCTCCTCTTCTTGCACTGGCTCTGCCCAAACGCCTTTTCTGCTGTATACGTTTCAACTGCTGATGCAATGAGCTTTAAAATGGTTTATTATCATATAGTTCAATAAAAACTCTATGATGGCACTATATAAAGTTACTCTTCAGCTTTGCTTTTTCTTCTGTAGCAGGCCTTCAGATGGATTTTGTGAAAGGTTGTTCCTGTGTTTGCCTCTGGGTGAACTCACTGTGGTGGAGCAGTGGGATGTGAAGTGATGTTTGTGTTGGACCCTGCTGTGTCCCTCCATCCTATTCACTCCAGCTGTCTCTTCATTTTAAAAAGTGCTCCACTGAAAACACTTCACCGTGACAGAATATTCCTCAAGTTTTACCGGTTACCTATCAGGCTGGTATTACTAGAAAAGCAAGGCGTTCCTGAAAAACACCCATTTCACCAGTAATCACATATATTTCAAGACTGAAGCGGCCTGTAGAAATTATGCTCTGTCACTCACAAGTAAGTAAAAGATGGGGGGGAAATCGAGAGTGTGAAATGAGTGTTGTTCAACTGTGATTTTCAGCAGTTTAAATCTTTGAATGAACGGTTTCATGTAGCTGCTGTCTGCATGGAAAGTCTACTAAAACAACACACTGTAAAACAAAATGATAATAGGAGGTTTCCACTTGTGAATGTGATGTCAGGAAGATCTTGAGGGATTCGGTTGAAATGTTCTCTTGAAAAGAGCAGATCAGAATTCGGAGCTCCCTTAGTGCGAATGTTGATGATGATGAAGTGCATATAATAAACGGCATAGCTCATGAACCGACGGTGAGATTGTGACCACACCTCCTGGAACTTGACAGGCCGACGGAGGCGTACGGCCGTATAGGTTTACTGTGTTAACTCCAAGTTTAGATCTATTTCCAGGAAGTTCCACGTTTATTATGGCCAGTCCTGAACAGACGTGAACAATGTTATCAACTGTGTCACAAGTGAGCTATACTTGGGAAAACCCCACAGCCCAACCTTTTCTTCACCTGACGCTAAATCCAGGAATGAATAAAGGCGACTTCCTGTTAAGACTGCGGTTTTTATAGTCGAGATTGAGGAATCAGATTGGGATGAAATGATCAACGCTACTCTGTAAATGGTTTTACTGTTTTACAACCTAACCCAGAAAATATTTCTCAGACTGATTAAACCACCTTGTGATGCTGCCGTAAAATGTAGTTTTTAAGAAAACACATTGTCATTATTAATACTGAGGCTGCATGTACAAACATGATCTGAGTTGGTACCTCACATTTGTTTTATTATAGTTCTGTAAACAAAGATATCTTCATCAGAAACACTATAAACTTTTCAGTTGGCACAATTGAATCACATCTATTCTCTATTGCGACAGACACTTTTTTATTAATTACTAAAATGAAATGTCGCCCTTCAGCCAACCACATATTTCACTTATCATGAATGAACGTCAGCATTTTAAACATCACAGTTCGGCTTGTGTGAAATGGTGAAGATCGACCCACCTGAGCTCTTTGTTGTGTGATCCTTGAAGGATGATGACAAAAACAGTCGAAAAGTCCTTTTGTCTCATTTCAAGCTGCAGGTGTTGGTTATAGTGCAAGTTTTTAGTCTGTTTGACACACTCTCAAACATGATGATTTTAGTGTTGTCTTTTACAAACCTTTATGAACAGTTTACTCAGTGTAGAACGAGTGATGTATAGAGAAAGATCAATTCAATATTTGTATAGTTACAGCAGCTTTGTGTAGATTTGTCTATGTGATCATGATTTTAGTATTGACAAAAATTTCCAAAGATCCAGATAGTGTCTGTCCAGGTGTCTTTTTTTAAACTGCCACCGGGGGTCACTAAAGTCCGACATTTAAAAAGCCTATACATTGTGGCTTTAACATCTGTGGTTCAGCAAAACTTCAGTGTCAGATATTTTAAATAAAAGTCTCATATACAATATAATGCAGTTCAAATGAAGTCCAGCGAGTGTTCAGAGGGTTACTCTGTCAGACGACTGCTTTGGTCGGAAAAGACGTAGTTGGAGTGGTGGTGGGGGGGATGTTATCTCGTATACAGCGCATGTTTCCAGTGGTGAACACACACTGCAGAGGCCACAGCACAATCACGACGAGCAGCAAGATGAGCGCGACGAAGAGCACCAGCCTCTTCCAGTCTGTCAGGCGGCCCAGCATGCCATAACTGCGGGACTGTGTCTGGACCGGGGCGCTGGCCATCTTGGTGGCCCCAATGTCAATGCAGACGCAGAAGGCCGTGGGACTTTCGGGGGCGCCCACGCTGGTGCTGTGCCTTGAGCTTTTGTAGCATAGCTTCGCCCCCTCCAGCCACACCGGCTGCTCCTGCTGCTGGTGGTTGGGAAGCTTGCACAGGACCTCGCGGCTGGTGGCCAAGGCTGGGGGCCCCTCCTCTGGGAGTGTGGTGGGGTGGCGACAGAAGGGACAGGAGAGGTGTTTGCTGTCACTGTTGCCGTCGCCGTTGCTGTCGTGCTCGGCCTGAGACACGGCCATGAGGCGGGAGAGACACTCCAGGCAGAAGGTGTGGGTGCACTCCAGCAGCTTGGGTGTCTTGAAGACATTGTCGTAAGTGTTGTAGCAGATGGAGCACTCTGGCTGGTTCACGACCGACACCCTCTTTTGGAGCTCTCTGCCCGTGTCTTGGGGGTTGACCGGCACATGCCAGATCTGCGGATTGTGGTCCATTTTCAGCAGCCTTCCCTCTCCTCTGTCCAGTCTCCGGTGGACTATGCGGTCTGGATGAAGATAATAAAATAAAATTAACAAGATTGCAGTCAATCAGTAAAACCATGGGGCCCAACTGAATGTTGACCTTTGAGCTGGATCTACCATCACACAACACACATTATATTACAAAGGTAACAGAATTCAGTCAATGAGTAATTTGTGGGTGTGATGAAAAGGTTATGTTTACGAAAGTCGCAAAAAAACAAACCCCAACTCAGTGAGATGATACGCTGGCACAGGAATGACAAAACGTAGAATGCATTGTTTACCCCAGCATTGCTCCTTTTTCGGACAAATTCTACAGACGGGACTCAAGCCCTGAACAAGAACAGCAGACAAACTATAGTTGAGAAACTTAATTCCATTCAAATTACAAAAGTTATTTACCTCCACTGACCGTTAGTTTGGAGATGTAATACCTGACAAGTGACTCAGTGTGCCGGTCATGAACATGTCTTTCGAACCCAGAGAGCCCACCTTCACTGAGGGCCACAGTCACTGCAGAATGGATTATCTGATTCTCCCACTGAGCCCAGTAATAATTACCCAGTCGCTGTGCCGCACGGTGACTGTTTATGTTTTTCTGCTGGGCCAAGTCTTGGGCACAGAGTCACTGAGAGCAAACTTTATGATCCTCAGGTGTATACAATGTTTTTTAAAAAAAGGCTGTTTTAGCATTTTGCCTGCTCCCTGGGCTTTAATTGGTTTATTTTCAGATGTCTCTCTATCAATGAAAGAAGTGACAACACAGATTCTCAAATATGTAACCAAAGATTAAACAAACAGGTAGATTTACTCTAGAAAAAGTGCAGGCCAGCGTTCTGTCTTCTCTAACCCTTCTTTTTTTTTCAATATGAACAATGACTGAACAGTCTGTGAAAGAGCTGCAGGCTAAACAGTGACTAAATGGCAGAAATCGACAGCACAGCTGATCCGTAGAACCGCTAACAACGATCACATTCACCCCTGATTCCATGTAAATGTGACAGACTGTCAAATCAATACAGTGCAACATAAGACACATGAAATGTAACACAGACTTTGTGGTTAAGGGTCCGGTCACACGTTCGCAAATGTTTCAGTGGTGAACCTTTGTATTCGCAGGCAAAACAAAGTCTCACCTTGGTGAACCTTAACCCGCGTCTGTGCCCTAAGACTGATAAATATCTCGATCCACGTTTTTTATGGAGTTCACATGCAACAGCTGCTGTTTACATGAATTCACCACTTTCACCACAGTTTTTTCATTTTCACTGGACAATTTGCATATAATGGTATCGTGGCCTCACACCAAGAAGGTGCCCTGTTCGGGTCCCAGAAGCTAACAAACATCACCATAGACCAGGTTTTGGATCACAGTGGATCACCATAGACAAGGGTTTGGATCACAGTGGATCACCATAGACCAGGTTTTGGATCACAGTGGATCACCATAGACCAGGTTTTGGATCACTGTCGATCACCATAGACCAGGTTTTGGATCACAGTGGATCACCATAGACAAGGTTTTGGATCACAGTGGATCACCATAGACCAGGGTTTGGATCACAGTGGATCACCATAGACCAGGGTTTGGATCACTGTCGATCACCATAGACCAGGTTTTGGATCACTGTCGATCACCATAGACCAGGGTTTGGATCACAGTGGATCACCATAGACCAGGGTTTGGATCACAGTGGATCACCATAGACCAGGGTTTGGATCACAGTGGATCACCATAGACCAGGGTTTGGATCACAGTGGATCACCATAGACCAGGTTTTGGATCACAGTGGATCACCATAGACCAGGGTTTGGATCACTGTGGATCACCATAGACCAGGGTTTGGATCACAGTGGATCACCATAGACCAGGGTTTGGATCACTGTCGATCACCATAGACCAGGTTTTGGATCACAGTGGATCACCATAGACCAGGGTTTGGATCACAGTGGATCACCATAGACCAGGTTTTGGATCACAGTGGATCACCATAGACCAGGGTTTGGATCACAGTGGATCACCATAGACCAGGTTTTGGATCACTGTCGATCACCATAGACCAGGTTTTGGATCACAGTGGATCACCATAGACCAGGGTTTGGATCACAGTGGATCACCATAGACCAGGTTTTGGATCACAGTGGATCACCATAGACCAGGGTTTGGATCACAGTGGATCACCATAGACCAGGGTTTGGATCACAGTGGATCACCATAGACCAGGTTTTGGATCACTGTCGATCACCATAGACCAGGTTTTGGATCACAGTGGATCACCATAGACAAGGTTTTGGATCACAGTGGATCACCATAGACCAGGTTTTGGATCACAGTGGATCACCATAGACCAGGGTTTGGATCACTGTCGATCACCATAGACCAGGTTTTGGATCACAGTGGATCACCATAGACCAGGTTTTGGATCACTGTCGATCACCATAGACCAGGGTTTGGATCACAGTGGATCACCATAGACCAGGTTTTGGATCACAGTGGATCACCATAGACCAGGGTTTGGATCACTGTGGATCACCATAGACCAGGGTTTGGATCACTGTCGATCACCATAGACCAGGTTTTGGATCACAGTGGATCACCATAGACCAGGGTTTGGATCACAGTGGATCACCATAGACAAGGTTTTGGATCACAGTGGATCACCATAGACCAGGTTTTGGATCACAGTGGATCACCATAGACCAGGGTTTGGATCACTGTCGATCACCATAGACCAGGTTTTGGATCACAGTGGATCACCATAGACCAGGGTTTGGATCACAGTGGATCACCATAGACCAGGTTTTGGATCACTGTCGATCACCATAGACCAGGGTTTGGATCACTGTGGATCACCATAGACCAGGTTTTGGATCACAGTGGATCACCATAGACCAGGGTTTGGATCACTGTGGATCACCATAGACCAGGGTTTGGATCACTGTCGATCACCATAGACCAGGTTTTGGATCACAGTGGATCACCATAGACCAGGGTTTGGATCACAGTGGATCACCATAGACCAGGTTTTGGATCACTGTGGATCACCATAGACCAGGTTTTGGATCACTGTCGATCACCATAGACCAGGTTTTGGATCACAGTGGATCACCATAGACCAGGTTTTGGATCACAGTGGATCACCATAGACCAGGGTTTGGATCACAGTGGATCACCATAGACCAGGGTTTGGATCACAGTGGATCACCATAGACCAGGTTTTGGATCACTGTCGATCACCATAGACCAGGTTTTGGTCACAGTGGATCACCATAGACAAGGTTTTGGATCACAGTGGATCACCATAGTCCAGGTTTTGGATCACTGTGGATCACCATAGACCAGGGTTTGGATCACAGTGGATCACCATAGACCAGGGTTTGGATCACAGTGGATCACCATAGACCAGGTTTTGGATCACTGTCGATCACCATAGACCAGGTTTTGGATCACAGTGGATCACCATAGACCAGGGTTTGGATCACAGTGGATCACCATAGACCAGGTTTTGGATCACTGTCGATCACCATAGACCAGGTTTTGGATCACTGTGGATCACCATAGACCAGGGTTTGGATCACAGTGGATCACCATAGACCAGGGTTTGGATCACTGTGGATCACCATAGACCAGGGTTTGGATCACAGTGGATCACCATAGACCAGGGTTTGGATCACAGTGGATCACCATAGACCAGGTTTTGGATCACTGTCGATCACCATAGACCAGGTTTTGGATCACAGTGGATCACCATAGACCAGGTTTTGGATCACAGTGGATCACCATAGTCCAGGTTTTGGATCACTGTGGATCACCATAGACCAGGGTTTGGATCACAGTGGATCACCATAGACCAGGTTTTGGATCACTGTCGATCACCATAGACCAGGTTTTGGATCACAGTGGATCACCATAGACAAGGTTTTGGATCACAGTGGATCACCATAGTCCAGGTTTTGGATCACAGTGGATCACCATAGACCAGGGTTTGGATCACAGTGGATCACCATAGACAAGGTTTTGGATCACAGTGGATCACCATAGTCCAGGTTTTGGATCACTGTGGATCACCATAGACCAGGGTTTGGATCACAGTGGATCACCATAGACCAGGGTTTGGATCACAGTGGATCACCATAGACCAGGGTTTGGATCACTGTGGATCTGTGGAGGTTTGGAAATGATAAGTCTGCAGGACTCTGGGCTTTGAGGCTGAGGCTCGTCTCATTGTTTCAGGATGATGAGAACATTACATGGTAATAACCCTGATGCTGGTGTTGTGGGTCAGGTATTAAAGGGCACTAATGTGAAGAGGACTGTTTGCGTATGTGTGTCAGGGATGAAGGATGGCTGGAGCACAGGTGTTCTCCTCTCCGTGCCCTCTGGGCCGGTCCTCCCCCAGTGCTCTCGCCCACACAAAGTCACTGCTTGTTCTCTTCTTAATCGCTCCATCTGCCCTTGAAATTCCTCCACCTCCATCTCTCTCTCTCTCTCCCTCTCTCTCCGTCTCCGTTGAATCCTAACATGCTTTAGGGGGATGAGGAAAGATTTTGTGTATTATTACACTTGTCTTATCAGTTTAAAGGCCCCCACCCACAGATCCTGACTCAGTTTCCCTACTGATATCGGACAAGGACACGTGACAAACTTTGTGTTCTTATTTAGTCCCCCTCACCAAACACTATGCAAACAAAACACCTGTGCAATTCAAGGAAGTCCATTAAACGTTCAAATATTTGCATGGTTGCTTCTCGATCTTAAATGAGGCTGCTGGATTGTGTCGAGAGCAGTTTTAAGAACTGAGTCAACAAATAGAAGCAAAATGAAGAGGTGATAACTTTGGAATCGAGCCCGAGGAGACAGCTTGTGACAGATATCTCAACTTGCGCTGCTTTGCTTTAGCACTTTACTTGACAGTTGGTCGATTGTTTTGCTCAAACCAAGTCGTTTGTATATGAATAGACAGGAGTGAACCTCAGGCGGGGAGGGAGCAGCTTGGCCTTTTGTTCTGAAATGTCATTATCATTTGACTCCCGGAACGTTCATAGTATCAGGTATGGTGAGTGCTCATTCATCACACCCATAATTAGGTTAATCAGTAAATGTAGACAAGCTCTTTACGAGGAGATGGTTTTCTAATGCCTCGGGCTGTTTTGCCTGTAGTGCAGGAGCCAAGTATCCAGAAACTGAACAGCTCGATGTCTAAACTCCTAGGGTCTCATTTACAAACGCAAAAGAATATTATTACATGGTGATCTGACCCTCTGGCAAAGTTTAACATTCACAATTGATGACTGCACTGAGAATAAGTTGATGAATTGGTGAAAATATGTTACTTAGTTTTCAGAAAATGAAGGAAATGAGAGTCTAGATGAAAGGTTTTGGGGAATTGTAGTGATACTTGTTGATGTGTAAACAGAATCTAGTTTCAGATTGGATTTAGGCTACATCCATATTACTATGTTTTGTGTTTTCAAACTAAAATAATCTCTGTCCACACAAGCATTTTGGCTCCATATCCGATTTAATTCCCATCCATACCAACACACCTGATATATCACATGACCACTCATGTAAACTCGGTGTCGCAGAATGCTCAAACAATAGCAGCTACACTGTCGTATCCTTGTAAAATGCAGAGTTTAGCTGCACAACAGCTGTTAGACAACATGCTCAGCCACACTCGTAATTGATTATCTATGTTGCTCTACACTGGTTGCCCAGGCTGATGATGTTATTTTCCTTCCAGAAGGGGGTCAGGTGACAGGAGCCTGACAAATCAGCAAAGGTTACATCATGAACTTAAGACCCAATCAGAAAGCGGTTGTTGGTGTCTACTTCAGTTTCCAAACTGCTCAGTTTCTGCCCCTCCAGACTAAATGGCTGTCCCTGAGTTTGCATACTCAAATGAGGCGTTTTTTAGCGGCTCTGGATGTGGTCATACTTAAAGTGAGAGAATACAACTTATCCTTCCTTTTACAAATGAAAAGTTGAGGTTATGTTGCTACAGCCTTATTTATTGCTCAGACGCAATAACTAGATTTTTTTCAAACTTGTGCGATTGTAACATTATGTTTTTTGTATCACTAGTCAGTCAAAATAATACAGATTCCCTTTGGAGTGAATGAAAGTTTGATTGACCGTTTCAACGAGACTTTTCGATGTGAAATGTAAAGCTCACTATATTCAAAAGAAAACTGTCCTTGTGTAGGAAATAAAATCAATAAGGTTTCGGGGTCCAATCTGAGGGGGTATAGGTCGTGTGTACATCACACTCAAATATTAACTGAGACTAAGTCGTGGATAAACCCATAATAACTGCAGCATTCAAACGTGAGATCTTATCTTATCTTATAGTTGGCTGTTTTGCTTGTGGTGTATCTTTATGGTCCCTCGTCTCTATGAGCACGTTTTTGCTCACCTGTCCCACTGACCCATTAGTATACAGATCACAGTTTGTTGGTCACGAGACCTCGTTTGCTAGTCAAATTGGATTCAGTTTTTTTTCCCTCCCCAGCCCCAAATGAAACACTACACTTTTTCTTTTGTCAGCAACCTTTTGTGTGTCGGGCTCAGCCCTGTGTATCTTCACCTGTATGTTTGGCTCAAACCGTCATCCACAATATTGCCCTTCCTGTTCTCAGAGAGAGAGAGGAACAGGAGGGGGTGAGCGTGGTGGTGGGTTACAGTCGGTTAAACTGAACTGAACCTGAACGTGTAGAGATAGTGTGTGTAAATACAGAAGACAATGCAGGAAACTGTAGACGCTGGCAGAGTCCTGAGTGAATACAGAGAGAAACTGCAGAGCAGCTGACAACTCATGACGAGCCTCATCCATCCGTCACAACTTTCACATTGAGTTCAGTGTCACACACACTGTAAAGAAAGTGGATGATGTTTCTCATTAGTTGGCTATTAAATTAAAACAACTTACAATTTAAAACTGTTCCACCTGTCATATTCACAGGCTCTCTCTCACTGAGTGCTGTCTCTCACACAAGTGATCACAATCAGTCTGGACGCTGTTTCTTATTAGTTGGATTTTAGGTTAAACTTTAAAAAGTCAGGTTGTATTAACAGTCTGAAGAAAATGCTGAAATTAAAAGGTCAGTTGTAGTCACATGTACCGGCTCTTTCACGCTGAGTTAACTTCCAAACACAAAGTAAAGAAAGGACCTCATTCATTACAGATAAATCCTGTTGTCTCTTATTAGTTGGGTTTTTAGTTTAAGGGGAACTTTCACTTCAAAAAAGTGAGGTTATATTCACAGTCTTAAACAAAATGAACGATTAAATTAATTAAATAACATTTGCAGTATTCTAACAACAACAAGGATCAAGGTTAAGTTTACCTGCTGAGTGTGGGGGTGTCCTCTCTTTATCTCTCTGGGCTCAGCTCTCTCCCACTGCTCTCAAAAACACACAGTTTTTTTCTGAAGTCAAAGTGGACTTGTCTTGTGAGATCCTTCCTGGGGCCAGGCTGAGGTCCTCCTCCGTACTGCTCTGAACAGTGTGCTGCAGCCACAGGTGTGTGTTTGTGTAGGTGGGTGTGTGCTCAGAGTATTAGCTCTGCTGTGTCAGTGGCAGCTCTGGATCCTCCTTCCCTCCTTTTAGCGTCTGTTGGCTTGGTATCACCTGCCCTGCTCTGTCAGCTCCCCCCTTTTTATCACTTTATGGAAATGAGTTTAAACAGTTTCCCGGCCTTGAGGTGGTGTCTGGCGGGCAGGGAGGAGGAGGAGGAGGAGGAGGAGGAGGAGATACACATTCTTGCCTGCTCTCCACCACTCCCTCCTGTCTCCCTGTGTGTTGATATCTTCTTCTCCTTCTCACCTCTTTCTCTCTTTCTGTCTCCTCACAAAAGAACACACACATAATGCAAATATCCCTGAACCTCCAGCCCAATGAACAAACACATGGAGCGTAACAGAACCTGCAGGTGACGGCTCATGTCACATCTGTGTTCTGAAGGCTGCATCTTTTTTTTTTTTCTGCCCCCAGAATGACAAAACATAAACTTGTTTACACACACACAGGTTTAACACCTCTGTGCGGGACCCACAAACTACAACATTGTCGTCATTTCATCAGCCAGTGTGCTTAAGCAACATGTTACATGTAAGGGTTCATTTCCATGTAGTCAGTGATAAGGTAACAGGTGGTGATACAGGGCTACATTCCCACTGGAACCGTCTATGTGAATAACCTCTTTAGCCTTACAGGCATACAGTGTTGCTACTCAGCATGTTAGGAAAGGTAGGTAGTTAGGTAGTTAGGTAGTTAGGTAGTTAGGTAGGTAGTTAGGTAGTTAGGTAGTTAGGTAGGTAGGTAGGTAGGTAGGTAAGTAGGTTAGTACATAGATAGGTAGGTGTAGGTAGGTACGTCGTTTAGACATCTAGATGCTGAAAACACAGATACAGGGCAAGAAAAGCACTTACGAATTAAAGAGGTAAAGGCTGTGGAAGTAGTCAACAAGTTATCAGTAATAAACACTAAAATACTCAAATGTATTGTATAAAAGTGATGAAGACGTAACCTAAACCCAAACATATTGTGCATGTCCAGAAAAGGAACTTTCTTTAATGATTCAAGTTTATTATGAAAACCTTCCCAGCCACACGCTACACCAGGCAACATGTCATGATGTCATGTTTGGTCTCAGCAGACAAACTCCTCAGAGAGATTGATTAGAAAGGAATGTTTTCCTTATGTCTGTGCTCATTCAATATTTAATCCAGGAAATAAACCCAAATGTGTGTGCAGCAGAAAGAGGCTGCTGCTCATTGGGACGAAAGTAAGGATGTTTTTTGTTTGTTTTTTATTACTCATTTTATTTTATGGCAATGACCAAGCATTTTGGCCATTATCAATAGCATGCTTCTGCGATAGTAGCTGCCTAACTGACTTGGTTATTTAGTAACCCAAACTCAAATACAGTCATATCATATCAGCAATGTCATTGAGGGACTTTGAGGCTGTGAGCAATTTGAGGAAGGAGAAGGGATACAATCACAATCATTTAATTTCCTTACCAGGAATCCATGGACCTGGGTTCATAATAAACACATCAAAGACTGAGTGGGTGGCACATTGAGGAGTAATAAGCTATGTTGAGATATATTACAGGATGGAGGGTTGGGTGAGGGTGGTGATGGACACACGTGAGCAGGGAAGGTCTGTGCCCAGCCAAGGCTATAAAATAACACGATGTTGACCATCTCTCTACTTGATCCGACAACTCAAACACCAGAGTTCAAAGATTGTATTTTCAGAGTCTGTCGCTGAGTCACCAAGCCGCCAATGGCAGAACCCGTGCTCTGTGCATTTTTCCAGGTAAAACAAACAAATATGGGGCATCTAGTAAGGATGGGCAGTAGGCTGTGTGCACGCTGGCTGGATGATACTGGATTTGTCTTTACAGAAGAGTAATGGCCTATTTTCTATCGTCCTCGACAGGGGTCGAGAGAAGTGGTATATGACTGGTGCATAGGTCAATCAATATACAGTAATGTATAAATATACTTAAAGTGTTAAAAGTTGCTGCGTGTAGCCTACTACGCTCTACTACATCATTATGGCTAAGTCTCGCCTATAACAAATTTATTTGCAAAAGTACATCACATGGTGATGTGAGGGTAAAGAAAGAGGTGACTGACATGATGCAAAGGTACACAGCTGGATTTAAACCCAAGACATGGCTGTTATGTGGTATGGTTCTTTGACCACTGGGTCACCATGACGCTTTAGGACCCAGGATGAGTCTGGAAATAGTAAAGTTGTCACTATGTTGTCTGTTACATCAGACACTGTTGATGGATTACAGAACAGACTATCCAGGCACAGGGCCTGTGGGCCCGAGAGGTCAGGGACCCAAATGACAAAACAAACAAAAAAAGACAGAACGAACAGAAAAAGGTACACAATAAGCACAAAGATACAAAAAAATACCAGGGAGTCCCTCGTAGGGGCGGAGGCTTTTACTGGTCATCGCTCAGGTCAGGTGTCTGTTATCTCATATTTCCTTCACTCTAAACTTGGGGGAAGGATGTGGTATGTGTCAGGAAAACCTCATTTCAGTAAATGGTATTGTTCACATTTGTCTTCACTTCTAGATTTGACTGTTTATGTAAGTGTAGATTTACACATGGACAAGTGACATAAAGCAACCTCACACTCTGGACTCAGTGCTCAGATACTGGGGGATACGGTGATAATGCATAAAACACTGAAGTGATGAGGAAACCGGACACCTCAGGGTGCTGCTCCACCAGTCAACACCACGCCACCTACTTCTCTACACCTCAGCAGCAGCAGTCTTACATCTGATTTTCCAACATGAGAGGGAAAAAGGTGTGAGTCAGTCCGAAACATAGATGAATGGATGAATGCATTCCTGGATAAAACACTTCCTGTGTGCTTCCTCTCTAAGTTTAGTTGTGAGTAACCCAATAAATGTGATGGGTCAGATGTACATGCGTGTCAGTCGGACAAACAGAAGGAATGACGTTTTAGGGTAAAAGGTGTATTCTTTGACTAAGTATAATGAGGCTACTCAATTGATTTCCATGACATTTGGTGGAGGGTTGGAACATGACACAAGAAAGAACCCATTCAATTTGGAAGCGGGTCTGGCTAAATGGGTGGATCCAGAGGTTTTTCTTCACTTTAGCATGGTGAGATAGGGTGTGAGCGTTGGTGATGGTGTGCCCTCTCCAAGTGCCCCTGGAGTTATGAATAGCAGAGAGGGTTTTGCACCAATATAATTGTAATCTGACATTTGTAGGTTATATTTTTAGTATATATTATTTTGGAGTTTTTTGGGACTTTATTAAATGGAGCCACACTTGTGAGCTACGTCAGGCGGTCAACTCAAGCTGCGCTGCTCTAATCATGTGACATGCCTCACACTCCGTAATCCTCTATCAGACAAACCCTCACAATTTGGTCTATTTAGGCTGCAACCCAGATAGCATTCAGATGTGGGCCACTTGCAATAAAAGCCTTCTTGTGGCCTGGACAAAACGGAGGTGAGCCTAAAGTTGACCACTTGTAAATTACCAATTGTGGCTTAAATATCCCGAAACAAATGTCAGCTTTTTTTTTTGCAAACATGCAATGCTCTGGACGAGGTGAAATCTGGATGTAAACCTAAAGTGGCCCATGTGGTAAATGGTGAATGTCACCCAAATAGCACAAAATAAATTTGTCCATGCAGTATTGCTATGGTTTACTCGTGGCCAAGATCTGGTAAACAGGAGCGGGACGGCCAAACGCCATCATTTCATCAAGTGTGATCAGGTTCGTCAGGATGGCTTCAAAACAAAGCAGGTCAACACAAGATATATTGATTTACAAGCCTGTGATGGAAAGAGTTTACAGTGGTGCAGTATCTTTATAGCTCCTGAGGGCAAAACCCTCCGGTTATCCTCAAATAATCTTTGGGCCTGAAGCCATTACTGTAGTGCTCTGTCATGCTGAATCATTCCAGGAAGTGGGAAGTAAATGCTTTTACTGTTATCATTATTATTTTTATGAACTTTAACTAAATCTCAGGATGTGCACGGCTTCCTCAGAGACGAAGATGAGTGAAGACAAGTTACAAACCTCGGGCCGCTCTAGTTTCCATGAGCTTATCACAGCTCCATGACAAAGACCTTACTGACTTCAAGCAGTGTTTGTTTTTGTTTGGTGAGAGATTATGATTTTCCACTCCACTGACCTTCACTGTGGACTTGTGGCTTTTGTTGTTACCTTCATGTAGCTTCTCCCTCTTGGTAAAGTGTGTCATTGCAGAAACACAAACACACACCCTGACCCTAACCTTAAATAATCCTTAACCTAAACCTGAACCTGTTTATGGACTTGGACTCATTGGCATAATGCATTCCCTAGCCCCTCACCCTAACCCTAACCATCCAAACTGACTGACTGACTGACTGACTGAGAGATAGATAGGTCATTTTCTGTGAGCAGCACAGAGCCAATCTTTGACACTGCATAAGAACAAATACGTTTAATCTACCGACCAGCTGCACCACCAAGTTGACGTCTTGAAAATATTGCTGCTTTTTGATTTATTGGCCTTGACTAGAGTTGCCATTAGCCCGTCATCAGGACTTGTGTCATTTATCAAACAGGCAGCTCCAAACCAACTGGCTCCTTTTAAATATGTAATTTTATTTTAAATGCCACAAATTTAGCATAATTTTCAAGGACAAAGTCATTTCCTAACAAACTTGAACAAGTCTTTTAAGCAAGTTTAGAAATAAATAGTGCACGTGTTGGGAACTATTTTTAGTAGTGGATCAATACAGTTTCACCAAGAAGTAGGTCTTAATTCAAATCAAATGTATAATCATCTCATTTTTGAGGGGTCCTAATAATAATACATAATATAATTTGTACTAATACTACTATTTTTGCACCTAAAGCCAGACAGTAGGTTGTAATATTTTCAAAAATAACAGTACACAGTTTCCTCCCACTTACAGCTGCGCTATTTACAATGCAACGATCACATCTGAGCTGCTGATGTTAATGCATCAAACTATACAAAAGTACCAGGAGGACTTCTCAGTGTGTTGGACTGAACGTCTCTTGGCCTGTTTGTGGAAATGCATGGAAGCAGTGCCCCCATGTGGCCATGGCGAAGACATACTTGTATGACATTGCTCGGATGCTCTTGTGTAGCACTGATTGACCATAAATCTGCTTCTCAGGCTCATCTTACACCTGTGCACCATTTCCAACAGGCTCCACCAGTCACAGTGTTGCATTTCTGTTAAAGGAGCTCAGAGTCAGGGTCTGATCATAGGATCTCAGCGGAGGAGGTGAGATTTATTTGCAGCCATAGAGGAAAAGTTGTACCTGAGAGGCTCAGAGGAGGGCGAGAAAAGTTTGCTTCACTAAAGAACCTGTTCTGCCAGAATCCTTCACCCCCGCTCTCTCAGGGTGTGTCTTAAAAAGTCAAATACACTCAGCACACCAGCCCTCAGGAGGATCCACTCCCCTGCACAGACACACATCATTTTCAAACTAAATCACTCAGGGTTCTGTGTCAGGCCCCAAATCACATGACAAGTCATTTGAAAGGTCAGAAGTAGATGCTGAAGATGTATTTTACAAACTGTGCTGTTACACTGATGGATGTTTAATTATACATCATAGAATGAAATCTCAAGGAGACAAATAAGCAGGAATCCTGTTATTGTGCAGCATGTAATGTTTATCGTCTACTACATGTGACTTTTTCACACGCACACACACACACACACACACACAGTACATCTATGTGCAGCACCATCTCTACCACACTGTCAGCACAGTCTAACCCCAGGGGCAATTTGGGGCTCAGTATCTTGCTTGTATCACTTTGGCACTAGGGGAGACTTGGGTCGACCTTCTGGTTAATGACTGACCCGCTCTACCTCCTGAGCAACAGCCGGCCAAATGAAAATGAAATTCTAAATTATTGTCTTGTATTTCCTTGAGGCAACAGGTTAGTTTCCATTCAGGAAAACTGCAGGCTTTGTTCAAATAGAAAAAGGATATTCTTCTGATTGTTAGATCAACACACACACACACACACACACACACACAACAGCAGAGGTGACGGTAACGACATAGAATGTAAAACCTGAGGAGTAGAGTCAATATAATGTTTGATTTTCCACATGACTATGCAGATATACTGTTTATTCTTATCTTTTTTCTGTTTCTATTATGAGAGCAGGTTGGCATTTTTAAGATGTTAATTCATTATTGCAAATGTTTACTTGTTAGCTTTTCTTTTTTTTTTTTTTTTTTACTGAATGTGCTTCAGAGTAATTTAAACCAGGTTTCTATTTGTCTATAAAAGACAAATAAGTACAGGCTGGAGTCAGTGTTGTGCAAATCATAGGGTCACAATCAAGTCTGTCTTGAAACATGATTTAACCAAGTCCTGTCTGGTGTAATCATCCTGTCCATCCTGTCATACCTTCAAGAAAAACCAAATCCACCACCCTCCTGCACAGCCAATACAAGGCTTCAACTTCCCAAATAAATCAAATAAAGTGGATAGCTTCTGCATTTTGCAGCCATTACATAAGACTCTATTATTACCTCTATTATTTTCCTTCTGATGCAACACGACAAGAACAGCAACAAGGAATTTAGATTTTATGCTGCAAAGTTCAAAACGCATCCTAATGATATTTTACCATACACAAAATTATCATATCATGGAAACAATATATAATAGCACTAGTACTCATATATTTAAAGCACTTTGCAATATAGCCAATGCTGAATGGCCTGAAAGACACAAGTATTATAGTTAGTAACGGTACAACCCACTTTTCAATGCCTTTGCATTATAAATAGGAGTCACGCATTAATTACTGTCCTTGGAAACCCATTTATTTTAAATGTAGGACATGTCATGCTTTAATACAAAAATATCCCAAATACTGTACATTGCTTCTGAACATGTGCAAAATTAAAAAACATCATATTTACAACTCCAGTTAACAGAGAGAAAAGAAAAAGGCTTAATTCCCACAAAATAGTCTTAGATAGAGTTCAAACACTTGATCAGAGTGACTCAACCTCCACTATATATGAAATACACACAAATACAAACACAGTAAACAAAAAGGTTCTCACAGTTTGTGCTGAGAGGAACGCAAAGACAGAACTTTACATGGAAATGTATAAAAACATGTGTCAGGTTAGAACCACACAGTGTTTTCAGTTGAGTACTTACCAGATTGAAATGTAACATTAAAGCTGCACATTGTGCAGCAGAACTGATCCACAAAGTGTTCACCTTGTGCCTTGTCCTCGTGGTTCAATAAAACAACACTAGAAAAGAAATAAAGTGTTTCCAGTTTCCATCCAAAGAGAAGTGCACTGCTCCCAAACATACATACAAGCTCCTGTCATAACCAAACTCCTCGCTGGCACAAGACTGATCCACATTCATCTCCTCTGTCAGTCCAGCAGCAACTCGTCATCGTCTGTTGTGAATTACAAAGTCTTTCACTTTCCTCATTTAATCTGGAGGAGCTTCATCTTGTTTCCTAAAAAGAAAAAAAACGAATCAATTAGCTGCTGAGAATGAACCTTTTTAAAGAGGAACACCTGATGATGGAGCAGCCCTCACCCAGCCCTTTGAGAAACTTGTTCACGCCGCTCGGCTCCGGCTCAGGGTAGGAATCCAGATACTTGGCCACTCGGACTTCAAACAGACCTGAGACGCAGAGGGAGATGTTCAGTCATCAGGATAACATGTAAAAATCAAACAACATTACACATGTTGAAACATCAGACTTCCATCACTCCCAAGTTTTAAAGAATATATATAATGAGATGATATTCACTGTTCTTCACTAACATCACACAACTCCAGCACTTATTGCACAAACAGAATGGCTGCAAATCAAGATGGACACTGACCCTCCATGAGACAATCAGCTGTACCTTTAACCCCTTGTAAGAAACATTGTTCATGTCTTTAAATGATTTGACCCTCGTGACCACTGGCACTGCGACGTCACTCTTACCTCTTCCTCCTGCCTTGCGCAGCTCTTTGTCCTGAATGAAGCCAGCGAACATCTGCGTGTCCATGAAGAGCTGCAGGAATTGTCGGACTCCACGGGAGGGGTGAGATTTGCGGAAGCTGTCGCGCTGAAACTCCCTGCTGCCATTGGAAGACTCAACCATGTGGAACGGATAGTGGCCAACCAGCTCCACGAAGAAGCGCACAAAGCCCTCAGACACCAGGGAGCTCAAGTCATCTGGCTGGCCTGGAGGGATGGATGGATGCGTAAAGAGAAAAGGGTTAATAAAACAGTTAGTTAGTCTATTACTTTAATAAAATACTACAAGAGACTCAGGGAGTCGTGTCTAATGCTTTAGCTTATGTTATGACTGAACTTCTTTATTGTGGAGCACAGATTGATGCACTGCAAATCATCTACTTACAACATGGACAGGTCTTCAGTGAACCAGATGTTTCTGCAGGTTTCAACAAGTTAGACCCTTTGAGCCCATGATGGGTGGAATTTAAGATCAATGTCAAGTATAACAGATATGAAGGAATGTCAGAGTCCCAGGGTTATACATTCCACCATCATTTAAGACAAGGTGAAGTAGAGTAGAAGAGAGTGTCTCTTGCAAACCACAGGCAGAGACAGTAGCTACTCAGTCTTTCTCACAGCCACGCTGATTGTACTGAGATCAATTCTGACTGGGATTTCCTGTAATTATCATGTCCATATTGGTTTTGTCTGTAGTTTTATTACAGTGTGCTAATATCTGCTTCGCCAAGAAGGAACTACACAGAGACATAACAAACTATGCATGTCGCCTTAAATATTTCTCTTCAAAAAATATATAATTTCAAGCGTGACAGAAGTATCGTTAACATGATTAAGACCTAAAACAAAGATTCATACAATTTAACAAATGACCATCCCACAGGTAACCCTAACCTATTGCACCATATCCAAGTGTCTCATGAGTCAGATGATGCATCAGAAAACCTTTCAGGCCTGAAATTCAAATGATTACATTTTGGACTATTTGGTGAACATCTGAATAGGTTCAACTCTCCAGTGAAAAAACTGGGTGTTGCCACTGGTATTTGCAGAGATTTAGTGAACCGAACAAAAAGAGAAGAGCTCTACAGGTCTGTGACGAAAAAGAGGATCTACAAATATTATTCAACCCCCTAGAGAAGAAGAAAAAGGAACTACATGAGATTGTTACAGGCTTTATAATCAATGAGTCAAGCACCTGACTGACATACAGAACTCTGCTGTTTGCCACATGTGTTATACCGACCTCCATGTCTGTCTCCATCCTCCTGTCTCAGGATATCTGCCCTCTCCTCCAGGATCTGCTGCAGCGCTGCCTGCAGTTTACTGGGCAGGATGCAGTCTTCATCATCCAGCTGTCAACACACACAACACAGCAGAGGTCAACAGCAGTCATGTGTTGTCATTTACAAACATACAGCACATCTCATCTGTTCCACCCATGAATGATTTACTTGCAACGCACAAAGATGGATCTGGTGCACAAAAAAGAAGGTTCTAGGGCACGGTCAGACGTCGGTGAATGAGAAAGCCGGGAGGCGAAAAATACATTTGCTTCCTGTGGTGCAGCATATCTGCAGGCTGGCTTTGCATGGAGTTCAGCATGGGTGAACTTTGAACCATGATAATCGCTTCACATTTTTTTTCGTATGTGTGACCTTGGCACGATGCTACAAAGCATTAAAGGTATTTATTGTATGTATGTGGACAATAATGTATTTCAAATCTAATGTGCTGATCCACAGAGACAAGGGGCTGGGCATTGTGGCCAGAAATTATATATATATTATATATTATATATATATATATTAAAATGTTCACATCACTTTCACTACAGCATTTCCCAAAGAATTCGTTCAAACTGCGGCGGTAGCAGGGCTGCACATGCATGCGCACAAACGTCACTCTCGCACACAACACATTCTGAGTGACAGGTACACAGAATAAAGGGTGAACGGCAGGTTCTTGCATCAGAGAGAGAACCCACCCAACCCAGAGAGACGCCACATGGACAAAAGCAGGAGCGAGCGCACGGCAAATAGTGCTGCACATGGCTACACAACGGAGCAAAACAACAAGTTAGAGATACATTACAAATTATAAGAGGGCGGACCACCTCAGTCTAGATAATTAATGGGAAACACTGGTTTGACAGAAAGTTCTGAGAGATTTTTGCTCCTGAGTGAAGGTCGTGATTTTAAACTTTTCTTATAAGCAGAGAATGACAAACACTTGATAAACAGCAAAACATTTTACAAATCTGTGGTCGATTCATTTTGTGTTACACCTCCTCACTGTATTTGTACAATGCATAAACATTAGATTGATTTATATTGGACTTTTTAAATATTTCTATTGATATCATATTGTGATAGTTACTGATATTGTTTTACTGTCCAGTCCACACAGAGACACAAGAACACAAGGCTGTGATTGTCTAAACATCATAGATCATATAGCACAAACAATGATGTACTTCATGTTGCATGATGAGGAAGGAAGCTACCAGCAACACTGAAATTGGAGTTCTGTGTAACAGATCATATTGGTGTGACAATGCTTGTTTCTAATGAAAGAGACGAAGAGGAAGTTCACTTAATGAAATGCTAAAAATGGCAAACAGAAAAACAAGTTAAAAGTTAAAGCAATGTTGAATAGAAATTGAAGAGTGATTATTGTAGCTCTAAAAGAGTCCAGTGTGTGTATTTCATGAGATGATCATCACTTCCATCCATTGTGCATGCTCAATCATCTTGGTTCTGTCATCCTCAAAACCTGCTGCATTCAAACATGTGCAGGCACAGCCAGGTTTCCACTGGGGCCACACCTATCATACCCATTCTACTCTGCTATGTGTACACACCTGAATGACAAACTTGTCTGCACACAGATCCACTATGAGCACCTGGGGAGCGAGAAGAGAGAATGACAGTTACTGACTGAGCTGAGTTCACTATTTCATAATCACAGGTATGAAATGTTGAAGTGAGTCTGAACTACAGCCTTTTAACAATTTGTCTGCAAAACATATGCTGCTCTCAGACATGCACCGAACTCCAGATAATCTCCTGACATTCTCTGGAGGGGCTTTCCAAAGGAGAAGCTCTGGACAGGCTGCCGTATTCATTCTGCTGCGGAGATGAAAAAGCGGAGCCATACACACAGGTGATGCTGGCAAAGGTGTCAACAGTGAAAGACAACAGGATTCAAGAGCTTTCGCTGATAAAGGCAGACGCTGGTCTGTAAACAAACAAAAAAAAAATCATCTCCGCAGCTGAATTAATACGTTAGCTCGTGCCTCTGCCTGCTGCGCCACCCCTCACATGAACACTCGAGAGTTGTGTTGTTGTGAACACGTCTGAGTGGAGGATCACCTGCTGCATTCTTCATTTATGAAAGGTAAACTCCAGAGAAAGTCTGGACCCAAGTGTGCGGACATTCCCCGGAGTTCATGTCTGAAAACGGCTTTAGTCACACACAGTGGACAATGGTGTATGTGCCACTGCTTGTGCATTCATTCACAATATGCAGTCAGAATGTGTCACTACAACCACTGTACATATAGAACATTTAAACAGCAGATTTTAAAATATTTTAAAACATTGAAATAAAATATTAAATATCCTATTGTGACAACCTCCTCAATAGGAAGCTCCAGCAGCGGTGGCAGGCAGGGGGCCAGCACCCCGATGAGGAATGGGGTTGGGGAGCAGCTGATGTCCAACATACTGGCCGGTAACACAGGCACAAACGTGTGCTGCCACGTGAACGGGTACAGCAGCGCCAGCACCGCGTGGCTACACCGAGACAGCACGCTGCAGTGAACAGGGGAGAAAAGATCAGTTATCACACTGATGATCACATGATATTTATCTCTGGTGACGCTCTGACTTGTCAGTTTGCGGTCATATGTCGACACACTTTGAAACACCTCCTCCACTTCCTTTCAAATGGTCAATTTCCACAGAGAAGGAAATAAGATGTTCTCTTCTTTGGAAAACACTCAGCACTTTCTTTGTACAAAGCACACTCGTCTCCATTTCCTCTTATCTTCTCCATAGAAAAGGCGACTGGTCCTTCATCGTTGTTCTTAAAGGATGTGTCTACTCAGTTTCAAACAGCTGTTATTATACTCTGCTCTAAATCCAGCTGGTTTTCAAAAAAATTTGAAACAATTTCTTGTCTACATTTCCTCTGCAAAGTCCTATAACATTTAATATCCAATCAACTCCTAGATTGCTGTATTTCTTGATTTTGATCTCTTTTAATCAGTTTTAGATGATATTGTGGGAGAACCTGTCGTACCAAGCTGCTGACTCCATCGCAAGATTTTTATTTGTGATGTAGAGACAGTGTTCATCATTCAATAAACATAACAGATCATAATACTGTATTTTACTTGCCATCAATAACCTAACATTGTAATTGCTGCGGATCCCTATCGTCGGATGACTAATTAGCCGTTGGGGGCATCAGCCATTATTATGAGGCTCACGGTGTAGACAGCGGATATCTGGGCCACTTTCAGTTTATTTTATGACACACAAACAGCGATGCTTTTTGGAGGGTGTTTTAGGTCCAGACGACAATTTGGCTAATCTCAATTAACAGCTGTCTGCCATATTAAAAACTGATAGCCGATGCATAATGGTCAATGAGTTCCAGTCTCCACACTGACTGTTTTCCTGCGAAAAACCAAAGCCTGCTCTAATGTGATTGGTCAAGCTAGAGACGGAAACCAGAGGCTTCCAGCTCCAAAATCTTGTCCCTCGCCAACAGATTCTGCAGAGCCTGTTTATAGAGGTTAGTTAAATAACGACCCAAATATAATAACAATATAGACCAGATAGAGTAGGTTAGCTTTACTCACTACCAAAAGATTGTTCTGACCCATTGTTTTTGTAATTGTTTTATTTATTACATCTTATTATTATTATAAACCTAAAGTTAAAGTGGCTAATTTGACCCAGTGTCAGATACACTAAGCCCTAGTTTTTATCTTGAAACTGCCACAAATAAATCATGTGCATGACATTAAAAAACTGCAAAGGATACTCATTAACAATCATTAAGTTCAAGTTTTAAAAGAGTGAGGGTTTATTTTATGTTACTTTGAATTAATTCCAACCAATTGTCTTTGTTGTTTTTCTGCTTATTGGTACTGATTTAATATTGTGTTGGTGCAGAGTGGGTCAACTGTGACGACGTCATTTTGTGTGTGTGTGTGGTTTTATTATTGTTGTTGTGATATCTTGTATCTACTAATAATGTAAATGTATTGTTGTGTCCCTGTCAAGCCCACTGAGACACTGTAAGTGATACTGGCTCATTTACATAAACCTGACTTGATCTGCTGTTGGGACTCGCCACAACTGAAGCAGCCCAGTGAGGCCAAAGTACGCAGAGATAATTAAAACTGGCCCTGGGCCTGTGGGATATCAGCAAGTATTGACTACAGCTGGCATATGGTGTCTTTTTTAATTGCCTTCCTTAATATAATCCTTATAAACAGTGGTGGTTAAGTGGCCCTGCAGTGTTGACTGTGGGATTTAATCACAGCAGTACCTGAGTTTGTCAGCGATGAAGATGACTCTCCTCTCGAGCAGCAAGGAGGCAAACACCTGCAGGAGCCTTCCCACACTGAGACACTGCAGCAGACTGTCAAAGTCCACGTGCTCTAATCTGGAGTCCACCGGCCGACACAGAGTGAGCACCTGGCAAAGCAACAAGAGCATGTAGACTGAGACTGTACAGTGTGGATACAGTAAGCTGTTAGAAATGGTAGCCATTAACACTGGTTTACTCCTGCGTCTACTCCAGGAAACCTGCATATTGAGCAAAACCAGTATATATATAACTATATAAAAATACCTATATAAGAAGACTGTGGGATGGTGCAAGGGAGAATTTAGAAACCTAAGCTAAGGCTTTCATTTAAGGAGCCACCTAGTAGAAAGTAGGTATTTTGCAGCATTTTCTCTGAATTACTTCACGTAATTTGAGTCTCCAAACAGGAATGACTACAGTGATTACTGTTAACTGTTGTAAACACATAACTGTCCTGGCATGCACCCTTCGAAGCTGAAATAGCTATCCCCATTGTTTACATAGATAACCTCCCACTCTGAGTCACTCTGAGTCTGCAGAGAGGAGTGGTTAGAGGGGGAAAAAAACTACCAATTAACATTTCCTCTTTTGGTTTCAGGGTTACCTCATTCCCAGAGCCAGGGAGGAAGCTTTTGACGGTGACTGTGCGTCCGGGGGCTGGAAACGGGGCCTCCATCACGCTACGCATAAAAGGATAAACCAGCGCTGGGGAAATCTCCCGGCGCCTTTCCACCTCCTCCAAAATCTGTGCAGACAGAGCCGAGCAAATCACTGCGTGTCCTGAAGGAACTAGTGTTGATTAAAGTCTGAACAATAGAGCAGATGAGGCAGAATGCAGCTCTGCATGTAAAAGCAGTTTTCCTCCTGGAAATATTCACACCGACTGTTTGTCAATTTCCCTCAGCCAACTGTAAAATGGGTGGGACACTGCTGCATGCATACAACTTCTTTCTTAAAAAACACACCCAGGGATTGCTCAGGATTATCTTTGATTGTAGCCTCATTCCATCCTAGTACATACAAGGAGTTTGGAAGCATTTTCACACACGTGCAAGTGGATGAGGGGGTTGAACTTTTCCAAATGCATCTCCTCTCCCTGTCAATGGCAGGAGTGAGAGAGCAGACAAACTATATGGCCACTTTACCTTTGCAAAAAGGTTGAAACAGCCCAGCTTGCTGACAATACAGTGCACCTCAGGAAGCCTCTTCCCCTTTCCACTGGGCTGGAAGACACATAGAATGGAATGTGACTAAGCAGGTAACAACATATATACTGCATCTACACCTACTACATATATGACATCAAACACCATAAAATACATATGAATATGTTGTGTTTGTCTTCTAGGATGAAGTAAAATACACAAAAATGAGATAATCCTCATAATTTCAACCTAAAAAGTATGTTAAGAAAAAAGATGTAAAAGCAGCTCCTCTCTCTTTGTGAGGGAAAAAGGGTGAAATGATGAAATTCTTCATGTTCTCTGTCATTGATTCAGAAGTGGTATGGTCTGTGATTCACATCTCCACAGAGATGTTGAGTAAACACATGGCAGGCTGCCATGTCATCACACACACACACACACACACACACACACACACACACACACACACACACACACACACACACACACACACACACACACACACACACACACACACACACACACACACACACACACACACACACGAATCAGTGACTCAGACACAAACATGAACTCATCCACACTCACCAGGATCTTACGACAGTAACAAAACCAGCGGCTGCCGTCCTCTCCGGTAAGGACGAAGGAGAAGGTCTCACTGAAAACACAACATCAATAGACATGTAATCTTATGGCACTTCAAAATAAACACTATTTAAACCATTCATTTGTGCTGGTTGTTTTGTAATGGAAAACATCTGATCAGATTGTATTAAAACATATTAAGAAACATATGGAACTTCTTTATCTAAAATGCTTTTGATTAATGTGAAGACTGTGCCTTTATTAGCATGATAACATGTTTGTTGTTTCAAGGCAGAGAAGCAATGTAAGACCATATCATTACCCACATTACAACAATGAACCATATTAACTACAAATAAAACTGAGGCCCTGTGCCCCTCAGCACTCAAAGATTTAATTAGATCAGATGAAACTTTAATGGTCCCTGTGGGGAACTTGAGTTGTTGTGGTACCGAGGATATAAATAGAAAGGAAATGGTAATATCAGACACAACACAACTAATAATTATGGAGCTACAACTTGAAAAAGTTCAAACATACCAGAGGTGTGTATTATGACAACAAGAGAAGATATTGACGTAAAGGAAATAAATGAACAAATGAAAACAGTGTTTAGTTAATTATTACAGTAGATTATGAGCTGACCTTGGCATGTGTGCACAGGGCTTCCACTCCAATGAGTCGGGGAAGCAGAACTTAGGAATGACCTTCAGCTGATCCTCGGCCTCTCTTGAGATCCGGGAAGACTTCTCAAACTGAAACAGAGGAACTCCAGTTTAGTACAGCAGTATTTTCCAAATAACTTTCAGACTAAATAAGTGATCATTCACCTGCATTGTTTTATGACTCAATAGAAATGATTTCAGTTAAGTACAAACAAGAATTAACGCACTGCGGTTGGATGCCTCCACCAACCAGTGCAGTTTCCGTGAACATATTTCCACTTTTTTCCTCCCAAATTCATATTAGGTCACTGTGACCCTTGACCTCTGAAATGTATAAACAAAAGTCATCATTTAAAAAAATAAAAGTTATTGGTTTCCAGTTCTGGGGAATTCCCCTTTGAGAGTAAATAGTCCTGCATGTTAAGAAACCATTTAGTCAGAGCAGAGCTATGCCATTTGCTTAGAAGAAGTCACTGTAAAGTCCCGTTCTAACCATTTTGGGAAACTGTTGCGTAATTTCAGGGGAGTAGGTGTTTCCTGGGGAGCCTTTTCTCAGCGACACCACCACAAAGATCTGGAAAAGCTGCTGCTGCTGCAGCTGGATGAGGTCTCTCTCCAGGGTGCGGTAGCCAGGCCGACGTTTCAGTGTAGACTGGATGTAAACTGATCTCCTGGAGCCTGCTGGACAACACACAGTGAACAGATTGTGGTAATGCTTGTCCTGCGACAGACAACATCTAATCCAGCACAGAGGAGCAATACAAAGCATTGTAAATATCAATCTACAGTATAATGTGTGGTTCTTAATCCTGGTGACATAGTATCTGAAACAACAGTAACAAAACCTACCTAACGTGACTCAGGCCCAAATCATGTTCACGGACAAAGCAGTGTATTAAAATTGTATTCACATTACGAAGCAAACGGCAATGAATAATCGTAATCTAATTACAAGTGTGCCAAACGAACAGTAGAATCAAAGACAACAAACTACCTAAATGGCAAGCAGAGTGTTTTTCCTGTCATTCATAGTTTGCTGCAAAAGTTAAAGCAGAGACAGGCAAAACCTCTGATAAAAAGGGTATGACGCCATTAAATGGCGACAATAGTAAAACTCCCTGTTATCTTAAATAAAACCGAGAATTCTCTGGGCTGAAAAACTAAATAAATCCCTAACAAATGTTTCAGGGATACTATAAATTCTACTTTTGTTTTTTGCCATGCAGCCCTCTGTTTATACTTAAGTGATAATAATTACTGTTGACAAATATGACCAGTATTTCCTATTGCATATAAGAAATCGTATTTAAGGGCAACCTGAAAACCAGAAAAGACACAGTGCAGTCAGCTTAACTCTATGTTGATACCTTTGCCGTTGTCCTCGGGGTCACTCTCTGTCCCGCTGGTCTCCTCTGTTGACATGAATTAGAGAAGGGAGAGATTAGGGAGATGCAGAGGAATGGAAAAGACTTTAGAAGCCATAATCAGATGCAGACAGCCAGCCTTTGTTTCATAATCAGCCGCTTTGCCTCCTGCAGCCGACCCGGAGTGTATCAGACGCTGGGTATTTCCACCAAGAGGCTCAACTTAATCTCCTCTGAAGTGTTGATGGTGGTGACATTTGGGCATATGCAGTAGTTCATGCACACAAATCTGTGTGTGTGCGTGTGTGTGTGTGTGTGTGTGTGTGTGTGTGTGTGTGTGTGTGTGTGTGTGTGTGTGTGTGTGTGTGTGTGTGTGTGTACCTCTCACTGAGACGCCCTGGTTCTTCACTCTCTTCCTCCCTCTCTTGTCATCGAAGATCGTCTCAATCTTGTTGACGTACTGTTTTGTACAACACAGATACCCATCAGCCCCATAATTTCACAGCCATTATAGAATCATGATTACAGGGAATCAAGATATAACAGACTCTAAGTACATAATTATGCTATAGATTGTCATTTTCTTTTACTCGTACATTCCTGCATTCTTCTGTTAATGAGAGAACACAACTGAATATGACAGTGGACTCTGGAACTTTCAGATGAGAAAGGTGTGTTTTGTGGTTTTCAACTGATTCAACTGACTCATTAACAAAAACACTGCTGCAGTGTGACATTGTTTTGTTCAGTCTGTCAATATGTTAGGGATCAATAACAGGTTTTAAACTTGTTTTCAATATTGACAGTGAGGCAGCCCCCGTTTAAACTTGACTCACAGATTGTGATTCTGAATGTAAAGAGGTCAAAAAAAGAAGAAGTAGTAGTAGAAGAAATAAATTATTCATTTCAATCCATGTGTACATATGACAACAGCTTAAACCTTTCAGTGTCCCAGCACCAGTTGTACAGTTAAGTTTTTATACAATCTGTTGTTAAATGAAGGATCTTATCTCCCAAGCACAACTGTTCTTATCTCCTACTACCTCGCTTCTTCATTTTCACAGAATAGATTTAAATTTAGGTTGCAGTATTTTCTTTAACATTTTTGTTAATCTAAGGGTAACTGCAGATTCAGATGTGTAGATTATCAAGAAAATCCCAAATACAGACAGATGGATGGACAGACGGACAGACAGGGATTATATATATAAGTACAGACTAGTGTCAATCAAGTTGAAATGTGACCTTTGACGACATCAAAGCAACATGTTACGATGGCGTTACGTTTTCAACCTGTCGAAGGTGTACGCCACCTCCTGCCCACTGTCAGCTGGGACTCAGCAGGCACTTTATAATATTCTAAGATCCTGTGTAAGGTGCCTGCTGAGCCGACATCGACACCGATCCTATCACCACAAACTCTCTTCTGCGGAGAACCTTCACAGAACATGTATGAAAATGGCTTAAGTCTGTTTCATTACTGTACCTTATCCTTTAAGTTCCTCCCTGTCCACACTGTTTCCACTGCCATTGGTCGTATGTTTGAATTCTAGTGAAGCAGTCAAACACTTAGTCGTACGTCTACCCCTATTTGTTTCTTTCAGCATCCTCTCCTTCCTGCTCAACAAGGCACCACCTCCTTCCTCGTTTGCACAACACTTCGCTGTTCTATCATACCACAGTGAGATACAACGGTTTGTGAAAACATGGAAGTGTCACTTACGTGAGGTGTCCTCTGTATTTTTTGAGTGCTTGTGCGCCGCGGTGCAGCAGGTTTGGGAGTTTCTGCGAGCGTTGAGGATTTGGACACTTGGTAGCCCTTCCTCTCCCCTTTGCTGGCGTAACCTTGCAACGTCTGGGGTTTAGGAGGCAGCTGGAAGACATGAACAGTGGAGTTATCTCTGGTTTTAGATAATTGTATAGTGTCAAACTACAGCCCTTCCTTCCTCCTCCATCACAATCTCCGGTTGTGCAGGGATCATCTGATACACAGAAATAATAAAAATGCTCATGTTCTGTGAGAGGAAGACGTTCTTCTCTTACCTTCGGCACTTGAGGCCTGGCGATAGGTAGACACATGGGAGATATCTTAATATCCTCATAGGGGTTATCTCTGGTCACTTCACCTGAGGGAACACGGAGTGATTGGAGAGATTAGACATGCTGGATCAGTGTTATACACAGCGGACACTGGGAAATGATTTCACCAGAACCTGATGCAGGCTTTCCTCTCATGACAGCAATTGACTGAGGTGTCTGGTGTGGATAAAGAAGTGGGGAACTTTATTCCTTAAATAGTTGCGATCTTTATGTTTCTTTGTGGTTATGTGGTTTTGATATTGGAGTTATAACAATTTGCATAAAGTCACTATCCAATGGTTATTGATGCAGAAATCAGTATCTTTATTTTTTACCAGATATGCACCTGTTTCTTTTACAATCATTAAACATTAAACAGAAATATTTATTGTCCACTTGCTAAAGGTTTGATATAATACATAATACATACATGACAAAGACAATTTATACATTCAGGCATTAAATTCCTCTAACCTTAACCCATGAAAACATGAGATTAAAACAGTAAATGTGATAAATCTATTTACTAATTCCAGAAATCTCTGTCTGTCTGTCTGTATGGGGCACTTTTTTCCTTCACACTTTCCGTGTGTATTGTTAATGGGGAACAGGGAAGTGTGGTGTTGAATTAGGTGCGATTTGGACACATGATACGTTCATTATTATAAACTTTGAATAAACAGGGGCCTTTCTGGGGATGGTTGTGTAGTGTGGAACAAGTGTCAAATTTGTTCTTTAATCCATGCAATATAAGTTACACTTCCACAAAAATAAAGACTGACTTATTTTAAGTGAGCTGAACGCACAGGTAACAGCCACGTTTCCATGGTAACTACCAGTGCTACACTTCCATATGTTTTTTGTTATGTTACATGCTGCCATTTAGCTGTTAAATTATTGATAGAAAAGAAAGAAATTCTGTGATAAAGTGATAAACTTTGAATAAACAGGTGATCAGTGTTCTGTAACAGCTGTGGCTGAGATTCCTGGGACAAGGGACATTGTCGATCATGAAAACAGCAAGTTCACGGCAACCGATTCTCCTGTCGGGCTCTGCCTTCTGAGTCGAGCTTCAATGAACTTGGAATAAACCGGTGAACGGTGGGCGAGCACTAATTATTTATTATAAACTACTTGTTTCTATTATTATTTTATTTAAAATAATTCCTGCACTCTTGAAAGACACACATCTTTTGCAAATAGAGGATCATCTTTTTATATATTCCATATTTTATATGTTAAGAGGTTGTTAAACGTTAAGATATTACTTTAACCATTAACTACTGCTTTTAATTGGTGCAACTGAGCATGATTGATATGGTTTAATCCAAATGCCATTAAAAACCTGCTATTTAGTGTCTATGATGCTGATACCAGTCCTGCTACTATGCAGTATTTTAAAGAAATTAAAAGCATGGCATGAGCCTGGAATATTCTCAAATTCCAAGTACAATTTTTAAGTGTTAAAATGACATGACAGCCAGACATTCAGGATAATGATCAAGATCTCTGGAAGTTCATTCACAGCCTGATCTTCTTCAGTGTATAAGACCCAGGGAGTGTAACTTACAGAGAATGTCCTCGTAAATACTGTCTTCAGAGTATGCATGGTAAAGGCCGGAGCGCCTCGCCTCTCCTCCCAGCGTGCCTTGCTTGGCTGTCAGACGAGCTGCATCCTCGTACTCAAAGGACTTCCTGTGTGGGGGGGGAGGGAAGAGAAGGTAGTGAGAAAGAGGGGCCTGGCTGTTGTCCTTAAGATAGCCAGCATACGTTTGTTTACACTGCATGTCTACTGTGCAGCTAGTGTTCCACCACTAAATTCCTTATGTTGATATCAAACACAGCAGGATACAGAGCATGTGATAAAGTGTCGTGACAGGAAATCACTGAGCGTACGGTACAGAAGCTGTAAAAAGATTTAGACGGAGACAGCTGTCGGCAATATGTCATATGTCATCTTAGCAACTTTTAAAAGGAAAGTAAAGGAAAGATGCAGCTGTCGTCCAGTTATTGATTAGTTATTATTATCATTATTGTATTATTAGTTGGTAATTAGTTCATATTGACCCTCAACTCTTCTATAAAGTTTCAGATTGTTAACGGGTTGTGTTTGATTATGTGTGTGTGTGTGTGTGTGTGTGCATAAGAATATACAAGTGTGTTTGTGTGTAAATTCAATTAAGCTGCACCAAATTTCACACACTCACTGATACACAGCTCATGTGGCTGATTATTTCATCAAACAAACAAATCAACTAACAAACAAACAGACTGGGTTGACAAGATAAACTCAGCGCTGAAATAATAAACTGAGGCTCAGCTCAACACACACAGAGGGTGATGACCAAAACAAATCGGAAAATATTATCCATCCATTCATTAAGTGAAGTGAAGTGAAGTGTACAACAAATCCTCCATCTGTTTATATAACTGAAGAGTAAAGCAATGTTCCTCAAAGGCAAAGATCATTTATCATACTGTAACTACACTTTGGGTTTTACAATACAACTATGTTTAAATATTTGTTTTTCTTCCACTCTAATAAGTGTATATGTAATGAGCTATACATCATAAAGTGCACATTTTGTTGATTAAAAAAAGAGAGCAAATAAACCCTGCAGTAAACAGAGATCAATACATTAATCTTTCCTTAAATTTTAATGTTGCGTTTAATTTCATGAATTTCTATCAGATATCAAATCGTGCAAATGCTTTCTGTAGCCAGACCCTTTAGGGGACTTTCTAATCTAGATTAACCCATTTCCACTCACTCTTCCTTCCAAGATCCTAATGTGATCTACCTAGAGATGTTTAATGATATTCAGATCAGTGGATTGTGAGGGCCGGTGCCAAAGCTTCACATTGTGTCTCTTGAAGTGCTGCACTTACACTCAGATGTTAGTTCATGAGTCATGAATCATGACACACACCTACCACAACTAAGGCAATCTGATTCTGGAACTGAGACTAAAACTGTGATGCAAACTTTCACAATCAGGTGTCACAGCACAGGAAGATGGAAGAACGACACCACAGATCCAACCTGCTGCCAACACTTCTCGAGCATTTTACTGATATAACAAAACACATTATTCATTTCACAATCAACAATATAACATGTAGTGTCATAGATGTCACTATTCCATTTATGGCAAGATGTATCTACACATTACACATATTGAATTGTCTTCCACCTGCATGTGTCAAGGGACTATTTTGGTCCAATCATGACTGAGCGATGATCATCATGCCTGCAGTGAAATTTAGGTCTAGTTTAATTAGTGCAGGATGGATAATAACTCTTGACACAGCAGAAGCCCGCAAAACATTCAGGTAAGCAAATCTGTGCAGAGACAGACAGACAAGTAAACAAAGTACTTAACACTGCATCTGTGGTAGATCCCGCTGTAGTAGGTGTCACATTCTGCCACGATTAAACACACACGCACACACACTGGAAAACAATACCAGCCACGTTGGTAACCAGCAACTGAGTGTATACATGCACAATTGTTCTCCTAAATAAAAATACAAAATATGACTGGGTGGGGTTAAGTATTTGGTTGGGTAATTTTGTGTCAGTCAAATCTGGCAACACTGACCTCAGAGCAGTGGAACAGGACTACAAGAAACAGACGTGTTACACTGCTCTGATAAAAGCATTAAAACATTCATCTGTGATATGTTAGAGCGACAGTAGCACAACCAGAGGAGTATCGAACACTCTGGTTCACAGACTGAGTCATGCTGGTCATGTGAAATTTCCTGTTTCACAGGTTGCAAAGACTTGATTTAAAATCTAGCTGTACTGTAGTTATTCATTTGCGTTTATAAGCATCTAGCCCTGCAAAGCAGTTACCCCCCATATTCAAAATATGTAGCTAAGTGGCTTAATCTGATTTAGTTTTTCAACTTATATTTGATCATAAACTGTGCACATCTTTACTCATTAGTTTGTTCTCTAACAAACTCCTTGAAAATAACACTGGGACATGACAGTCACTGAGACAGAGAGTATTATAAGTCGCATCACCTACTTTCTGAACTGACTGTGTACTGATTGTGTTGTTTTGACAGAATATGTGAGCTTGTGTGTGTGTGTGTGTGTGTGTGTGTGTGTGTGTGTGTGTGTGTGTGTGTGTGTGTGTGTGTGTAGATGATGACCCTGGACCAGTGGCTGGTGAGGAACTAGGCCAATAGAGACAATAGAGAACAATCCTGCCAGATATCATGTGACATCACACATGGACCCCAGCCAGAAATTACAGTCCGACAGTCCCCTCCTCAAATCTGCCCTAAAAACAATCTGCCGTCCAAAGCAGGAGAACAATTGCAATATGAATTTTTAAGTTTAAATCTCTAATATTCTTTCTTTAAATACATACTAAAATATAAAAAAAAATGTAATGTGTATTCTTTCAACCCAAACTATCTAACGAGACTCACCTGTTCTTTTTGTGCCTTGAAAGCCCATTGGTCTTTGCAACTGGACATGGAGGAGGAGGGAAGCTAGGTGGGTGGGCTACCCTCCTACTCCCCGTGCTGGAGTGGTTGTTATGAGGGGATCTTCTGTCCCATTGCGCCGTGTGCCCTGAGATGATGTTGTTGTTGGCTGCCCGATACGTAAATGTCCGCTGAGGTTTAGGAGGAGGCTGAGATTCACCTGAAGACTCCTTGCCTCTTTCCCAGAGCAGTCTGTCTCCCTCCAGCTTACGCCAGAAACCGCGTGAGGTGTAGAAGTTCCCCGCAGGCATGTTGTCTTCTTGGTCATCAGTTGACAGAGGTAGAGGTTTAGAAACTACTTGAACCTCCAAGATGCATTCGATTGTTTCGTCTCCATTGGCAGGGAATTTATGTTTAGCAGTAGAGTTAGCAGTGATAGCCTCCACTTTTTGAGATGCAAATGTTTGTGCTGCAAGTGGTTTATTTCCTGGGGGCTTGGTTGAAAGTCCAGTGGAGCATTTCTGCAGAGGTTCTGACTTTCTACCAACCACACGATGTCCAGCTTGTGCTGGGGATTCCCGGAAATCTAAGCCCAAACTCTTAGCTTTTGAGTGGTTGGCTTTCACGTGAAGCCCCCCTCTTGAGACCTCATTGGTATATCCATTTCGCAGGAGATCCTCAGACAGAGTTCGGGATAGGGTCGGAGGGTGTGCTTTCACGTCCGACATCCTGGCTGCTGCCCGGTTGACTGCGACCTTCCCACTGGGAGATCTTCTCCCTGATGTTAATTTTCTTCTCGTGAGGAGGGGGCCTCCCCGGCGGCCGACCCTGCCATGCCACAGTGGCCCCTTTCTGCAGGCGATCGACCTCACCACCCCCTTGCCTGCCCTGCTCCAGCCTCAGAGCCAGCATGTTGAGAGGTGGGGGGCAAATGTCAGCTCACCCTCAGTTCTCCATTAGGGTATGAATCAAGTATTTCCTCGCCAAGGCGGGCAGTAAAATCCACGATATCAGGTATTACTTAGTTCAGAAATGATCAGGAAAAACCGGGGCGCCACAAGATTTATGGCTGAAACTGTCTTTGCGTGTCCTCTTGTGCTAGCAGAGTGTCATTATCCCCTTGTGTCCATTTGTAAACAACCTGAAAAGAAGTGATCCGACAAAAATTAGACATCAATCACTCTGCACTTAAAAAACAAGTCCAGACAACACACAGCAGGATGAAAGGGATACTGAGGTAACACAGGAGGACCCAGTAACTTTTGAAACATCACGCATCTTAAACTATCTACAAGGAGTAGGCATGGACAGAGAGAGGATCAGGTAGGATGGCATCTTGTCAAAAATAAATTCTGTGAGAACACAGTAGCAGGAACCAGATTTCTGTGGCGTCCTGCTGCTCGGTGTCTGTGTCTTGAGCCACACCAAACCCTCCTCTGCCCCAGGGGAATTCTGCTTTCTCTGTAGCTGTTGTCCTAAACCACAGAGCTGGCCAAATGTAAAATTCCAATGATACAGCAAAGCATTTAATCTAATTCAGTGTTCTCGCAAGGCTGCCTTTCAAATAACAGTGAAGAATGCACACTTAAAGTGACCTGAAAGAGCTTTAGAGGCAAGAAAACGCATGAATGTCAATGCATACTTAATAGCCAATCACTATCTACTTACTAATGCCACAAATGTCTAAATGTCTGTCTCATTTTATGAAAAAAATGTGACATATAATATTCATTGCAGATAAATCAGGTAAGATGATCGCAAAGTTTTCTAACTTCACTCTGCACCATAGACTGTTGGGACTATAAAAAGCTCTGCACACAAACAATAAAAAGTGACAGTGTATTGTAGAACTGTGTGATGAGGACTCACTAACATTTATATTTTTTCTATATATTGTTGTATATTTATTGTAACATTGCAAATTCCCCCATTGTGGGACTAATAAAGGACTTCTTATCTTATCTTATCTTAATTTCAAGGAATGATTCTGAAGTAGCTCACGATTAATAAAGGACAAGTAAACAGTCCATTCCAAACAGGCAGGTTTACAACAGGCACTGCACTAGCTAGGTGAATGAGGGAGCACATTTTAAACACACACAAGAATATGCAGTGGAATAAAAGCTCCGCAATTTATCAAAAGCATGGTAAATTAACTGGAGCTGTACGTTCGGTATAAAGCCATAATGTTGCTCCATCTAATTCATGCAGTCAACTACCGACAGACTTGATAAAGTTGTGCAGCAGATGCCACAGCACCACGACTCTCAGCCCCTGAGTCAACATCGAGTCAGTGACTGTACACTCTTGTAAAGCAGCTCCCGGCTTGCTGGAACCAAACCATTTGGACACGTTGCACATTAGGACTGAGGCTGAGGAGAATCTGGAGAAGGGGAGACATGGTAAAATTCCACTGCACAGCTCCTGATCATAATAACTCTATGTGCTGCATTCCTACAGAGCTGTATGAGAAGGGGGTGGGGGGGGGGATAAATTGAACTATAGAGACACTCAGTCCGTCTCTGTCTTGCAAGTGACGCCTTTGTTTGGTTTGACCTAAATCAAATGTATGTGTGCGCTGGAATGCTGCTCGATCATTGCCAGACCATGCAATGACAATGCGACTCCCGAACTGACCCATTTGCGTTACTCGTCTGTGTGCGGTATGTTGTACAGGAAGAACAGAGTTGCGTTTCCTGAGCTGCAGGAAGAAGGATCAGCAGACTGTCCATAATTATTGTGCGGAGAGATTTGCACCCAGTTGCAACCACCGACGTGAGCTAGGTTTTTAGCATCTGCACTCAAACCCTTCGTGAAGGTAATTGGATATTCTCTTTCAATTACCAAAAAGTCCAGCAAGTACCAGTAACATTTGCAAAGACATAAAACTGCCAGTCCCCTCTTTCCTGTGGCATGCATGTTCTTTACTGCCAGTGAGGCAAACTGTGAGGCGTTGTGATATCAAGTGACAAAGCTGGAAGGTGAGTCAAAATGAACTACACTGATGTTTATATCACTGTCAACTGCTGGGAAAGGTATCCAACTCCATGACTCATCCCCGCAGAAAGCAGACAGGGGAACCCATGAAGCTGAAGCTCCCCATCATCACTTGGCAGCTAAATTAAACCTAATTGCACCTTCAAACCCGCCACAGCACACGCCCCTAAGGACGTGCGGCGTGACACAACACGTTGCAGGTGAGGTGCTGCGCTACTGTGGTTTGCTATCAGCAGAGACCTACGGAGGTATGTAATGACAGAAAAGTGTAGGTTGCTAAATACCAGCATAAAAAGAACACGGCAATATAAAGATAAAGATAAAGCCTCACAATTGCTGTTACATTACCGGTCACCAGAACGGCTCCCATGCATCCAGGCATTCCTTTGAACAGCTCTGTTGGATGAATGAAAAACCACTTCATGTGACAGGCTCTATCATTTTTGTGTCATTTGCCGTTGGTGGCTGTGCCCAAACAGCTCTAAATTATATCGTGATATCACATTACTTCCATTTTTTATTTGATTTTCTATCTCATCGTGATTTGATGAAGTTAGAGCTGTTTTGGCACAGTGATGTCCCCAACCATCAACAAGTGAGTCATTGTTTGAAATCATTTTTTGAATTTGTTGACTGTTTTTTATAGTTGATCCTTTTGGTATGTCTGCACAGAAACAGAGCGCCCCGCCACACGTTTACCCTGTATCTCTGTACATGTGACGAGTAAAAACAATCCTTGAGAATATGTCAAACGTTTTACCTTTAAAACGGATGCGTGAAAGCGAATGGATATTGTTTCTGAGCAGATTGGTGGAATAACAGATCCCAGGTGCTCTCAGTTGCAGCAGCTGGGGTTATTCTGTCTGTTCCTGTCTTCAGTTTTTCATTAACCGAGCTGTTTTCCCTGAACTTGGCAAACCTGCGGGTCGTTTCAAAGTAGCAGCCATCCTCATCTCATAGGATAATGACCAAAACTCAATCTGTGCCTTGCATTAGCTGCTGGTTTCCTGGAGTGTGGAGGTTGTTGCTGCAGTAAAGTGGGGTTAGACCAGAAGAGGAGGGGGGGGGGATACACGTCTATAGCTCCATGTGCCCCCCCCCCCCTCTCTCCCTCTCTCTCTCTCTCTCTCTCTCTCTCTATCTCTCTCTCTGAAGCATATGCTAAATCTCCCTTCAAAACTGCACCGTTTAAAATGTTTTTCTTTTTTGCTGAAACTACACAACATGAAGATAAACTCCAGACACTAATTTGACTTACTAAGAACTCCTCTATAATTCGGCGTTAACAATGGGCCTGTATATGAATCAGCTAACTGGTTTACACGGCTCCGTCAGCCCTCACAGTGAGTCTGTGACAACAGTTAGCTCCAGGAATAAGGGCTTTGGAGACCTCTGAAAGTTTGTATTGGGCCAAAAAGCGCCATTTAGTTTATTAGACGTATGCCGAATGAAACAACAGGGATTTATTATATATAAATAGGCTTTACTTATATGTAACAACAACACGATAGTTGTCAATAGCGGAGGACGTTTTGATTTGCCGGTTTTTTTCCAATGGAGTTCGGCGCTGATTTCCCTAAAAGGAAAATCTGCCGAGGAAAAGTAGCTGAGATCGCAACTAGATCAGTGAATGAATAAAACTGAGCAGCTCATTTACTGACGAGCGGAGGAAACAGTGTCAGGCAGGTATGGATTAAAGTCAGTAAAACACCGCAAGGGTCTTCGGGTCACAACTTACCGCTCGTAGTTGAAAGCAATAAGAGAAAAATCACCTCCTCTCCTCGCTTTCCTCCCGATTACATGAGAAACGGATGAAACGCGGCTCCTCGCATCCTCTGAACAGTGCGAGCAGAGTTCGGGCTGACGCAGACTCCGCCGCTTACACTTCACGGATCAGATCATCAACTTTACGTAAGTTACACAACTGTGGATGAAACGTGTCGCCCGCTCTGATCGCTGCACCACAACAACAACAACGACAGTGGCCATCAAAGTGAGGCTGAACACTCCTAGTTCTCCTGCTCGGCACGATCACCAGCAAGTCAGCCGAAGACACATGCCACTTCCGGCGAGAACTTCCCGGAAATAAAACCCTCAATCGACAAGACGAAGTTCTCTGAGCGTCCAGAGCAGTGGTGGATCTAGATTTTACTTCATCACAATTTACATAGATTATATGTCCACCATCCATGGACAACTCCTGATTCAGTAAAGTGCACATTACAACACATTTCGTGTTTACCATAAGTTACTCTAGTTTCAAGCAAAGAGACATTTAAGAAAAGCATTGTGTTCCTCAAAAAAGCTCTGAAAATAAAAATTCTCAAATAGTTGTCATGTCTATTGTTAGTATTATTAGCAAGTGTGTAGTTTAGTTAAATAAATAAATAAATACTATGGGCAAGACAGGGGAACATCAAGAGCCAATCACATTTCATCTTGGGCCAGTGCCCCCCTGTGGATCTGCTCCTTGTACACAGATATTAAAACAAGAAAAAAGCAAATGGGTTTAAATGTTTTCCAATCTGTTGCTTGGAAGGCAAAAAGGTTAATAATTATTATAGTTATGATAATAATATTCATATTCATATAATACTTCTCAAATTAGAGTTACAAAGTGCTTCAAAAATAAAAAATAAAACACAAATACAAATAAAAAGTCATTAAAGCACTAAAGTAAATGTGTGAAAAAAGTATCTCCACCAATTACATTGATCAAATTAAGGGAAATCAGGGTATGTGGTACAATAACTGAATAGCTGAATTTCCTCAGGAATGGTTTTCCAGAGCCTCGTAAATAACTAACAGCACTTTATTGTACAATAACATGACTTCCGGTTTATATGTCAGTGTTTCCAGCGCTTGACGCAGCTGAGACTGTGAGAAAAAGTCTGTTGGATCCTCCCGAGAGAGAGAGAGAGAGAGAGAGAGAGAGAGAGAGAGAGAGAGAGAGAGAGAGAGAGAGAGAGAGAGAGAGAGAGAGAGAGACGTCATCTTTTACACTCTTGCAGCTGTCAACGATGAACAAACAGTGATGTCTTCAGGTTTCCTGGGAAATATACACACTATGCTGTGACTGTACTTTCATTTATAAAGTCCTGAGATGAGATGTTTCGGTGCAGGGATGTGATTGACAACGCTGACTATGTTAAAAACACAATTTTAAAAACACATGAAGTATGTATAAGTGAAGTATAAGTGAAATATGTGTTTTTCTGAAGATCTGCATTACTGGTTATTTCCTAGGTTTCACAATTTCTCTACATCGATAAAGTAAAATGTAGTTTTTGATTTGCTTTGGAGAAATGTTCCTCAAGACTTCGGATTATTACTTTTGCACAAGAACAGATTCCTAAAAACTCAACCAAACTTTCTATTTCACAAGGAACTGCGTCATTACTGTTTATCACTGAAACTGATGGATAAGAGGAATGCTCTGAAACTCTAACTTTATATAAGAGATTGCTGAGAACATCTAGTATCCCTCCAAGTGTTTTTTGTCTGTTTTCTTACACATCTTTTGCATTTCTCACAATATACTTTGTGAACATCATAATATATTTCCTTCTATGCCTTATATATTATGTTTTGCCCATGTGACATAATGCTGATGTCTGAGTCTGAAGTGTTCACTGTTAATTGCCATATTTTGATTTGTAATGTATATTTGTACAACTTCAAAAAAAAGTTGTTTCACAAAGGAAGTGATATGTTCGTACAGTTGCCCTGAGGCACACGTTGATTCACGTGGAAAAATAAATGTAAATTTCACAGCAGATGCTATTTATCTATTTTAAACTGATTTGAAGAACATATGAAGTGGAGCAGACTGACAATATATATCCTATTTGTTTAGTTATGTTGGCCAAACCAGTGGGCCACCAAACTTTAGCTCTAGCCTCATACTTTCAAACACCTTGATACCACAGGCATAACTTTAGAAAAAGATCTCAGACTCCATGAAACAAAACGTGAACTCAGCTCAGATAAAGTAAATGTTGACTTTGCCCCGGCTGTTAGGATCAGGTGCAATAAAGTGAGGGGTGTGTCTTTACTGGAAGTGGCCGGCAGATGCAGGATCTGACAGTCAGTGATGATCGAAGTGATGCATTATGCAGCACATGAGGTCAATAACGTCCGATGCACATTTATATTCTCTCCTCACTCTGCTGAGACAGTGTTTATATCGGGAAACTTCCGAAGGTGTCAACAGACATTCGCATTAGTTCAGGTTCACAGTGTAGGATATAAGTGAAGAGAGAACGACTTACAGCTTACAGGTTTATGAGGAACATCTGAATGCAGAGGTGGTAGAAAATCAACACAGGTAAACAGGTCAAATAATTGGAGCTGCCACTTGTAGAAATGTGTTTTTTTCACATTTTATTTCCTTTCATTCTAATACGTGATGTTTCCCCACACAGAATAGTCATACTGTGATGTACAAGAAATCGAGACAAACATGTTTCCCAAAGGAGAGAACATCCTTCATTAGTTAGAAGGTCACTTTCTTAGCTGGATTAAGAGTTGCGGTGGAAAAACAAATTTAGAAACGTTTCTACATCACAATACAGACAAGCGGTACGTCGGATGTGATTTTGTTTACTCAGTCTTCAGGCCTTCCTTGATGCGGTTGAGCTCGTAGCACAGGGTCTCATAGCGGTACGCCATACGGATCTGGGCCACGTTGGTCTTGCGGATGTCGTTGCCCTCCGGCCCCTCCTTCAGGTAGTTCTCACCCAGGTAGAGGACTTTCTCCTGGGGAAGAAAGTCACCAATTGCTTTTTTTAGTATGAGAATAAATCTGAAATATATGGTTATGGTTTTTCAAGAAAGATGTTGTCACTATATAAAGAAAGACAAATCTCACAGGTTATTACCTCCACCTAACAGGTTGTGTTTTCACTCCTGTCCGAATGTTTGTTGGTTTGTTGCAAAAAGTACTGTACAGAATTATAATAAGACCTGGTGGGGGGATGTAGTATGGGTCGGGGAAGAACCCTTATATTTTGGTGTAGATCCAGATCAGGGAGCAGATCCAGGAATTATTTTATGATTGTTTTAACATTGTGAGATCGGGCCTTTGTTGACATTTTCACAGATTTCCCAGGGAACAATTCATGGATCTTGATGAAAGGTGGAATTTGATGCTGTTTGAAAGGTCTTAAAAGTCAACAACTGCATTTTAAGGTCTCCATCAGACGCGTTACCTCATGAGACAAGCTGCTCTGCAGCACGCTGCTCTTGGAGATCTCACACATGTCGCAGGTGCTGAGCTTGAAGACCTGGGCGGCGATGGCGTACTCCTCCATGAGGGGCTCCTGTGGACATAAAGGTGAATCATTAACATCTTTAAATACACATGTTAATCTACTCATGTTCATTCACTGCCCTTTCTGTTGTATTTGCGTTGGAGTGTGCAATATATGACTTTGTCTGTAGAATATATAGGCCACACAAAGACTTGTCTAAGCATGTACATAATACAATGGCCGTTATACACAGCACAGTTTGCCCCATTGTCTACACTAGCATCAAAGGCCTCCTCTCCGTGCGCTCAGACCTTGGTGTAGTGGAACTGCATGGGGTCGTCTGTGGACAGAGACACAACCAGGCCTTTCTTGTGGAACTCCAGCAGCGGGTTCTTGGCGTACTCCAGGAACAGGCTGTTGTTGCTGAGAGGGGACATGGCGATTGGGATCTGGGTCAGGAAGTACAGGTACTGCAGCACGGGGCTCTGGTGGAGAAGAAGAGGGGGGATACAGGTGATGATTTACACTGATACAGTTTACGTCAGCTCATGATAGTATTTATCAAACCCTGGTATTTTTTGACTTTGGTCTTTAAGATATGATGCGAAAACAGACAAAAATTACATAAAGAGCAATATCTTAAATATAAACTGCAGGATTACTCAAAGGATAAATCTCAAATCTCAGACTACGCTTAAAAAGACATTCCAAACATTCGCTACCATTTTGTATCACAAAGGGAGGACCGACCTTCTTGAGGTTGAGGCCGTGAGAGATGTTGTCAGCGGTCATGAAGGAAGCCAGCAGATGGGTGATGGCTCCAGCCTCGCCACAGTGAGGCCTGAACATGAACGTGTTCATCCCCCTCTGCCTGGAGAGCAGGAGATAAACAAGTGTTATGCTACAGAAAGGAGACGTATTCTTAGAGGGACCATTGTCCTGTAGTCATTAAATCTGCATTCATAGTGATTATTTAGAAGAGGAGATGAAATATAAAGAAACAAGGTGAGGTGCAGATAAAATGAAAGGAAACTCTCAGAAAAAGGAAACAAACAAACAATAATCATATTCCTGTGTATATGGAAGCAAATTTACTCACTTGCGGAGCTGGTTGAGCACAGCGATGTTTGCATACATGTAGTAAATGTAGTAGGTGTAGGAGGGGTTCTTGGCGATGTCCCACTCCTCTGGTTTGGGGCTCTTGGTGGAGAACATGTGGCCGCTGTGCTTGGACTCATCGTCCACACTGTCGAAACCTGTCACCTACACATCAACCAGGAAGATGGTTAATCCTTGAGACCCTCAGGAAAAATCAGTGTTGAGAAAAATGCTGATAATGACTATTCATTTTGTTATCCATGTATATGACTTTTAACCTTAACTCATGGTTAATCTATCTTTGGCCTTTGTTTGTGACTCACATGCTTGAGGAAGATGCTGAGCTCGGGGTTGGACTGCGGGTCGATGGTGGCCTGGAACACAGGGAGGAAAATGTTCTCCAGCATCTTGCCAAAATGGGGCACGAAGTTCCTGCCTCTGAAGATATCGCTGAGATAGAAGAGGGAGAAAACAAAGACACTTTTTTAAGACTTTTGAGGCCTTCTCCTTTTTTTTTCAAGCTCCCTGCCTGTGATCAAAACGATTTTTGGTAGGGAATGTTATTTATCCACAGCAGAGGATAAATAAGCTGGGTCCATGGAGGAACCAACAGAAATGGAAAACTTACTAGATCCTGGGCACTTGAATCATCCACTTGAGGTGGGGGGAGAAGACTCTGTGCCTGACGAACCAGCCGGCGAGCTTGCCCCACTCGTCGGGCTTGCAGCCGTAGATGGAGAGACGAGGCTCGGCGAACTGGTACTTGGCATCCTCCAGGTCACTGGCTACTTCCTGGTTTACAGAAAAGGTACGTGAATCAGGCTCAGATCACTTTGATCCTCTAATTCACAAATCAGCAGTAGGTTAGTTGGCAAATTGTGTGAAACTTACTTGATCATATTACTGCTTATATGTCAACTGGATGTCAGCAGTGTAGAGCTACTCAGGTTTTCAACTGATTTTAACTGTGAAATAATCATTTTTTATCTGTCCAATTTCAATAGCACGTATGTTCTACTGTTTCTATATTGTTTGATAATGAAGGAATATCTCATCTTGTCTTATCTTAGATCTTTAGCTGGCATTATTGTTGCCATTTAATTATTTTAGTAAAGCTCTGTAGCTAAACTATTATACTACATAGAAACTCACCTTGATGATGGTGGCAAAGTACTCTCCATTGATGTGGTTCTCTGTCTTCATGTACAGGTCACGCAGCTCGCTGGCTCCCACAGGGTTGTACTTGGCGTTGAACTTGTCGAAACGCTGGAAGGTTTGTCTCCCCTTTAGAGAAACAACAAAACATTACAATATAAACCACAAAAGACTGTGAGGCAGCTTTCTGTAGTTATGCCCCCAAGGCTATGGAACAAACTCCCATTAGAAAAGCACCTTCTGTTGATATGTTTAAGAAACTGCTCCAACATTATTTTATGGTCTGGCTTTTAATCAATCTTAACCTTGTTTTATTTTCAAAATGATTTCATTGATTGTTTTAATATCCTTCAATTTCTTCATATATTTTTAAGCATCTGATCTGTTCAAACTACCTTTTTCTCATAAAGCACCTTGAGCTGCATTAAATGTTACAAAAATGCTATATAGACAAAGGTTATTATGATTATTATTTACTGAATAATTGCGCATTAAAAGCAAATACGTCAGATTGATAGCAACAAATTGGAAAGACGAAGAACAGCTGAAATACAGACTGTTCTGGAGATGATCTCCATGTCATAACTGACATGGTTTGTCTTCCCCACAATCCTGAGTCATATTCCCCATGTAATATGACCAGCCCAGTCTTCTTTATGTATTACTGTATTATTTTGACTGCTTGAACTATACCTTGTTTAGCTTATTCTCCACACCACCATCTCACTGTGCAACATACAGTATATTCATGTATTTATCTATTCATTCGTTCATTTGTTTATTTATTCAATTAATTTTTTATTTAATTAAACCCTTCTTTCTTTCTTTCTTTTTAGTTGTTAGGGTTAAACAAATATATATTTTTTAATGATAATAATAAAACCCCCACTATTGCAATGCTCAGAGAATGCTGATGCTAATGTTTCCAAAAATGTAAGGAATCTTTAGTTTTCGTCTGTGCAAATCGAATGAGGTTACAAGTAACGTACAGCGTGCACATCCAGAGAGTCCACAGTGAGGTCATAAGGGTGCAGGTTGAGGGACTGGAAGAGCTCCTTCATGGTGACCTCCCGGCCATTGAGCTTGTGCACGATGCGATCGGCGTCCACACGATAAGACCTCTTGATGAAGCGCAGCAGGTGCTTCTGGTTCATGCAGGCGGCGGCGTGGATGTGGGTGTCAACCTGAAATGATACAGAGTTGGTCAGTGAGGGTTTGGGTTCATGTGATGTAATAGCTCTGCTCGGTCTCATGGAGGAGCTGAAGACATAGATACTGGGTGCAGAGCAGCTGTGAGTAAAATAAGTGCAGAGTCAGTGGGAGATGATACATCATGAATCTCATCTTTCATGTGCATGTGACTCTATTTAACATACAAATGACACAACTACATTTTAGTAGATGTTAGTATGCAGTGTAATTCAACAGCTTTTTATTTAAATGTGTATACATTTGACTGTTTTCTCATTTTAATATGAACATAATTTATTTTCTGTGACAGAAAACCAAATAGTCATTAAGTCTTTATGATCTACTTTACATGACCTCCATCTAAAGTCTGGGTGAAGAATTTGAGATCAGTAGTGAGGGGAAAAGATTGCAAACTTTAATTCACTTCATTTTAATGTTCAGTTTCTGCCTCATCTAAATTCCTGCGTTTGTAGGAACCAGACCCACTGTACATGTAATTTAAAATACATGTACAATGGATTCATACAAATACTAGGAATCTGGCTTGACAGCAGACTGTCATTCAAAATACATATTTAACACTTAACTAAAAAATTTTAAATCCAACTGAAGGATGTTTGTCTTCAGCCATCCATTTGATTATTGTGCTGTCCACCTTCATGATTGTCCTTGAGTACAGAGATATTCTGGATTGTCATGCTGCCTCATTAACACTTCAGCAGTTCAACCCTGTGTATCACAGTGTATTATGTTTTATCACAAATGACAAATTTCTGCCCCATCATTGTCCTCTGTATCACTCTGTCGGTCCTTACAGTCGAGAAAAAACAGTCATATGTTGATCATGTTCAAAACTGCCTCACTTCTCCCATTTAAAACCATGTCACTACACACATCACCTCAGTTATCCCCTACATTCACAGGAATGTCAGCACAACTGGGTTCAGCTCTATTAAAAAGGTTCTTGAAAACCTCTCTTGAAAAGGAGATCAAAAATCTCAATGACGATGAAAAATAAACAAAAAAACAAAAATTGTCATTGCCCTCAAAACGAAAATGGCAGGAAGTTTGGCCTTTAGCATTATATTTGTTGTGTTATAATTAAATGATAAATGTCTACCTTCCTACAGTTGTAGAAGTCCCTGTGGGGGTTCAGCTTCAGCTCCCTCATCTCCTCCATCTCATTCAGCATCTCGTGCACGTTGAACTTGGACATGAGGAACTTGAGGCGGCGGTGAGTGTAAGTCTTCCTGCAAAACAAACAACAGCAACTCACGAGCTGCACATTTATAGCTGTAAGAATAGCAATGGGGCTGTGACAGTCCAATTTCAGTTTGAATCTACAAAACATGTTACTGCTACAAGTGGAAAAAGTGTCTTGTTGTTGTGTATAATTTAGCTGTGGACATCTCAAGGGTCCTTGTGTGGCTCCCCAGGACCACACAGAGCGCTGATAGTGAAGCATTTAATGCTCAGTCAAGCATGGGGGTCATCTAAAAGAAGATTGGGGTCTTGGTTGAGGACATACAGTACAGTAAAGTTTGAGTGCACAACTCAAAGGACTCACGTCGGGCCCTGTGCAATGAGAGCGATGAGGAAGTTCATGTCATCGATGAAGGTGTCGTAGTCAGGGCAGGGCAGATCCTTGGGCTGGTGTTTGTCTGCAGCTGCGGCGTCGTTGTACACGTAGATGACGCCGTCCTTCATACGAGCAACGTAGCCAAGATTCTTCGGCAGTTCCTTTGTATCGAAGGGGTCACCTCCATTCTTGGGAAGCGAAGTGAAGACTGAGGATGTATGGAAGATACAAATATAATAAATGGAGCTGAACTCATTGATGCAAACCCCACATCACCTTTTGTCCTGACCTGGCTGCACCTGGTCATCAGGTTTGAAGCTCTCCCCCTCGATTTCACGCAGGTACTGCGAGGCCGTGCGTGGGAAGCGCTGATAGGCCAGCCTCATGTACTTCTCCCTGATGGTCAGGGCGCGGTACAGACCCTTACAGGACAGCTCAAAGTCGTCCATGGTCACCTAAAATATGAAAAATGTAACAGATGATATATATAAAATGTATTATCATTATTATTTAAATTAGATGATCCCGTCGTTAAAGATTTAATGATAACGCATTAGAAAAAACATGCTGCAAACTACTATTCTTAACAGTTTTCTGTTCAAAACACAATGTCCAATCCATGTTTTCTTTTGGGACAATTATTATTATTATTATTATTGTTATTATTATTATTATTAAGAAGACTAACAGCAAGAAGACTAAGACTAACTTGAAACATGTAAAAAGGGATTTGCTGTCAATGTCAAGTTTGTCCTAGTAAGCAAAATGGAATATGAGAACATGCAGCAAACTGCAGTGATCAACATTTTTATGTTTAAAACATCGTCATCTCTCTTTTCCCGTTTTTTGGACATTTTATGCTATATAAGCTAAACAAGCAAGTCATTTCCTCATTGTGATAAGATTGTTATGTCATGAACGTTCACATGAAGTGTATCTAAATAAATGTGGAGTTTTCGGTCAGCTAAAGCAGGAATACCAGCCAGCTCAAGCAAAGTGTCTTTGTAAATGTCAAAGCCACGACCATGAAACCTAAACCCTGGACCGCTCTCAGCTGAACACCATTCATGGGCCTCTGCTAGTGAGGCCACTGACCACTGACCCTGACACACAAACACACACAGTCAGTGAAATTTAAGGTAAAGACCTCTTTCATTCATGTCAGCTAGGAAGGAGACAGTTTTGTGACCAGTGCTACGCTAAAGAGACCCACTAATATTTCACAATTAATAGTGGTGGCTGTGATTCAGGAGGTAGAGCAGGTCATCCACTAACCATGAGTTTGGTGGTTTGAACCCGTCTTTGGAAAAGACATTGAACCATCAAGACTAGAAAAGGGTTGTATAAATACATAATTTACCATAGTTCATTTGGACAAATCAGTTTAAGCACTGATACTTATGTCGTGTTTGTCACAGACAGAACCAGATGAGCTGATTCCCCTTGTTTTCAATCTTCATGCTAAGCTAAGCTAACTCTGAGCTAGCTGTTGTAGCCCACAGAGACAAATATCAAGCATATAATTCTATGAATGAAAAACATGTTTATATTGCATATTCAAGTCAAATCAAAATGTCTCGTTCAGTAAATCAATCAAATAATCTTTCATACTGACAAACTTTACAGAACGCCATAGTTTTTCTAGTTTTAAGAATTAAATTGTTGCGTTAGATTACAACTAGTGGAGACTTTGATAAAACAACTCAAGCCAAGTTCAATCATCCGAGAAGTTCCAGTGGAAATTTCTGAAATAACCAAATAGCACAGTGAATTTCAGCTGTATATGGAGGCTCAGTGCACAGTACCCCAGAGGCGTAGTCTCCAATGATTGCCACCCTTTGGAAGTCAGGCACTGCCAGGTAGGTGGGGGTCCCCACTTTCACTGACACAGGGGCAGCAACTTCATTTCCAGGACCTGTGAGCAAGGCAATGGTGTGGGAACGCTGGAGCCTCTTGCTGTGGATACAGAAAGATGAGGTTTAGTTGACCAAAACTTTCAAGTGTTAATATTAGCAATGCAGTCACATTGTTGCTGTGTCATAGAATAGAATAGAATAGAAGAGAAGAGAAGAGAATAGAATTCCTTTATAGTCATTGTACATTGAAATTTGCTGTTCATCTCCAAAAATCCATTTGGAAAAACATACTAGTAATGAGATTATTAATACATAAATAATAGCCAATTAATAAGATATTTATATATATACAAATAGACAAGTAATAGGATTATTAATACATAACAATAGACAAGGAAGTAAAAATAATAGGAATAACATTAACTGTATATAATAATAGTTCATGGTGATAAAGTGTTGCACAGTAAAAATAGGTAAAACAGTACTGCATGTTAAAATTGTCAGTTGAAGATAGTTTTCATATTGTTACACATCCGTGCACAGCCGACAGTCACATCGTGGTGGAGTTTATTTCCCGGTGTCCAATCCATGAATTGTCTTACCGTTTCTCAGCATTATCGTCAGCGTGCAGATGGTGGGCCATCTCATTGTGGATAATGGGGCAGTCTTCAGCCACGTCAAACATGGAGATCTCATCGCGGACGCTCTCGTCTTTGGTCTCAGACGCAAAGACCTCCTCCGCGAAGGCTCTCATCTTGTCATCGGTCTCTGTCACACACGGCAGAGACATGTTGTGTTACTGACAGAAACGCATTCTCACTAACCTTCATAGCTCGTGGCCATGGAGCAAACCACAAATAACTTGTTGAACGCTGGACATTGGACACTGACATACAGTAGATGATCATGGATCTATGCAAATCATATACGTTACCTAAACTGATGTGCACAGACTCCAGCACATGCGTCGCAAACATGACCAAAGATTGACTCAGGCACTACAAGTCTGCAACTCTGACCTCCAGTTTGGGCTGCAAACACAAGGTGCCATGCATATACAAGAACTGCAGTTATTGAGCACTCACACACACACACACAGTTGACTCGAGTCACATGGATACAAGATGGTCCAGTCTTGCTTAATGTACTGTGAATACAGCTCAACTCCAGACCCAGTTTTCTTGTCATCTTTTCTTGTGTATTTTCCTCCTCATTAGGTTTTGCACCCCATCAGTCAGGATGAGGCGGTTGTGATCAGAATTCATCAATATGTCAAACAAAAAGGTAAAGTGGGTCAAGTTCCAAAAATAGATGGAGTTGTGAACCAAGCTGTAAGCAACAGCACTTAAACAGACGTCTACAAAAATACACACATGTGGCTACTACCTGACACCTGCTACAAGTAACTACTCTCTACAACAAACTACTTGTTACATGCGCTTACTAGCCAGGAGCCAAGGCTTTCTGCTCTAACACAACCATAAGGCACAGATCACATGACTAAAGTGGTTTTGGTTTCCACGTCTCATCATCCATACTTACTCTGCGGATCTGATTAAGCCCAGCAAGAGAGTAGCATCATCCAGAATAAAACCCAAAAAGAAGTATGGGGTTAAAACATGTTACATTAAAGGTGTCATACATGAAGCTGATAATCCCATTACTTTGATCCACAGTATATGCATAACTAAATAATCCATGTCACTGAAGTAAAATTAAACAAGGAGTCTTGCTAACATAGTATTTAGCAGTATTCACAATGTGTAACATAGATTAGAAATACATGCAATAGTAGATGTTGAGGATATAAGCGATGGAACGACACACTAGGCTAGAACAGATAGGTGGGAATGTGAGTGTGAATGGATCAGTAGGATTAAGGTGATATATAGTGTGAGGATGGGTAATGGAGAGGACGCATTAGTGCAATCACTGTTGGACAAAACCGCTGGAGGTCTCGGTAGCTGCACCTTCACGATACATGCAGCCGGGACTTTCTGGCCTCAGTGGTCCCTGATTCTCAGGTGATGTGACTCCACCGCTGCACCTGTACCATTTTTAACATCTTCATCCGTGCACGTGAAGATGCATTAAATACGTCTTCCTGACATTCAGGGATAAACAATCTGTGCCCGTCCTTTCAAACACGTCTGCAGCTCAGTTCAAGTACGTTCTGTGTGCTGCTCTGCAAACCGACACATTCCCGTGGTGGAGGATTCAGCGAGCTACTCTGCAAAAGACATTTATTAATGTAAATGTTCACTTTCAGTTCAGTTTTTAATGCTGTGTTTGAGAAGCATCCAAAAGTGATATTGAATGTGAACATTAGATTAATAAATGGTGTTCACTTCCACTGTATTACATTCTTTTTTTATATAGAATAGACATTCATTTACCAAGGTCCAAACAACAATGTTGCATTCAAATACACCTTGGAAAAAAGAACATTTGATGATGTGACTGTTGCACATCTTTACGGTGAACCACGCGTTTGTAATGGTTTCCATTGTCTCTCAAGCTCCTTATGAAAAGTGTCCCAGCTTCATACTTACCTCCCTCTGTTGGATTAGTCACAGTCAGTGTGGGATGTTGGTGGTTAGAGGGGAACAAAACAAGTGTGGTTACGTCTCAAAGCAGCAGCAACATGGAGGCAAGTGAGCCACAGAAATATACTTTGCTTACTACTACGACTACTCCTGTCGAGGAAAATAGTCTTGAAAATGCTCCAGAGTAAGTTGTGTGGGTGTGTAGTGTTCAGGATACATTATTAATATATTTGATAACTATTGATAGATGAAACCAACTTTCTGTATGGATACATCCCTTCAGAGTAATGCATCAATTTATGTTTTGGGAGGATTTGGTTAAACTGACCCTTCGATATTAGACTTAGTAATATTGCATGGACTTGGACTTGCACGTCAACACTGGTGCGAAATTAGCAAAGTCACATCAGAATATCACCACACAAGTATAAACACATTTGGCACCGATACCTGCCAAATCTTCACAAGTGAACCCTAATAGCTGTGAAAGTCAAGCTCTTCAAACGGCAGCTGCAGCATTGCATTTCCATTTCTTCACCCTTTAAAAAACTCTTGCCCTGTGCCTGGTGGAGGTATTATTAGCAACCATTACACCAGCATTTGGAATAGCCTTGGTGGGCTGAGCTCTTTACACATGATGAGGCATACAGCAAGAAGGAATGTAAAAATCCTCCAAGAACAAATTCACCACATGTCACTGCTGGAGCTGTGAGAATCTGCCGACAAATCATCTCCATCAAAATGATTCTGCTCGTGTTTCTCATTCTGAAGCTGATATTCAGCTGCAGAGTTCAACGACAGGAGTTTGAATCCTTACAGCTGAGTTCAGGAACTCAGGTATTTATTTGAAGTGGAAATCTGTTAATTGTTAGAAATTCAAACCTCTCAGGGATTTGGTGTAAGAACAAATTGCACAAGTGAATATGAAGGTAAAGTACCTTTATTTAGAAAATATCAAATTCTGGGACAATGACACTTTGTGATGTGTTAGTCAGCACGTACCGTACTTATTGTCGGAATCACATGTATTTAAACCCCCAATGAAGCTGTCATTGAAGCTGTCAGTGCCATCTGTCAGAGACAGAATAGCACTGGCAAACTTTATTATCAAAGGATTTGTGCAAAGTTTTGGGAGCTGGCGTTTCCATTATTTAGCGAACAGTCATGAGGGTGGCATTTTGACAGAAGGGTCAAGTTTTTCTTTCAAAGGTTTTAATTTGTCGGCCAAGAATTTCTATGGAAAAAAGCAAAACCAAATCTCTTTTGGTGAAGGTCTCCTCCAGTCAAACTTTATAATCATGTGTCAGTAAATGTTAACCCAACCCCCTCTCTCTCTACGGGTGAGAGTGCACCTTCAAACCCCAGAGTCATTCTGCCCATACTCACCTGGCACTAAGACTTTAGGCATGGTGACGCTGTTCCAGAGAAACGCTCCCTGAGGACTGGTAAAAGATGGTCAGCCACTGGACCACTGTAGCAGGGAAGTGTGGAGGCTTGTGCTTGGTCTGTGTAATATCAAGCTCCGTGTGCCTCACGTGTAACCAGAACCTGCTGCGTCCACCCAGGACACGCCTTGATGTCACGACCAAATCATGTGTGTGTGCAACTCTATTTTAAGTTGCCTATGAGGGCCCAGGAATCACTGTCTGGCACAGTGTGTATACAAAGAGATGAGTATGTGTGTGTGTGTGTGTGTGTGTGTGTGTGTGTGTGTGTGAGGGGACTCATTATATAACACCCTGATAGCTACACAAGTTGCTCTGCACATGGTCTGCAGATTCTCAGACAGTTGCTCGAGTTAATGTTGAGCACATTAACAAAACCCATTTCTACGATACAAATGCAAAAGATTCAAAAAGATTAATGTTACTGGGTGAAAATAAGAAAATATTTTGACGAGGTTTAGAAGGTGTAATGTTTACCACTAAAAGGATGAGTTCAAATTCAGTTAAACAAATATGAAAGGGATATAATTGTTTTTAAAGCCAGGGAAGAACAGTTGAGTCTGTCAAGTCAAAATTCATAGACTAAGAGTTTAACTTTAACAGCCAACTTAACTCAAAATGACGAGGTCAGCTTGTTACCAGAACATATCGAGGATTAAAGGACTCATATCTCAGCAGGATTTGGGAAAAAGGAATTAATTTACTATTTTAATGATGAGTTTACAGGTCTCTCTTTTTAAATATATATATGAAAATATAAATTTATAAATATATTTATTATATTATATATTACAAAAGATAAATATAAATTAAATTGACCAGAAACTGATTCAAAATGCTTCTGCTCGAGTCGTCACTAACACCAAGAAAGTGGATCCCATCACTCCAGTTCTAGGATCTTTATACTGACTCTGTGTCTGTCACAGAATTGACTTCAAAAACCTGCTGTTGTTTTCTAAAGCACTGAATGGTTTAGGGCCAAAATATATTTCTGATCTCCTGCTACGTTACAAACCATCCAGACCCCTCAGGTTGTTTGGAACAGGTCTGCTTTCTGTCCTCAAAACTAAACATGGAGAAGCAGTGTTCACTTTCTATGCTCGCGGTCTTGTGTGTGTGTGTGTAGGGTTATTGTCCTGTTGGAAGGTGAACTCTGCATGATACTGGCATCTCCATGGTTCACCATCGGGACAGTGATGAGCAGTGGCTGGTTTCCTCCAGACACGATGCTCAGAACTTAGGTCAGTCTTGATTTCAACAGACCAGGGAGAGTCATTTGGTACATTCATGTGTCTTTCACTGCCACACGGAGCTGATTCCGATCATTGCTCACCACAATCGGTCGAGGCAGACGGCCGCCCACGTTCAGTCTGGTTCTGCCAGAGGTTTCTTCCAGCTAAGGAGGGAGTTCTTTCTCTCCACAGTCGCCAAAGTGCTGCTCATTGTGGGAACTGTTGGGTTTCTTGGGTTTTCATTTTCAAGGTCTTGACCTTCTATGTAAAGTGCCTTGAGATTTTGTATATTATGATGTGGCACGACACAAATAAAATTGAATTGTATTGAATTGATTGAGTGCTGTAGTGATGGTCGTCCTTCTGGAAGTTTCTTTCATTCCCACACAGGACGTCTGGAGCTCAGACACAAGTCTCATTACACTCATTCGTTGATGTGATGCTTATTAATGCTACATCTCATAGTCCTTCTTCACCACAAAGGTCCCTCCCCTTATTGTCATACATAATCCTGTTTTGGTTTGGCTTTGTCATGAAGGGGTATTGATTAAGTAGAAAACTGATGAGGGAAATTTAATGTCATCAATTTAACAAAATGTGAAAAAAGGGGTCAGAATTTATGATTTACTGCATTTGAGTTTTAATTGAACACACCAAATTCATTGGATATGAATTTCTCATGATGACACAGAAACATTTCACTTGCATCCAGACTCTCTCAGGACACAAACGTCTGAGTCATTAAGATGGAAAATGTCATCATCTGGGGACCATAACGGTCTGTCTCCAATTTCACAAGAATGCATCTTATCTTTGTTGACTCATTTTGGTCTAAACCAAAGTGGTGGACCTACCGATTAATGACGTCCTCACAGCAAAGATTCCTAAATTATCAGTTTATATTTTCCTCCATGGGTGTAAGCAACTTTGCTGCAAAATGGAATGAGATGGGGGTTTTTTTATCAGGATTTTGTCACTAGTAGTCAGTAGTAGACCACCAGACAACTGGCATGTACATTTTTCATTTGATAAAATTTGTGATCATCAGAGTCCAGTGTGTAGTCACCGCCTATTATAAATATGTGAATGGATTTTTTATATGTTCTAGTCAGAGCAGGAAAAAATTACATTTGACAAAGTCATCAGCAGCAGGTTTTTCTTCCAGCGGCTGTATCCTGGGCACTCAGAATATTTACTTCTTTTGGGAATATTTTTTCAGTTTGGGGTTCTTACAAACTAAATCAACTTCACCTCCACTGTATAGAAGACAGAAATCAAGAAGTCAGATATCTCTGAACCTGATCACATGAAATCTTAAAGGGTCAGTGTGAAGAGTTTAGACATGTAGTGGTGAAGTTGCATGCTGCAGCTGAACACCCCTCACCTCACCCTCTCCTTCCAAACATGAAAGAGAACCTGTGGTAACCTTCAGTTGTCATAAAAACTCAAAAGGTGTTTGGGCTACTGTAAAAAAACATCACGGCCTGCTCTCGATGTAAATATAAAGTATTGAAATATAAATAAAACAATTTAGATGAAACACACGAGTGAAAACATTGCTAGAATTATTTCATACGAAAATCCTGCCAATAGATCCCTTTCACTTAAATCTTACACTGAACTTTAAACTATTGGCATGGATGGAAACCACAAAAGATAAGAACAAAATTGTGCTTCATCATTTCGGGCTTTTTTTTTTATGGTCCAGGGGAAAAAATTTAAAGTAACTTTTCACATTTAGCCATTCACTTGTGTAACACACTTCTGCTCCTCCGTTCATCTCGAGACGATGTGCAGCTTGAGAACACTTAACAACATGTCTATTTTTAGGGAATGTGATCCTAAATGTCAGCGTTCCTCTTAGGGTGCAACTAGTTGAAGAGATCAAGTTGGAAACGGGCAGTCAGTCAGTTTCAGCCCTGAGAAAGTCCAAACCCTAAACTTCTGAAAAGCTGGTGCTTGGGGACATTTTCAAAAGGATTTAACTGTCTCATGCTCCAGATTAAACACTTCCTTTTTGTTTATTGTGAGTGTGAACTTTACACAGATCAGTAAAAGTTCAAAGTTCTATGAAGAGTTACATTTTTCATGTTATAGAGAGATCCGACTATTCCTCGACATGAACCTGGACATGTGGTTTATATGAGCAGAGCAGGGAGTCCAAGTGACCCCAGCTCAGATTACCCTCAGAACTATCACTGTCAGACTGTCTCACAGCAGGTGCTCCTCCCGTCCTGCCTCCAGCCTGGGAGCTGTTTGGGTCGGACCGACATTTCCTCTGGTTTTTCATTGTTCTCATTCATTTCAAACATCATATGATAATCTATCGGAGAGAACACATGAGTCGCGTGAACAGGAGAATGAAACAAATCCAAAAGAACCTCCTCCACTTCTATGCACTCAGTTGGCAATTTATAAAGGTACACCTGGCTACATTAAAATAATTCAATACAATATTAAATATTCAATTTGCAAATAAATGGTTTAGATTCATGGCGTTGATTCCACATTGTGCTGTTAAAATGTAGTGCATTATACAAGCAGGTGTCCCTTTTATGTTGTGCACCTCATTTCTGTAACTGGCTGTAGGCTGAACAACAGAAACACCTCTCTGTACAATGCAACACAGTTCAAAAGCACCAAAAACAGTGAGTTAGTTTTGGCCAGAAGTAGCTAATAAACTTCCAACTGTGTATATTCCCACGATATAAATAGATCTAGATGAAGTTGTTCGACAATATTTGTCTGGTACTGATTATGACTAGTGTCCGATTCACAGGTAATGACAGATCCTGCATGTGGGAGGAAACCAGACACCTCTAATCCAACAGCCACACTGAGACCTCAGACAGAAGCTCACAGCAGCATAAATACACAAGTCTCCACAAACATGTTATTAGAAATGTTTCATAGATCGACTCATATCAAGATACTTAAGCAAATGCTAAAGGAAAACCAAACCTAAAAAGTAACATTTGAGTAATCTGAAATATTGACAGCTACATTAAAAATCGAACCGTCCTGATTCAAAGTCAACGGAGGTTCTGAGAATTCCACAGACTGACTGAGGTATGTGCCTGATAGCGGAGGATTTGGTTGCACAGTTTACAAGCTCAGCATGTTTACATGTTCTACTTGGATCGTTATCACGCTTCCTGTCTGAACGATAAAGAGGAACACCCAGATCTATAAACAGCATTAATGCATAATCCTCACTGGAGACTACACACAGACAGGACCTGTTTGTTTCCAGGAACAAGTTCTGTATTAGATTATACAGAAGCACCAGTGTGTTGCAGCACGTCACTGTTGTAGCTGCTGGAGCTATAGTTCACAAAATTGTACAATTTCATTGAAGTCTAAACAAACTCTATTTTTGCTGTGTGTAAACGATGGGTGGGAACATTCACTGTCCAGTAGTAAATGCCATCAGGAATTTTAATTGGTGTTAATTGCTCAGCAGTTCCTCCCAAACAGAGCGTCCAGCTCCAGAACAGACGGGTCCAAACATCTGTACTGCAGACAGGACAAAAAGGTGGGTCTCTGTATTTTATTGGATTTTACTTGAGGAAATGTGTTCTTAAAAGCTTGTCTTCTCTTGATCAGTTATTTTTGAGACAGTGATTCAAACTGCCCTGAAGCTTGACCATTACATGATGGCCAGATTACAGTTAATGCTAACAAGGGTCCTTCCGCTGTCTCCACCACATCCCCTTACAGAGCCTGGATACAATGGAAGTGAAGGTGTCAGTGGACGGCGTCCAGCGTGTGGTCTGTGGAGTTACAGAGGAAACAACATGCCAAGAAGTGGTCGTAGCGTTGGCTCAAGCCCTGAGTGTGTATATTTGTGGCTCTACAATTTATGTTCCGACATGCTAAGCGAGCTATTGACCACGCTCATCTGTCTCTACAGGTCAGCCCGGACGCTACATTTTACGGGAGAAATTCAAAGACTTCGAGCGGTGCATGACCTCCGACGAACGCCTTCTGGAGACTCTTGAGAAATACGGCGAACAGGCCCGGGAGGTCCAGCTCACCCTGCTCCACAATGGACCCTGTGTCTGGGATGAAATGAGCAGAACAAAAGTTGGCAGATACCAACCTTGCCCGCCCCTGAGAAGGAAGGATGCAGCGGCTCGAATGCGGCGAGGCAGCGGTTCACTGAGTTTGCATCGCCAGAGCTTGCCGCCGTTGCCTTGCTCAAGGCAAGAAGCTGAGCCACAGAAAGAGGACCTGAAGAAGCCTAAAAGAAAGTCTCTGACGCTCATGGAAGAGGCCTGGGAATGGCTGGAGAATCTGGGGAAAGGCAAGGTCTACAGAACTGCCTGTGACAAGAACAGCAAGAGAATCGATAAAAGGAACCATACCTCCGCCGATGTGTCTCTCACTGTTGACAAAGATAGCTTGGGTCGAAGAAGTAGGATCAAAGTCAGAGGTCAGAAAAGTATCAAGTCAGACTTGGATAATCAAACATCCTGCTGCATTGGAAGTCAGACGGGGGGTAAAGAAAGCAAACGCTGCAAGAAGAGAAAAGAGGCAAAAGCTGATGATGACCTTTGCCGTTCAAGCGTAGTGACAGCTGAAGACGAAAAAAATAGTCTCAAAGAAACAGTCATACGTCAGCTCAGTTGTTTGCAGGATTTGCAGGTCCAGACAGCTCGCATAGACAAACTGATTTTTGAGCTTGAGGAGAGACAGAGGGCCAAAAGAGCTGAGCAGGACGCCCAGCAGAGACTGGCTGAACAGGAGATGGAGCAGATCAAGTTTTGGGAAAATGAATTACAGGCGGAGGAAGGTCATGAGAAAGACTTGCAGAGACAGTTCCTTGAGATGAGGGCGAAGGCTGTTGAGTGCAAAACCAAACTGGAGGAGTACAAGTGCAAAATGCAGGGGCTTGATTTCTTTGCCACTCAAAATGTTGTTGAAGAGGATTCAGAGATGATTTCAAGAGTCGATGGTGGACTCACTGCCACTGAGTTTTCCTCTAAAGGCGCACATCAGCAACGATCTGATCCAGATGAGGATGTTTATGTTAACAGGAAGTTCCTGCCCAGAGAAGACTTCGACTCTCCTCGTGCTCTGGTTTCTCCCAACCAGATAAGAGAGCGGCGGCCCACAGGTCCCACAGAGCTCAGGGAGTGGTGGACACGCTGGTCTGACGCCCAAAACACTCAATTACAGACTAAAAAGGTGATTCACCGCTCTGAACTCACAATATATCTGGGTAGTACTAAGGTTTAGTAGCAAATAAACAGTCACTGATACGAAGCCAGTAAAATATGATGAATGCTTTATTGTATGACAGTTTGTTTTATTTGTGACGATTTTTCATTTGCATTTTGCAACTTTTTGACCTTAAAATAGCAGTTTCCAAATATGTTTGATGGCACACTGACTCGGAATGAGGAGAATGGCACTGCTTTCATTCAGACTCCTCGCCCTGAACGTGTGTTCTTGCTGTAACCGTGGTGAGTGGGTTACGATGAGAAGTGTGGAACTGACTGTCATATAGCTTAAATTGCTGAACTGTAGATCAGTTAAAAACACGTAGAAGTCGTTAAAAAACAGCGAGGAAACTGACGAATTCTGAACAGAGTTTTGTGTATTTGTCACAGCAGCAGCTCCTCTAGCACAAGCAGCCGGGAATCATGGCTAATACCCATTCAGTTGTGTTGCAGTTCAGTGAGCGGGACTACACAGTCAGAGCTCCAATCAACACATTGAAAGGTTTTGTTTTTTTCTCTCCATGAAAACAACTCAATCGCTTGGACACAGAGCCAAAGAGAATTAAACAAGTGACTGCAGAGGGCGCTGTTGTTCAGTAATAGTTAGTGTTTCTTTCATTTGTACCGAGCGTATGAAAGACACATTGTATCTAGAGTATGTGGCTGCGATGGAGCCCCTCATCAACCCAGCCCTCCCAGGGTTTGCTCCCTTCTGTGAGCCCCCTTGTGCATAAAATGGCTCCATGTCAGAAGTGAGAGCATGTGGTCACAAGCAGGGAACAAGGGCAGGGGATCAGCTGAGGTGGAAATCAAACACCCGTCACATCAGGAAGTCATTAGGGACACAGGATACATCAACATTTTAAAAAAACCACAAATTATTTTAACTTTTCACAACTTTAAATGGGACATTATTTTTATTTCACTGGATTCTTCATGACTGCTGTGTATTCAACCTTGCATTGAAGTAAATAATGGAATTCTTTGTACTGTGCATGTTACTGGGCAGCCAAAGCGGTTTCCTCTGTTCTGGCAAATAAACGGTCACTAATACAAAGTCAGAAAAACATACCATGAAAATATGGTTAACTTCTCATTGCGTGACAGATTCTATTCAGTGCTTTGTATTGAAAGTCGTGATTTCTTTATTAAAAAAACACTTTTAGTAATTTCATAACTTACATCTGTGGTTTTTCTTACTGTCACAAGTTAAAACTCCCTCTTTGAACACCTTTCAGTTGAGGTACTGAGCTACAAGGAAATGAGATTTTGATAATAAAATGGTAACATTACTACAATAACGTCATCATTTTAAGCTGTGTGTTATTTAAAAACCAGCCTGTTGCCCGAGTTAAAATGAGGAATGTCGAGCACCTTAGGTTATACTGTTGGTAAAGGTTTCACACAACTGATATTTTCTGCATTATCATAAGTATCAGTGTCTGACTGTCTGCTCCAAACAAAGAACTACACAGACTTGGAGGAAATTGCCCATTTGTGAATGAGGAAATGTTTGGTAGTTGTCCACTCGATATCATTGTTGACACCTACGTGACTTTCAGAAGGTTTCACGATGAGATAGGTTCAAGATTTTGGATCCAGAAGGGATGAAAAATTATAATATTTTATTTTCAAAATATTCGTCAACATGGCCCCAAAACTTCGACGTGAGCTACAGATGATGCATTTCATGATTTTATCTGCCTGTACTAGACTGTCAGACAAATATCTAAAGGTTTCATGGGCCCGAACTCAACGCTGTCTTCGGAGGATAACACCGTTCAGCACGTGTGTTGTTTTTACTTCATGCTGTATCGTTTTCTGTCAGATCTGTTAAAGCAGACCTGAAGCCTGTGAAATAAAAGAAATACAAAACAGTTCGTGATTTTCATAAAACTTTTAATTCAATTGTTTCATTCAAGACCATTAACAAAAGTACATGAGAACCTCTGAATGTGGTTTAACTGAAACCTGGTGATTTCTGAAGTCGAAAGTAATTTTGACTGCAACTTAAATGTGCAGAGGCACAACAGTTCACCCACCACTTCTCCAGAGCGCTATAACTGATATCCTGAACTTTAATGCTTTTTTTTTTTAAACTGGATTTTCTAATACTTTACCTTCCATATTATTTAAGTTAAATTTTTTTCGTTATATCTGAAGTTTGAACTTCCACTAAGAAAGAAAAAAAAAAAAAAAAAAAAAGCACACATTACATACAGTATAGTTCAACCCAGAGGTTTGGGATGCATATCAGTATTATCTCTACTAGAAAAGATAGCCACCCTAAGATTGTTCTGAATATTTTGGCGGTTGGCTGGGAACAGGATACTTCTTTTTTGTTTTTTTTTACGTTTTTATGTTTTTTTATGTCACTTTGCTTGTAGTTTTTAGGCACCTTATTCTTACTTAATTCAATATTAGCAGATTGAGTTTTAATGAAAAAAAACAAAACAAAAGCAAAAACATGTGCAAGGAAAAAAACAGAAGAAAAAAAAAAACATAGTATAAAAGAACCGCAGATATAAGATGCCACGAGGAATTCTGCACCCGGGAAAATTTGCTTAAGTGGAGCATGTGAATACCAAAAAGGTATCTAAAGGCTCCAGATTGCTAAAGTAAAACCCATTAGATTAACTACTTTGACATTCACATACATCACAAACCATGCTTTCACTTCAGCTCTTCAATAAAGCATTTTAAAACTGCTCAAAAAAAACGAGCAGCGAAGAATCCTCAGTTTAAGCTCGCACATATGAGAAATATGATCCTCCTTATGGAGGGAACTTTGCTTTATATACGTTTTGTAGGAAAGCATACAGAAAGTGGAAACTTGACAAATGAAACCATTTGAAGTTTCCATGGATTAAGGGGCAAACATGAGAAAAAGAAACAGGAGCAGAAGCTCAAAGACATGCTGACATACGCACTCATCAACCCAGGCAGACTACAGGACAAAGGACAGGTGCAGAATTCCAGACAAAGCAGATTCCAAAGAGAGGGACACAGACAGCCACACAGTCATCACTCTGATTTTAGAGAGGCAAGGCCCTCAGAAACATATACCTCCATTACACACTAATCACTTCTAGGATACGGGGCGCGCACACGCACACGCACACACACACACACACTCAGAGATCCCATGTACACTGCAGTGTGGACTCCATATCAAGTACATCATACATGGGAGGCAGGGAACCATGAAATGACAAAGGTTCCCTCACAGGTATCGATGGGGACAAAGATTACACATGCCGATTACTGTATGCGTGTTCGTGTTTTATGTATGAGTTTGTGTGTACAAGCATGTGTCAAATCAAATTCCCTTATCTCCTGCTGTTGCCACATCCCACCAAGACTGAATGGGAAGGGGGGGGGGTCATATTGCTCAGTCAATGACGCCAGGCTGACGAGTCTTGCGCTCCACATTGAAGCCCTGTACAAGAAAAAAACTTTGTTAAAGTTGATGCCAATATAATACAAAATTCAAGTAATTCAGTAATTGAAGATTAAAAGGAAAATATTAAAGCTGGTGTGATTCTAATCATTGCAAGACGAACATCCACAACATTCCAGCGTATCATTCCTCAAACATATAATCCAGTTAATGGTCTTGTTTTGCAGTATTCTTTCCTCAAATAAAAACTGGAAGTCAATTAAAAGTCAGGTGGCTGGACCGGAGGAAGAAAAACTAAAAAAAGGCAGCAAAACTACTCGAGCCATATTCAACAAAATAATCCCACCATTTAAAATTGTATTTGCATCTTAAGTGTTATGTTCCTGTTTCGGGCGATGGTGTGTGTTAATCTCAGCCATGCGTTAATCTTAAACTGTAGTTTATAGTACTGCACAATTGTTTCCTGCTCCCCTGGTGTTTTTCTCCCTGTCTGTCAGTTGAGATGCAGCAGTCCTTCATCATAGTGGCACAAATTTTGTTGTTTCTACTTGTTTGTTTGCCTGCTTTTGAGTTGGGGTCTGATTGTCCTGTTTTTGTATTTACTTATTTGACTCAGGTATTCAGGCCGGGTGGGGGGGGTACTGCATGTACAAATGTCAATTTGACTCATAAAATAACTATTTACAATGTATAACTAAACTTTAAAAAAAGATTGCTAAATATCGTTTAATTATACAATAAATAGCAAAAACAGAGGCTACTTTCAGAGTTGCAGTAGCAGTGCAGTAGGCTCAGCCGTACCTTTGAGTTGTCAGGACCACGGGGCTGTCTAATGATGACCAGACGAGGAGCACTGGCATCATCAAGGGTGATGCTCTTCAATCGGTTCACCAGACGGTCAGGGCGAGGAGTTGCCACTGGTTTAGGCCCCTCGCTGCAATGTTAGGGGCATGATATGAATTCAAGATTAACACTGAGACCAAATATTTTCAGATTGAAAACATCAAATATCCTGTACGCAACCAGCCGGAGTTCCTACCTGACTCTGCGAACATTGCAGGCACTACATTTTCCTGTGCGTTGATTAAGGACGACGGAGAACTCCACCTCATCCCCGGTTTGGAGCTCCAGGCCATCTTGCACTTCTTTTACGTGGAAGAACAGTTTCTTGCTCTCACCGACCTCATATGTGATGAAGCCAAACTGGGGACAACAAAAAGAAACGTTGAAATCAGTATCCCTTCACTCAGTATCACCTCCGTTTCTGGAAATAAATTGTTGATCACTTACCTGGTCTTTGACACACTCCACCAAGGCTCTACGCTGGGGGACAACACTATAGGCCATCTTCTGTCCAGTCTGTGATACTGTGCAAACCTGGAACTTCACAAGTTCTCCTTTCTGCAGACAATCTGCCTTGCTGGCCATACCCATGATTCCAAAGGGATAACTTGGACCTTTAGTTCCACCTGGGACAACAAAGAAGTAGGTGACATTTTAATTTCCCTACAAGACAAACTGCATTAAATGCTGGATCTGCAAGTTTCATCATAATTTGTCACCAACCTTCCTCTGTGATTTCAATAAGCCCTTGGTATTCTGTTTGGGAGGGGTCTACACTGCGTAAAGGACGGATGACTTTGCCCATCATCACTGCCGCACCAACATCCTCACCAATGCCATTCACTAGAAGAGAAAATGGATATTTCACAATTTAATTGTAGTCCCTTTACCAGCCACGTTAACAAATCTTACAAGGGAATCGTATAAAGAAATCAGCTAAAACTCTTCATACCTGCAGCCACTTTGGTAACCTTTTCAGCACTGACTTTGTTTCCTTTTCCTTTAGAGAGCGTGTACTCCACTGTGTCGCCCAGCTCCAAACTGTCCAAGTCTCCACACATTTCACTGAGGAAAACACAGAGATATAAATAAAACCAGAGTTCAAACTCACAGATATTTAGATGTCACTCACAACAAATCTGCAAAAAATACAATCATATAATTTAAACTCTACCTGTAGTGAAAGAAAATCTCTTGGTCATGATTTGCAGTCTCAATGAAGCCAAAGTTGTCCTTCAGTGTGGCAACAAATCCATGTAGTCGCTTGGCATTGGAGGAGGTACGGTTGAGGACCCTGATGGAGACTGCGCTCTGCTGGCCGGTTCGCTTCACTTCGTTGATGGAGAACTCCACCTAGAGGACAAACATTGTAAGTCTAACATGGCAGAGACAAACACTGAATCACTCCTAGAAACAGAGCCACAAAAAGGTGGGTGACATTAGCAGCGATCCTCAGCTATAGGAGCCAACTTCATATCGTAGCAAGTAGCATTGTTCGATCAGCGAGAACCTGAGGGTTTTCTGAGGAATGACCATGATTTAAAAAAATTCTCAGCTTCTGAGGCAGGTAGAGGCATGAAATGAAAAACCTTAAAGAGCTTAAACATTTGGTCTTTGAATCATTGCGGTTTCCCTAAACTGAACATTTTCCAGAAACCATTAAAGCTGGCAAACTTGCTCCTCCTCAAAAAAATGTCCAACTGAGCCTTGGTCAGTGGATCAGGAGGGACATTGTCTGGGTCTGACTCGCCTTCATTGTTACTTTATTTGTTATTTTCCCCTTGCTCAGCCCTCAGCCTTTGCCTGAAACTCTATTTAAAAACATGTTTTGTGGGCTAAGAGCGCTGACGAACACATTTCCCATAATGCATTTCACCTTTCCCGCAAGTATGTCTGCGAATCATGACTCAATTAATCAGTCACGCGTCTTGAAAAGTATGAAATTTGGTTTACACACACATACATTGTATCAGGACAAAATGGGTACATAAATCCTTTTAGTGAGCAGTTTACACTTAGTTGAGTCTTTGTATAGTCCTTAAATCTGAAGATAACTGTAGGTACCTTGTCTCCAACCTGTGGGAGACCTCCTCCCTCTAGGTCTTTAGTATGGTATGCCACAGTGAGCTTCACTCCACAGTCTTCATATCCAATAACTCCTTCCTCCGATTCCTGCCAAAAGGACACCACATCAAACTAAATTATTTGAGCATCACCGATGTTTGATCCAGCTGCTCCCATCCACTGCTGAGTCGCTCATCAGTGATATAACCATTTCAACTAAATCTGTTTAAGCTGCCAGTTTCAGGTGAATTGAGCAGAGCATTTTAAAGTATGTATTGTATTAGAAGATGGTGTGCAGATAGCTTACACAAGCATGAGAGGCCTCAGTTTGTGCAATGTTTCACTCTGTACAAGCACGGGTGGTTAGCATTAGCCTAGTCTACGGCAACAGCTCTGTGTTACAGCAGCATCACTACTGTAGTCTCAATTATTGGGAACAGTCGTGCAAGACTCATTTTATTCCTTCAATTATTTTAGCTATTGACTGATCCAATTAAGGAACTTGGAAGGATGCAGTTTGGGTCAGAGAAGATCCCATTGCATTGTGGTGCGGATCCATTTGCTTCATTAATTATTAATTGAATAATTAATTCAATTTATGGTTGAAGCGTGGGTGCACGTGCACCGACATTGCCTGTTAGTAACAGGTACGCAGACTTAAGAGTGAAAGGCGAGGTCTCGTGTGAGACAGAGACCTGCATTGCTTGCAAATTGCAGATATCAGAAAATAAAAGTATAATATAAATTGCAGGGGTCAGACTGAAAGTGCGAGTGAGCACGTTGCACAATGCAGCAACAAGGCAAAATACCAACTCGCTCCTGTTTTTGTGAAGAATGTAAAAAGATTTTTGGTTCATTATGAAATTGTGTCAGGACAATCTAAAATATGACAGGCCACCACAGTCTCAAAATTGATGGGAAACACTGCTTTGACTTGTCGAGTGAGAGCATCCGTCTTGGTGAAGGTATTCGCTCTCAGAGCATCCTTCTAGATTCACTTTTATTACGAACATAAGTGTGACAAAAACAGTGGATTAGTTCCACTGGCCAGGCTGGTTTGACAACTGAAAATATTTTATGCTTCAGATTCTGACGTGTAAAATGTTTTGGGTTCTTTCCCTCAAGAACTTAACAGTCTGTTCCCAAAAATCCATTCCAGTAATCAGGATTAGTGTGTAGTCTCTAAACTGTGCAGCTCTATTGCTCACTGAAGAAATGATGTTTGGTTGATTATGGGTTTAATAATGATCAAACACCATGCGGTCATTGGTTGGCCAGAGGCCTGCAAAGACCAACCTTTTCTACAACTTTACCCTTGGAAAAATAAGAAACACAAAACACTTGTCAACAGCACGCTTGTCAAAAGCTGTTTTCATACACTGCGTTATGTGTCAACTGTTGAGTTTTATACTAAACATCTGAAGTCTAGGAATATATTGGATAAAGTTGGTGAAATTATTTGACTGTATACAAGAATAATTTGTATAATATGCCTAAAATACAAGCATCCTCATCATCACTTATTTGTGAGACATGGTCATGTGGCTTCATGCAGAAGGTCTCAGTCCTACCTTGTCTTTTTTCTAAACCAACAAGGGACATGGACAGGTTGAGGTAAATGGAGGACAAAGCAAAGAGTAAAATTAGAACTAAAAATGGGTAGAGGGGTAGAAGAAATAAGGGGGTGGAGCAACAAGGCTACTGTTTTTCAAAGAAATGGGGGGTAGATGCTGTAATATTTGTCATAATACCTTCTCCTTGCCCTTGGTAGGACTGACATTCTTTGTGGTGACAGCAATAACTTCTTTCTCCACCACACCCATGAAGCGCTGCTCAGACTGGGTATGGAAAGACACGGTGCCCTTGGGCAGCTTCTTGATGCGCACGGCATGGTTCCTCTGAGCAGACAGCATATCCTGGCAACGACAGAACATTTAATTTCATTTGTTTAAAAAAATAATTGAATGTGGCGGCTAAAGTAGTAACACAGAATACATACTTTGGTGAAAATCTTATTAACAGGACCTACAGGCACAACAGTAAACTCCACTTCATCCGAGATGTGCAGTTGGCTCTCCTCCAGCACTTCACTGAAGTGAAAGAACATCCTAGCATCCCGATCCACACACTTTATGAAGCCAAAGCCATCACGTATAGCCGCAATCACCCCCTAGAAAGAGTTTTGGTGGCACAATAGCTGTCTATGAATAGGTAATCACTTAAGGTCTCTATAAATCAGCCATTTTTTAAAAATAAAATGATATATTCAATAGTTTAATAGACCATTTGTGAAAATCAGTCACTTTTTTTAGGAATCATTTACCATTTCACGCGTCTCCTTGGTGAAGTCGAAGGTGTCTGGGAGGACGTCAATGTTCGTCGCCCTCTCCAGCTTGTCTCTGCGGTCGGTGGAGATGTTGAACTGAATGTGATCGCCCTCCAAAAGGGTCACCTTGGATTTTGTGTCCTTCTCCCCGAACGGCAGCTCCTTGTCAGTGAAACCAATTCGAGAACTGATGCGACCTGGGAGAGGATCGTTCTGTGGACACAGGAAAGAAAGATTTTTCTTGGTTAGTGACTCACAGGTGCATCACTAGTTTTACAACCAAAGCCTCATGAAATACGCAAGAATCCACCTTGACAGACTTGTAATCTACTTGCCTGGTTTTTGGTGGGAACCTTGGGAATGACCTTGACAACAGTGCCTTCAAACTGCTCAATGCTGATATCCTCAAAAATGACCGTTCCTTGAGGGAGCAGCCTCACATCAGTAGCTACTTCTTTACCCTAAGCCACAAGAATACAAAAAAAGGTAAATAATGTTCTAAACACATTAAGACCAGTAATAAGAAAGAAACAGGCAAGTTAAAAAGTAAGTGATTTGTGGATGGTACAGTTGAAAAGCTTGACACCTACATTTCTGTCTTTGATGGTAAACTCGACATCATCTCCAGCCTGCAGAGCCTCCAAATCACCCTTGAACTCACTGTAGTGAAAGAAGATCTCCTTCACCACGTCAGCCCTTTCGATGAATCCAAAGGCCTCCTGAAAGACAACACATGGTTCATCAACCTACCAGTCAAAATGAGAGTTTGGTGGAAATCATTGAGGTATGAAATTGAAAGAGATAAATGGCATCTAGTTATGATGCTGCCAAACACCATATCTAAAGCAGATCTGATTATTTTTAGCTCATTTGGTAAACAAGTAGCATGGTTGGTTAAATCTGGGTTGTCAGGTTATCCTTATCTTAACACCTCTGGACTTGATCATTTTGTTTTGCAAAGTCAGCCATCATACAATCACATGTCTTATTATCGTAATTAGAAAGGTTCATGTAAAGGAGATCATTGGTCCGTACCTTTGTAGCACACACCACACCCTGGCACCGCATCTGTTTTTTCTTCACCAGCTGAATATTACGAGCACTAACGGCACCAGTGCTGAAAGACATAGAGAAATGAATTGGAAAAAAAGGGCAACCGCTGGGAAATCCAGACAATAGTGTCAAAGGGGAAGGGCTCACTGTTTGTTGGTCTCCATGTAAAAGCTGACTTTGTCACCCGTGTCCAGGTGGATGTTACCCTCTACATCTTCAGGAGTGTAGGTAAGGTAGAACACTTCCTGTGAACGTCACAGTGTCAAACCTTGTCAAATGGCTAGGGCACACATTTTAATGATTAAACTGTCCCATTCGAAACCACGTAATAAAATAAACAGAGTAGAGACACCACACTGTGGGAATTTTCCCACTGGGTAATAAACACTGGTGTTACCGATTACACTGGAGATTTAACAAGAAAAGACGCGTGTTGGCTCAGTGTCTGTACAGAGTGTACTGTGTGAGATGTAATATTAGATTTCACTGCAGGCAGCTTCATTCTTCTGCTTTAAGTGTTTAATTACCTAGACTATGGTGCTCCACTTCTGATTACATAAAAGATCTTCAAGAGGTTTTGTGTTGTTGCTTCATTACAATAACATTCAGCATTTTCATGATCAAGCATGTTGTAATCTGTCACTTTTCTTACCCCATTTCTTTCATAACAGACACTGCCATTGGGAACCTGCACAGGACCAGACTTTCCATCCAAGTGCACTGGGATTGATGAGACAACCTGCAGAAAATGGGGGGAAATCACAGAGGGGAGCCATTACCACACTGATTCAGCAATATTCTTTCAAATTACATACTCCAAGTTAAGTATCTCTAGACACATGATGGATGAAAGGCTGAATTTCAAATAAATGTCATAATAACAAGTAGATTAAGTGTCAGCGGTGTGGAGCATCACTTACAGGTAGGGGTGTAACGGTACACAAACCTCTTTTGAGGTCACGGTTCAGTATGGTTTCGGTACAGTAGAAACAAGGGACAGAAAACATTAAACTGATTTTTTTTCTCTTTTTTTGTCAACCCTGGTTAAGTATGGCGTTTTTTTTCTTACCTAAGTAAAACAAAATAAACATGCTCATAAAAAAAAATCAAATTACTGAAATAAATATCCAATAAGGTGATGCATGTAGAAAATGAACTGTTCTTTATCATAATTAAATTATAAGTATTTTCATTTCTTTTTTTTTCTTAAAAAAAAAAGCACTTGTCCACATAGTTTGCAGAAAGGGTTTGATGCCCTGTTGGTATGACACAAACACTCACTCTAGGGACAGAGGTTTATAAAGGGCTGGTGTGACTTGCTGGCTGAAATGTGGATGAGAGGGAACTTCGTAACGGGGCTTGATTACTTTCAGTGCGAGTTTGAACCCTGTATTCTCAACAACAGTGAAGGGTCACATGTCCGCTGCTATAAAAACAAATGTTGCTTGTTTTTTTGCCTTAACACGGTCTGAATATCTGCAAGCGGTAGCTTTAATGCCACGTTGAGCTGGGTTTGCACTGAACTCGTTTTTTCCTTGTCTCACTAACGTTAGTTATTTCCAATGTTAGTGGGACATGAATCTGGTGACGCCGTTTCAAACAGTCGGGATGTTCGTTGTGCTACCAGCTACATAGCCGACAGCAGTTGCGCAATGTCAGCATAAGATAAATACATTTGGCAGGGGGACTCGCTGCATTTGTTTTGGTACACATGCGTAACGAACCAAAGGGCCTGTACCGTTACACCCCTACTTACAGGTTAGCAGAGTTGCATGTGCAAAATTGTGCTGCAGTGTAAAATCTTAATAAAACGTCTAAACCTGACTGTAGAAGTCAATGAGCAAATGAATCAGTGCGAGTGTGCTGCTTTGTGGAAACACACGGCTCTACATGTAGTCAGATTAGTTATGTGAATGCATTACAGGATGAGTGGTGTCAATAGCATGTAGACAGTCTGGCAAGTTACACCGCTGCCTTTACTGGGTCAACTCAACTTAATGACGGAGCAGTCGGGCCCATTGACAAGTATAAACCCATTGGGCAATTTAACATTCAGCACCTCAAGCAAACATGCACGTCATCAAATCTTGAAACGTTTTTTTTTTTTTTTTTCTTAATTTAAATACAGGATAAGATGGGGATCAAATTTTACCGTGTACTTGGAATATCATCCCCTGCCCTAAACACAATGGGCCATATAAATCATTTGACAGACAAGGACAGAACCAAAAATAAAATGGTGTTCCTTAACTGGATGAATATAACCATGCAGCACAGTAAAGGGATAGGCGTGCAGGTCTGGCCCCACCTGGCCCGAGATGCGCTCCTCTGGCAGCACCTCTGGCTTTATCTTAAGCAGCTTCACTGCTATGCGCTTGCCAGTGCGCCTGTCAGAGGATACCTCAAACTCTACATCATCTGAGGAGAGAGAAGCAGGAAAACATTTAGCACACTTCAAATGATACAGGTGGAGCTTGATTTCATTAAACCATTTAGACCAGATGCAGTATATGCATGTATGAACCTTTAAGACCGGGAGCGACATTTGCGTTCTTCTCCTTTTAGAGCCAGATGAAATATGTGCGCGTTTTGAAATTCTCTCATGAAAAGGCGAAATGTAGTTTGTAAAGTTGCTTGTCCGATGATGCTGACGAATACCAGCAAGATTGAAGCAGATTACAGCAGTGTTTGTTTGATGAAAACAACAAGGAAGACGATTTAGACGAAGCCAAATGTCAAATGTTTTTTCATTTCACGTCTTTCTGCTTCAGAGGCTGAGAAATAGGTTTTTGCTATAAAACCCCTCAGGTTTTAGGTGGTCATTTTCAAACACTTAGATTTTAGAGTGTTCTTTTATTCTGCTCCTTAGGTCTTAATGGGTTCATGTGGCTCAAGGCGTTTCTTGTTAACAGGTGAGGATTGAGACAGATTAGTTATTCATGATTTGTGCACAAGGCCTCTAACCTCCTATTTTGAGATCCTGCAGGTTGCCATTGTACTGAGAGCAGTGGAAGAAGAGACGATCCTGACGTTCAGAGCACTGGATGAACCCATAGGAAGTCAGAAGCTTCTCCACCACGCCAGTCTCTCTAATGCCTGGTCCTGAGCCATTGGCGTATGCAGTGTGCCCATTGTTATGGAGCATTCCTGGGTCAAAACTCATCTAGGGGAGAGGAGATACAAGTGTTAAACTGCATTCAGAAGTGGATCAACATAAAGCAGACAAAAATGTAGCTGCAATTTATTGCAGGGTTAAATGCCAACTTACAAAAAAAATTGAAAAACACTTCAAAACATGCATGTAAAGCACATTTCATAGCATGTGGGGAGGAAAAAAAGCAAATATAAAGCTAAATTAGAGCCTTCAGGTTCTATCTGGCCATTTAGAGAGGAGAAAACACATTTATGCTTAAGAACGGTTTTCCAGTCTTCAAATCTTCCAAAAACAAACCGCAACATTTCAGATTTACCTTGTGTCATGCACTAAAACTACTATTCACTCACTATATAATGTGCTTTTAGTCCCACATCACCTAAACACTGACACAACTTTCATGCAATTCTTGTTCAGACAGTTCATAAAATGTTCAACTTCCTCTTAAACGACAATTTAAAACCAGTGAAATTCCCTTATTAAACTCTGCCCCTACATCCTGGTCGAACTTCCACGCTACTCCAAACCATGCTGTTAGCGAAAAGTCACATGACAACAGCGGGTGACGGGGCTGTTAAAGTCAGCGTGGGCACTGCCGATCATGCCCTCTTACTGATCTCTGATACAAGGGAGTCCGCTTGTGTTTTTTGCTTCCTGGGTGGGGGTGGCAAGAGATGGAGGAGGAGCGGGGGATAGACATGGGACCGGTAGAGGTGGATGGGGCAGAGCCAGTGTTGCGAGCCACTGGTGGTTCAGAGGAGCCTCTTTCCATTTCTGACACGGGGGAGAGGACTTGAATGTGCTGTTGAGAGGAGGCAACAGCTTTGACAAGGAGCGTGCGCATAGCATTTCATGATTTTGTTTAAATTAACGTCATCACAAGTTGTTTGGTTGTAATCACACAAAACAAGTCATTATCTGGCCCCATCTTCTACTTGACCTTGCTAATCTGCTGTCATTTCATAATCCGCCCATGCACGATTTTCGGGGAGGATGGGGGGCACCATATCTCTGCAATATTCTACATACACGATACCTTGTATCATATTACCCCATTACAACCACCACTAATACTCAAACCCTGTGAGAAATACTGACAACAAAATACCAAGCCAAAAAGTAAACGGACACTCAGTAACAATGGCTGCTACCATGACACTGATAGTGCTACCGTGACAACATTATTCAATACCAGTGCAATCAAACAGGAATGGCTCTTCGGGGAAGGCAGACTTAAAAACTGAAACCAAGTTCTTCAAGGTGAAATGGTTTACATGAAGTGTCATAAATCTTACTCAAGGTCACGTCAAAATAAAAGTACCAAAAATAAGGAACCAGAAAATGCGAATGACAGATCAAATAGCGGTGCATCTACAGTGGACAGAGTGTTGGTGATGGATTATGGGTTATGAGGTGGGGGGGGGGGGTCCCAGAGCAGCCTCTTCTTTTAGGTCCTGTTCTGCAATATCAAAACAAGCTACACTTTTCACATACGCAGGTCTTTAACACTAATACCCTTGGTACAGGATATTAAAGACTTGAATACAGGGGCAGAATGTCTAAACCTTTGGTTTGGCTGCCTGTGCAGTGATTACGTGACTATAAAAAGTTAGTCTCAGAGATAATGCAGTGGTTCAGTTCTGATGGGCAAGAACTTTAAATACTACCAATTAACGGTATTCGAGGTTCCCAACTGTTATGTAGTTTAGCGTTGCCTTGATTGAAGAGACGTTATGATTTGCACATGTCACCACCTGACTAAGGTTCTACAGGATTGTGATGCAAAATAAAATATGAGGGGGGAGGAGAAAAAAAAGACTACTTGTAGGATTAAAAAAAAAAAGAAAGAAAAAAGCATCAAATTGCCACAGTCTAAGCAGCAGAACACCCCTCAACCTGCTACAATATATCTGAGTAGAGGCTAGTCTCGGGAGCCCGAAAAAAGGATGAAAGTTAGGCCATTCACAGCAGAGATGCAGGGCAAGGTGGGTGAATGGGTGTTCGATGGGGAGTGGGGCACGTTGAAAAAGAGGTGGGAAGGTGAAACTTACGGAGCGGCCATATGGCGACAGGCTGAGTCCGACAGGGGAGGTGCTGCTCAGGTCAGCGCTAACAAACGCGGTGGGTGGCGACGCAGGCAAGGTAAACTCAACAAAGCCTTTCCAGGGGCTGCCCATATTTTCCCATAAACTCGGACCAAACTTGCTTGAGCACTTGATTACTTGTTTTGATTGGTTTTTTTGCTTGATGTTTAAGCACTATTTATTAATGTTACCACCCAATGATACACCGCTGGATGTCTGCAAGGGTGAAGAGAGGAACAAACATAACGGGTAAGGCAGATAGGTCAGCCAGTGTACCAAGTGTCAAAGTGTACCAAGTGTCACAAACAGAGGAAAATAGCTGAGGGCTTTTAATGCCCGAAGGAGGAAGTTGAAAATGATTTTTTTAAATTAGGGAGGATATGTCTTAAGTGACAGAATATAAAAGGGCAGGGGGCTGGGTGAGGAAAGGCAATAAAAATCACTCCTCAAAATAAACCACATAACTAGTGTAAATGATTGGAGGTGGTGGTGGCGGCTTGGTAGAGCATAATTATGTGAAATAGCATTAACAATAACATGACAAATATCAAATCTTCAACTGAGCATTAAATCTTGCACTTCCACGTTGTGTGCTCTCAAGCCCAGATACAAACATGTGATTACTTGTTAAGACCAATGTACAAGGTTAAAGTCAATAAAGAGCTGCAGCAGCTGCTTTCACTGTGAAACAGTCACTGAATGAGCTGCTTTTTGATAAACGCAAACTAATTGATGAGGACAAAACTCAAGATACAAAAGTTTCAATGACAGCCATTATTTACAAAGGTTGCTCACGTGTTCGTCAAATTTGAATATTGATTAAAACAAAAGGAGGATGAACTGAGCCGTCAGTGGTGCTCAGTGATAAGAAAACAAAGTCTGCGCAGCACGGCTGGCCAAACTGAATTAGAATTAAGTGTTACACAATCTGTGTTTGTACATCTGTGTAATAAGAGTAAAAACAGGGAATTTACCGAGTCATATTTTCAGGAGAAAAACACTACAATCAACACATAACTTACACATTTGGAAGAGGAAATTATTTAAAACGTGACATATGAAATATCTAAACAAGTACAGTTGACATCACTACAAAGGGGTCTTATATTACGAAAGTACTATAGTCGAGACCCACCTTTATTTGTCGTCTTGTATCTTGTTATTCTCTGGATCTTGATGACTATACAGTTCCTGCAGATCTCTTCATGCACACAGTTGAACACACACACACACACACACGTTACACGTTTCTGGCACAAGTTCTAGATGGTTGCACAAAGCAAAAAATTATGTGTAGAGGGGGGGGTCTGGCACAAAAAAGGCAAACGCAGGTGCAATAACACTGCTTGGAAAATGTTACAAAAAAAAAACAGTGAGAAGAGAGGGGAGGTCGGGGAACTATGGGGAGGAGGAAAAAAAATATATAGCAGATAGCAGCCCACTCCACACCCCGGCGGTGAGTCTGAGGTGTGGTGAGGATGAGGAGGGCTAAGAGCAGCGTTGGGACGTGTGCTTTGTCAAAGCTGTTGAGTAGGCACAAACTTCTGGTTTCAGATCAGTTATTCAGAATACGCTTGGGCATAGGCTTGCTTCTTTTCTGTGTTTCGGTTGAGCTGATGTGCGTCTTCTTTGGTCGTTTCAGGATTTGGTTACTTCTTGCGTTTTGAACCCTTGAAGTGATCCTTTTTAATTTTTTCCCCTGCGTGTCTTCAGTGTTGCAACTTTGCTTGTTTTAGGGAGGTTTGTCTTCAGTTTCTTTGTTATGATCTGAACTTGAAGCAGTTCCGGATGGTACAAAAATTCAGTTCCGTTTCACTTCATACTGTTGAGAAAAAGCAGATTTAGTTGGTTGAGAAAAACTTGAAAACATGACTTAACTTTATGTTGTTTGACAATAAATTCATATATCAAATATTTGGGTGGAGACTAAAGAAAACTGTCCCATGAGAAACACTCCTGAGGACCACCAGTGACCTGAGGTTTGTGAGAACACTAGATTCCTTGCCCCAGACTCACACAAGTATAAAAATAGGTTTTCCTCAGATGCCTCTGGATACAGCCCATAATGCCAGGCAGCTGACTACCAGGCAAGAGCTGTGGATTAACAAGTCCTTGTGCATACCTTCAGTGATATATATGGCAGCAAATTGGACTGTCTTGTTTTGTCATTTATCCCACATCTGTTCTCACATTTACTGTAAATGTGCTCGCTTGATTCCAGTGAATAAAATGTTTGTGTATTACACATGTAAATTTAGCTAATGCTAGACACTTGGCAACTGAGCTCAATCAGTAGGTTAGAGCAGAGTGGGGTTGACCCAAATACGCTGCTTTGAAAAAAACAAGCTGGGGAGCCAACACAGGACACATGATATCTATTCTGCTGTGACTATGTCGCAATGACTCTTCCCACACGTTACCAGGAAACTTAATATATGATGTTGTGAAAAGGCTCGCAACTTCCTCCTTCAAATTTGTAGCCGAGTTATAATGTGAGATGTACCACCAAGTTTTCCTTCCTTTCACAGACCCACAAGAACTACAGCTGTAGTGAAAGCACAAACACCTCAGCTATCACAAGATGGCTTGGGTTACTGGGTTAAAGGTGATGAGCAACGAAAAGAAACAACACTTGTGTGACCCATGGAGGAGGTGGCATTGCTCCATTCTCCCCTTTTCAGCAGCGCAGATACAAAACCTAAAACCACAGGCGCCGATTTGCATTTTTTAAACACTTTGATGAGCATCAAACAATACAGCTCGGTGATAGTTGAGCAAGAACCAACTAGCAAACACGCAGACAGTCCCAGTTATGACCGTGTAGCTGCTAGACCCTCGATCAGGTCTCTGGAAGATTTAACCAACGGAACTACTCTCTGGTCCGTGGCCCGAACAACACGCACCCTGACAGCCCCACCAGCCATGTGACTTCCCAGCGAGCCGCCATCCCCAGCTGGAGCTGCTAGTAGAGGCCTGATCCAGCACGTTGCGGCAGGAAAGCGTCACAGGCCCAACCAGCTCGTGTCACAGTCCACAACCAGGAGCCGACACATAGGAATACCTCTCACACTCCGCCAGTTCACTGCTGGTCAGTCGGGATAAAACACACAGTGACGATGACGTATCTGAGTAATCGTCTCAATGACCTTGTGTGGGCAAACAGAAGCAGACAGCTTTAGCTTAGTTGCTAACGCTAAAGTCGTAAACAGCCAATACCCCCGGGCGTTTCCTACTTTTCCACATGGAAACCAATTCACTGCGACACAGTTCAAGCTAGCGGTACAAATTAGCTCATGTAAGTTATTTGACTGACACTTGTGCGGGGTTTGAAACTCACGGGAAAGTTGGAGGAAAAGTGATCGGAGTGAGAAAACAGCTGCACGTATACCAGGCTCCATTCGCAAAACGTGCTTTTTAAAATGTTCGCTGGCTTAATTCTTAAAATCAGTGCACTTAGTAGAGACTTGAAACGGACATGTCAATTGGACAGACACATCCGGCACCCACAGAATAAACTAACAGTTACTCAGGCTAAAAATCGTAGTTCGTAGAAACGGTTGGCGACGCTCGTGGTCCTCCCGACACCGGGTGTAGTGACAGATGGAACTGCAGCCTCTAAAGCGGAGTTTTGGGGGCTGCCAACGTGAATGTGACGCAGAGACAACCCTAAAACATGAGCTATTCCACGATCTGATTATGGCTGCAGCTCACTCGGCTCACCGTGAACCAACCTTACCGAACAATAACTGGGTTTAAAACACATAACGAGACGTAGTGAGCGCTAACGGCACGAGGACGGGACAACAAAGAAGCTGCGAACGACGAGTCCCCGTTAGCTCGAGTTGATTTCTATTCAACTGTCCCGTGTATGTCTGTGGTTTCGACTACAGTCCCACACGAGTGTCGAGTCTCACATACGGCGACACGTTTTCAGCAACACGGGGCTCTCAATCCATGACATTAAGCAACGTAGCTAGGCCGTTTACAATGCTAACTCGCGGCTAGCTGCTAGTTAGCTAGCATGCTGCTGCTGACTACAGTGTGTGTGTGTGTGTGGTGATTTATGGTGAGGAAAAATACGGCTGCCCCCCACCCAGGCCCGAGCTCTGCGTATGATGAAGCGCTGGATAAAAACCTCGTGTTTGAGGCCCCACTGTACAACACGGGGTCAACCTGTTGCTGCCCCGCTACAAACAAAGGTCTGAAGAGTTGTTTGAAAAGAGAATATTAATAAAAACTCACCCCAACAGCTTTCAGCACTGTCACCAGCGCCGCTAGAAGCAGCACGGCACATTACGTAGTGAGCAGAGAGGCAGATATCGCGATATTTCAACAGACCGACCAGAGAGCCTACAGGGGAGAGTGGCCGCTACTGAGCAGCTGGATCGTTGTCTCGCAATGATCCATGGGAAAACGAGGCTCACGTTGAGCCTTTAAGTTTAATCATAAATAAAAGGGATAAGAGAGAAATAACAGTTTGTGCAAAAAGAGAACACGGTGCATAATGTTCACAGTTGGCAAATTCTTCAATTCAATGCACATATTGTACATATTTCATATTTTATTTTATTTTATATATTTAATAAAACTTATGAGCCTATATTTCTAATCTTGCATGGAGCTATTGGAACAAACACAATTTCCCCCTGGGATCAATAAAGTATTTCTGATTCTGATTCTGAATGTGCAAGAAGTTGCATTAAGTCCTTGTTGGTTATGTGTGGAGGGTGAGGAGGGGGGGGGGGCAGGGCCAGTGGCTTGGAGATGTTAGTCATTCTTATGGCTTGGGGGTAGAAACTGACCTTGATCCTCGAGGTCCTGCATTTCACACTCCTATACCGTCTGCCAGATGGAAGGAGTGTGAAGAGGTGGTGCTGGGGGTGTGTGGGATCTCTGAGGGTGTTCCGGGCTCTTCTGAGGACCCCCTGCTGATAGATGTCCTGCATCGGGGGTCTGTTTGTGAGAATCTGCTGTGCCTTCCTGATCAGCTGAGTGATGTGTTGGGTCCAAGTGAAATTCTCACTGATGTGGATGCGGAGGAATTTGAAGTTGTCGACTCTTTCCACCTCAGTCTCACCAATGTGTAATGGTTTGTGTTGACTCCTCCCCTTATTCAGGTCCACTATCACCTCCTTTGTTTTGCTGACATTGAGCGTCAGGTTATTGTTTTGACACCCCAGCAGCAGGTCGTCCACCTCCCTGCGATAGGCTGATTCATCGTTGTTACTGATGAGACCCAGCACTGTTGTTTCATCAGCAAATCTCAGGATTGTGGTGTGTTTTATGTGAGGCTGCACAGTCTTTTGTGTTGAGTGTGTACAGTATTGGACTGAGTACACATCCTTGAGGACATCAGTGAGTTCTGCAGCACATACCCTGAAGGCCCGTCCCGGGATGTTGTCTGGGCCCATGTCCTTGCAGGGGGTTGATTTTCTTCAGGGTTCTGCATACGTCAGCTGCTGACACAGTGAGCCGTGGGTTGTGTGTTCCCTATTCTAAGGTTCAGTTGAAGTGGATTTGGCTTCAACACTGTTTACCCCCAAAACTCCAAAAGTGTTTTGTGGACTCAAACACTTCACCCACCCAGCCATTGGCTTAGTGGTGAGTGGATAATTAGGTCGAATTTTTCCAGTGAACTATCTCTTTAATATGAGATCACTATATTTCTGTTTTTAGTTAGTTAAGCTTTATTTCAGACACATAGGTCCATCAGTTTTAAACTTAAAAATTTTTTACAAAATTACAAAATACAGAACACAAATGTAGAATACAATCATCACACGTTAGCACAACGCTGGGATTAGGAACACACACATACTTTTGTTCCAGTGTTTCCAACAAGATGAGTCGCATCAGATGTGAGTCAGCTGATCGAAACATGAAACTGTGCATAAAATTCCTCAGCAGAGCATGAAAAGTGGGAACATGGCGAGCCACAAACATTTTGCTTGAACTTGTCCATCTCGGAAGTGTTAGCAAAATCCAGACTGTGTCAATACCTGCCACCTGAAGATTTCTCAGTTTCAGACTACGGGTGTCAACATGTTGGCTTGTGCAGACAGTTTAAAGCACTGACACTGCCTCATCACATTTTTTTCCCTCAGGATGTGACCCAGATATCTTTTTACAAATGTTTACAACATTTAAGACTTTGTCAGCCATAATCAACGAAAGACAGTTTAGCTTCTGATGCTCCTTAGTTCTAAAAAACATTATAAAATGTTTAGAGTTATATTTAATGTATTTAACTTGAACATACTCTGGTGGTTGCGGTAAACCAGCACTGTAAGGAGAAGAGAAAAGACCATCAAATCATCAGCATACATCAGATGGTAAATAAGACTCCCCCCCCCCCCCCCCCATCATACAGCATGTCTTAACTTCTCAGAAAGACCATCCACATTCAGATTGAACATCATTTCTATTTTTGCTTTGTGTAGGTGCTTTGATTCTCTTTGTTCCCTCAACCCAAGGCAGAATTATTTGATGAAGAAAACAGAAATGTGCTTTGTTTGTTTCACTATCTGAAATCAACTTAACAGAATGAAATCACTACCCAAGCAACATAACGTGACAGCTCTTCCTGGTAAAGAGGGTGTGTAGATGACACATTCATTGTAAGCCATGACTGGCTCTTTGTTAAATCTGGCCACTCGGTTTTAGAAAAAAAGTAGCTTGTTGTCAATAAGAACATTGAGAAGGCCTCATTCCTTCCTTCATTTCCTTTCATTTGAATGTCCACCAGAGACGACTTAACTACTATTTTGTTTTTCCCTCCTGTGCAGCTGTTTTGTTTTGCTCTTTTTAGAATCACAGCATATTACTAATTGAACATTACTTATCCAATCAATTATGCAGAAAAGAAGATGTGGCTGTTGCATCAGAGTGTGTGTGTGTGTGAGAGAGAGAGAGAGAGAGAGAGAGAGAGAGAGAGAAAGAGAGAGAGAGAGAGAGAAAGAGAGAGAGAGAGAGAGAGAGAGAGAGAGAGAGTGTGTGTGTGTGTGTGTGTGTGTGTGTGTGTGTGTGTGTGTGTGTGTGTGTGTGTGTGTGTGTGTGTGTGTGTGCGGTTCACACTCCAACACAGTAGGTGGCGATAATTCCCCCGATCGTTGGTCGCCACCCGCCATTAAAGAAAATATACGGAAGGGACGTCATCGTTTGCTTCTGGGTCTGACACGGAAATAGACCTGTCAACAAACTACATTGATTTGTTTTACTTAAATGTGTCGGTTTTATTTCTTTCTTGAGACAGATAGATCCAAAGGTCCACAACATGAAGACTCTGTACAGACAGTGAAGCTGCCTCGGCTAGCTGGAGCTACACAGCTAGCGTTCGCTAACACTGTTTCCACCTCACTGGTTGTGAGAAGCGGCTTGTTTACGTGACGTGCGGGACAATAAGCTAATTTAACAGGTTCCAGTAAATGGCCTGCACTTTAGAGAAAGTGTTGGGCGATGCTCGGACCCTTCTGGAGAGGCTCAAAGAGCACGACACGGCCGCCGAAGGACTCATAGAACAGTCCGGGGCCCTGAGCCAGAGAGTGCAGGGCATGAGAGAGGTGGGAAATGACCTCCCAGACAAGGTATGGACGAGTGTCTCCACACAAAGATATTTCATTAAAGTACATATTTACTGCTGCAGTGCACAGAAGGTCTAACAGGATTCAGCTGAGCTCTGTAGGATTAAACTAAAGACCACAGGTTCTCTGTTTGGAAGGGGAGGGTGAGGTGAGGGGTGTTCAGCTGCAACATGACACTTCAGCACTACATTCTACACACTGTACCTTTTTAAATTACATGACTTCATTAGAATATTAGTAAATATACACATCTTCAGTTTATAATCTGTAGTGTTCCATCGTCATTTACTCTAACCCAATAGCATCTATACTGATGGTTACACCTCTGCAGAAATCCCCACAAGTGTTACTTTTATATAGATATCAAGATTACTCATATACACCCGGTATTTGCAGCTTTAGACTCATTTTCATTTGAACTCACCTACTTCTGGGAAAAAAGGTAACTCAAATTATCCGCATGATGTCCTTCAAATTTCTTACATTACTCTTTTATGTGTTTTGTTGATGTGCAGATGTCAGATATCAATAATGACGTGACAGTCCATTATTGAAGATTTGAGTACATTTTATTTCACCAATTATGGTGGGAGGGGTAGATTTTTATATAATGCATGTTCTCTAAGACGCATCTTTCTATATATGAAGTTCATTTGATATTAAAACTGAGAGTTTTTCTATTGATTATCTTATCTGCCCTTCACTGCTCTCCCCCCTCAGCACACAGAAGACTCTTCTGAGATTCAGGAGCTGACCAAATACAAGCCCCATGTTCTTCTGACTCAGGAAAACACTCAAATCAAGGAACTACAGCAGGAGAATAAAGGTGAAAAATAAACTCACTCACTTCTGTTGATTGCATGTCTGCTGTTGTATAGTTTTTTTCCAAACCCTCTTCGTGACTGTCTCTGCAGAGCTATGGTTGTCTCTCGAAGAACACCAATACGCGCTGGAGTTGATCATGGGTCGATACCGCAAGCAGATGCTTCAGCTAATGATGGCGAAGAAGGAGCTGGACACCAAACCAGTGCTTAGCCTCCACGAGGACCACGCAAAAGTACACTGGCTTTCTGCATTTGCTCAGTCATTCAGAGGACACGATTAAACAGTGAAAGATGTAAAGTTAGAAATGTACAGACTTGAGGATCAAAAGCTTGCATTGTAATTCTCCAGGAAGTGCAGAACCAGGTGGAGCGAATATGTGAGATGGGCCAGGTGATGAGAAAAGCCGTGCAGGTGGATGATCAGCACTACTGCTCTGTTCAAGAGAGGCTGGCTCAACTAGAGGTGAGCTCAGTAGAACCGACTGTAGATGTTTCTCTAAATGTGAACCTGTAGTTTGTGTAAATACAATACAAAACCAAACAATGGCATGGTAAACATTTTTATGTGGTTTATAAAAGGACAACTTCAATAGCATTCAAAATGACAAAAATAGCCCTTTAGAGCGTACACACACACACACACACACACACACACACACACACACACACACACACACACACACACACACACACACACACACATTTATTGACTTAAGTTGACTTAAGTTTGAAGTTCAAATGAAAAATGTAACTCTTTTAACACATGAGAATGTGCAGTATTATTCAACCCCCAGCTTCAGTACTTTGTGGTAAGTGCTGACAAGCTTCTTACACCTCTCGATCGGAATCTTTGCCCATTCTTCACGTGCAAAAGCCTCTAGCTCAGTGATGTTTGATGGCTTCCGTGCTGCAACTGCCTTCTTTAAATCCCACCAAAGATTTTCAATCGGATTTAAATCTGGTGACTGAGAAGGCCACGCCAGGATGTTCCAAGATATTTTTCTCAACCAAGCTTTGGTTGACTTGGAGGTGACTTGGGGTCATTGTCTTGCTGGAAAGTCCAATGATCACCAAGGTTTAATTTGTCAACAGAAGGCATCACATTCCCTGGAGGCTTAATTATGTTTCAACTCCACTTTAGGGCATAAAAACTGCTTTAAAAACAACAATATTATATAGGGGTAGAATAATTGTGACATGGCTATCCTAACAAAATATACTGTTACACACAAATACTACGTCATGCATTTTCTGTGTTGATTTTATGTATCACTCAACTCATAAAGAAGTCATCCATTTTTGAAAAAACTTTAATTGATAAATCCTTAAGATCTTTTGGGCGTTTGAATATTTCTGACTGCAACTGTATGTAGTGATAACTATTTGCAGCAATGTTTCTTGATTATCCTGTCAAAAAGAGACACTGCTTCTCTAAGTAGGTGTTACTTTTTGATTTTTAATTTATGAGTTGCTTTGGTTGCTTGGACCCAGATATACCTGCTTACAGGTCGAGTTTATTTTTCATATAAATTTGTCATTTTTCAGTGCTGTAAGTGCCATAGATGTTAATCAATAGACCATGGCTGAAGGGGTTCCTAAATATACATGTCTGAAAAGATAGATTACTAAAATCAAAACTGTCTGCATGGCCAGATTCCAGAAGAGTTTAAGTATGTAAGAAAATATTATAAAATATATATATTTCTTGTGTGTTTGGATCAACTGAAACTTTGTCACTCAGTACTATTTTCATGAAATGTTATCCTGTCGCGTTCAGATTGAAAACAAGGAGCTGCAAGACCTCCTGGTCATCAGCAAGAGCTCCGTGAAGACAGCGAGAGAGGAGCCCGAGCAGCCAGCAGCAGTAGCACAAGAACAGTCCCCTCAACCGGAGTCCAACGAGTGACCAGAGCAGCTTCAGTGTGAACTGTGAATGAGGAAACAAGTCCTTCGGGACCAGGAGCCAGAGTTGATGATTTCTTCAACTCTATTCACCACATTGTTTTTATTTTCTTATTAAAGATGGGATGCAGTCAGACCACAGCATCTGTTTTGTAGCAAAGGCCACTCTTTACACATCATTGACTGTCAGGAGCATTTACCTGCGGTATATCTGGATGGTAGCTCTCACATATGTACACACACGCACGTACTGGAGGCAGCAAAAGCAAAGGGGGTTTATTTTTGTTTTTTGCCAAAGATGCATTTGCTCATTAAGGACAAAGTTTCTACCTCTTTGTTGCCCCTTTGCTGTTCACTCCCATTCACATAGTGTAAAATGCTCATCACCAGCCTGCTACGACTTCACTCAAAGGAAACTGATATCAACTTATAAGTGGCACCATTTTAAGTAGCTGTGCTTGATAATCACTTTGCCAACATGATGACTTTTGGCTGTTTCACTGATCACACAGTTTGCCTGCTGAGTAGCGACAGTGGATCATTTATGTGTGATCGTCTATCATTTTATGAATTTGATACATTTGTCTAGTACTTACATTGAACACCAGTCTTAAACACCAGTTTTCTAGTTTTGGATGCAGAGTATTCAAATGTACCAACTGATGGCACATCTTTATTTAATGGTAACATTTCAAAATATGCCAACCTTTTGTTGAAATGGATATTAAATGTTTGTGCGCTGTATGTTCTCAGAAATTCTATATTGTCATCTCAGGAAATCAGTGTTAAGGTGAACATGCTGAAATGACTTCATGACAGTGTAATGATTTGTGTCAAACAAAATTTAATTCAAAAACTTTAAAATAAATTTGTAATAAATGCAGTAATTGTGCATCTGTGGATGTTTTTCTCTGTCATATGTACTCACGGAGCCCGTTGTTAGGAACACAAATAAATGTGGCAGCAGTGTGATGCAGAACTAGGTCAAGGGTCTCAGTTAATGTTCACATGAAATATCAACGTGATGTTAAAATGTGATCTCAGTGACTGACTGTAGACGGTAGGAGTAACATCACTTATTAATCAATGGACACAAAATGCCTGGTATCAGCAGTTCAGGCTGCTGGTGGTGTAGTTGAAAGGGCAATGTTTTCTTGCTATGCTTGGCCACTTAACACTGTACTTGACACTAAGAAATAATACCTAAGTGCGATATTACTATGCTTTTTCATATATAATATGTTATCTTCATCATATTAAGTTCAATATGTGCTATATTCCATAATACTTACTCCTAGTATTATTACTACTTACAGCCACTGAAGTATTAGTTTATTGTCTTACATGACTTATTTTTCCTTTCATTTCTGTTGTCATTAATGCACTTTACATCTGTATTTAATTTTTAATTCTAACTTTACTTAGACTTAATACTCGTAATACTAGTATTAGTATTAACACTCTTAATACAGTTTTTTTCTAATGTACTGTTTCGTATTTTGTGTTAATGTAATATTGGAGACAGCTGGAACAAGAATTCCCTTCTGGATTAATAAAGTCTATCTTATCTTAACAGTAGAAAGTGGAGAGGAGAAGCAGGTGGGGTCCCTCAGAAGTGTACTTAGGGCCACAGAAACCAGATCAGACGATCCACATATTGACCATGGAGCTCTATACATGTCAGGTAATAACCATTCATACAGAGCTTGTGGAATTGTAATAATAAATACTACAAATGCACATTGGACTCAGTTGCACGAGTGTCTGCTGCAGGTGCCCTCATTTCTGCACATTTAATTCTTTACCACACGATGGCGACTTTGAGCCGCGTTGATTGTGTGTAAACCATAGACTGTGTCTATCGGTGTAAACGTATCGCGAGGTGTACAAGAGCGGCGCAATGCTGCGTTCACGTGCACAGGCAAAAACGAGATTTTCGTCTGTTTGGGTGTTTCTGGCTCGTTTACTTCAACAGCATTTATTCTACACAGTAACACATTTAAAAAGGCGAAATCAGCCTAAAACCCCTCTTCTTCTTCTCCACTCGTTTGTTCCCCCGCAGTGAACCCAGCAGTTTATGTCCGACAGGCCGTGAACGCAGCAGCCCAGTTGACACCTCGCCTTGACACAAGCTAACGTGCAGCATGTCCGAGAAGGAGCTGGGGAAGAAGTGGGACCGGTGCCTGGCAGACGGTGCCATCAAAATCGGTAAATATCCCCGATTGTCCCACGTGTAACCACAGCGTCATTTCCCGGAATCCGTCCGAAAACGAGCAGCGTTTTCACTGAGTTCCTCTGCTGTCATTGGGTGGGACAGAAGCTAACTAGCTAGCGCCAAAGGACTTACAAAGGACAAGTGAATGACCAGACACAGGCAGGAGTGTTTTATTTGTTGTGACACGTGAATTCGGGTTAATTCTGTAGTTTAACCTCTAAAATGCAAACCTCGGTTCTTGTAAGCTTTGCTTTTCTCTTATTAGAATTATTGGGCTTTTGGAAAGAGCCCAAGGAAGAAACGTCATTCAGAACAGGTTGAATTGACGTGTTCCTGCCTTGTTTACATCTTTGCTGCGACATTACACCTTTTTTTTACGAGACTTGAGTACACACTGCTGAATTCGGCATTCTTTCAAAACACCACCCAATGTGTATTTGAATGCTATGTAACCATTGTCTCAGGTTATAGCTCCACTGGTTTATAGAAACGGTGGTAAGGAACCCTGTGAGCAGCAGTGGCGAACATAGGACTTTCCTAAATCAGGAGCCGTAAAGGGGCCAATTATATACCCAACATGCATGGACAATTTGTGATTCAGAAAGGTGCACGTTCTACTCAGGCCTTGTTCACTGTTAAATCTATAGCTTTGAGCAAAAACTTGACCCTTGTTCAAGCAAATGATGTTCTTCAAAAAGCTTAGAAAGTAGGATTTTCTCAACAGATTGACAGGACATGACAGGGCCACTTCAGGGCCCAAGCAAGCTCGTGTTTAAATTTATTAGCCAGGCTCAAGTCATCTTGGTTTCTAGAACTATTAGATTTAGAACTGAACGTTACCAATCCCTGTATCTTGTTTTTTGTAATTCTTGTATTTGTATACTGCCAATAATTGAAGCATCAAATATAGAGGAGTTTGGTTCCAAGTCATTGTCATTTGTTAATGCATCAGCAAGTTAACTAGCTCACTTTGTATTAAGGAGGCTTTGTACAAATATGTACCTGAAGCAGTTAAAGGAAAACAATTATGAGGCCACATGAACAAAAGTAAAGATTCAAATGTAGAGTTTCAAGTTCATAGAAATGAAATTATTACAAAAGGTTGCTATTGCTCATGATAAATATACAATACTATAAATACATGCACTTAAGTGATCATATGCTCACAATGAATAGAAATAAAAGAATAGGTGTTACATTTAAATGGTTCATTAGAAACACTTTGTTGACTGTTGTTTTTTTCCTTTTTCAGGCACTGGACTGGGGTTAGGACTTGTGTTTTCTGTTCTGTTCTTTAAACGTAAGTAGTTTGAATGGTTGGCTGCTGCAGTGCATCTTGACCCTTTCATTTAGCTCTTGGGTCCATACCAAGATGAGCAGAGCCAGCAGTGACGCTGCAGAGCACACATGTACTTTTCTGCTACTGCCAGCAGGGAAAGGCTTTTGCATTCATCAGTCTTTGGAGTGTTTTTGTCTGTCACACTTTTCTAAATGAACAAATAGTTTAATGAAAATTCATGCGATTTTACACATAATTTCTCATACTTTTTTTGATCACATTGTGACAGTGCATCTGTGTTTATTTTAGTGCATGAAAAGATGTAATGCACCTGTTTCATTTGTAGGGCACACATGGCCGATTTCCTTCGGCTCAGGAGCGGGGCTTGGCATGGCATATGCCAACTGTCAGAATGACCTCAGGTCACATTATGTGCTGCACAGAAGAGAAAAGGTTAGTTTGCAAATACAATGTTAAACAGGCTACAGAAGAAAATCCTTATTTCTAACTCAGAGTAACAACCCCATTTTATTGTTCATGTAAATCAAAATGTATCTAACTGTTTTCTGTTTTCTTTAACAGGAGCAATAGCTGCAAGTCAACGAAGGACTGTCTTTTTTATTTTTTTGAATTTGTTCTTTTTGTTTTGATTATGGGAGAGCGGCCATTTGCACTGTTCTACAGTTAGATTCATGTCTGCCTGTTGATCGGTCCATCCCTAGAATGACTCAGTATGATTTGTATGTGCCTAATCAGGACAGTCTGTGTTTATTTAATAAAACAATTATAACAACAAAAAATGATGCCCTGGTGATGATGTTTTTTCTCAGACGCTTTATAATGGACAAAACGACTTATTTATCCGTTGGCCGATAAAAGTTTGCCCAATGAGCCTTTCCCAGACACACTGGTACCTGCATTTATGTTTACCAATATGCAAAGATATGAAAACTTTTATTTTACAAAATAAACTTAATTCAATTTCTATATATTAAGCTGTATTCGAATTCCCCAAAGTCCATATCGATGGTGCTCGAACAAAACCCATTATAAACCATAAAGCAGTAGACAATAATTATGTTATGAATTACAACAGCCTGACTACAACTCATACAGTCCTAGCTGTAATGGTGGTACTTGAAAGAGTAAGAGGAGTCAAGTGTCCGTGAAGTTGAATTTTTTTCAGTTTATTTGTGAGGGCATGTGGGAGTGATTTTCTCAAATACATCGGGGAGGAAGGGGGGCGAGGGCAGCAATGCAAACGCTGTCCCATAAGGTGGTAAGCCTGGTGTGGGTGAAGGGGGGTCAGAGTGTTGGCAGCAGTTGAGCGGATGTGGCTGGTGACTGGGGTGCAGTGCTGGAGATGAGTCATGAGGGGGCAGGAAATTGGAAAAAATTAAAAAAACGAGAGTATTATGTTTAGTATTTGACAAGGTTGTTGAAATGATGGAGTGCACTGGACTTTGCCTTGTGAATGAAGTTGTTTTATGTTTAGTATTCAAGTGCTCCTCTCGGGAAGTGAATTATTACTGTTGTCATATCCTGTTGTTTAGCGTGAGGGGGAAGTTGGAACAAGGTGAAGATACTTTCAAAATGCTGGTAGAACAGCAAATGTTGTTTTTTTTTTAAATCATTGAAAATATCAAAATTACTTTAACCTTTATTGACTACTTACATAAGTAACAAATGTCAAACTTTTAAGTACAGAATGTAAGTTCTCTAGGTATTTTGTTGCTGACATTGTCAAAATAAAAATCTTTGTAGTCACACCCTTTATTCTTTAAAGCATCTACATCACCACGAATGGTGCAGCCAACTGGGTGACAGATTGCACAGGCGGTGTACAGATCTGTTATCAAGATGTGATGGATGGTTTGCAGTTAAATGCACTAGCAACAGCAGCTGTCAATAACTGCATCATTTAATAGATAAAGACAAAAAAATTACATTTCTGAGGCACGACTATCTCTCTGGGTAGAGAGAAAAGAAAACAGCTTAGTTATTCAATCTTGTAAATCATTAAAACATGACAGTCCACGGAGGTCTAATAGACTTAGATAATCACTAGTTATAACAATTCATACACTAACTTATTTTTTTAATTTAGCTTAAAAAGCAGGTAAAATGTCACACAAGAAATGAATCTTCATCAGAATGCTGTAATAGTTGTACTTAAATAGATAAAAAATACCATGGCTATACACAAAGAAAGACCACCCACACTATGATGCAGAATGAGCATTTCTTGGCTGTGATGGAGCATGGTTATGCATTAACAGCTCAATGCTTTGACACGCTCCTTCTCAGTAGGCGTGCGCTCAGGCTGGGATGCACACTGGAGTGGCCGACAAAGGGATTAACAGGAACCGAGAGATAGAAAGGCAGCATCTCAAGGACCATGATACCTGTAGAGCACTTATGAATGAAGCCTTGCTGACAAGCGACTGCTGCACACTTTTGTGTTGGTTTCCTGCTCCCCCCGTGCTGTTCCCCCAGGATGAAAAAGGTCTGGTGAAAAGGCAGCAGCGCAGCAGCTCAGCAAAGGACTTGCAAAAGCCACTTCTGTGAGGTGAGGAAATATTCTGAGAATCGTCTCCGGTAGTTCCTTTCACCAGCACTTCTCTCATATGCCTCATCTGTCTGTGTGCCCTCCTCCTGTGACTGTCATCATTGTGACATGCTGCTTCGAAACCCTCTGTCAGACCTCGAATGGCTCATTCTGGCTCTTAGCTGTGGATGAGGCAGGGACACGCAGGAGGGGATGACGAGATGAGTGAAAGTCTGTTTATTTTGGTCAGTGTACTTGTGGCAGTGGAAGTAAGCCTGGGACACCTGGATGTATTCCTGCCAAAAGGAGATGGAGATGCTAATTCATGGAGAACAGTCCGATTGACCTTGACAGGGAGAGGATTGGATGGCTTCTCAACAAAAGACCTCTTTGTCTTCTCTTTGTTCAACAATGTTCATGAAGTGAGAGCTTTGGCTGGAAAGGAGCACTGGTTAAAGTCGGTAACCTTCAGTGGTGCCTAAAGAGGAACCTCAGGAGCTTGTTTATTGATCGCTGGATCTGGCGCCATGACTGACTCTCACTCGTCTGGCTCTGTGGGAAGCTACAACAGCAGCTTTCCCACCACCAGTGCATGGAACATCACTGGCAGCGGCCCGTGGCTGTTGGCCTTCATGCTGACTGTCATCATCCTCATGACAGTCTGCGGCAACGTGTTGCTCATCGCTTTGGTGTTTGCCCATCGCTCTTTGCGCTGCACCTCAAACTGCTTCTTGGTGTCTTTGTTCCTATCTGACCTGATGGTGGCACTGGTGGTGATGCCCCCAGCCATGCTCAATGTGCTGTGTGGGGCCTGGGTGTTGTGGCCCGCATTTTGCCCGATTTGGCTTTGCTTTGATGTCATGTGCTGTAGCGCATCCATCCTCAACCTGTGTGTCATCAGCCTGGACCGTTACCTCTTCATCATCTCACCGTTGCGCTACAAGCAAAGGATGACCCCACCTCGGGCGTTACTCCTCGTGGGAGCTGCTTGGGGCCTGGCAGCACTGGCCTCCTTCCTGCCCATTGAGATGAGATGGCACAGCTTAGGCCTCGGCAATGGACACTCACCTGTTCCGGGCGTCAGCAGTAGCAACATCAGCTCCTACTCTGACACACTGTATCCGGCATCCTACTTTCAGCTGTCACCACCAGGAGGCCTTTCCTTCCAGTGCCGCCTTCGGGTAACCTTGCCCTTTGCTTTCGTGGCATCTGTGCTCACCTTCTTTTTGCCCTCAAGCGCCATTTGCTTCACCTACTGCCGGATCCTTCTGGCAGCACGGAGACAGGCAAAGAGGGTTGCAGCTCTGAGCCACCCACCGCACCCACACCCCTCTCTTGGGGAACCGTCCAGGCCTCCTTCACCTGGGATCGCGGCCGCACAAGCACAGCGGGATGGAGATGATTGTGGGTACCAGGAACCTCCTGTGTCACAAAATGCACCGGTAAGAAATTGAGCTCAGTACATTAACTCATATACGGTTAAAGAAGTTGAATTGCTCAGAGGGCATATTATGACCTCTCTTATTAACAGTAAATCAGTCATCACCACCAGCTCAGGCAAGCAATGGAGACGTATTCATAGCACCTTTAAGGGTCGCTCAGTGTACGAGTGCCGACCAACAAACAAAATAATACATAGGCCAATTTCTAGGCTAAAGTGAAAGCAGTTTTTTTACCGTTCAAGGACCCACACCCACTCTGATCGTTGTATTCAGAAGTACTACTGTGTGCATGTGTGTGTGTTGTCTGGGTCGTTTACTGGCTGTCTGCAAGGACGTTGAGATGAAGATGCTCTTAAACACTTATTCATCATTATCAGGCTCTTAAAAAATAATGGGTCAGAGGAGACAGTCTGAAAGGTGTTTTGCTCCTCTGTCATCTTTACCCAGAAATGTATAAAAGACGAGACTCTGGGAAAAACAAGAGGTGTAATCATGGTGGGAAAAGTACAGACCATGTCTGATGTGCTGCCCCCATCTGCAAGGATAAGTCAAACTCTGAGTCTGTCACATTTATTTGAAATAAAACCTCTCTTTCTCTCGCACACACACAGAGTCGCGTCTCCATGAATTCAGAGGACATTACATTGGTTTCCTGGAGACTTATTCCAACCTTAACCATACTTACTACTTGCCTAACCTTAACCTAAACCTTAACCTTAAAATTGTCTTCACCTCAAAGTCGCCACAGGGAAGAAAAGTCTCCATATTTTGACCGAATTAAGTCCCCACAACATGAGTAATACCTGGACCACACACACATAAATATGTGTGTATATACATCGGGATAAAACAATGAAAAATATATGGATAGAAAATATAAATTAGCAATGTCAGCGAATGGGCTGAGGGCCGTAGCATATTTGATGTATCAGGAATACAGGTAAATTGCATGATTTAGAGAGGATTCAAGGGCCTGATTACCTGATGTGTTATCAGGGTTATTGCTTATAAATAATTTTCTAACTAATCAATGTCACTTTGTGGGGACAGCAACTAACTGTTACAACAATATCACAAATAACTTTGCATAAATGCACTATTAGCATAAAGAATGGAAACAGGGGGAGACCGCAAGCTTGGCTCTGTCCAAAAATACAATAATGTCTGTCTACCACCTGCAAAGCCCACAAATGACGCATCCTAAATTAGTTGGTCTACAAATAGAAATTCACAAATAAAAAATTTGGATTTACAGCCAAGAAATATAATATTTTTTTATTATTAATATATATTTTACAAAATACCCAGTTATTGATATACCCTCCCTAACAAGCGCTCCAAATAAGAAACAAAAGAACTGCCGAAATGGTCAGCCAAAATACAGTCATGGACTTCACGTCAAATGAGTTCCCTTTCAGTCGAATCACTCGGTACAACACATAATGTGTGGGACATCACGTCCTCGCATGGCTTGCTATAGAAGACACCTCCTTTCACATCTTTAAGGCAGATGGCGTGTGACACCCTGCCCACCCATATAAACGTCTGTCAACACTGTGATTCTTGAAGTAACCACCCCCCAAAAATACAAAAATAATTACATCTATTATTTTGATGCTTTCAAAATGAATGCACTGAGGCTTGTGTGGACTATCACATTTATTTAGTAATTAATTGATGATCACTCTTTCCCTCGGCCTCCAGTCTTGCTGGTACTGACCCTTTAGTTCAGCTCTCTCAGCAAAACGCAAACTCATATTCTTATGAGTGTAATTAATTACAATTCTTTCCATTTTCTGCGGTCACGGCAGTCCGTTAACAGTGAGCGCCGCCTGGCTCGAAGGCAGGGCCGGAGGGCACTGAAGGCCAGTCTGACACTGGGAGTTCTCCTGGGACTCTTCTTCAGTGCTTGGCTCCCCTTCTTCATCACCAACATGGCTCAGGTCAGTAGACACACCAGACTCTGCCAAACCTCAGACACAGAAATGTAAAATACAGGTAACATGATATATCAGTGTCCATCCCATACGTCAAACAAATCACGGAATTGAGATAGATGATCAGATCAAAGAGTACTGCTATGAATGCCCTGCCCTCCAGGACATCCGAGGGGGGGAACAGAGAGGATCTCCTCCACAGACCAGGACTGTTCAGTTGGAGCAAGCCCGAGACTGGGAAAAGCTGGCAGATGTAGGCCAGCAGCTCACAATCCCATCACAAAATGTCCCCACCACCACCACCCCACAAGCAGTCCTGGTACTCTGGTCCAACATCCTGCACGTCATCTACTTCATAGAATTGACTGTATCCTAGGGAGGATGCATTTGATGAAGCGAATGAGAGGAAGAGGCTGTGGTCTACCCAGGCTGCAGCAGTCTTATTGCAACATGCACCATCAGGTTGCTCAAAGAGCTAGGAATCCATCGAGAAGCCCTGCGCCAGATGATAGTAGAAATATCAGTGAATGCAGAACGCTGCAGCCAATGGCTCTGGATCAGGAGGAAAGACCCAACCTGGGCCCCAAGGTGTTTGGGACACACACCCAGGTCTGGTCAGCCTGTGGTGGGCCTGCCTTCGCAGAGAGTGTCTTGTGATTAAAAGGCCAAAATACCCATTACCACTAAGGTACTCCACTGATGATACATCCCTAACATCCACTGGTGGTCGCTAACATCGACTGGTGGTTGGCAACTTATAATCAAACGTACTACGGGTTTCTGACCATCTTGTCCTAAAGATGAGCCATTAGGGGCAAATAGCCTCTGTCTGTTCAGTTTGCCTTCACCTCTATTTGCACGAGAGCGTGATTTACAACAATTTCACCGACCTTTTACAAAGTCTGTCTCATTTGGAACAGCTCTCCCATTCTATGTATCTCAATGATTCACAGGTTTTCTCACAAATACATGTGTGTGGCGAGCACAAAAAGAGTGTGAAATAAATGGAAGAGAGAGAAAGAAAAAAAATAAACACTTGGATACCGACCTATTTTTTAGTGGCCAGCCTTGGCGTCACCGTCTTGCCAAGCCATCAAACGAGGAAATAGATTGGCATTTCAGCATCGTGACTCATTCCGAAGCCCAGAAAACAAAAACACAGCAAATGACCATTTATGAATGCTATTCTTTGTAAGTTGTTGAATTTTGACAGGATTACACTGAGCACACATACACACTCATTTCCCAGTGAACTAACGGGAAAATAATTTAATCTTAATTGGTAATGACACTTGCCCTGTTTTTCAAGCTTTCAATGATCCAGTCATTTTAATTTCCCATCTGTGCCCTCTCGCTTCTCCCCTGCATAACATGGAGCACAGACACTTGACTGTGTCTGTGCTCTCCTTCCTTTTCACACTCAATGTGGTGTGTGAAACTCACCCCTCCTTTCGGTCCTATTCCCACCGCCTCCCCGTCTCATCTTGGAAGTATTGGAAGCTCTCCTCTAACAGCTGCCTCCTCCTTCACTGTCCCTCTCTAAACCTGCTGGTTGTGTTCGAGATCAGATGCAAATATTAGATAAAAAATATGTGTGTAAGTTAAAGGTGCTCTTTTGAGTCTTAATCTTAACAATGTTTTACTTTGTTTCCTTGAGGTCTGACAAATGAAGACATTTCTTTCCTCATTAAACATTTGCAAGGCAGATTTCTTTAAGTGGTGTGATGTTCTTGCTTCTTACTTTCATTTTTCAGCCCATTGCAAGATTTCTTGGCAGGATACAAAAACACAATAGAAAAATGTCCTTGTTTGTTTGTGTAATTAATTTGACATTTTTCCTCTGATTTCTTGTTTCTTCTTTTCTCCATCTTCATTCAGGCAGTGTGTGAGTGCGTCCCCGTCGCCCTCTTTGACGCCATCACCTGGCTGGGCTACTGCAACAGCACAATGAACCCCATCATCTACCCGCTGTTCATGAGAGACTTCAAGCGAGCTCTGGGCAAGCTCTTGCCCTGCTGCTCTTCACAGTCGCCAAGGAGACCCTCGCCGGCGCTCTCCCTCTCTCTGCGCAACTCAGGAGAGCCCAACATTGCCAGCACCCCGCCCTCTCCCTTGGCCTCTGACCCCACACATCCCCCCGCCACCGCCACTGATGCTGTCAACCTGTTTGATGCCGAGCATGCTGGGATTGAGTTGCCTCTGCTTCTTCCCAATCAGGTCGAAACCCTGGATTGACTGGCGAGTAGAAAAGTCAGGTAACGTGTTGTCAGAGTTTGTGGTGGAAAACTGATTGAAAACAAGTACTGAGACTCAGTTCAGTTCATGACAGTTCAGGATTTACTGACCTTGAGTTATGAGGTTTCAAACAAATTCACATTTTAAAAATGTATGTTTCATGTTCACAGAAAAACGATGAACCCAAATTGAATGATCTCGACCTTATCTTATATGTTCCTTTCAAAGTGGGAAATGTGTCTGGAAACAAATATGTCAGGGTTAAGGCTATTTCCAGTTATTGGAGCTTGTAAACAATGTCAGCAATGCTAACTGTTTATGTTGGCTCTTTAGTAAGCATTGCCTCACAATAGTGCCGGGAATAGAGAAAGAAAAGGCCTTGAAGAAAATACATTCACTGAATTGCCCGCGGCCTACGGAAATCAAATTACTGTGATAATATCCATAGCAACGAATGAAAAGAGGGATGAGAGAATCACCTATATAGTGGCATCCACTGAAACCTGCAAAACACACACGGTGTTCACAGGTATATGGTCTCACATTGAGTTTGGAAAATAAATTATTACATTATATACAGTTTGTAAAAAAATCGATTTCAGTTACAAAAATCTAAATTGTTATTGAATTATCACATACGTCAAAAACAAACAACCTTTAGTGGTTAAACAAAGCAGTAATTCGGGGGTTTGTCACTTGATGCTGCCATATGTGTGCATCGGCTCTTGTGCTGTCTCTCGCATGTTAGTTTGTTGCAAAGGGAATTTATTTTTTCTCCAACAGCTTCAGAGGATGAGAGTTTACAGGGAAGCAGCTGGTCCACTAACATGCTCTTTACAAGTTTTGCTGCCTTTGTTCGTGCGTGTGCTCTGTTGTCCAGTGTGTATCATCCCAGCTCCATGATATGTGTTCCTTATCCGGGTCGGCCTCCTCTACGCCGTCACACTGTGCATTAGAAGCAGATGCCGAGCCATCGTCAGTGTCCTTCTCCTCAGATGCATGTGGTAAATTGTTCCTCTCTGCGATTTGATTCTCTGGTTCTGTGTCGGAGATCTGATTCTGATCAAGCAGGTCAGAGATATCGGGGATATCCCAACCGTCACCTGACTCCTCCTCATTCTCCTCGTCCTCCTTCAGGTCTCCACTTTTCTCCGTCTCAGTCTCCTCAGCTGGGTTTTGTGTCTCAGTCACTTGGTGTTGATGGTGGGCTTGGTCAGGAATGTTCACTGCCCCCTCTGTAACCTTTACAGACTGAGGAAGAGCGAAGGAGGCTCCTGGCACTTCTTTGGTTGGAACTCCGATCGCCACCAAGATGGTGTCCATCTGACGCATGTAGTCCAAGTGACCTTTTACCTGAGAATCAGAAACATGGCTTTAATGTCTCTGATTACAAAAAGGATATATATTTATGTAAATTAGTGTAGTTTTTTACAAAACATTTATAAAAAAAAGAAGAGATTGTGAATATTATTTATTATTTTTGTACAAAAAGTTTTACTATTCCCCAGGTTTATACTGTATGGTGCTTCAGATATGTCAAGTATGTATGTAATGTTTTTTGTTTATGTTTAGTTGTGTGAAACGTTAAACCTCTGATGCTTTACCTGGTTCAAAAATCAGTTACCATGATATATAGGAAGTGTTCAGTTTCATATGGTTGATTTTCAAGGTGGCAGGAAGGCATTGCTGTGAAGTGAAACAGACCAGCAGGGGCCTTCATTTGTATTATTATAACATTTTTTTATCCTACTGTCTCGTTTAAAGTGCTATTAAAATCTCGTATTTAATTATATTGTATCATGTAAACTATCTCATTGTAACATTTTTTATATGAACCACTAAAATACCAATCTCTTAAAAATGTGTGTGTTTGTTTTAAGCTGCACTAATCAATATGTTCTATTAATAAACTAGATTTAGATTTTCAAACTAAAAGAAGCCGGAAGCATTTCTAAACTTCTCCGTTTTAGCAGCTCTAAAAGTCTGGAGTAGTGGAAATGAAAAATTTTAATTTTGTTTTGGACCACAGTCAAAAAAAACCCGAGAAAGCTTAGATTACTGATACCAACAGAAATGAAAGTATCCAATCTGAGGCAAGACATACATGACTTCATTACTTGCATATACCTTTGTAACATAGATAAATAACCATGGCATAGCAGCCGAAGATACATTTTGTGGAAGATATATGTTGGAGATTTTCTTTTGTCTGTAATGTCAGGTAGGTCAGTTCTTATTTCTTTGTATAATTAGCCACGGGAACCCTAGAACACATGAGACTTGAAGGTGGCTGCTGCATGTGGTGGAGGTGAAAACCTTCAGGTTAAAAAACATGGAAATCCATTCTACTACTTCTATTATTAAGGAAGCTTTATGGGTCCTAATCTAAATATAAGCTCTGACTCACCACAGAGGAAAGGTCCACATTGATTATGCGCCGATCCTGGATGTTGATTGGCTGTAGCCCAGCAACAGAGAATTGTGCTGCTGAACTGCGGTACAAAAACCCCAGGAGCCAGTCCCCTCTATTAGATGGATAATACAGAAAGTTTTGTACAGTCTTTAAATCATACATTTCGCTGTCAATAGAGTCTATTCACAGAAATATACAATGTAATTTACTGAATGACTAAACATCATGCATATCAAAAATATAGAGTTACAAAATGTAAACATATAACTGCAAGACCTCTTCAGGATTTTGCTTTACCTGCAGTAACCATTAACTATTTTTCCAGCCACTACCCTAGCCATTCTCTCCCAGGCCTTTTCGGAGCCGTCCACTGGGGCCCCCAGGAGGACCACATCCTCCACTACGCCTTCACTCCCTGAGGAATCAATACCATGGGAATTAAATAAGTTTGTCCAAACAATGTAGAATATAAAGACTTCTGAAACATCTGAGAAAACCAAATGAGGATAATTCAAATTTGATTACACAGCTTAAAACCACAATTAAATTATTTAGCCATAAACATTAAATAGTGTGCCGTGCTTGACCTTTAAAAGTCATGACTTCAGCCCAGGAATGTCTGGTTCAGTATTGGGCATTTTGAAAAGTAAAATGATGTGAGCATTTTGTCAGCATAAGGAAAAAATAAATGATTAAAGTTACAAATCACGATACTTTTTTTTCTGCGAAACAATAGTTTTTGTACCTTGGTCATTGGCAAGCTCCTGCAGACAGTGGTAGATAACTCTTGCCCCAAGACTGAAACCTATGAGGCTGACAGGACGCTTCCCCTTCACATACAGACAGAAAGGGAAATACTGAACATAGTGTATTTGTTGTCTCTAAGCATATGGTACTATTTGAGGTAATTGAATGGTGCATTTAATGTATCTTTGAAGGAAACTAATGCAATTAATCACGTGTACACAAAATGCTACAATATAGTGTGTATATAAGCAGAGGTAAGACGAAGTGCTCTACCTGCTGTCTGCTTCTCAAAACCTGAGCCAGATGCTTCCCCACCTCAGCGGAGCGGTTCAGACAGATGCACCAGGGGTGGTCAATGACGCTGGCTGCTGCCAGCAAGGACGCCGGCCACGTCAGAGCCGTCACGATGCCTGCTCAGTATGAAAGTATCAATTCATGAAACCAAACAATAAATAAAAAACTAAATGGTTGATGAGACAGATGTGATTATTCAGCAAACATCACTTTACAGTAAACCACAAAGATGAGTTTTGGCTCGAAAGGTTTTGATCAACAACCCAAAACAATATATTCACCACAAGTACAAATACTCTTGTATCTAAACACAGATCCAGTTTATAGACTAAGCCTACATCCATACTACTACATTAAAGTTTGAAAAACGGTAACAACAGCTCGTCTGTTGTTCTGTATCTGTAGCAAAGTTGATGCTTTTTTTAAATGAAAACGTAGTCGTGTGGCTGTAGCCTCTCTGCATGATCCGCCTCCTACCTGAGAGCACTGTGTACTTCAGAGCCTCCTGGGCCACGATGCTGACCAGCCCGTCCAACAGAGAGGCCATGGCCGAGCCCAGATCCCTGAGGAAACTTGACTCCCACACCAGGCAGTACTGTTCCCCGCATTCACCCAGACTGCACCACGGGGCCTGGAACGAACCTAGAAGACAGCAGTTGTGTTTTTATGTAAGGTCGCAAAAATGAATAAGCAGAACATGTATGTGAAGGGGGCCCCAAGTGAGTGTTTGTTTTAGAGGGCGAAGAGAGCTGCAATGTTTTATGTAAGAGCAAAACTTAAGTGGTCTGTTGTATAATCTACTGCTTTAGCACATTGTGTGCAGAACTGCTTTATTTTTTTTTCATCAAATTTGTGTTAGTCTTATTTAATATTGAATGTAACTTGACCTAGCTGAGACCTTGAACTTACCTCACAAGAACATGTAGATAATGCTTTTAAAAAGATCACAGCAAATGTGTTAGGTAACTATTTTTATTTTCTCTCGTGTGTGGCAGTGAAGGCTCTGGCACTAAACTGTACTATATGCAGTATATGGCCTTCACAGTTATGGTTAGGGCTGCTGTGGTAGAAGTGAAATGTTTGCTATGTTAACATACTTTGAACATGTCCAGTGTATGTGTAGTGCTACATTGTCCATCATGCACTTCTGCAAGCAATATATTATGCTCTTATTATCCCTAAATTCAAATTGTATGCTAAGAGCTTAGAAATAGTGCATGATTATTACAAGTAGTACTATGTGATATGAATCATGAATTTATTTTTAAAGAGATAGTTCAGAGACAAATTTAAATTCACTCATTATCTACTCACCATGCCTCCATATTGCTCCTGTGGTGTCATTCAATTCAACTCAAAACTGTGTCATTCACACCAAGTTTTTAGACTAAACGTCCTCTGATCTCTTCCTCAGTGGTGCGTTCACGTACCCTTGAGCACACCATGGTGCGACTACGTCCGCTAGCATCGCACATCCAGGCAGCGGACGTTTAGGCTTAAAACACGGTGTAAATTACCTCGTTTTGAGTCGAATATGACTGTCGGGGCTTGCGGACACTGGGAGCACACGAGCAGTATGGGGGCATGTTTTGTTTTTTTCTGTTGTTTTATTACGTCTGAAGAAGAGGTCGCCTGGGCTAACACACTGTTTACGCCTGAAAGTCCTAAAGTGTTTTGTGGACTCAAACACTTCACCCACCCCTCCATAGTGGTGAGTAGATAATGAATGAATTTGAATTTTTTGGTGAACTATCCCTTTAAGTAAGGAGTTGCTTACTTTACATTTCCTGCGCTCGCCATGTAAGATCAAACATCAATTCGCTACATCACAGTCTCTAATGTCATACATGGAGCAAAAATATAACTGGTTCTCTTAGGGTTATATTTACATTGCAAGAAAACAATACAAAATGTACTTTGGAAATTATATGTGGTATTAATTTGACAACAGATGTCGCACTTACTGTATTTACCACTGCAGAGCCAACCTGTTACTGCAATGGTCAGGTGAAGATGCTTCCCAGAGCTTAGTGGCAGGAATTCAAATTCCTCTATTGCTCCAACACACTTTTTCATCTTATAGCCTGAAGCAACAAAAATGAAAATGAATGAGCGGTTAAAAGTTTAAATCAAAGAGAGGGTGAGAAAAGCCAGACAAAATGTGTACTTTTCAAGCTCGGTTAAAATTCTACAGTTGATGCTATTTTTTCCAAACAGTCACATGTCGTACGATGCTCATACCAGTCAGTCCAGCCCCTGCTGCTCCAAACAGAGAGGCCATTATTGCAATCCCAGTGGCTGAGCCCAGAGCAGCAGCCCCACCGGCTCCCAGCACAGCACCGGCCCCTGCGGCCACCAAAGGGGCGGCCAGCCCACCTGTCACACCTGGCAAAGATGCAAAGATTGTCAGGTGAAGGATTTTACAGGTAAGTTAAGTCTACAGAAGGAAAAATGCACCTTTTTTATGATAAAGTGTGTTCTTGTTATTATCAGTTGATTCGCTGGTCAACTGGGAGCTTTCATAGAAGATACTAGGTGTTTGCAATGTCTATTTGTAGTTGAATCAGCAATAATCACCAATCACAGTTCCTCCGCCCACAGTGGCCAGTCCAATGAGGAGGTAACGTCGTAACCTTCGTCCTCGTTCTCTCTTGAGCCGCCGAGAGGACTCCTCTCTAATGAAGACAGAGTTAGACCGACTGTCGGTATTAGCTGTAATATTGGTTGGCTCCGAAAATAAAAATATCAAGTGACCTCTACTGCATTTAAGTGACATCTTTGCATCTGTGCAGTGCCATGCACAGTGTTGTGGTGTCTGACACACACAAGACTCAGCAAAAAGAAGAAAAGCATGGGCAAACCATGCTTTAGTATCATTGAGCATTTTAATTAACTGAGGTTAAAGGTTTATAATACCTTTAATTAAATAAAACACAGATCAAGTTGATCTTGATGTTAGCAGTGTAAAATGCTCCATGTAAACGTAGCTACTGACTCACACTGTCTGTCAGCAACCCCTCTATCCTCCCACCCAACCACAACTTACTCGCTCTCTTCTCCTGCTTCCTTCAGCCTCTCTCCCAGTGTTCCCTCAAACTCCTCCAGCTGCTGTGGAGAGACTCGCAGCAGGCCGCTGACATGACGGATGAGAACCCTTGATCTGGCATCGTACTGTCCTGAGGTTATGACAGACCATGAAAGTTAAAAAGGATCAGGCTTATGTATATATATGACTCTACACCAATTTTCAATGTCTTACATTGAAGGATTCTTACCATCTTTGATAGAAAAAGACACCAAGTCCTGGAATAAAAAACAAGAGTTCAACACGTTTGTAGAAACCAGCGTTTCTCATTAATTATCTAAACTGTGGCAGTCCACCATATTCTAATTAGTCCTGCCACGGTTTCATAATGAACCACAACATTTTTACACTTCTCATATTAACATTAGAGATCCCTCACTTGGTGTTTTCCTTGTATATCTGTGTGCGGCACCATTTAGAGCTCTATTTGCAATGTGCTTGTGATATAAGACCATAAAGGTGTTACAGAGACTTTTGAATATCTGCAGTTATTTCATTTATACATTTCTATTGGATATGTTTTTATAGACACCCATTTGCTCTAATCTTTCTGTTCCTCATTTTCTTTGGCACATCTATATTTACTGTTTCAACCCAACCCAAATTCCCAGTGTAATGACATCATATCCTGTTAAGAGTGTCAAACACCTGTATGATAGGGGTGGCCCCTGTGGCCAGCAGAGGTTCAGCCTGTAGGGTGGAGAGGAAGGTGTCGGAGCCCTCAAAGCCCAGGCCTGACAGGAAAGCCCCCATGACCGGCATCACCGACTCATCCAGGTCCAGCCAGCGGACCAGTCCCTTCAGGTACTGTTCCCTGAACACACTGAGAGACGCACAGCTCCTCAGCTCCTCAAGTCAACATACAATGCAGTTAAAGCCTTTTTTCTGTTTAGCTGAGAAGTTGTTGATGAAAGAGTGGATCACAAGTGGACAAAGGACAAGCAGTTATTATTTGTACTGGAAATATGTTAAGAATTAAAGGGGACTGTCGGCAGAGGTATGCCCTCATCATGTCAGTCGTCAGTCGCATATTTCTTATATTGTAACGTTAGAAAGGATTATGTGGCTGTACCAGTGTAGTAGTGTGGACCACACTGGTATTCAGGGGCACCGTAATGGGCCCAGCACAGACAGGGCCTTCAGAAAACACTATTATTATTGTTATTATTAGTTAGTTAATGTACTTAAAATTATATTTGTATCTATTAAAATGTTTAGGCATAATGATCAGGATAGCCTTTATATTTCCCCCCTCTCTCTGTTCACTGCATGGATCAGTCTGCCTGCTTTCCAGTAGGACATTGTGTGTGTGTGTGTGAGAGAGAGAGAGAGAGAGAGAGAGAGAGAGAGACTACTGCCCATCACCTGAACAGCCTATGACTACGGCCTTTGTGAGGTTTCTGGTGTGACTCATGTATTTCCTTGTATAAAAACTAGTCCTATATACTCTAATAAATACCAGTACTATACAGTATGAAGCCGTGCATCTCATGCAAATACTTCAGGGTTAGGGGTCCAGTATTATATTATTTTACAGGGCCCAAAAATTCCCAGCGGCGCCCATGCTGGTATTACTGGAAAGGACTCACTCATAGAAGTGTAATGAGGACAGCACGGTGCTCTGTGGCTCTGGTACCTGTTTCCATGTCCTTTACACATCTGGCCCAGGCAGACGCCACACAGAGCTGCATACGCAAAGCGGCCCTGTTCACTCAGCTGTCTGCCGATCAGGTTCTCTGGGCTCTGGTCCCATGGAGGACCTGCTGCTGTCCCCGCCCCGCCTGGGTCTGAGGTGATAACAGGACACAGTTTAATGATTAACATGGAGGCCGCAGATTGACTCAGACACATCAGAGCAGAGACAACATGGCACAGGACACCACACGCACATGTTTTAAGACACTTCAATCTCAAGCGGACACTTCACATATACATGGTTATTTATATGTGCGCGGTGCACACAACACGACCACGACGAATTCACCAGGAGATCCCAGTGATTCGTGAGAATGGAGGTCAAGCTCCACGATATCTTAATGTGGCCTGTAACAAATGCACCGTTAAATTGTACGGTTTTCTGACGCAGTTTGGTTTGAGGTTTCGTTCTAGCCCTGAGAGCAGAGTAGCTTCACGGAACCAGTCCACACGGAGTCTAACTTTGTGTTTCTCCGATGAACTGACCTGAACTCAACACACACGGACTGCTCTGGGGTTTATAACTTGTCATTTACAGATTTGATTTTTCCAAAGAAACCTCAGCCCGGCGTTAGCTGCTGAACACACCAGCTGCCATTTAGCTGCTAACGGTCCACAGGTTTCAATAAGCAGCAGTTGTGTTGCAGAGGAGAATACACCCACGTGTCTTACCTGGATCGGGACCTTCATACGGCCTGTGGGCAGAACTGCTGACTTTCTCCTCCATTGCTGCTGATATCACGACTCTGAACTTTTGTTGTGTTCACAGCTCGTTCCGCTGACAGTGTCACAACTGCGCCACAGTGGGAACTTCTGCAGCCGATGAGGAAATCACTTCATTTCAGGAAACACCAGAGAATAGTAAAGCTTCTAAAATACAGAGTTCTGTGCGACTTAAAACATCTTGAAGTTGTTTGCGTGGTTTCTCCTTTTAGGAAGCTAACATTTGTGAGTGTCCTCGAAGGCACCATTGGTTTGAAACTTGTTGAGTGACGTAACGTCCACGTACGCTAAAGACGGGACAGGGGTCTATTCACAAATGTGCGACACATTTGTGAATGTGTGCATCTTTACAGTTTAATATATTGAATAAGGTTCCGTCTTGTTTGTTTGTTTGTTTGTTTGTTTGTTCAGCTTCATTTCAGACTCATATAGATCCAGCTTTGCAACCACCTTATGATATAAATATTGCAAATACATGTGGATTAAAGTTGTTCAAAGGTAATGAATTTTGTTCTAGATTATTTTCATAATTCTATCAAATTGACAGGTCCTCATTGTATATCAGGTTTCCCATCGGTATTTCACACTGGTGAGGCACTGTCAGTTTCAAAATCATGGTTTGTTAAATATATGCTGAAAAATAGTTTAATAATCTAATCCCTGCTCCGGTTTATTTCATGATGTTTGCCTTGAGACGTCGTCCTTGAGGGTGACTGATGTGGACGAGACGTGTAGCTCATCAGGTGTTGAGGGAAGTGCTGCTCAGGGAACACAGTCAGAAATGTTCATCCATCTACTTATATATGGTCTCAGTGCTGTTTGTATTATAATTGTAAAATATATGTATAATTCATGGATCTCGATGAAAAACAGGATCCAGTGAATTTAAATGTGCTTTCTACTACTGTGCTGCTGTTTTATTTTTATTTATTTATTTATTTTTAAATAAAATTACAGACAGGAGGAACAGGAACACTAGTGAAACACCATTGGTGGCACAAGAGCCAAAAATCCAAGCTAGTACAACTACTGGCCAGCAGGTGTGAGTGTAACATTTACTTTCACATTTCCCTTCCTCTTCCTTCTTCACTTCAGACGGCTGAATTATTACTGTTTATATAACATAGATTATTCTGACATGTATCTTAATGCTCTGACAAACTGAATCAAGCACTTTTCATTTTTTTTACAATGTTTGCCTACTATTCATGCAGATACCTGCTTTCATTTGTTGTTGTTCCAAGGCCCATTTATGACTGTCTGCCTGTTCTCACAAATCCTCGGTGACAATCAGGCATCATTAGGTCATGTGTGAGGATGGTTCCCTGCCAACCCACACAAGGAAACAGCTTCACTCACGCACGCAGTGGAAGAGGTACACTGGCATCATTTGACCAAGTGTTGCCGGTGGCTAAGAAGGCGTCAGAAAAACCCCAGTGTTCAGTTGCATGCGGTTAATAAATGGGTTTTAGTAGAGTCATAAGTCACAAGCGTAAAAGAGAAGACACCCAATAATAAAACCCAATGCATTTGGAATGAATGGTATTTATGGAATTCTGTGGTGATCTTGTTTATGTGCAGAGATATGAGCTACTTCAGTGCCATAACCAACCATATAGTATTTACCAGTTGTAGAAACTAAATACATTTAATCAAGTAATGTGCACATTAGTATTGGTGTTTGTGCAACTTTCTATTTCTACTCCACCACATCAAAGAGGGAAATACTGTACTTTTTACATTTTTCTGACTGCTTTAGTTACTTTTCCGATGACAGTAATAACCACATAGATTTGTTGAAGATGAATGTTTATGCTGTAACTTCAGGAAGACGTGTTCCTTTATGTGTTGAGTTTTCTGAGCTCATGAAAAGTTGACATTTTAGAGGCAAAGTACTGTACTGTTCTCACAGACGTATTATCATCTTGAACCGATTAAATGAAAATTACTAATTTGGTTGTAAATTCTTATTATTTCAACAGACAAAAAGGCTGAAGACCTTTCATTGGGCCTTCACTGGGTTCTCTAAGTTTCAACCTGGGGTCTGTGTCCACGGAATGGGAAAATCACAACTTTGTCAAAACACTAAACTGTTATAGAGAGCTTTGCTGTGTAACTATAAGCATATATATATAGTTAACAAGTGGGGGAGTAAATATACATTTTTACCCATTTAAGTTTCAGATCATTAAAATCTGATGTGCTCTTCACCCACTCCCTTCCCATCTGCTTCATCAGCATCTAATTTACTGTATGTCCTTGGCACTGCTCTCATCCCTGGCCTTTTTGTTTTCCAGTCTGAATGTTGTGCAGTGACAAAAGAGCAAGGCGAGCACCGGAAACATATGCAAAAGTTCTATTAAATCCCCACCACAGGTCTTCCCGTGGAGGGACTGTTAGCACAGTGTGAGTCAAAATGATATCCTGCCGTTGTCACGGAGGAATCCCCAAACCTACGTGGGCTGTATTTTTCTGTCTTCCTTGAAGGCATCCTGTTTATGCTGCTGACTGAGCAGTCTCCAATGTATCATAAACTTAATATGTAACAAAGCCACAGTTTAATTACAAATGATAAACAATAGTATGTCTTTATTTGGAATCTCTCTCTCATGTGACATAAATAAAGATGTTTGAAATTGTGATTTTATAAAGTGTAATATTTACAACTACCCTATGATGATAAAGAGATAAGAGGTACTATGGGGGCAGAATTGCTCTGTATGAGTTCTCCTTTTACAGACTTGACCTTTCTGCCTGCCTCGACTTGTAATCATGGAAAAAAATAAAAGCCCACGGTTTGACTTTGAAACTCTTGAGTGCTGAAAAGCAGTGATAGAAAAGATAATACCAGGTGAACTCCTGTTGTACCTCACATAAAGATTCAATGTATTTGTACACCTGTGCTTGACATCCTCTCAGTGCTTTTAAAGCTGTGGTGACTGTAAATAGCTTCAGTTTCAATGATCCTGTCTTGTAATGCATTATTAGTACTTTAGCAGGTATTTATACACAAACCAAAGCACTGGTAGATTGTCTTAAAAGGGTCTGGGGATCAGTGAGTGTGTGAGAGTTATCCTCTGAGGAACATGAATGTCTGTATAGACTTGCATGTCCATTGCATCCAGTGACTGACATGCAAACTGGCAGTAAAAGCTGTAAATCTTTGACAGTTTTAGGTTTACATTACTCCCTCAGAGCAAATACTGTTTTTAACCACAGAGGCAAATTTTCCATGAAAAGAAGAAAAAAATCTTAAACCTAACCAGCGGCCTCCACGTCTCACCCATCACCCATCGATCTCCCTGAGGCTAAAGTTGCTCTTCCCTCTTGTACTCGAGCTATGTCATACTCCCTGCCACAGTGTGTGTGTGTGTGTGTGTGTACTCAGTCTTTCAATGGATTACTCATTGGAAAACAGACAGGCAGACAGGCAGAGCTCAAGAAGCCAGACAAGTTCAAACACAACCCCCCCTCCCCATCTCCCCCATACCATATCACTAACAGACAATGTTAGACTTCTCCTTTCTGTCACCTGGACACTCGACAGGAGGGGTGGGGGGCTGCGTGAGTGAAGCCAAGACAGAGTGGACTGTGTGACCTGTGGGGGCACCTGCGGAGGGTGTGTTACGTGCACAGGAAGCGGGAGACAGATAACAAAGAGAGGCTGAAACTTTGAGCGTGTGCAAAAAACGTGCCTGGGAGTGAAAGGCACCTGGTTTAATTGGGGAGGCAGCGGATGTGGCTGTCAGCTGATTGTGTTAACAGGCAGGATGGACCTGACGACAACGTTTGTCATCCTTCTGTCATTAAAAGGATGGTGGGTTGTTCGTCACACCTGGTGAGAGGCGTTCAAGTAAAAGTTTGCACCGCAGAGTTCCAAGCTCCCTGTAGTTTCCAGGCCAGGAGTCTGATGTGAGACTGTGGCTTCGGAGCAGTATGTGAGCCTTTGTATACATGCTATTTTTATTTGTGCACTCCTTTTAAGCAAGCAGATACAAGAGAGGGGGTATTTTTCCTCAGTGATAGCTTTGATAGGCTGCCAAATCCTCCTCGGCTCAACCTGCCCTGACAGATTCCACTGTGGATGCACTTGTAATTACATCACATCCCTGTTTTTTTAAACCTTCAGACATATCACAAAAGTTACTTCAATGACCTTGCAACGCATGGCCCCCTGTTTGCTGTACGTGTGTAACTCTGTCAGTGTACATGTGAGGGCTTGCGCTTGTGTGTGTATTTGTATAGTATACACAAGTGTTACTAAGGGTGGAAGGCAGCTGTGACCGCTGAGGGAGGGAGTGGAGTGGGAGAGGAGTGAGGAGAGGGCGAGGAAGAGGAATCACAAAGGAGGGAGAGAATGGAGAATCCAGCTGCTGTCGGCTGAGGCCAAAACACTGTGGAGAACCAGCTGAGAGGATGATTGTGAAAAATAGATAGACCTGCAAGATTATGAAGGGTTGGGAAGAGGGCTGACTGAGGAAGAAATTAAAAGAAAATAAAGAATAAGACCAGAATACACAAGTCACGAAACAGAAGAGGAAATATTACAGTACTTGTGATGTGAATACACAGTCTTAGGTATTGGTTAATGTTTGGGATAAGGTTAACGTTTGGGTTAGGCATAAATTGGTCATGGTTAGGGTCAGGGATAAGGTTATGGTTAGACTGTACACATTGAATGTAAGTCATTACAGTGTCCAAACAATGATAGCTGCGCAAACCTGTGTGTGTGTGTGAGAAATGTTACATCCAGCCAACTGTAGCCTTTACCACCCTCCTTCCCACAGGCTACACGAGCTGCTGCCAGGCGCTGGAGAACGGGATGAGTCCTTTGACATCGATGAGTCACCGCCACTGACCTTTCTCATGTGGTGTCTGAATGAGTGGGACTTCAGTATTTCTCGGTTTATAAACCGGCATGAGCGGTTCTTTGAACTGTTTGTACTTCTGGATGGAAGACCTTCCTTTCATGCAGTACAAGAGAGCACTTGGGGGCACGCCAAGAGTGTGAATGGAATTTATTTTTCATTTTGCTGAACTGTACTCCACAAAGCGACATATTATTTGTTCTCAGTTGCTCTATTTAGACATTTTGCAAATTTGGAGGCTTTCCAAAGGACCTCTTGCTCATTTGGGGTAAAGTTTCTCACATGCCACTGGAGTCAGAACCGTCTCTGCTTTAAAAAAAACAAAAAAAACACAACATGCTCTTTCAGGGAGCTTCCTCAGAAATCAACTGACACTTTACGTCATGTGGCTGACACAATCAAATCCTTGTGCCTGCGCTATGAGCTATGCATCTTTTCAAGGTGTATCCAACTTGCCCAGATCAGTTTGTGTTCATACAGAGCCAAATAAAGATGAGTACAATGATCCTCAATCCATACATGCAGCCCTCCTGACAATCTCCCGCACAATACGGCCATTGTCTGAGAAGGCCTCTGCAGAGGAGCCGAGCCAGCTATCGAGAGAACCTCGGTCGACGTAACTTGGCAGAACCAGAGGCGGCCTGTGACATTTTACTGTGGAAACTTGCAGAGGGTGTTGGCCGCACCAGTGTGGAGGCTCAGCGACGGTTGATTATTGCAAAACAGATGTTCTAACAGGCACAATGGTTCTACCCAGATAAACTCAGAGACAGTGCACAGACACGGTTGCTTCTGTCCAAACTTAAATATACACTCTGATTTATTCTGTGAAAATGTGATCCTGGCCTGACCTGGATGGTTGCTTGTGTTTAATGTAACTTGTCATATTTGTTTAGGAGAGGCTAAGATTGAGCGTTCCCCCCTGTACGTAGTTTAAGGCCTTGAGATTCTTGCATCACAGAGAGATATCAACAGGCAGCATCCATGAACCTACTTTTTTTTATCTCTTAAAACAAAGTGTTCTAAACCATAAAGGTGTAGGAAATGCACTAATAGACACTATTTAAAAGACAAGACCCACCTTGGACATACACAGGATGCTGATCTGTGGAGGAAGGAAAGTACCACTGACGTAGGGCTGACGGGGTCAGTGTTGATCAGGAAGGCAGTGGGCACTTGGCTCATTTCTGGTCTTCTCCACATCCCAGAGATGGGAAATCCCTCTGACTTCCCTATCTGTATTTTTAGTTCAATGGCTTTAATTTATGTGCCGTGTCAAAACCTTGTGTGTGGGAGGATATGAGTGTTCTTGACTCTGCATTTGAGTTGCTTCATTCCCTTTCGCCGATAACTGGTTCAAACGTAAATTCTATTAAATGTTTGGTCTGTGTTTGGCTTTTATCCAGCCTCCCTTGGATTTATCTCTGAAGGGCGATTCAAACAGGTAACCCTCCTGCTTAGTGCCACAGTGCTAACCACTGCATCACCGTGCAACCCTGCCTCTCTTCTGTCATCTTTTATATCCCTTTATGATGCAGTTTCTTTTGCTGAGAGAGAGCAAGATGAAGTGGCAGCATTTTTGCTTTTCTTCCTCAAATCATCACAAAAACCGTGGTTTGCTATAAACCAAACCTCACATACCATAGTCTGGCAGAAAGGAGGAGAACACTGGCAAATATAGTTCTGTGGAATTCACTCAACCACTGACGGTGGCATTCCAACACGTTGCCAAAAACTCTTCAGCCAAACTTTTAATGGGTAAGTACAACTAGGCTGCTAGGCCAAAGTTACAAGAGGCTGTTTAAGAGGCAGTAACTCTGGATGTTTTCACTGTGCGTCAGGATTCAGGCCTCTCCTGAATGATGTGCTGATATTTTGTTTATGTTTTATCACACACTCAAGGCTGTGATCCACACAATGTCATCTCTTCCATTGCCACAGTGACATCTTGCTGTTTTTCGCTTCTCCTCCCATTCCTCCCACTCCCTCTGCTGCGGCCTTGCCCAGTGCTCAAAGGTCAACTTTTCTGTGCTGGTTGCACGTTTTTTCTCTAAAAATAGGACTTTTAGCTGTCATCCCACCCAGACTCTAATGGTATACGTGAGTAGGAGCAGAAACAAATCACAGTGCAGGTTGTAATAATCTGACATACTGATTGAGAGAGTGGGGACAGGGTGCTCACATGAGGCAGTGTTGGGTGGGAACAGCTGGCAATCTCTGTGGATTACAGCACAGCGGAGTGTCAGATGCTGACACGAGCTGCGGGTTGTGGGCTCGACAAAAGTCAGTCGGCTGCATGTAATCTGTAAATGAACAATTCATGCCACGCTGGACAGTGGTGAAATACAGAAATAAATGTGTTAATGTGAGTGTGCAAGCTCATTCAAACAATGCAGCATGCTCTGTGCACATGCATGTTCAGCTATTTACTGGTTCTGTCACACACACAAGCAAGTGCCAAATTGTTCCAGGTGGGGGTATACTGTGTGTATCTCATTGATTTACAGCTCAATGACTGGTCTGTAAAAAGCACAGCAACAGAACTCAGCAGTAAAACAAACAGCACCGTGACACTGTGCATGGGTTTTGGAGGGGCGGCAAAGCTGCATGTGAGAAATTGTTCAGCCCTGGAGGAGAGCCACGCAAGAACCACAGAGAAATAAATGTTTGTATTGTAATCTTGCATGGCTGTTGTGCAGTAGCAGCAGGGTGTAAATGGATTGTGGTGCAGCACTTGGCTTCCCAGACATTTTGAGTTCAACTTTCATAGCAACAGAGCAACTTTCACGTACTGAAGGTATCAAATTCCTGGCTGCCAGGGTCATTTCTCAATGCACAACAAGTGGACAAAGGGTGACTCAGCAGCCACAAGTATAAAGTGCTTTAGTTTTTTGATATGAGTGTTTACATTGAAACAAGGTGTCAGTGACTGGACTTTAGTGGTCAGTGTTTAGTTACTAGGTGTGTATTAAGGAAGGGTGTGTTTATTGTGAATGTGTCAGCTATTACAATAGAAGTATGTAGACATGATGCATCACAGAGGAATCCAGACCTTTGTTTGGTCCCACTTCAATTCCTACATCCTCTTCGATCCACTTATTCCCTCCTACCACCTCTGTTCCTTCTCTCTCTCTCTCTCTCTCTCTCTCTCTCTCTCTCTCTCGCTCTCTCGCTCTCTCGCTCTCTCTTGCTCTCACTCTCATGCACACACACAAACACATACACTAACCCTAACCCTAACCCATAATTATTACTTGCCTAACCCCAACCCCTACACTAACCTAAACCTTAACCTAAACCTAAACCTAAACCTGAATCTAAACCTAAACCTGAATCTAAACCTAAACCGTACCTAATTTTGAAACATGTCCTTCCATCAAAATGTAATGATTTCATTATAGGGACTTACTTTTTGTTTTCATAATGTGACTGTGTAAACAGATCTAAGTCCCCACAACATTACTAATACCTGGACCACACGCACACAACCACACACACACAAACACTGAAATGTCCCCTCTCTTCCTCTTCTACATGTATTTTCTTATTATTTATATTTTTGCTGAGTAGTAGACTTCAGAGAAAGACCAACATGCAAAGCCACTGACCTTCTCTTTCCATCCTTCGACTATGTTGCTGTATAATTTCCGAGATGCACTCCCAGTGGTTTAAATGCTGCGAGTATTTGTGGTCTCTCTTGGTGAAACAGAGGTTTCCTCTTCTCTTGGAGCGCTGAAATTCTTGGTTGTCTTTACCATGACAAATATACAGAGAATAAATCAAGGTTGAAGCTAAAAGGTAAAGTCTCTTTAGACCAACTCAAAGTGCACATGATATATCAAGAGGGCACAGGGGGGGTTCTGTGAACATATAATTAAGCATAAATATGTCATATTTGGAATTTATGCTTGTTTCCTCTTTAAACCTCAGTTACTATAGATCCCCCAAAAGACAGCTCAAAATTTGTTTTCATTTATGTCCCTTGTAATATGGTAACTTGACTTGGAGGCTTAATTCTAATTATGGCTCAGATTCAAGAGGTTGACGCCTGAATGCTGAACCCAGCCCTATTTACTATTCTGAGTTACTGGGGAAACTGAAGAGAGCAGGGAGGAGTGAAGACTGTGAGTTGGTTCATGTCAAGCAGAAGAAGCCACTGGGAAGTTAGAGCAACTGTACCTTCAAAATAAAGACATCTATTTATCAGTCTTTTGTCTGTTGTTCCATATTGTAAGATTGTTACACTATATGCAATGTCAGTGGTTGGCCATAATGCCCTAAATATGAAGTTGATGAATGTGGGTTATATAAGGAAAATCCGACCATGCTGACCTTTATTTAACTAAAACTGAATCCTCTCATTGTTAATCATTTATAAAAAAAAGTGAAGTGGGGTGGGGGTAAGTGGAAGCGGTCTGAAGAGGAGGCATGCTAGAAAACATGAAAGAACCACTGCACTAAGTGTTCATGATTATATTTAAGAGGCACAGAGGCTACATATACATTTAGCTATATAGCTAAAAGCCATACAGTGAGTCTGTGCATTATAACGCAAACCTTTTTACATCTGCTTAACAAATTGAGGGTTCAGTAATCATTTATTATTCACATATTTCCATTTTATGCTACCTTGTATTTCTAATTCAAGGCAAGTCAGTGATATTGTGCTTTTTATTCCACAACATTTATCTGAACGTTGTAGTTAAATTGCAGATTTTAAATATATTAGGTTGTGTTAGCAATGAGCTGATAAAGCAGTTAAAAATCACTCAACCTTAAGTCAGCAAAAACCTACTCACATGGTAATACCTTGATTGTTTTCATAAATTTATATTTATAACAATCACTGATTATTTTCACCACCACCACCAAAGGGTCAAAGAAAAGAAAACATTTTGTATTTTGGTGACAGGATGCATCTGGTGCATTTAGAAACAAGAGATTGAGATTCACTGGGTGTCTTAGCGGGGAAGATTGACTTAACCAACCAGACATTGTTTTATACTCCCTGTATCCTTCCCTTTAACTAGAGTATGCATCCCTCATTTTGGTGAGGAAGACTGTTCCAATCTCAGAGAAAGAGAGAGCAGAGGGAGGGATGAGAGCATCACAAGGTAAATCTGTAAACTATCTATCCCCCATTCCCAATAAATATTTAATTTCCTAGGATAAATCTAAATGAAGAATAAGATTATAAAACTATGTCTGATCATCCCATTGCTAACACACCCTCTACGTCAAAATATCAGAAACCCACAAGGGAAGAAATGTAGATCAATGCAGACAGTCATTGCGAGCTTGACGCTCTCGTCCTGAGTGCGAGCAGAGCGCGGACTGTGAGCACATTGCTCTATACGTGTCAGGTAGGTTCAGTTCAGCTCTAGCAGCTGATAATGGTTTATCATTCCATCTATCTTTCATAAAGATACTCATCAGAGCAGGTAAAAGGATTTTGTCAGTCTCTGACAACGCTTGTCCTCCTCATAGACAATCTAACAATCCGTTCACCGAGCTCCATGGGATCTTCTATATTTATCTTTTCTGCTCCTCGGGATCCTTTAAGAACGCTGATGTCATGTTTCAAAGGAATTGATCGTTCATTTTATACTGCTTGATCTCTTATCTCCAACTAAACCTGCTCCGGAGCAGGTTAGCCGTTCATGGTAATTTACCCCGATACGACATGAATGAGTTTCGCAAACCCTGAAGTAAATCTGAAGTTACCCCAATAAACGCAAATCCTGCTTCGTAGTACAGGCCCCAGTTCACTCTCTATTCTGTGTATTGCAAGTTCCGGTAGCATGTAAACATAGGTGTGCATTTATCGCAAGTTCTTGCTGATCTCGTGTCATGCAGCTTGGGCGAGAGCCTGTGTGCAGGGTGTGTGCGTAAACGTGAATGTGGCTCCAGGCTAGGAGGATATCAGAGGACATTTAGGCTAAAAACGTGGTGTAAATGACGCTGTTTCGAGTCGACTTTGAATGTCAGGGCTTACGGACACTTGGATGACACCACAGGAGCAGTAAAGAGGCATTGCATGTTTGTCTATGTACTATTTACTTCAAATGTATTGGATTTGGCTGCAACGCTGTTTACCCCTGAAACTCCAAAAGTGTTTTGTGGACTCAAACACTTCACCCACCCCTCCATTGGCTTAGTGGTGGGTAGAGTGAATTTTCATTTTTGGGTGAACTATCCCTTTAAAGGTGTGGATAGAGGTGTTCTAATAATAGGCTACTTTTATTTTGAAAGTTTTGGGAGTACTTATTGCGAGCTTGACGCTCTCGTCCTGAGCGCGAGCAGAGCGCGTCAGTGTGGACGGGGGGGGGGAGCGCGCTCCAGAGTGAAGTTTAGGGTTTAGTTGAACTTGCAGTTGATCATGATCAACGCAGGAGGAGGAGGAGGAGGAGAAGAGAAGTAGAAGAAGAGCAGTCGGTCTGGATGTGACTCGTCATGCTGCAGATCCAGTGAGTGGCTGTGCGCTCCGGGCTGTGGGGGAATATATGGTCGAGTCCCAAAAACACCCCTCAACATCTGTGTGACACTTTGCTGCCGAGGAACTAACTCGGTGTCGTCGTGATGGAGACACGCGCGCTGCTGACATGGATCTGCGTGTGTCTGCTGGTGCGGCCGCTGACGAGCCAGAAGCCTGACGGAGGTAAGACCCCTCTGGTGGAGGCGCGCACCGAGGAACACACACCTGGTACTGCGGTTTGGAGCGAAACCGCAACTTGCTATACCAAACAAGTATAGAATAAAATAAAACACTTTATCTTATTTCAACATGAAGGTAAAGCTGTTGTTCCCCCTCAAGTTTGCCTCAGTGAAGTGAAATTAGAGGTGTTAGAATATGAGATGCAGTGACTTGGTCTTTAAAGGAGCTGATGCTGCTGCATGCAGGAGGTGCAGGGGCCGTGTCTGTGCTCAGGGTGGATCAGGGTGGGGTTGACGTTACACCAGTGTTCTCGGTGAAATGGCACCACTCCAGGCCCTGGATTGTCAGTTGATGAAATCCCACAGCCTGGGGCCAGTGATCCTCAAAGCGAGGGGGGGGGGGGGGGGGGGGGGGGGCATGTATGCAGGGACCACACAGGTATCAAGTGGAGGGTTTCAGTTGCTCACATGCACATAAAGCCAAAAAACAACAAAACAAAAGAAGTGGAGCTGAATTCTCAGATATTGTGAGCTGATGAAATGTCTTGGCCTGGCAGCAGTGGCAGTCTCCAGATCAAGTTGGGGGGGGGGGGAGGGGTTATGAATTCCATTTACTAATTAATTTAAGAAACTATTGTTAAAAGAGAAATGAGATTTAAGTTTCCCCCTTTTTGCCATTACTTTTAGATAATGTTTATTATATTTAATTTGATCTGCTGTCATTGATTGTAGATTTTGTATTATATAATTTATTACCTTTAATTTTAAATGACATTGTATTTGTTTGCTTCACTGCCTGTGATGTTTTGTGTACTTGTTTTTATTCAACCACTTTATATATTTCTTTGTAACAACAGTTTTGAAAGGGGCTATGAATAAAGTTAATGTTATTATTATTATTATTATTACAATAAATGATTACATAATATGTATAACTTTTAAAAGTCAAATTTTTCTGAAACTGAGAGTGTATTAACTTACTTTGTTTACACTATTTTCACTTATAATACACTCTATACTTTTATCTTTATTTATTACATTACATGACATCACATTCATTTAGCCGATGCTTTTATCCAAAGTGACTTACAGAACAACAAAAATCAAGAAAGTACTATTTGTTCAAGAAAGCCAAACTACAAAGTGCTATAAGTAAGTGCCATTTACGTGCTACTAAATTGCTAGTTTAAAGTTTTATTCAAGGTATAGTCGGAAGAAGTGTGTTTTTAGTTTGCGGCGGAAGATGTATAGATTTTAAAGATTGTAAAGATATTTATATATTTTAAATGAAATATTTTATTGTTTTATTCTCTGTACTCTCTTGTATATTGTGATACTGTAATCTGGAGTAAGGTGGCACAAGAGTTTTAATCTTATCTTATCTTATACATCTTAAATTGCCATCAGTACAAAGCAGTGAATTAAAATCAGAGTTTTTTTATCTATCACAAAAACAACAAAATAAATGTAATCAGCTGTTATGTTGTGCACGACTCTGGTAAAGCTCATGAGCATGAAAGTGTCTGAGAGGCTAAACTTGGTGCTGATGACACTGGCGGGTCTGCTGCTCAGTGTGAGCACATCTCCACGACAGCATTAGAATAGTGCGTGAGATGCTTTGGCTTCGCTATTTCCATTAATAGGGACCTGATTAGACACAACCAACTTAGATTACAGTTATTTGGCTTTTTATTTTAAGTGCATTTGCTGCTGCTGCTGTCATCCTCGGTTATTAATAAGGATACTCCAACACCCACAGATGAAGAAGAGATGTTTTTTCCAAATGCATGTTGATAAAAAATCTTCTGCTTCTTTGCTCATCCTGCACACAAAGCCTTTATTGTTCAGGCTTGATTGTGAGCATCAGACCCGTACACTCACTGTGCCCATGTGTGCAACAGGTTGCAGGACCTGCTCTGCTGCCGTAATGTTTCACACAGGGGCCACGTGAGGTTTTTACACTTCAATTTTTCCACCATTACGTAATTCAAGTGCAAAAATAGTGCTTTTAAACATCTCCTCAATAGATGAATGAGTGACATGGCTATCTCCAGATGTCAACATGTGGGTTTTTTTATAGATAAAGTCATACTTGCAGAAAGGTGAAGGTGAAATCAGCAGCCCTTGCTCTTAAATCCGCACAATGAGAGAGCTGTGAGGAATTCTTAAAGCTGATAGAGGGAAAAGCAGTTTGTGTGTGTCTGTGTGTGTGTGTGAACATGCCTCGCTGCCTTCTCAGCTTTCAACACCTCTGAGTCTTATCGACACCTCATCTCAGCTATAAAATAAAAGCAGTATTAAAAAAAGGTGTTGTGCCAAGTCTGTGCCTGTTACTGTCTGGAGGCAATCTTCATCTTTTTTCCTTCTTCTTGAGGTGTTATTAACAGTGGACGTTTTTCTTTTCTCAGATGACTCCACAGTGAATGTGAAGATCTGCACTGCAAATATGACTTTTTACATTCTGGCTCTGATCTTGCTGCTGCTGCTGCTGCTGTCTTTTCTTTCTTTCTCTGTATATGGCCATCCAACATTCCTCTTTGTCTCTCACTTGGAACTGCCAGTAACACCCCCCCACACACACTCACAAACAGACTCCCACCTACCCCAGACCCACTTCTGTCCTTTTAACGTCTTCTTATTTTCCCTCATCCGACCTCCTCTCTCCACTCCCCGTCTACCTTTATTACCCAGCAGCTACTGTTTTTCTTTCCCTCCGCTCCCCTCACCATTCACTCTTAATTTTGCTTCTGTTGGGAAATATTAAAAGTGTTGGCTCAGTGTATGTGTGTGTGTGTGTGTGTGTGTGTGTGTGTGTGTGTGTGTGTGTGAGCGTGTCTGTGTGTTAGTGTGACGGCCTATTTTCGCCCTTCTCTGAAGTTTGTTTTGATTTCTCCTTATCTTCACTCTAATGACTTATTTCTGCAGCTTTCATGTTTCATGTGTCCCCCTGTGCAAGTTGTGTGACTGTGTGAGAGTGTGCGGTTGCTCTAAGATGGCAGATATGGAGAAAGAGAGGGAGTTTCCAAACATGTGCTCATGGATGTGGAGCACGAGAGGAAACCTGTGGAAAAAGTAGTGGGAGTGGAAAAGGAATGATGGTTCTCACATGAGCATCTGAAGGCAACATGAACTCCCTGTAACTTTTGATTTGCTTGTCACTGGCTGTACTGATCTGGATTGGAGCGGGTCGTGCACTAACCAGAAGGATGGTGAATTGCCCAGTCTCCCCCATTCCCCAATGCCGAAGTGTCCTTGGGCATGATACTGAACCCCAAATTTCCACTGACGGTGTATGAGTGAAAGTGCTGCACACAGATGCACTATTATGTGTGTGTGAATGGCTGAATTGCAAAACCGTTCTGTAAATAGTTTTGAGTGGAAGACTAGAAAATACTTGTATTTACTACATATATATATATATATATATATATATATACAGACCATTTGTCTTTCCTCCACAGTGCTGAACTGCTGCGAGGGTGACGTCCTCTTCTTGGTGGATTCCTCGGGGAGCGTGTCATCCTACGAGCACTCCAGCATGCTCAGCTTCCTCTCAGAGCTCCTCCTTCCCTTCGCACTGGGAGAGGACCAGGTGAGGGTGGGACTTCTACAGGTGGGCACCAAGCCACACCTCGAGTTTGGCTTCGACACCTTCAGCACCCAAAGCGGCCTCCAGGGGGCTTTGAGGAACATCAAACCTCTCAGGGGGGACACCAACACAGTGGAGGCACTGAAGATGGCAAAGGAGTGGGTGCTGAGGCCCGGAACTGCGGACGGGGCCCGGGCAGGGCTCCCGAGGGTGCTGGTGTGGTTGACGGATGGGGTGAAACCAGGGGATGTGGTTGGACCAATGACTGAGCTGCGGGATGAGGGCGTGGCTGTGCTGGTGGTCTCCACTGGACATGGCAACTACCAGGTGTTGAGGAAGGTGGTGAGCCCGCCTGTGGAGGACCACCTCTACTTTGTGGACATCGACTGATATGAGCATCATCACGGACGACCTGCGGGACTGCCATCATTGGTAAGTGTGTTCATCATCATCATTGAATTTTTCAGGAATGGAGCCTGGATTATGCCACCAAAAAGAATTATAATTTTTCCAGTGAAATTGCATTGAGTTGCATTTTCTCCAGTCGTAAAACTATTTTTGAATTTTTCAGAATATGAAAAATATGATCAATAACAAAACACAATGAACATATTTGCCAGTCAGGGATGGTGGTGTCATCAGAAATGGTGCCTGGATTGTGCCAGCAAAAGTAATTATCCAGTGATAAATAGTAATCAAATAATAAATGGTGTATCACTGACAAACTTCTCATAGAAGCTGTGTTAAAATAATTTAAGTGAATACCAATAGCAATACCTTTTAACTATTCTTCTTCGATAATGTTTTTTTTAAATGGTAAAATGATTAGTAATTCCTTACGTTAAGACAGAATTAGAATATTAAATTAAAGTATTTGCAAGTATTAATTAGCAAATGTAATATTTTTTACAATGTATTGCAACTTATTATGCAAATAGAATTACTCAAACCAAAACATGAATTGTTTTCAAATTTATCAATTGATTTAAGCTGTATCAACATCACATCACATGGCTCTAAGTATTGAGAAAGGACTCGATCAAACAGAGATATATCTCTCCAAATAAATGATTGCATCACAGTGAACTGTGCGCCAGAACATTTTTAGATTGATGCAAATTTTTGGGGGGATTAATTAGTAATTACAGGACATTACAAACAACGACCCCGCCCCGTTCCCCTCTACAACCCGAAACAGTAGGAAGGTATATATTCATTAAAATAACTAGTATCATAAACACCATTTATTTGGAGAGGTAGCAATGAAGTGTGTCCCTATAGCAGCCAAATGCAAAACACTGCCACTCAGATAGACACATTGAAGACATAGATTTTATTTATTGTTAACAGAACAATCAACATTTCATAAACCTAGAATCTGTTTGGATAGTGGCAGGAAAATAGAATCGACAAATATATAAAAAGCTGCAGCAAAGCTAAAAATGTGTTGCCCAGTTGTTTCAGTAGCATTGACCAACATCACTCCCATTCAAACACCTACAATCACTCCAGTTGCCTTCCACTCATACACAGATGTATTACATGACTCTGTGCTTCTTCCTGATTCCACACATGCTCCTGAAGACCGGGAGTGTCTTTGCGTGTGTGTGTGTGTGTGTGTGTGTGTGTGTGTGTGTGTGTGTGTGTGTGTGTGTGTGTGTGTGTGTGTGTGTGTGTGTATGCATGTGTGTGTCACTGTAATGAGAGAGGCTGGTCTATAAATGGATTAATGATTCGGTTTCCCTCGTTGTATCCTCCAACGCCACCGAGTTCCAGACAAGATACATATATACATGTTCATATAAATAGAGCAGGGAGGTCACCCATCTCTCTGGCCAGATTAGGTAACTGCATAAACACTCACGAGGGACACCTCAGCAATTAGACAGTATATACTGCAGCTGTAAGATGTGATGCACAGTATAAAAAAAGCTTGTGTACAACCAGGACAAAATGCACCAGTCCTTACTGAGTGCCTAAGGATCCGATCACAGACATCAATGCCTCTGTGGCATTTCTTATTTTGTTGCAGGGCCTCACTGGCGTGGCTATTTCAAGTTGTCTTATTGTATGTCTCCATTTGGAAAGCCAAGTCTGGCTGTCTACTTGGGTGGCTGTCTTTAGCATTTTTAGCACGCTGTCTTGTCATCCTCCCTGTCACCATCCTTTTCCTCAGCTCTTCGCAAAAATTGAGAGTAACTTCATTTTTCTTCATCCTGCCTTTGATAGAGATAATCCGGGCCGAGCGAATCCAAGTCCGCGATGTCTCCACCAGCTCTGCCACGCTGCAGTGGCGACCCGTTCTCTCCGGTTTGACGGGCTACTACGAGATACGCTTCGGTCCGGTTCTGACGGGAGGCTCGACAAGTGGCGGAGGAGGAACTGGGACCAGTCCGAGCACCGGTGGGAGTCATTACGAGAGACTGACTCAGACTGCCGACTCCAGCACTGCCAGACTGACGGGCCTGAAGCCTGATACCACCTACACTGCCACACTGACCCCGGAGTCCAACGAACAAGCATTTAACACTCTCTCTGTCACCTTCACAACAAACCCAGGTGGGCTCACATCCTCTTTGCACATTGTGTGTTCTTTTAATTTGATCATTACACGTTATTTATTTACTAAATCTTTTAATCTAGTCTTACAAAGATACATTAGTACCAGATCCCCAAATTTAAGAGTTAATAGATGCCAACTTGAGCATTTAGAAACTTATATTGACAAACTGTCGTTTTACAATTTTATGTTTAGACTAACATTTTATCTTACAAGTCAGATAATTTAATATTAATATATTAAAATAGGAAAAACTCAAGTTAAACCAATTACCATTATTACAAATGTTACTTTTGACATATTTTGACTTGTATACATGTCTGTAAACAAATTACTACTGTTCACTGACTTTTAATGCTAATAATTAAGTGGAGATAATAATTGTACCAATTGAGGACTATCTCTGTCTATACTTATTATAGGTATTAGGAAAAAAATTATAATGCTGAACCATGAAATGAAGTGTTCTTCTCCCTCTTCCCACACTCCAGAGGTGCTGAGCCCGTCCACCGTGACCATCTCTGAGTCTGGACCAACCAGCGTTCGGGTGAGTTGGGGGCCTCTCCAGCCAGAGAAGGTGACGAGTTACTACATTGAGTACTCCGCCCTGCCCAGGGGAAGGCTCAACGCTGTCACAGTGGGCAGCAATCAAAACTCTACGCTACTCAGAGACCTCCAACCAGACACCACGTACTTGGTCACCATAAGCGCCCGGCATGCCTCGGGCAAAGAGAAAGCTATGTCCGTCAAAGTGTGCACTCAAGAAGGTGAGAATTCGGTGGAAGATGGTTACCCCAGATCCATTTACTAATCCTACAGAGCAGAGTCCTGTCTGCATATTAAATTTCAGATAATTATAAGCAGCTATGTCCAGGTTTGACGACTGTACAGGCAGTTCTGACTGTTTTTCTACTGTACAGATTCATTATAGCAATTCTGTTTACTTCTAGCTTCTTCCTTTACTCTTTTTTTCATTCCTTTCAGTTCTCTTTCTGTTTGAACTACACTCTGATTATCTTATCTGCGTTTGTCTCCATTTCCAGTGACTCCAGCCCTGGCAGACCTCCAGCTGACCACCGTGGGCAGTGACTCAGTGCAGGTGGACTGGAAGGGGAGTGTGGCTGGTGTGAGGGGCTACTGGCTCACCTGGGAGGGACAGCGCGGCTCTGGCCCTGTCCCTGGGCAGCCCTCCTCCCTCTATTTGCCGCCCGACTCTTTGTCGACGCGCCTCACGCACATACCCCCGTCGGCTAGAGTGTGCGTGTCACCCATTTACCGGATGGCCCGTGGGGAGGGACTGTGTTGCACGGCACAGTTTCATTCAGGTGAGTGGTGCTTGGGTGTGCAGCCAGCTCATCCACAAAAAAAACGATGCTAAGAGTTGAGGGGTGTAACTGAAAGCCGATGAAAAGTAAATCGAAAGAGTGTTGTTGCCACAGTGCAGACACTTCTAAGTAGGATGGATAAACTGTGAAAACGATATAGCGCATTACTCCCACTAAAACAACACTATGGTTGTTTTTACATGTCTGTTTAGTTCAGATTAAACATATGAGGTATTTCACTGGTGAGCTGTTGGTAACTTATTTGCTTTCCTGTCGAGAGTAGGGCTGCAATTAACAATAATTTACAATTATCGATTAATCTGTTTATTATTTTCTTGATTAATCAATTAGTTGTTTGGTCCATAAAATCACAAAATGGTAAAAAATGTCGATCTGTATTTTTCCAAACCCCAAGTTGGACGATAGTGTTACCCGTACAGACAAAAATGTCATTGTTAGATTCTTATTTAGCGCACAGACATAAAAACGGTATCTTCTAATGTAATACTTTGTTAGAAGGTATTATGTTACTGGCTTTGTTAGAAAGCGAATAAGTATATTTCCCAAAGTGTCAGGATTTAGGAGGATCTATCTGCACTTATGGAATATAATATTTTATTAGTTGATAATAATATGAAACTAAGAATAACTTGGTGCCCTTTATCTGAAATCAGGAGTGGGTTTTCTTCCACAGGGTCCCTCGTGTTTCACCCTCACTGCTGGATGCCACTAAATCCCAAACACTGAACTTTGAATGCACAGACATGGTGTTTGTCTTCTGTAGGGGTTTTCACACCTGAAAGTCCCGACCAAGGTTCACATTGTTTACATTTGATTTGGTTCAGTAACTCGTTTTGTCAATTTACTTAAATCATTTTAGAAAAAGGTAACTTCTCAGCAAACAATTTTTTTTAAATGGTGTGAGCACTATAAATGACTTGTGCCCAAGTATTGGGGTGGAGGCTGAAATCACATCCTCAGGAAATTAAATTTTTCTGCATGTCTCCATACCACTAGAAGTGAGAAGATTTGTAGTTTAGTATTTTGAGTGAACTGATACTTTAAACTGTAGCATGGGTCTGTTGGACTAAATGAATAGCTCCACGTTAATCCCATTTGATTTCTGATGGCCGTGCAAACAAAGAAATTCATTCACTTTGGCTTGTGTGAATGTTTTAACCTCTGTTTTCTCCTTCTTCCTTTTTAGGTGCGTTAGCATATGGCTTCCAATCATAGCACCCCTGAAGTGCAAGTGCACCTCACCACACATGGAGGGCTGATGGTGAGAAAAATGCTGACTTTCATCCATAATTCTTTTTTCCGTGGCTCTCCCCTCTGCGGACATGATCCAGGAGCGATGTGTGGTTTGGCTCGCTGAGTGCTCACTCATGTGGAAGCCATAGACACTTGAGAGTGGTGTGGGACAATACGGTTACACGATGACTGCTTTCTGCAACACAGGGGACTCGCTTTTCCATTTCTACTGTCTTACACCTGTAGTCAATGTATAACGCTTCACTGTAAAGTTTAAAGCAAGCTTGAGATAAAGATATTTCTTTGGTCTGTTTTGTAAATGCAGAGCAGGGCATGCTGGGAATGTTGGGTTCCTTATGTGGCTTGTTTTGGAGAAAGGCTTTGCTCCATATGTGGGCCTCATGCCCAAATTAGCCTTTTTCTTTCAAGAGAACATCTGATTTAAATTTAGAATAAATACTTATAACTTCAATGACTTCTCTTCGAGCACATGCTTGGAAATATTGGATAGTTGTGTGTGCACTCACTGGTCTGTGACGAGGGAACATTTACATGCCGTCCCTAAACGCAGGATCTTCAGGACTGCTTTCAACATTCAAGAAACCCCGACCAGACCAGCCACATGCCCTGAAACTACAGAAATGCTGCATATAATACAGACGTGTGTAACTAAGACTAATCTTGTAGTGGTCTGTGGACATAGATCCATCGTTCATATTTATTAATCAAGAATCATGCAAGTATGAGAATTACTAGCGCACAGTATTTACAGACATGCTGTTTTTTTAAGACTGTTACCTTTTTTTAAGCAAGACTTTGCTGCCCTCTACTGAAAAGATCCTGATCTTTCACTGCTCTCTCAGAGCAAATGTATTGTTTTTGTTTGTTGACCACTATTGAAATTTAACATGAGCTTGCAATAAAGACCTTTTGTTTATACGAAATGTTTTTTGTTGTTGTTTTCTTTTAATCTAGCATTGTAAAGTTGAATATAGCAAACTCTTTTGCCAAACAAAACAGTAAAGGATCTGTGGTAATTATTTTTCTGTTCTGTCCAGTTTTCCCTAAAGAGTTAAACCTCTTCTTCATCAAAGTATATTAAAGAGTGTTTTCACCTTTCATTTCTTAGGAGAGACTTTTGTATGTAGTGCAGACTAAAGTTACTAGGTGTTGTGTCCCTAAGACGTCTAGGGCATGAGGGACAAACAATTAAAAAATAAACCGGGCAAAAACAAGAAACCAGTAGGATATTATTAAATAAAGTAATATAGTAGTAGTTTATTTAATAACTGTAGGGTGAACACAAAACGCCCTTCCCAAAATGGAAGAGGAAATAAGAAAAAAGGGCAAACCACTAACGGAAGACAATCTCCAACAACAAAATAGAAGATGAACCTTGAAAACAATACACAAGGAAACACCAACTACTGTGCACTGGAAGTCCACACGCAGCTTGTCCACACTGCCGCTTGGCTCACTGGCGACAGCTGACCCTCTGCTCAGGGTTTTATTTGCCACTCTTGAGAGAGAGAGAAAGAAAGAACACACGGCACGTAACACTAGGTTCCTTGTTTAACTGTTGAGTGTCTAATGGATCAAATGAAATAATGATAATAGGCAGTCACAAATAAAACAAAGGTGGAAAGAGGGAAGCTTTTTTCTAAGCCTTTGTCTAAAATGAGGCCGACAATTTCAGGTTTTGATCTTGATAAAAACTGATGCTGATTAAAATGACATCTAAATATTGATAATTATCACAATAAATGTGCCATTGTGATACATTTTAATATTAAAGCCAGATTTTTTCTCCTGAGTGAAGATTGCGGTTTTAAACTCTTCTTTATGAGCAGAGACAAAAACTTGATAAAAAGCAAAACATTTTATGAATCTGACGTAGATCAATGATGTGTTATACCTCTATAATTTTCCTGATATATATTGGACTTCATATTCATCATATTTCTGATGACAATTATATTGCGATAATAAATAATATTGTTTTATTCTCCAACGCTAATGCCCATACACAAAATGTGAAATACAACAGTAGGTTGTAACAATTATTCATTAACATAATTTGAATAGATCAAAATATTAATTACAACTGTATTTGACTCTACACACTTCTTATATATATAGCAAGTATAGATATTCACCTTCCGTATTTTTTACACAGCTTAAATTCAATAACTTTCTAATAGAAATTCCAGCCAGAATTTCAGTTAAGCTCCAGCTTGAACAGATGCCAGTAACCCCAGTTTCTTCAGAAAATGCAATTCATCATTTTACTTTGCATCCCGTTAATTCAACTGACTTTCCCCCACAGCTTGTGCACATCATATAAACCTGCCCAAGTTGAAAACAAAGAATGAATCTGAGCTTATGCAGCAAAATGTATTAACAAATGTGTATATGTACAAACATTGCAGATGCTCATCACAGAAAATATCCAGTTACAGTGACCGTGCAGTTAAATAAACAGTCTTGTAGATATAGATTCTTTCATTTTATTATTTTTGACAGTCACATTTCACAGTGAGATTTGATTTACACAACATATAATCAGTCGAGTCAAAGGCTAATTGAACGTGTCCAGTGGTAAAATAAGTTTGTCAAAGATTCTGGTTCATCGTTGCATAATTTAAGTTTGTTTTTAATATCTAACGGTTTGGAGGGATGCAGATTATTTGTTGTGTACAGTTTTGATGTGCACTTCTTTCATATTACTGGTGATGCAGAGTTGATAATAACCTGCTCTCTGCCAGTTGCTGTCCACTGGTCAACAATTTACTGAGAACACATCAATGCTGTGATCTCACCAGAACCTGAAGGCGGCCACGCAGTTCCAGTGCCCAACAATAGGGGGCGTCGATCTACGGATCCCGTTTCCCGTTAGCCCGTCAAGCTCAGCTACCCAAACCTTGACATTGCGAAGATGGAGGCTGTGATGGTGTAGACCGGGACAAGAACTCACTGCGGAGCCGTGTTATGACAAGATACCCAGTCGGTCCAGGTAAACGCGAACCCCGCTGCTTACTCGGCTGTCGAGCAAGCGCCAGCGCCGTTCTAATGTTATGTAGCTAGCAGAATGACACCTAATGTCAGCGGACGGGGGCTAGCGCAGCGAACATTAGCTAAGCTAGCTAGCAGCGGCGGATAAACTACAGCGTAGTTCGTGGAAAGCTGAGAAGTTAACACACGGAACCGCTGGTTTTCCTCAACGACAGCGTCTTGTCTTATCCAGGGAGACGGTGGTGTAGCGCAGGAACCAGCCCCTAGCTAACTTTAGCTAATGTCATCTGCAAGATGTTTTGATGTCGATGCTAGCTCCCGTTAGCAAGCTAATCATTGCAGGAGCGTTTCCTGGTTGAGACGCCTCTGCTTGTTGTCGAGCCGACGTTTAGGATATTCGAGGGTGGTGTGTTTATAGTGTTTTGGTTTACCTGGCACAAGAGCCAGCTAGTGTTGAGCCAACATAATATGATGCTAGCCCCGACATCTTCATGTTTTCTATTAAAGGCAAGGACGTTAGTAGTAACATCGGAAACCTGGTGTTTTCACTGTCAAACTACACATCAGTGCACATGACTCCAGTGTTTTACAACAAGGTTTAATGATAAGTTAGTCTCTTTATTTCCCTGTGCAAGCAAATGCATTTATGTTCTCTCTCCATCCAAATACTCAAGATAAGTGTAAACCAGTTAAAGGTTCAGTGTGTAAGATTCAGGGATCTATCAGCAGAAACTGAATAACAAGTAATCCTAGCGTTTCCTCTAAATTGTATGAACGGTTGTTTTCTCTTCTCTAGAATGGGCCCTTTATATTTAAATACTTTATATTTACATCTGGAGTGGGTCCTCTCTACAGAGGCCGCCATGTTTTTTTTACAGTAAGCCAACCTGGACAAACTAAACACCTTGTTCATTTTTATGACGACTGAAAGCTAGCACAGGTTCTCTTTCATGTTTGGAAGGGTAAGGTGAGGGGAATTCAGCTGCAACTTGCAACTTCACCACTAGATGTCACTAAATTCTGCACACTGAACCTTTAAACAACTTAAAACTGATTGTAACCTTTAATTTTGTCATAAAGATCAATACGATTTCCGACCAAGAAATCGTATTGTGTGTTTTTCTCTCAGCAGAAGCCACTTAGCTTTGATAGTATTAACACAACAAATATTATTTTGAATATTAACTATGTGACCTATTCATTGTTTTCTCAACTTGCCATATTAAATTGATTATTCTGGATCTGTGTGTCTGCAGGTGGAGGCAGATGGTGTGAGTAGAGTGCAATAGACATCGCCAGCATGTACTCCGAGTGGCGCTCGCTGCAGCTGGTGGTGCAGAGCGACCAGGGCCACCTCAGCGTTCTGCACACCTTTCCCAACAATGTGGGCACGGAGGTGGCGAATGCTGTGGTCAAACCTCTGGGCACAGCTGTGAGCCCTGTTGCCACAGAGAACATCCTCAAGACAGACAAGGAGGTAAATGTACTGTATTTACATAGCACTTTTCTGGCCTTGATGACAAAAGCACTTTACTGTACAGTTTTTGCTATTCACACAAACATACATTGCATTATGTTCAACACCTTCTCTATCACAAATCAATGACACACTGCCAGCACAGCTGTCAGGAGCAAATTGGGATTCAGTATCATGTCCAAGGACAATCAGACCGATGAGGAAGAGGTCCATACTGGTAGACAACAACAGTTAGCAGAGCCCAGTGCTATTGCTGTGCTTGGTTTATTTTTTTAAAACATCAGTATCCATTAGATCAGTCTAAAAAAACATTAACGTCACTGTACTTTTTCTATGTGGTCATGCAACTTAAGGATGGAACAACTGGGTTAGTCTTTGCAAAAGTACAAAAACATCTGATCTCTTCAAAACTACTGAAAAATTCTGTTTGAAATGTGATGCAAATTATTTTTGTGTACCTGCTCAGTGTGACCACAGTGTTTGTCATTCTGCACAATCCTTGTTTGATATATTGATAAGAGCTGTAATCAACTTAAAGGAACAGCCTCTACATCACTGGATTTATCTTATTTCCTACTACATACAGTAGATTGTTTCACTGTTGAGATGATAGCATGTGTGTTGACCGTGATTGAGACCACATGCAATGTTTGACATTGAGGCCATTTTTGTGTCATGGGATCTCTGTTTACTCTGTCAACATCCTTCTAAATGCCTGCAAGCAAAACCCAGTCGGGCTGTTATAAGTTTTTTGGATCAGGATTGTCTCTGGTGTAGCTCCTGTGGCATATAGAGGCCTGAGTGAGGAAGTACTACAGGGGTACTGTAGCTTCTCCTTTCTCTCTAGGATCTGTATCTTTTACCTGAAATATGACAGCCAATTAGTGCTTTTGGTGCAGCTCTGCTTTCACATCACTTTCCATGTAAACAAAACTGAACACAGATTGGGTGCCGATGTGTATGTTTATTTTCTAGTAAATGTTGTGCATTGATTATTTACAAATTTAAAGAAGTGGTAAATGGCTATTTGGTATATGCTAAAGCCTCTGGGTCAAATGATACATATAAAGTGATAAACAATATAAGTATGTTTAATTGAAACGTTCAAAGCCCTTCCAGAGAATCAGGACGGACTCTTAGTCAAGGCGGTTTTGATTGATTGGCTATAAAAAGCCAGATTGGTTTCTGATCCTCCTGGTTGCATGCTCTGTTCCCAAAAGATGTCTTAAAAGTCTCCCCTGTGCTCTGATGAAATTCTGGAACGTCTGCTAATCCACATTGTGATGAACAAGGGAACCACTGAGCTTAGAGCGAGGCAGGACTTTCAGTTAATAGTATGACAGCATGTGTTGGGTTCAAAATATTCCAGCAATATTTCTCAGGTATATCTGAAGTACCACTGTTGCTTTTGAAATTCACTTCATGCTGAGGATAAAGATTGGATAAACCTACCTGCCACTACTGATAGCAGGGATTAAGGTTCTCTGTTGCTATGATGGGTTTCCGTCAGTTAGATTCCAAAAAGGTCACGTATGAGAGCAGTGCAGAGAAAAATAGGACTTGAGCTTCAGATAACAAAACCCAGAACCGGCTTCCCAGCACCTCAGCCATCTCTCTCATCTCTTCGTCGGGATTTTCTGCACAAGTGGTTCACCTCATGTCTTGTTATGCCGTTGGTACCTGTCAATAAATAGCTGCAAATTTGCTAGTGACCGGAAGTTAGTGGCTAGTAGGCTACGTTACTGTTCTAGCTCAAAGGGAGAGAGATCAATGCCAGAAGTGGCAGAAATGTGTTGTGCCCTCTACTGTAATTCTCTAGTAACAGACATAGTACCCAAGCAAGGACGTGAACAATAACGTTGTTACATTAACCCAGCGTAAGGGATTCAGTTTAGTTATTGGTTAAAAGTTGTGTATAGTATAAAGACTCCACACGATCATGGGTAATAAGACGTGAGTGGGACATCCTCTGTCTTTGTTGTCTCTGAGAAATGTGCACCAATGTTTAAATGCCACAGTTGTAGAGTTATCCAGTTTTCATTCATCTCTTGCCATTTGTATATTTGATCTGTTTTGGACTTAGCAATAAACTAAGAACCATGTGTATGAGAGAGGAGGTGTACTGTTATTAACATCATCCTCTCACCACAAAACTTTGTCCATCCTTGCTAAAAGACAGATGGGTTTACTAGATGTGCTTAATGCTGATACTTACTCACTTGACATAGTGCAGACTGACAGTACAGTGTCATATCAACAGAATGACAGAAGATATAAGGATATGTTCCTGTTAAAACTTGGTTTTCAGAACTGGCATCTTTCTCTGTTACATACAGTGAGATACAAGACAATATATATGCTTTACTGCAGTATGCTTCATAATGCTGCAAAAATAATCAATATCGCAGAACATAGAATATTAAATCTAATTAATGAGACTGGTTTTGCTCTTAGGTAAAGTGGACCATGGAAGTGCTCTGTTATGGCCTCACCCTCCCCTTAGAAGGGGACACGGTCAAGCTGTGTGTAGATGTGTACACAGACTGGATGATGGCCCTGGTGTCGCCCAGGGACTCGATGCCTCAGCCTGTGGTCAAGGAGCCCAATATGTATGTCCAGTCCATCCTTAAACATCTTTACAACGTGTTTGTACCAAGGTATGTGAGAAATGTTCACAGATGAGCCTTTATTCATCTCTTCCTTTTTGTTTGAATTTTTCTTTAATTTGAACGAATAGGATGTGCATGTTGTCTGTTTTTACACCATGTCTGCTATTGTTAACAGTCATCCTATATAAATCTGTGACTGTTTATGTAACTCATCATGCCTGCTGTTTTCTCTACACTTCCTCTCCGGTTCCTTCTCTCCCTCTGGTTTCCTTCCTGGTCCCCTCATTTCAAACACATCCTCTTCCCCTCCAGGCCTGACCAGCACAGTCTGAACCACATCAGGCTTTGCCAGCAGGTTCTGACTGCTGTCCAGAAACTGGCAAGAGAGTCCGTCTCCATGGTTAGGGAAACCTGGGAGGTGCTGCTGCTCTTCTTGCTACGTATCAATGACACCTTACTTGCCCCACCCACAGTTGGAGGTAAAAGTAATAGACATCTTGTGAAATTAAAGTGATATGAAAGTTTAAATGATGAGAAAGTTTGCACATAATTGTGTGGACATCCTCAGAATAATTCATGTCTGAAAACGGTTTGAGTTATTAGTGATAATTACTAACAACAGTAATCACCTGCAATTTCCTCATCCTTTAGTTGGCGTGGCAGAAAAACTGGCAGAGAAATTGATGGCAGTGCTGTTTGAGGTGTGGCTGCTGGCATGCGCCCGCTGTTTTCCCACGCCACCGTACTGGAAGACGGCTCGGGAGATGCTGGCCAATTGGAGGCACCACCCTCCTGTCGTAGAGCAGTGGAGCAGAGTGGCCTGTGCCCTGACCTCCAGGTTGGAAAGACATCAACTAAAACAGTGTTTATAGTGTATTACTGAATTGTTTCCAGAGAGTTAAGCTAGTTGGCTTGTTTAACCTGTTAAACACCTGTATTCACAGAGGGGAGAAGCAAACCTACTTGTTAACCAAATAGTAGCTGCATCTTAAGTGGCAAATACTGTTGTAATTGTGACTGTAGGAAACACAAAAAGAAACTTCCTTTTTTTGTTAAGGTATTCCAGGGTCTGTATTTTCTACTGAGACAATGTGTTTGTTTCGGTTGTTTACTTCAATTCAGGCTTTTGCGCTTTACCCATGGACCGTCCTTCCCTCCGTTTAAAGTTCCTGATGAGGATGCCAACCTGATTCCTCTGGAGATGGACAATGACTGTGTGGCACAGACGTGGTACCGCTTTCTCCACATGCTTAGGTGAATAATTCTTCTATACTTTTTATTGCATTCTCTGGGGTCCAACTTGAAAACTTCCTGTGTTAAACTAACCCTAACGGACACAATTGTTTTCTTTGTTCATTGGGTTTAAAGACAAGGAAGTAGTTGCACATAGAGGAAATAAAGCACCTCATATGATTCCCATAAAACGTTTCTCTGTTCTATCTTCTTTACTGCCATCTTTTATGCATTTATTTAACTTTTATCTTATCCAGTCTTTATTTTTTCCCATTCTTATTTGTAAATTCATACATTTAAGGTCACATTTTTTGTCGTCAGTCCCGAACATGTTCAAAAAGTCAAAATAGTCACAAAATGATCCCAATAAAAGACATCAAAATAAATTGAAATCCTTTATAACCACCTGATTGCTTAATCTGGTAGAGGAAATATCTAAACAAGCTTTAACAGTGTATTTAACTTATTTAAGTTGTCTGTTTTAATGAATTCATTTACTGTCCCATTTATTTCCAGCAATCCAGTGGACCTGAGCAACCCTGCGATAGTGAGCACCACTCCAAAGTTTCAGGAACAGTTTCTAAACTCCAGCGGTATCCCTCATGAAGTGGTCCTGCATCCGTGTTTGAAACAGCTCCCCCAGATCTTCTTCAGGGCCATGAGGGGGGTCAGCTGCCTAGTAGATGCCTTCCTGGGTAAGAGGGACATTTGGGGAGACTTTTTAGCCTAAATGTTTAAAAGCTTAACAAAAGGATATTTGAGATGGAAGTGGTGAGACATATCAGAAGGATTCAACTTCTGTTTCAGAAGTTTTAGCAAATGAACCATAAATCATGTCAACATAAGGTTTGGTTCATGTCCAAAAAATGCTTTTGTGGTGTGGGGATGATGATGATTTGCAGAGCGTGTCCTTCCTAACATTTTCTCTGACAAAAATAAAAGCTGCTGCAGTGTTAACTCTGATCTTTCCAAAGCAACATTCATGTTGTTACAAGTTAATTTTAGTACTGTGTTGAAATGGAAGGAAGGAAAAATACATATGTAGTATTTAAAAAAGGTTAAGTAGAAACATAAAGTATATGTGTTGAGTGGTGAAGTTATATATGTACTAAGAGCCAGCAATCCAGCCTTTGCTCCTTTTACACAGGCACCACTCCAGAGTAAAATCAAGATGGAGGATGTCAGTCAGTCAATAATACCTGTTTGAAAACATCAAAATAGAAACATATCAGTTTGTATTCTTCTCTTTACACTGTAGGTGTCTCTGTTGAAAAGAGAGATGTACGGGAGAGGGGGTTCACTTTTTCCCCAGTGCTGCTCATTCCTGGTACAGACATCAGCTGACACGTCAAATAATGAGATGGGCATATAATGGTCTATTTTATTGGTGGTGATGATGTTAACAACTGGGATTAGTTTTGCTGTAGCGCAATGATGCGTTTGGAATAAACCACAAGATCTTCAACAAGGTGTCTCCCGTGGGCATGAAAAGTCAATCAAGATGGATGGAGATCAGTTACTTGTGATTTGTTTTTAACTGCATGTCAATGAATGAATATTGTCTATGATCACCTCACATACTCTGAAGTCTATTCATTTCCTTCTTTCTTTCTGACCATGAGAAATTGGAAGATGATTATATTTACCAAAAGAAAGTACTGGCTGCTGGAAAACCTAATGAGACTAATCAGATATTCCCAAACTCCACAGCCCCCACTGAGGGGGGCAAAGGAAAACTGTTCGGCCCAGTTCATTTTTACCTCTCTGTCAACAGGTATATCACGTCCCAGAGCTGACAGTGCCCCGCCCACCCCAGTCAACAGAATGAGCATGTCCCCGCCCCCCTCCATCACCAACACCACGCCCCCTCACAGCCGCAAGCAGCGGCACACCGTGGTCACCAAAACCACAAGCAAGAGTTCAACTGTAAGTGCATTAAACCATAACAAATATAAAGTGGTAGAGTTATAAGAACACTTTTTTCTGCTGTATTACAGACAGATTGCATGCATGCTGCGTCACCCCACACCTAAAGCCAACGGAGATTTCTGTGTTGTTGTGAACGCGTCAGAGTTACTGTCTGAAAACGGCTTTAGTTACACTGATCCTATTGTCGAAACCCTAGTAACATATCTTTCTCTGTCCCTTCCCACCCTGCAGAGCAGTGGTAGTCAACCAACCAAAGCATCCCAGCAGCAACAGCAGCAGCAAAATTCGTCCTCTCCGACCCTGCTCTCCAGCCCCAACCAGAGCAGCTGGGAGTCTCGGCCTCTGCCTGCCCCGGCACGGCCGAAGGTCAACAGCATCCTTAACCTGTTCGGCCAGTGGCTTTTTGACGCTGCTCTGGTGCACTGTAAGCTCCATAGCGGCCTCAGCCGAGACCCTAGCATGACCGGTAAGAAGTGAGACGATGGCTATAGTGTTTCCATTAATGCATGGTCAGGTGGGTGTTTTGTTGCTGTTCATTAGTATACATGTTTTTGTGGAGTTCTCTGTGTTGTCTGTGTTATTTATTATTGTATGTCGTTGGGATAGCCTATCCTTTTTTCACCATTTTCTCAGAAACTTCTTTGTGCTTTTCTGTATGTGAAGGGCTTGGTTAGAAGTGGCCTGGTATGAGATTTCCATCTGATTCTAATTCATTTGCATCTACCAACTGTTTAAACATGGCTACAACTGCATATAGACTACAAGCACCTGCTGAGGACTTCATATAGACTAATTGTACTGGTAAATTCATGGCTAGAGGAGTCAACAACAACACACAAAGCACGTAGCATTTGAAAATACATTTGGCATACCATTGGCTCTCCCATTTATTTTTCTCATTTTGGTGTAGTGTCCTGCACGTGTCTACCATGTCTGACTAATGTTAAAGAGTTGTAATGGGTCACAAGTCATGTTTTGAGGAGAACAAAAAAGCAATTCATGCCTGATATGAATTGATCCCAAAATATTGGATCTGCTTTGATTTTGTGTCTCTCCACTATTTCTGTTATCTTGCAGCCTCTTTTATCCAAATTCTCCTTTCTTATAAATCTTGTAAGTAGGAACGGCAGTTTTTTTTCCTCGCTTGATTTGCGTTTCTTGACAAATTGTCCTGCTTTTTAGTTGAGTTCCTCATGATCATTGCCATTATCACCATTGTTTTTCTGTTCCCACTCCTTGTCATACATATGAAAGTTCACCAGCGTTCTCCCAGCGTTTCTCCAGAGGTGATGGAATGGGTTTCACCAGTTGACCACTTGTCTCGATCATACCGTTGCCAGTTTGTGACGCCACCCCTGCTTTAAGTTCTCATTTTCTTTTCTTTGAGTCACACTAATCCTTATTGTTTAGTTTCAGCCCCCACCTCAAGTTCAGCATTAATGTTTTGTTCCTTGTAATTTCCTTTTGTATTGTCTGTTCACTTGAGTTTTGATTTTATTGGTTTGGTGCCTCAATGCATGAAGTGAATGTTCTATAGCTCGAGTGACAGTCATATAATTGTGGCAGCGAGGGAGCTGACACAGGGATTTTGTGAAATAGCCTTGCAGCACAAAATGACTGACACATTTTATTACCAGCACACTTCACCTGGTCATGCTTTGTGCCAGTAATAGATATAACGTCTGTGGCAAACTCTTTGTGTCAGAGTTCCCCTTTATTGAATGCTTTTTAAAGATATGAGTGTGTTTGCAGACATTTGAGTCTTTGTTTTATCTTTTTTTTTTCATAGTAATGATTAAATGTCTGCTTTGTGGTGCTTTTGTTTTTCCAGTTCATTTTTTTTGTTATGTGCATATAGTAGACACATGTATGTCTATTTTTGCCTGTTTCTCATACATGCATGAATACTAATGACGACATTACAATTCAGTGTCCTTTCATTCTCTGTCTCTTCCCGTTCTCTACAGCGATAGCCACTCAAGTAGGTCTGGAGCTGAGAAGGAAGGGTTCTCAAATGTCCAATGACTCCATGGTGTCAAACCCCATGTTTGACGCCAACGAGTTCCCAGAGAGCTATGAGGCTGGACGAGCCGAGGCCTGTGGGACTCTCTGCCGAATCTTCTGTAGCAAGAAAACTGGAGAAGAGATTTTGCCTGTTTATCTTTCCAGGTATCAACTTTTTTTCTTCTATTAATACCAGATTTTTGATCCGATATTAACATCAGCCTAAGCCCTGGGTCGCACCGCCCACCTCTCCTGCACGTGAATATCTAGGTTTTCATTTCATCGCTGCAGCAGCATGTTGAAAGATCTGTTGATTGTCATATTAGCAACTTTACATAAAAGTGACACAATTCACTATAGTTTATGGTCTGAGGTATGTCTGAATATGTCAAAGACATTAAATTATAGTTTTGTTTCAACAATTTTATGTTAATACAATTTAAAAAATGGAGGCTACACAGGTACTGTATAGTCATACTAGAAACAATAGGCTGTATTTATACATGATGGTACTATATGACTGCTCATTGAAAGTGAAGCCAAATCAGCTTCAGCAGCCACCTGGTGGCTGACTACAATATAGGTCATAAATTCCACCTCATCCAAGTTAGTGGATGGGACATGGAGCAAACTAAAACCCTCAGTACAGGTCAAATACATTTGTTAAACATGACGTACGGTCTAGTAATACTTTTTTTTCATAAGTGTAGTATTAATTTGTTATTTAATGCTTTAAAAATGGGGTGAAACTTCATGTTTGAAAACTATGCATGAGTTATGATTGGTCATCCACACGTGAGACCTTGCTACTGCAGTCTCTGCAAATGCACAAGATGGCAGTAGAGGATGGTGGAGGCTTGTTGTCCATCTATATACAGTCTATGGTAGAAACCCAGTGGAGGCTGTAATTAAATTATGATAACCAGTTAATAGGAGGTAAGGTTTAGTTGTTTTTCAGTGTGTTCTATCTCAGTAGCAACGCCACACCAACACTGGTGCAGTAGACAACACACGTGTGATTGCACGTAGCTGTCATTCAATAGGTGTGGCCCAGGCCAAACTGTGGACAATTTAATCTTTACAAATTACTTGTAGAATAGTGAATAAATTGCTTCTCCTCTCGTCTCTATCTGCAGATTCTACATGGTCCTGATTCAGGGTCTCCAGATCTCTGACTTCATCTGCAGACCAGTTCTGGCTTCTATCATTCTCAACTCTTCCTCTCTCTTCTGTACTGACCTGAAGGGCATCAATGTGGTGGTGCCCTACTTCATAGCTGCCTTGGAGACTATAGTTCCAGACAGGTTAGTTTAATGAGATTGTATTTTAGAAAATAGTGGCAACTTGTACTAAATATTATCTTGCAAATTGTTTTGTTTTGGATTTTTTTAGCAGGGGGGTTGGTGTAAAACCCAGCTGTAAAACAGATTATAGCCTTTACTATATGAGAGAGTGGCCTCGACTGGCCCCACTTGGCAGTCCCAATATATTGAGGCGCTTTACTCTGTGCTGATCAACAAGTAATTCAGCTTCCCTGCTCTTTTGTAATCACCTATAGAGCTGAAATGAATAATAAGTCCATGAATTCATATTTATGTGTTCCTGGGTATGCAGGGTTTTGCTATTTCTGCAACAGGGAAGTTAAATGGTAAACAGTGCTGTGAGATGATCTACAGGAAGAAGGAGTAATGTTTGGTGTTTACTGTAAAGTGCAAAGTGCGCAAGGCCATTCTGGGAGTGGGGAGGGACGACATACCAGCAGGTTACTCTGGCATGGTAAAAGGTCACACGGCCTACTGTGCGTCTGCCCTATCCTGAAGCAGTAGTGGTAATAATTTTGAGGATACTGTTTTAAGATTGGTCAACTGGCACTGGCTCTAGCCTCCAATGCCCTCAAGGATAAGTGGTCTGGATAATGGATGGATGTCTGCAACTTGTTTCAGTGAGATTTGTTGTACTCTTCTAGGGAGCTGTCCAAATTCAAGATCTATGTAAATCCTACTGACCTAAGGAGAGCCTCTATCAACATCCTGCTCGCCATGTTGCCGTTGCCGCATCACTTTGGCAACATCAAATCAGAGGTAACAGCTTGGACGGACTTCTCTCAAAGCTAATACAATGTTGTTTATATTTCTCATTGTATTGGTTTCTTATCTGCTATTTTAATTGCAGGATCTAGAAGGTTTCCCTTTTTTATTTAAACACCTTTATCCCTTACCCTTTGTTGTACCCTTTTTTGAACATTTTAACAAGTTGAGGGTGTACAGGATTTGTACTTACATTGTTTTAACTCTAGACAGCTTTTAGATGTTAACATAACAGTAAGGAATCTAGCCCTAGAGGCTTTTATTGCTTGTCTAGCTTCCCTATAAACCACGTTGTTAAGTATTGACTTTGTGTGCCTCAGGTTCTGTTGGAGGGAAAGTTCAATGAGGAGGATGGGTGGCCTCATGACCAGCCTGTGTCTTTCCTTTCCCTAAGGCTACGTCTCGTCAATGTCCTGATCGGAGCACTGCAAACTGAGACTGACCCCACTAACACTCAGCTCATCCTGGGTATCTGCTGCCCAATTTATATCCTCTTTATCTCTTTTGCCTCTCCACATCCCTTAAGTCTATATATAGTTCTTTGTTAAGTTTGTCTTTCCTCCCTCTCAGGTGCAATGCTCAATATCGTTCAAGACTCAGCTCTTTTGGAGTCCATAGGTGCACAGACTGAAACAGTAAGGCTGAGATCGCTGCTCTTTCCTCCTGCTGAATAATAAACAATTTATGATACTAGGCAGCATGGTAGACTGGACTTCAAGATTGCTGTGTTTTTGTGGCATTAGGGCAGTATAGATGGGAGCCATGTGACAGTGAGGAGTCAGAGTCACAGCCGCACCAACAGTGGCATTAGTTTCACCAGCGGAGGCAGCACAGAGGCAACCAGCCCAGATTCTGAGCGTCCTGCTCAGGCCCTGCTGCGAGATTACGGTAAGACACACTGTTACATTCATACACCAATATCTTTTTGCCTGGTAAATTAACACAGTAACATCAGCTATTGGTGGTGATCATGCATACATGGGATCAGCATCTGTAACTTACTAAATTAACACATTTGTTCTTCATAGCTAACGTTGTTAAAGTGGTATGCAGAGTAAAGAAGCGTTGGGTAAAATGTCTTTGTAGGTGATACAGAATCATTTGTTGCTGTGATGCTGTGCTCTCAAACAACATTTTGACACAAAGTATGAAGTGCCAGAGTGATAATGTTGCTGAATCAGAAGTGTTTCAAAGACTTTCTCAGGGGAGGGCTGAGCGATGTTTAACTGATGAAATATGTCGGACATTGTGATGTTAAGAGTTTTTTATTTAAAAAAATGATAGCTCTCGTTTTAAATTTGGGTAATATCACTGAGCAATGTGCTGCTAAAATTTTCAAGGATTCCTATTCAGGATTCTGCAGGGTTCCTGTAGAATGGGATAGTTACATCATGTTGTGCACAGAGAGTAGGTGGGAGTCTGGAGACTACGGCTGGGCATTAGGACAGAAAATTATCGAAACCGAGATAACTTCTCGCTGAGTTAAATTTGCTCATGTCTGTTAATTTGCTATATACTTTCCCCAATGCGTGCATTGACAAACTTTAGGGATTCTGCTACGTTCAGTGCCGTAACCTGCCGCATGTCCCCTCTCCTCGCTGCCCTGCACTCACTTTACTCACTTTTCACTCAGTTTAACAATAAATACCAACACTAATCAGATGTTATTAGGACACGTATGGTACTTGAAGCTTACTTTGTTTGATTCACTCTACGGTTTATGAAACACGTATTTAAACACATAGAAAAAATTCCAACATTTTGCAAGCACGCAATAATTAAATAATGGTTTATTAATCGTAATCGGTGCTTGCTAAGCTGTGACTGCCCGAGCATACTGTATAAATGTCCACTCCCCATAATGTGACTGCCTTATCTTTATAAGGTTTCAAATTTCTAGCAGGTTATTGTTCTATCATGGATTTTCTGTGATAGAATAATAAACTAGTGATGGCGAGATGAAGCTTTATGAAGCATTGACGCTTTCCATCCAATTGGTTCACTTATGGGCCGAAGCTTCATGGGGCTTCATTTGCTCTACTGTGCCATCAAGTGGACAATAAATGTAAAACAGGCAGAGTGATTATAATGACACCATGGCTTTGATGTGTGACACTTTGAATTTAATAAATGAATGAATGATGTTTGTGATGCCAATACACAAATTATGAACTTATTAATATGGTGTCTGTCTTTATGATACAATGGCGTGGTCAAAAGGGAAAGTGGAAACAAATTGGGCAGAGGGTTGTGATGGGGGGGGGGACACACATCACTATAATAAACTATTGTATTGAATTTTTTTTTTTTTTTTTTGTTAATCAAAATTCATAGTTTCAAAATGTCGACATCGGTCAGCCCTATCCCTCAGCAGTTAATTTATAATGTACCTTTTCTTCAGTCTCCTAATTTTGTTCCAAATGGTTTGCTGTTCTGATTTTCAGCACTCTGCTAACGCATGGTTCAATACCTGTACCTATCTACTAGTTTGGCTTCCAGGATTTTGTTCTTGATGTGTTGAGTGCTTTGCTCTATTCTCTGCGTTGTTTGGTATTTCGGTGTGTTATATGATCTAGCTCTTCCAGATACGGCGGCGGGCCTGCTGGTGCGCAGTATCCACCTGGTCACACAGAGGCTCAACTCTCAGTGGAGGCAAGACATGAGCATTTCACTGGCTGCCCTGGAGCTGCTGGCTGGGCTCGCCAAGGTAAAGCTAGCACCACAGAGACTCACTGTAACACTCTGCTGTCATCACCAGGCCACAGTGTGGTTGTAGCTCAGCCCCACCCTCGGTTAAAAAAGACACACAGACCTGCAGCTCTTTATACATCTGTGCCACAGAGAGAGAAGGGGAGAGAGGTGGAAACAGTGATGTAATGTGGGTATATCCTGAAAAATAAGGATAAAATACAGGCAGAAGGCAAAGTCTCCTCAGATCAATACACTGCACAACAACTGGGTTACTAATGCCTATTTTACAGCAAAAACAGGTATACATAGGTTATTTAAACATGTGTAAACCTGATAATAAAAGGCAATTAACTCATTTTGCATTTCGTTTTTTCCCCCAGTGCGTCATGAATGCAATGAAAACAGAGGTGCTCTATTACCTTGCTGTGTTGCCAAATTAGAGTTACCTAAGTGTAATGTTTCCATCAGTATCGATTGGAACTGGAGACGATTAAAACCAGTTTCTTCTGTAAAGTTATTCAACCCAGGAGTGAATGCTGATTGTGTCCATTCCCATTGGAGACGAAAGTAAAATTAAAACCTTAACAAATCAAATGTCATAATTTGGTAAGACACTTAATCTGTTATGTACCAGACTCTGCCAAAATGAAATGAAGAATTTTGATAATGTATCTAATGTGTGTCACTTTACTGTATTTCTGGTATTTGTTTTAACCAGGTGAAGGTCGGCGTGGACTCTGCAGACCGTAAACGTGCCGTCAGCTCTATATGTGGGTACATCGTGTACCAGTGTAGCCGTCCAGCTCCTCTTCAATCTCGAGACCTCCACTCTATGATTGTAGCTGCCTTCCAGTTTCTGTGTGTGTGGCTCACAGAACACCCTGATATGCTGGATGAGAAGGTATGTTTAAAGAATTGATGTCAAAAAAGATGTTTGGTTAGAGAGGTTAAGTGTTTTCTTAAAACAAACTCTCTTTTTTTGTATCAGGATTGTTTGGTCGAGGTGTTGGAGATTGTGGAGCTGGGAATATCTGGTAGCAAGTCCCGACAGGAACAGGAAGTTCGGCATAAAGGGGAGAAGGAGCACAACCCGGCTTCAATGAGGGTGAAGGACGCTGCTGAGGCAACTTTGTCCTGGTGAGACGACTCAAAGTTTATACAGAAAAGATCAGATATTGAGTTACTTGATGTAGTTACTCATAGTAATATACATTTTTATTTGTTTTATTCTTTTAATAAAGCTTTAACCATCACCATCCCTTTACTTGTGTTCTGGTGACCCAGTGACATCTGGACCACTGACACTGGTCCTGTTCATACCTGGCATTAACATGCATCTTGGGTAATCTGATGACAAATTAGTATCTTGAATTACCTCCGGTCAGACCTGTCATCAAAATGCATCTCTGTGTTGGTCTCAAGTTATCACTTGTTGTCGTGTCTCACTTCTCAGCTTTAAATACAGTACAAATAAACATAATTTCAGTTTGAAACAGACCAAATACAATGGTTGGTTTTAACTGGACGGAGATTGGAAAGCACTTACTCTGCCTATTCTGGTTAAAGTTAATAGACGAAGAACAAAATCAAAACTATACAGACTGGGTCTATTCCTTGGCATATTGCAATCAAACCAAATCAAGGCGTTTGACTGACTTGTTAATTATATCTATGGGCTTTTCAAAAGAAACATACATTCATTGACCCAGTTTCATCATATTTATGTCCTTGCATTGCCTGTGGTGTTCCCTAGTATCATGCAGGTGTTGGGGGCCTTCCCTTCTCCCAGCGGGCCTGCCTCCACCTGCAGCCTACTGAATGAAGACACCCTGATTCGTTACGCCAGACTCAGTGCCACAGGAGCCAGCAACTTCCGCTACTTTGTGCTGGACAACTCTGTCATCCTCGCCATGCTGGAGCAGCCTCTCGGCAACGAGCAGAGTCAGTAGCTTAACATCCATCCTTTGAATTATTATCGATTTATTGTAATGTTGGGGGTAATTAATGTGTAGAGGTTGTATCGCCCACCAAGAACTTAGCACTGTTCAATTAAAATAAATAAATAACCAGTAGGAGATCTCTTTCACCACAGACCCCAGTCCATCGGTGACAGTTTTAATCCGAGGCACAGCTGGCAGACATGCCTGGACCATGCAGCTCTTCCACCAACCCAGAGGAGCTCGGGCCAATCAGAGGGTGAGATCATGCTGTAGATTACCGGCTAATGAAAGGCAGCAATGCTGAAGAATCATCACCCTATAAATATTTTTAATAGGACATGCTAGATTTCTGTATCTCTCCACATCTGTTTCACTGATAACACACTCCATATATGTCAACACATTTCTCTTCCCACAGCAGGTGTTTTGTCCAGAGGGTCGTCCTCTGCCGAAAAATGATGTGGGGATAAAATACAGCGTCAAGCAGAGGCCCTTCCCTGAAGAGGTGGATAAGATTCCTCTTGTCAAGGCTGACGTCAGTATTCCTGACCTGGATGACATTGTCAGTAAAGAGGTGAGAGAAAAGCGTATTGATCTTATTTTCAAGTTATGACTAATATTAAACAAGTTATTCTCATTGGCTGATAGCTAAACCAACATTGTTTGTTGTCTTTGCTGAAATAGAACCACAAAGTAAATTAATCAATCTTTGTTACTGTATAAACTCAGGCGTGTTATTTGGACTGGCAGGATGATTCAAGAGCTTCAAATACACTGAGTTATTACCCACACGTGAGTTGTTGGAGAGGTCAAATTTCACTGGGTGTCTCTTGGATAATAGGGTGAAATCATCAGGTTTGGTGCCAAATATATGATAATTGTTTTGTGTGGTTTCTCAATCCAGTGCACCACTCAGCACTTTGTAGTTTTTAATGCAATCCAGTGTTTCCCATTAATTATCTAGACTGTGGCAGCGCGCCATATTCTAATTTATCCCGCCACAGTTTAAGAATGAACCCAATTTTTTTCACACTTCTCATAATAACATTAGACTTCTCTAACTTGTGTGCAGCCCTTTTTGTCGGGTGCTTGCACGCACTACGAGTGAGTTACTGCATGCTCATGCTATGGTTGTCTTTCACTCTTCAGTGTGTGTACCTCTCACTCTGAATCTGTATGCATGAGTGCCCCAGTTACCGTCATCGATTGAATTCATTCTCTGGAAAACATTACTAAGCCACAACTAACTACAGTCTGAATCAATGGTCAAAACGAAAGTGAGCATTAAAAGCTTCAAACAAAGTTTATTAAAGGGTTGTTGCACTGGATTGGTTTAGATTGCACAGGTTTAGCGAATAGAATGCTAACTCCCTCTCTGTTAAAATGTTAGATCACAACACAATCACTACTGCTCAGCACTGACTCTTCAACTTTGGGAGTTAATTCCTCTGTATTTGGGTTGAAGAACTTGACTTTTGTGGGCTAACACTGAATCAAGTGCCATTCATCACTCAGTGTCTTGAAATTGTCTTTAAAAATACACCCCATCCCCTTTGTCTTTTCAGCTGGAGGTTCAGCATGACAGGCTTCGTATTTTGATGACCAAGCAGATAGAGTATGAGAACACCTTGGAGCGGCACAGTGAGGAAATCTGGAAGTCCAACACTTTCCCTGACCCACAGACGGACTGCAAACCTCCTCCTCCATCACAGGAGTTCCAGACGGCGCGTCTCTTCCTCTCCCACTTTGGCTTTCTCTCTCTGGAGGCACTGAAGGTTGGTGAACATAATTTGTCTGATGGAATTAATACTAGTCATAGATACTATTGTTAATGGTAAATGAACTGCGTTTACACATTACTTTTCTGTTCTTAACACTCAAAGCGCTTTACACACATGTCACAATCACACACACATTCATACTGCATAACAACAATCCTCTTATATACATGTCTAATATTGTACTTGTTAATACAGTTCATTTCGAATGTTTTATATGAATTTATCTTTGATAGGAGCCCAACAACAGTCGTCTACCTCCTCATCTGATTGGCCTGGAGTCATCCTTGCCAGGGTTTTTTGATGACATCAGCTACCTGGACCTGCTTCCCTGTCGACCATTCGACACCGTCTTTATTTTCTACGTGAGAGCTGGACAGAAAAGTAGCCACGAGGTGAGGGAACGCTGGCTGATTGGTTGCGGCGACACACAACAGATTGTCTTTATATAATACTCAGTCATGGACTGTACATTGGGACATTTCCCACTGGCCTGATAGTGTTTTTGGTCTGTCTTGAACTGATAATGATATAGAAAGCAGGAACGAGTTGACAGACCTTTCAAATCCACTTATGGCAACTGCCGTAATCACGTCAGACTCGCGCCTCTGACGTGCACCCACTTCTGATAGTATTACAGCAAGTCGCAGGTGAAATGGAAGGTCGTGGTCAGAAGAGAAGCAAAGGTGGGGCAGAGACAGAAAGAAGAAAATAATCTTGCCTCAGATGCAGCTAAATACTGCAAAATAAGCGACATGTTCGCCAGGAAGAGACCAGGTCAGTCAGTACAGCAGTACATGACTGTGGTCAAGCCAGCCTCCACTCCAAAACAGATGGTCAAACTAGCCCCCATTCATTCCACGGCGGCATTGTTTCTAAGCATTAACTTATGAGTGTAAAATAAAATATAAGCGACCTTCCTGTAAATGGGACGTCACATTTGTTCATGACAATCATTGGGAAACTACTTGTTTTCACAGACTAATTTAATTTGTCAATGACAGTTCACCACCTCAGAGTCTCACCCAAACAATATCAGGACATTCTGATGTAAATTTCAAAGTAAAAACCATAGAAATATCATACTTTCACCCATTTCACTGTAAATTCAGGTTCGATGGAAATATCATGTTTTCACTGTTTTGGTTGTGGCAACAGAGAAGGAGATTCTTATGGCACTTGAAAAAGATGACGTCATTGAAAAGATAGCAAAGGGCAGTGAGTTACTACGCTGCCTGCTTGTTTACTAGTCTGGTAGCCGTCACATCAACAAATTAGGTTAGCCTAGACTATTAGAGGTCTGGTGCTTGCGTGAAAAGCGTGGGCTGGAAAGGAATCAAATTCCCAGCCTGACTTATTGTTGCAGCCCCTCAGTATACTCATATGATGACTTTTTTGGGCAAATTTAAGTTGAAAATGTTGAGAATTGACCTTGTTTCTTCTCTCACAATATGTGTAAATAAATCTCAGGATGAGAATGGATCTATTTTTGCTCCTTGTGATCAGATCCTGAGGAACGTGGAGTCATCATCGAGTGTCCAGCCTCACTTCTTGGAGTTTCTGCTGTCCTTGGGCTGGCCTGTGGACGTGGGACGCCACCCAGGTTGGACGGGACACCTAGATACCAGCTGGTCCCTGAACTCCTGCTGCGACAGCAATGATACACAACAAATAGGTAAGCTAATGGGCATTTAATCTGAAGACAAATTAAGTTTATGTCGACTGTTTTTTTTTTTGATAGTAACAAAGTCAATAACGCACACATTTATTTACTGCAGAGGAAGCAGCTACTCCTGAGGACACAGGAGGTTCCGTGTTCAATGGGGAGAAGAAGGTTTTGTACTACGCTGATGCTCTGACAGAGATTGCCTTCGTTGTTCCATCTTTGACAGAAAACTCGGGTCAGTGTCCTTTCTTCTATGAAGTGGTTAGATATTGCATAAGATAAAAAGCCAGTGATGGAATCAGGAATGACAGTTGCCATTTGCTCCTTGTTGTTACCCAGAGGAGTCATCGGTGCACAGTGACTCCACAGTGGAGGCAGACACCAACACAGAAATAGTGCCTGGTTTACTCAAACATCCCAACCTCACACTGGAGCTCTTCCCCAACCATTCAGAAAACCTTGAGTCTGCCAAGAAGGTAAAGTTTAGTTTATGTGGGTGTATCAGACATTTTTTTATTTTATTCAGACATAGCTTTTGCTTAAACACACTGTTTGTCGTGCTGTTTCTTTTAGCTGAGTCCTTTGGTGAAGACAAAGAGGTCATCGACTGGAAAGTCCTTCCCACCACTGGGTCCGGAGACAAAAGTGTTCGTGGTTTGGGTGGAGCGCTTTGATGATATTGGTAGGAACCTATTCTTTATACTGCCATGTCCTGTAATTTGAGGATACTAATGGTATATAAAAATATGAATCTAATCTATAGATCATATTCAATTTCTTTTTCAGTAAGTTACTTCATATAAAATTGCAAAGTACTCTGTGGTGGTAAAAGGAGTTTCTTCGTGAACACTGGATGGTGCATGAATGTCATTGTTTGTGTTTTTAGAGAACTTCCCGTTGACTGAGCTCTTGGCGGAAACCAGCACGGGCTTGGAAGCTAGCATGAGCAACAGCACTTCCTGCAGGTATACAGAAGTTTGCATTTTGCTGACAGCATGGTACGCATGCTGTTAATGTATTGGCTATTGGTTTTCTGCAAAAAATAAAGAAAAACAACACCTCTGCAAAACACTGTAGCACATAAACCACTGCATAAACACATAGTGAGCAAAACAGGAAGTACAACAGGCAGTATGCAAAAGCGAGCACAGAAGAGGAAGTGTCACAGAGCTGTGATGGTTGTTTGACGTGCCACAGGGTAATCTTGGTTGTAAATAAACACCGACTGAGCCCGTGGACCACATTCTTCAAAAGGATTGCGTTTAACCACATAAACAATTCCCCCTTTGAGAGGCCATTGGATGAAGGTGTGTGACCTGATGCATTTATTTCTTTAATTACAAATAATTTACTGAATGCCCAGGTCAAGATAATGAGTGGTGGGCCTGTTTCAAGTTTTCTTGTCATCACAGCAAACAAATAACTTATTTGAGGCCATTAAAATTAGAAACCAGAAGCAGAGAAGAACACAAGTCAGACATAGATACATTTCTCTGCTTACCTGGTTGTTTCATGAAAACCTATTTTACACTTAAGTTCAGTCAAGTGCTACATGATGGCAGCCAGATCCGTCAAGATATGTTAATGCAGGGTTTAAATTTGGTAATCATATAAGAATGTAATTTTGCTCGAGTATTAAGGATGTTTCAGGAATGGTGGCCTCTGTACAGTGAAATGCAACATTATACGTCTTATTTATATTCTATCTGTCATAATATTGTCATGGTAGAGGCTCTAGCTGGAGTCGTATTAGGTTGCTACATGCTTTCCCCTCTGTTTGTCAACACCTATAAACTGGATTATATTAATTTATTATATCCAAATGCGCTTTTTTTATGTTTTAACATTGTCCCACTCTTCTACACAGTACATTCATAAAGTATTTAACTCTCTTCAACCTTGTGTTATGTTGCAGCCATATGCCAAATAACAATATAACAATCCTCATGAGATATGAAAAGTATGAAGGGGTCTGAATACTTTGTGAATTCACTGTACTCCCCACAAGAAATGAATCCCTGTTTGTAACAGTTTAAATACCCACTTCCTTTCTTTATCTTGACAAATCACTAAATGTCTGTTGTTTTGCAGGTCGGGTTTACTAGAGAAGGATGTTCCACTGATCTTCATCCACCCTCTGAAGACGGGACTCTTCAGGATTCGACTGCATGGAGCTGTCGGCAAATTTGGCATGGTGATCCCCCTGGTAGATGGCATGGTGGTCAGCCGCAGAGCTCTAGGTAACAGCACTCGCCCATACTTTGTCCCCACCTCCCAACCTCACTTCTTTTACTTAACAGAAAGAACAGGGTTGTTAAATCCAAGGCTACATCAACCCTTCTATGTTTTACACATCAACTGTTCTACGAATGCACCTGGCGTCCACACTACTCTGGAGTTTTAGAGACGCTAAAATGGAGACAAAAAATGAAAACATTGTCGTATGGATGTAGCCTAAATACATCACATGGAATACTGTATATAATGATCATTGATAATAATAATGTGCACATAAATCTCATGGTGGGTGTCTAAGTTTGAAAGGCACTGGAAATACACTCAGTTTTATTATGTTTAGTATGTTTTCCACTCGGTACATTTTGGTTTGTGACATGAAGAAGGAATGGGTGTCATTTTCTTCGATCACTTAAATTGAGAGAGCGCGCCAGTGGTTTATCCGTACCATTAAATCAATGCATACCACTTATGGCCAACAGATGGCATAATCCAGGGCTCTACTGCAAATATTTTGTGCCCCAGCAAAAAAACATAACGGCACCACATAAATCCTGTGCAGCACAGCCACTTCATATTTTTTCCATCTTAGCTGTTTTACTGATAAATGCCTGTGTTTTAATGTGCTGTTTTATATTAAATGTAAAAAGCAACAAAGTGAGGTAGTAGTAGAAAAAAAGTTTAATAGTACGGTGGCCCTGAAGTGCAAATCATAACAACTGGGAAAAATCTGCAGCAAAACGCACAACAGAAAACACAACAACCAAAAAGAAAACACAATGCCAAATAGAAAAAACAATGACAAATAAGGAAAAGATTTTATGTTATGTGATTATTTTTTGTTGTTTCCAGTAAAGGCAGTAATTAAAACAGTTTGAACCCACTATCAGAGCTGTCTCCTCTCACTACTGATGACCTCACTTGTTTGCGTCCTTCTCCCAGGGTTCCTGGTGCGTCAGACGGTCATCAACGTGTGCCGACGGAAGCGTCTGGAAAGTGACTTGTACAACCCGCCCCATGTGAGGCGGAAGCAGAAAATAACTGAGATTGTCCAGCGTTACCGCAACAAGCAGCTGGAGCCAGAGTTTTACACCTCGCTCTTCCATGAGGTGGGGGAGGGAAAGCCTCACCTCTAATACCCCTGCCCTGTCCTAACACTGGCTCACAAGCGCACACAGACACACACATGCTTTATACCTATACTCTTACCCAATTTACATACATACACACCCACACCACACACACACACACACACAGAATCTTTATATTTATACTGTACTATTTTGTTATTTATATGAATACATATATCAACACTGTCTGCCTTTGACTCTGAGAGCAAAGTGTCAAAAACCATGCCAAGGTGGAAAAGCTACATTTCTGTGTCGCAGCCTCTCGCGGAACATTTGAATGGCTGAAGTTCAACAGTCTCTGCTCATTAGGTCTCATGCTTTGTGGCAAAAGAGTTTCTGCTTGTCTTCAAACTGCAATACAATAGTTACACT